>OY979712.1:11859391-12580865 GCA_963855925.1 Inga laurina | reverse complement strand
GACGACGGGATTGTAAAAAAATATTTTTATTAGTATAATTGTACTTTTTTGTATGCCCATGAAATTCCATCTTTATTACTCTTCGATTATCAAAATGGAAATGGGTGTTGATAGAGTTCATGTCCTTTTGGCCAATAAAATTTTGAACGAGGGCTTTTTCACCGTTTTTGCCTACTTTTTAAATCAGTGATATTCTTCCCTCAAGATACTATGAATAAATCTTTAGTCAAATGATTGTGTTGTGCTACTAAATAAAGATAGACTGTTAGTTTTGTAAGTTTTGATGAGTATTTTCATCCAATTCCTATCATATTTCTTTTGTAATTTTTTTAAAAAATATGAGTTATATCATGTTAATCCCCAACCTATGAATCTTCAATTTCTGTTCATTTTTTTTAGAGCTCTTGCAAATGGGGAAATTGTGGTAAAGGTATCTAGGACTCACCGTTTGATTAAAAAGTCAGGTTTGATTGATTGTCTAAATTGGAAATTAATTCCTCTCGCCCGCCTCAAATTCAAGAAAAAAATTCTCAAACACCCTCCCTCTATTTTTCACATTAAAGGAGTTAGTCCCTGCTGTTTAGAATATGCAAGTGTCAAAACAGAGTAGTAAATAATAAAAAAAAAAGATTATGCTGTAATTTATGTGTATAAAGCTTACAACTTTCTAGTGGTGAGAAACAACCAATGTTAATATAATAAATGATAAAGGTTCTACTGGTATTTTTCTAATCCACTTATATTTTTCTAAACCATAACATCTAAGTTTGATACTTTAACATAGAAGTGAAACGTAAACCCCCTTGATGCAATCATAAAAAAAACAAAGAAAGAAAAAGAAAAATGAATATAAAGCAATGAACTTTCTAAAAATAACATCTTAACACTTTATTCCAGCACAATCAAGCCGGTAGAAGAAGAATAAGAGAAATGTTTAATTGTTGTTACAAATATAAATAAATAACACAGTAATATAAAAAAAAATTAGAAATAAATGTGGTTGTATTCATATAGCTCTTGGAGGCTTTTCCAAAAATGCAAGAGAGGTAAACCTCATCCTTTGACTTGGAGATATAGCCCACGTATGCTTCTTGTGCCTCAGTTGTAGAAAACATGTAAACATAGTCATCCAAATCCTTTTTTGCTACAAAAGAACCTATCTATCCATAACAACCCTCCAGGTCTAAGGATCCTGTCCCAATCATAAAGGACAAAGTCCAAGAGCAAAAGGTCAATCCAACCATCAAGGAATCCACCAGTGTGAATCAGATCCATAGTGTTATCAAACAATGGAAGTCTCTGATTCAAAGTGACATAAGGAGGAATCAAACCCCCTAAAGCAATCATCTCATTGACAGGTGCCCCTAACTTTAAAGCAGTGATCACAATAGTCACATTATGTTCCCTCATTCTTGCAGAAAAAGTCCCAGTTCCTATCCCAAAATCCAGACCAATCATTATTTCCCCAGGCTTAATACTTAGAACATCAGTTATCAGAAAATCTGCTAAAACTGAACTATTTGTGACCCATTTCAGCTTTTCCCTTTCCATCTTAAAACAACCAACACATTTGAAATAACCCCTTTTGGGGTTTTTGCCTGATAAGCACAAAAAGTTTTTGCATTGATAATTCCCCCACCTCACATTCCTACCATCTGGTAGCTTCCAAAGTGACTCATTTATAGGGTAGGGCTTTTGGTATACCTTTGAAGCTCTTGTTAAACATCTTCTAGGCAAAGGGTCACACCCATTGAACATAAGTTTCTGAGCTAAATTCCAATCATCATCACAATAGGACCCAATATCATAGTCCATGTATTGCTCTAGATCCTTCTTGTGTAGGACACATGCATGCCCTATTGTGTTATAAACCCTCTCTGAACCAAACACATTTAGCTTCACTTCTTCTCTGTTCTCCTTTGGGGTTATGTACTTTCTGATCTCCTCTGTGATGAAGAAATTGATCAAAGGGTCTTCTTTTATTGCAGAGTCATTTCTGATTCCTTCAAGTTTTGGAAGCCTGATCAATCTGAGAGCGACATTGGAAGCATGAAGGGATTTGAGTATTTCTTCCTCCAAGTACTTCTTTGTCCAATATTATGGCCTTGTCTTTCTCCATTTCCTGTGATTTTGTCTCAAGCTTGGCTTGTAAAGTTTCAAACTGTTCCAGCACTTCTTCAACTCTGTCAGATAGTGATTTTGCGTCAAAACCTTCAAAAACTTGCTTGGAATTGTAGAAACTGTGGCATAGATCTGAATTGTTGGAGAAAAAACCAGCATAGTAGAATCTTATGAGGCTTGAAATGCTTACTAATATAACCATACCTCCCAAAATTATCTGCAGAAAACCCATTACTCTGGTTAGTTTGCATCTGGGAAGGCATGACGTCCCCATTGGGATCTCTGAGGAGAAGAATGAAGAATAAGAATGAAAATCAAAACAAGCAAGAGAAGTCGCAAATAAAAGCAATGATTTTTTTTGAAGATTTTAGAGAGTTTAAGGCTTGAAGCTTATTGCTTTATTCCTAAGCTAAAGTCATCAATCTTTGATAAATAAATTGATCATTACAATTGGGTGTCTTGGGTTTGCTTCTCTAGCTAAAAAGTTAATAACTCTGTATTTATAAAAGAAAATTTAATTCCAACTTTGATTTGAGACTATGATTTCTCCAACATTAGTTTTACTAAATGGATCTGGAGCATGCCAAATAGAAAAGGGGCATTTTTTCAAGTTATTTAAATATTTTAAGATATCAAATCAATTTTCAAAAACATAATATGATAATTCTGTCTATCTTTAGGCTATTCATATCAAATTTAGATTATTCTGTGTTATTTGTTGTTAACCCTTAATCTAAATCATACTTATTGAAAATTATGGTCAACTTTTTAATTTTACTCATCCCTTCTTGAAGTAGGGAAAAATCATTCTATTTCTTTCAAAATTATTAAAAAAAATTTAACATTTAAGCCATGAGTGAAACAGATCAATATGAACATTGCTTGTCCACGCTCAATATGAGTACAAGATGAACTTTTGATCGATATTTACTTTTAACAACTCAAATGAGGTTTATGAATAGATTTTGTAATTCTATATATGGTGAAAAGTTTACTGTTTTAAATAAAAAATGTAAACCCTAATCCTATCTTTCTTGAATTTGGTATAGTTCTTGTGAGGATCTTCATCCAATTCTTTGATGAATTTGATGATATATCCTTTTCTTATAACAATAAATTTAATAATGAATCAAACGAAGTATAAAGAGGTTAATTGAACTATAAACTATAGGCCATTTTAGCTTTTAGCATCATTGAAAAAGTTAGAAAAGACTAAATTGGAAATTATGGACAATAAGTCAAACTTGGCACATGATTCTTCCATGACTGAAATCAAAGTTTGTGCAAGAAAAATGCTAGAAAATATTTGAGATCCAGTTCTAGTGGAGGGAACATTTTAATTTTGCAAGCAATGCCACATGAAATTTGTAATATTTTACAACTTGCAATTGATTGCACATATTACTCGTCAAGGTAGTGCATGCATGAATCCATAATCAATAAAATTAATGAATTTTACCTAAATAATTGTTTAATTTTCATTTCAAAATCAAAGTATAGTTGAAAAAATTTAAGAAAATTAATATTCTGAAAAAACAAATCACTAAAAAAAATTGCTCATGAGTCCCAAATTAAAAACTTAAATACATATAGATCCCTTTAATTTCATGTAACACTAATACAAGTCTCAAGGGAATTAATATTTACAAGTTTTACATGTAAATAACGCAAAAATATGAAAAATTGGCTTGTGAATAGCATATTATTAAATTTGACCAGTAAATAGCGTATTACCTCCGGTCCTAAATATAAGGCAAAGTTGACTTTCTTTGGACAGATTAAGGAAGCTAAATAAGTTACTTAATCATATCATATATTATGTATCCTTAGATTATATATTAATTTATTAGTCAAACTAATTAGTTTGAAGAAAAAAATAAAAATAAAAATACTATAAAGTAATTTAATTAGCTTCCTTAATTTCTCCAAAAAAGTCAACTTTATCTTATAATTAGGACCCAAGGGAGTAGCATTTTTCATGGACAGTTTCCGTAGCATTTTTCATGTTCATGATAATTGATAAATTTGAATTTTCAAAACCAATTAGCTTAGATAACTAATTTTCATACATTAAAAAATTATTTAAGTTAGTTAATTGTAACAAATTTGTGTTGATTTTTCCAAAATGTCATCCTTAAAATTAACACCTTTAATATGTACAAGTAATAGGGATATTTTTTAAAAAAATTATAATTTTAGAAGACAAAATAAATCAAAATTTTATATTTAAGATAAAAGCTGAATTTTTATTTAACTTTTATATTTATGATCGAAGAAAGTAATAATAATTCGTATCGGACAATAAGAAGGAAGTAATTGGCTGTGATGAATGTGAAAGAAGATATGGAAGGTGGTCAATGTCTTAGCCCCTAAGTATATGTGTGAAGTTTCCAATTGCTATTGGAGAAATCAACCTCACAAAGAAGTATTTGGTTTTATAACACGGAATTAGAGGGCTCCACAACCATACAAGGACATGTGCCCTTATGAATTTTATCTACGTGTTGGAAATAATAAGCATTACACATGTCATTGTTCCATGAAGCTCTCATTCAGTGTGAGAATCACTCACTGCTTCCTCTAGACCTTGTTATGCGGTGTATTCTTGGATGAGTTCTTAGTTTTTTTTTCCTGGATGAAGGTCTAAATTTCTGTATAAAGTTTTCATTCAGGAGTTGGGTGTTTTTTTAGGTTCTATATATTGTTGGAGAAATTTCCAAATCCTAAGAATGCCGCCCCTTCATGATTTAAGTTAAATTTCACCATTATTTTATCAAATATACTAAGTAGGCAGGTGCATATGTCGTCTATATCATTTGGATTAGTGTGTAAATTTGCGCTTTAACTCTTTTTTTTCCCCCCATATATGCTTATATTTAACAAGGGTAGTGAGAGAGATAGTAGAAATTGTGATGTTGAAGCTTATTATAGTTAATAAAAATAATATTAGAATCAATGTCAAATTGGTCTAGTGGGATGAGGTGCTAGATCCTTTAAACAACATCTAGAGTTTACATCTTGGGTTATGAATAGAGCTACTGGTTTGGGAGGGTTGCCCTTTTTTGTGAATCTGGATTAGTTTATACCTATAGAGTTCTCAAGAAAAAAGGTTGGTTTGAGATTAGGGGCACATGTTAAAAATAAGAACAATACAATAAATCACTGGCATTTTATGAAAAAATTATTGGTTTTAACTATTTTTATTATTATATGTGAATTATATTTGGGATAAGAGAAAATAATTTCACTGTCTACCTCTCTTCTCATTCACATCCCACACCCTCCAAAGCCTTGGTTGAAGTATAGATTTTGTCATTAATTTTAATTAAAAAGTGATATTTTTATTTTAAAAGAAACATATGAAATACAAACTAGAATGAACAATTAAATTATATAAAACTCATGTCAACACCCGTTTCTATTTCGATAATCGAAGAGTAATAAAGACGGAATTTAATGGGCATACAGAAAAATACAATTATACTGATAAAAATATTCATTTGCAATACCGATATCGTTCGTCGAGGAATACAGAAAATACAACGGAAACTTAATATTTACAAATTTCTTCAAAATATCCAAAACATAGACTAAATATAACCACTATCTTGTTCTCGCCTCGAGACATGTGCTGCTCACTTTCCGGCATCTACGTCCTTGCCCTTTGACCCATTGGTACCCGCTGAGGTGTTTATTTAAAAATATGGTGAGATTCCAAAAAATCCTAGTAGAAACATATTATCGTTCATAGAGAATGCGAAAAGTAAATATGACATGCGCCAAGGTATGCATTAATTAATGAGCAATGTAAGCACATTATCGTCATGTATACATGAGTAGGGCCCAGCCCTACAATCTACACCAGTTGGACTTCTGCCAACTCCCAGTGTAAGTGCACCTCTGGCACTAACTGCCCCTTTCTAGGCAATTCATGTTGATTAATAAAGTGTATTTGCAAACAAAGGCATCCACAATATCATATAACTATGGCATAATGTATGAAGGATGATGTCCCTACCTCAAAGCTTTAAAATCTTCTTTTTAAATGTGCCTCGAGATACGTGTCGTGTCCGGCCTTCGAATCGGTCCTAAAATATTAAATGTACAAGAAATAGGTCATAACCTATCCAAGTATCATTTTAGAATATTCCATAGTGTTTCTTGTGGTTATATTAATCTATAGTGAAAGTTTACCAAAATGCCTCCGGGACCCGGCCCGGCCCGGCCCCGCCGTACCCGACCCGATGTCACGTTTTCCTAAAATTTTGACTACGGCTATTCTAACTTATTTTTTCCCAAGGAATCCATTTTTGGGCTCAAAATCACCAAATTCATTGTTAAATTATGAAAATACCCTTGACAGCCCCTATTTAGGGATTTCAGTGGCGTTTTTGTAATTACGTTTTTTCGGCCTCTACCGAAAAAGTGCTCAATTGTAACCCCACCTATTTTTGCCCATTGAATCCAATGGATCCATTTATTTCATGAAAATCCAACTCCTAACACCAGTTCTGGTTCTGGCCAAAAGTTGAAGGAAAAATGAAAAAAATGGAGTTTTGTGTTTTAGCTTCTAAAACTTGTACTTTTCCACTTCTAATCCTTGGTTAACTCATTTAAATACTTCTTAATCATGATTTATGGAAATTTGGGAAGCATAACTCCTTAGGGTTATAGCTTTTCAAATTTGCAAAACCAACAACAGACCACCAAACAACTCAAGAATCACAACAACAACATCAATACACACTAGTACAAAAATGGATTTTTAGACTGGAATATTTAGACCAGTTATATCGGATAAGGTCTTAAAAATATGACCGGTGGCGTTTTTGTAATTATGATGAAATATTAAGACCGGTTATAGTAAAAATCGGTCTTAAAAATAATTTTAAGACCGGTTATAGAAAAAACCGGTCTTGAAAATAATTTTAAGACTAGTTATAAATAAAAACGGTCTTAAAATATATACAATTAAAAAAATAAATATATGTAATATATTTTCTAGATCGGTTCTAAAAAGAACCAGTCTAGAAAATATTATCTGAATTAAAAACAATTATAAAAATAAAATGTTTATTATTTTTAAGACCGGTTGTAAATGAAAACCGGTCTTAAATATTAAAAATTTAAGATTGGTTATTAATTAATAACCGGTCTTAAAAATTTTCAATTTTTAACACCGGTTATTTATTAATAACCGGTCTTAAATATATATTTTAAGACCGGTTTTGAAATAGAACCGGTCTTAAATATTACTTTTAAGACCGGTTATAATTGACAACTGGTCTTAAAACTGACTTGGATTTCAAAAGGCGCCTAAATTTGACTATGAAATCCAAAACTCAAGCACATCAGCAAAACCCCTACATCATCTCGCGGCAGCTCCTCCTTTCCCCTTCTCTCCTCCGTCCTTAACTTCGCCACCGTCAACGGAGATTTACTGTTGAATACATTTTCGGAAGGCTATCGTCGTTTGTTCCCTCCGATTGGTTTCATTCTCAACCTCGTTTTTATTGTCAGGTTTGTGTTTCCATTTCGTTTTTGGGTTTTTCAATGAAAATGTGAGATGACTTGGCCTCCATGTTCTTTGTTCAATTCCTATAGCAAGTGGCCAAGGTCTGTTCAAATCCAGAGGAAGAAGAGGATCCTCAGGCAAAGGTTTAAGGTACCGTTTAATTATTCTGAAATTGTGGACTTGGGTTTATTTTGGTGGTTTTCCATTTGCATTACATACTATAGTTTAACCTTGTTGCTTCTAGTGGACCTGGGTTAATTATTCCATTTGAAAGTGATCATTTTGAGAGTCGTGGTGTAGCTTCTGTTATATTGTTTTGTTTCGTTTCATTTAAGCTTGTTTGGTTTTGTTTTGTTTGATTTTGATCGTAGTTGAAGACTATAGTGGTGTAGCTCCTAGTTGATTTTGCTAAATTGGGTTCTGTTTTGTTTGGTTTAAGCTTGTTGCTTTTGTTATATTGATTTTGTAGCTTCTGGTTTCCTTCTTTTGATTTGGCCATGCGATTTGAATTTAAAATCTTTACCAATATGAAAACTTGCTTTAGGGAATTGCTTTTGCAATTGCAATTAATCATTCCTTCTTCATCTTAATTATTGCTTTAGTTGATATTGGTTATCAACTTGTGCATTGCAATTAATTATTTGTTCATGTTTGCATAACTTGGGAATTGCTTTCGAACGATGCCTTTGTAGATAGTGCCCTATTATAACAATAAGCACCGTGTAGCAAAATTTCCTTAAATAGTGTCCTTAAAGTGTTTTTAGACAATGAGTCGTCCTAGTGAGGGTACTCCCGATCCAACTAATCCAAATCAGAGCGAGCCTAGCAATGCTCCTAGCCAGGAACACAATGAGCCACGTAACCGGCCTAGACGAAGGGGTAGGAGAGCCACCCGATTGACAGACATTCCTCTAATCGGAATACCAAGGAAAGGATTCCGATTGAGTTTGATAACTATTGGAAACCAATCGGGCCTAATGCCCAACGGTATATGAGTTTTGTCTGCCTCCAGCACACAATAAGCCTAGCATCTTGATAGAGCAGTGGAGAAATATTGATAAAGGTATAAAGCAACATATTTGGGAAACTATCCAGCTCACTTACGACATTCCTAAGAGTGAAGTCTTGTATGACAAGACAATGACATATTGTGATGAACGCTGGAGGAAGTTTAAGACAAATCTAGCCAACAATTACGTGCATATCGAGGTGGAAGAAGGTCAGCCTCTTCCTAATCCGTGTGATCAGTATTCTTTTATTGACAAACACACTTGGCAAGAATTCAGACGACTTTAGACTACTCCAGAAGCATTGGTGAGTTGACTTATTTTGCAATTGATTTGCTTATGAATTATGATTTATCTTTATTGATTTACAATGACTTACTTTTGATTTCTTATTCACAGGAAAAAAGGAAAAAGGCCCAAGAGAGTGGTAGAAAGAATGATTTCCCCCATATAATGTCTCATAGGGGTTATTCGAAGGCCGAAAAAGACTTGTTGGTGGCCAAACGGAAGAGATTGGAAGAAGCAGCTTAATCCGATCCTTCTGTTCTTCTTTCTCCACCATCTCCGACACGTCAAGAACATAAGTGGTTGTTCGCTCACCAAAAGAGGAGCGGGTCTTATACGAGTGAATAATCTCATATAGTCGATGAGAAAATTGTAAGTATTGTTATTGACTCGTTGTTATTAATTATTTAATAAACAAATTTCATTACTAACATTTGTCATCTATGTCTTATAGGAGGAGCTTCAAAAAAAACAAGCCGAGGGATCATTTAGGTCAGATGGGAGGAATGACATCCTGACCGTAGCTATAGGAAAACTTGAGCATCCCGGCCGTGTCAGGGGGATTGGAGGAGGGGTAGGCATAAGGGATTACTTTGGAACACCCTCACGCCATTTCTCAAGTGATATGGTGATTAGGAGGAGATGGAGTGTATATTGGCCACTGTGAGGGCGGAAGCTAGGGCTGAGGCAGAAGCATCATTTGATGCACGATTTGAAGAAAGGTTCAACAAGATGAAGGAGGAATGGATGATCATGACGAGCACAAGACAAACAGATACCAGTGCTCCCCAGGCTCATTCCCTAAACCGTAAACAAAGCACTAAAGGGAGTTGTATTGGTCAATCATCAGAAGGTCCTAGAAAAGAAATTGGTGAGCCATGTGACTTATTTGTGGAGGATCCTCTGAGATGATTGGTTGCACGGGGGAGCGTGCACAACTTGGGATCAACTGTCCACCACCAAGAAATAAAAGATGATCGAGTCAGAGTGGCAGTTGAAGAGGTGATTGTTTCATATGCACCTTTCCCTATCCCTGTTGATGACTTCAAGGTTGAGGGCGATGTCATCAACTCTTTCATCTTGTGGCGAAAAAACTTTGTTTCTGATCGAGCTGAGGACTCCCTGCCACCTCCACCTCCCTTCACTCAAGATGTTTCATGGCCTCCATTGAATGTCATGCAGCAAGTGATTCTGATGGCATATGATACGTCCTTTCGAACAAGAGATTGGCCTACTGAGTCAGCTGTTGGCAAGTCAGTGACACAATGCTATTTTGAGAGGGATGATTTAATGTCCCTGGTAGCTCTTCTACAACAGCTTACGATTTCGATTGTCCAGCTCTTTTTGATGTAAGTATCTTCTCAAATTGGAAGTTAATATTTTACAAATTACGCCGTTAAACTTTGATTTAATGTCCCTGCTTGAATTATTGTAGGTGCATGCATCGTAGGTTGGTTGACTCTGGAAAAACCGATAAATTTGGACTCCTATGCCCAGTTCAACTCTATGACAAAGGGACCACTGTTGCTATCAGACACACATACTTATCGCACAGGCTTAGTGAAACCTCAATTGAGTGTCTCTTGGCCCCATATTTGCACGGGTAAGACACAAATTTATATTTCATACTATACATAATATTTTATATTTGCTTAAAAGTTTTCCCTTTTTTCAGTGATCATTGGCAATTGGCTATTTTGTGTAAGAAGAGCTATTCTGTCATCCTCTTATGCTCCCTCCACCTCAGCAAGCCAACTAGTGAATTGAAGAAGAGCTTGAACTCGTAATTTTTCTTGCATTACTAATTACCTTTCATGTGCAAAATTTATGGAATTTGTGTAAAATAAGTAATCTTTGTGATTTTGATGATATAGGGCTATGCGGACATTCCAACACACTGCTCTTGGTAGGCCTATGCATGAGGAAAAAGACCCTACATAGATCTTGCCAGAGGTTAGTTACATATTGGTTTGTTTTAAGAATGTATTCAATAATAAGCCATGATTTAATTTTATACTTGTTTTAACGATATCATGTTATTTTTCAGACCCATAGGCAACCACCGGGGTCTAACTTGTGTGGGTTGTATATTCTGAGGCATATGTATAATATTATTACCCTAGGCATGATAGGACTTATTGAAGAGGTAAATGTATATATATTTCAAAAATTTTGTATTACTTTTATTTTTTTAAGTGAATTTAATGTTTTGCTTAGCTTTGGTGTTTCAGATGTTTGAACTTGCTGACCCCTTTCTAGAAGAAGATATTGAGCACATTCGTAATTATTGTGCTAAATTCATTTATGAACTTTTACAACAGTGAGTTCTTGTATGTAAAGCTGAGGAATTTTTTTTGTATATATTCATTTATGAATTGACAAGTTAGTTGGTTGAATTCATTTATATTGTTGGTTGCATGATTTGACATGTTTGTTGATTTTAAAATGGTTTTTGTATATTTTGATGAATTGACTTGTTAGTTGCATGATATGTCATGGTTGAATCCATTTATGCATATATATATATGATGGTTTTAAACAAAACATTATATATGAGGATATATGACATGTTACAAGTTCCCAATTCAATGAGAAAGTTAAAGCAAAAGGAAATGGTAAGTGGAAGCAAACTGTACACTATATGGCACTTAATAAGTATGGCATTGGAGGTAGCAATTCAAGTATGCGTTCTGGTAACTAACCTAATCACAAACAAATAAAAAAAATATGACAATTTTAAGATCGGTTATAATGATAACCAATCGTAAAAGTTATTTTAAGACCGGTTATATTTATAATCAATCTTAAAATTAAAACTTTAAGACCGGTTGTATGTAAAACCGGTCTTAAAATTAACATTTTTAAGACCAGTTGTATTTAAAACCGGTCTTAAAATAACATTTAAGACCGGTTCTAATTATAACCGGTCTTAAAAATATTACATAAATCGCTTTACAAAAGAGTTCTTTGAAGACCGGAGCTCATGAAAACCGGTCTTAAAATTGTTGATTTTAGACCGGTTATAAATAGATCCGGTCTTAAAATCTAGACTTTTAAGACCGGTTACAAAACCGGTCTAAAAAATGACATACCTTTTAGACCGGCTGTATCAAGATCGGATCCAGAACCGGTCTAAAAAGTCAATTTTAACCGGTCTAAAAAGCCCTTTTTTCATTAGTGACACTAAGAAGTTGAGGTTTTGGAGATTACCTCTTGATACTTGGTGTTTCTCTTTCTAGGACGTCCTCCCTCTCTCTCCTCAACCTTGAAGATTAGCTTGCTAAACTAAGATTTCCATGAAGAATAAGAGATTAGAGGATGAACTACACAAGATAGGAAGCTTAGTCACTTGAAAAACAAGTTCTTACCTTAGACCTTACTTCCTCTTGCTCTCTAAATCTCCAAAAGACTCACAAGCTCACTCTCTCTCCTTTTGCTCTTGCCTTGCCGAAATGTGCTTGAAAGAGGAAGGAGAAAGTGTTTAGTAATTTGGTCTTCTCCCTTCCTAGCCCTTGATCTCATCAAGGGATCATAATATGACACTTGTCACAATCCTCTCTTCCCTCATGATTACTCCATTAGCTTCTAACTGAGTTTGAGCCAATGTCTTCCCTTATTTGGCTCCTCCAAAACTGTCCTCCCCCCTTTGCTCCAACTAACCATTTTTCTTCCAACTAAATCCAAGTTTACACTTTTCCATGCACTCAAGTTCTTTCCTTCCTTCACTCAAGCTAATCCTCTCATCATGTACTCAACAATTAACCTAGCAAATCACTCAACCATTATCATCTTTGGCCATAAGTACCATGCCCTTGTAGCCTAGTCATCATGACTTCATCCATGTAGCATGTGATCATGAAATCAAATCTTTCCCCTTATCTTCATGGTTGGGCGAAATTAGAGAAGATAGGAGAAGAAAAATTGCATTTAATTGATTCCATAATTCACATAATTGAATTATATATAGTCCCCCCTAATTTCACAATTCTTGATTTATTTTACCAAAAATAATCCCATTATACATTTTCCTTGATTAATTGAAATTAACTCCAATTAATTGGAAAATAATTAATCTTGGGCTATATTGGCAAAATTATGATTTTGCTATCACATTTGTAATTTAATTCATTTCTTGAATTAATTTGCCCATTTCCTTATGAATATGAATATTTCAAAATTCACAAGATCTAATTTTCATGAATATTCATCATTTTATTGAATAATTACAATATATTTTTTTGTGAATATAAAATTTGGGGTGTTACAACTCACACGAGTTTTGACCAATGTACAAATGATTCTCTTGATCTTATACTTAAAAAAAACCTCTAAACTTATTTATTCGAATATGATTCCATAATGTTGAATACCATATATTGTATCATTACATATTCTACATGGTCGCTATAGTATTTGGGTTGTACAATTTGTGGTCAAGATAAAAAGTGGTACATGTTAATGTTTCCATGTGTTATAACTTAAAAAGGAACAGGGAAAAAGATAGAAAAAGGATTTTAAAATTACAAAATTTTAAATCAGTTATTTCCTAAAACATAAGTTGGAAATTGCTTATCAAGTTTTATCATTTTTTTATCAACTCATGATAATAAATCTAATTTGATATTTTACAATTTCAAAATTATTTTTCTGCCTTTTTTTTTCTCAAGGGAATATATGGGTGGAATATGCTTAAAATATGTACACAATTTCTAAAAGATTATTCTGTCGTTAATAAAAAAAATTTTAACAAAAATGTTATTCTGTATGTCTTTACTTTTTATTGGCACTTTCTTGGTTTCTTCCTTCTCTCTTCCTGAATACTGATCCTTCGCCAAACGGTCAAAGGGACATGTCAATGTCATTCGCGCGTGGATGTCCTTCGGAGCCACTTTTCTCTCTCTCTGTTTTTTTTTTGTGATTTTTTTATATTCTCCTTAATTAATCTGGATTTTATTTTGAGGATCCATAACTGCCCTGTCTTAATAAAAGAAAAAATATATTCCCAGAACAATAAATAAATAAGGGTGAAGGTGCAACTTTAATAATAATATTTTATATCAAGAGCAACTGGCACCATTAAGTTTTTAATGGTGCTAAAATATATATACACTTTAAAAAGTGGGACAATTTTACCACATCCATTAAGTCTGAGAAAACGACAGCAAGCTTGCTTTCATTGACGCCGCCACTAGTAGCCACTCACCTTCCCCCAACTCTGGCAAGCAGTCGATGCCATACGTCAACGGTGAACTATTGCTTCCATTTGAGTGTCGTTTTTTTTTATTACCACGGCCAATTATTTCCTTTTCTTTTAGTTAATAGCATTTTATTAAACCTAGTCAAACATTTCTTTTCTTTTTTTTTCTTTTCTTTTTTTATCATTCCATGTCAGCAATTAAAATATTGTTACATCACTGTTTTAGTTCAAACATTTTTCTCTCTCCTTCTCAAACTTGGTTGACGTTAACAAAGTTAAAGGTTGTGATAAAATTGGCCCACTTGTTTAAGTTTATGTGTATTTTAACACCATTGGAAACTTAATGGTGCCAATCACTCCTATCACAAAACATTGTTGTGAAAATTACATATTCACCCAATAAATAAATGCCTTGCTTATCAATCTCTTCTTATTCCCAAATTTAAAATAAATTACTAGTATATGGGAAAAAATCATATAGGATTCTCGGCCAGTGGTCATGCCCCACAACCGACAAAATCCAAGTTGGGTTAACCCTGCAGGGCAATCATTTCTAGTGTTAACAACTCAATTTATTCAACCAATGCTAGTTTTGCGTCACCACTCGATATTTGGACCTGTAACACCCCAAATTTTATTCACCAAGAATATATTATAATTATTTTATATAGTCAATGAAATGGTGAATACTTAAGGCCAAATGAATTAAATATTGAAAATTGAAAGTGGAATAGTGGTTTTAGTGAAATCGCCTGCGAGGCAGTGGGATTGTCATATAGTTTTGGAAGACCATATGATGACTAAAAATTATGAAATTTTACAGGGTGAAAGTAGACATCCTAAGATTTAATGTGATAGGTATTATAAGCCATTTTGACTTGTGTATCGAGAATTATGAATTTTTGAAATTTGCCCAGCGAAATTGATTAATTTCTGGAGCAGCGGTCAAAGATTGAAAATCTTGGAATGATATGATCTTAGTTAGTAAAATTCCATATTTTTCCTTGGAACTAGACTCAATAAGGGTTCCATAGGCTTTAGAATAGCATTAAAATAATGTCTAAAAAATTAGTTATGATTTTTCAAATTTAAGGCAGAAAATCTGCCAGAATTGGCATTATTCTGAAAATTTAAGAAATAAAGCAATCTTCCTTTTTCTCTTAATTATTTTAGAAATTAAGGGATGAAGGAGGAGAAGACAAGTGTCAAAATCCAATGAGACCAAGTGTCAACACCACATGAAAGATGATGGAAATAATTGTTGTGTCATAAGTCCTTACTTATGTCATAAGGTTAGGTAGCCAACTCTTGTACCCATTGATTTGAGTAAATGGAAGGAACACTTGATTTTGTTGGAGCATAAGAGGGAGCAAGTTTTTGGCCAAGGAAGAAGGAGAATTGGTTCCAATCTAATGGAAATCAAATGAAGCAAGCAAGTCAAAGTATGGCATAAAGTGGAGAGGTATGGTGCAAGCATGGAGGGAAGTATGGTGGTTGGCATGTGTTACTATAACAACCTTAGATGAGATCAATGGTTTGGAATCAATGGAGCATTTTTATGAAGGCTTTCTCTTCCCTTCCCTTTATGCATTTTCGTTCAATATAGAGAGGGAGAGAGTTTGGAGAAACTTTGAAGAGTTAAAGGGAAGATGAAGAAGAAATCTTAAGGTAAGAGTTGATTCTTAAGCTTTTCTTGTAACATTTCCCCTAGATCTTTTTCTAAACCATGTTTCTTCATGAATCCATGATCTTGTAGACACCATTCTTAGCTCAAGAAGAGAGAGAGGACATTCTAGAGAGAGAGACATCAAAGATCAAGAGGTAATCTCCAAAATCTCAACTTCTTAGTGTATTGAAGTTGTTGTTGGTGATTGTTGTTTGGTTTTGTGATTTTTGGGTTGATTTGTAAAATTAGAAAAGCCATAGCCCTAAGGGGTTATGCTGCCCAAAATCCTTTAAATCATGATTATGAAGTGTTTAAATGAGTTAACTAAGGATTAGAAGTAGAAAAGTACAAGTTTTGGAAGCTAAAACACAAAGCTCCATTTTTCTATTTTCCCTTCAATATTTCGGCCAGACCAGAACAGGTAGTAGGAGTTTGATTTTCATGAAATAAATGGTTTCATTGGACTCAATGGGCAAAAATAGGTGGGGTTACAGTTGGACACTTTTTCGGTAGAGGCCAAAAAAGCATAATTACGAAAACACCACTGAAATCCCTAAATAGGGGCTGTGAAGGGCATTTTCATAATTTGACACTGATTTTGGTGATTTTGAGCCTGGAAATGGATTCCTTGGGCAAAAATAAGTCAAAATTTTGGAAAAACGTGCCTCGGGCTGGGTACGGCGGGGCCGGGCCAAGTTCCCGGGGGCATTTTTGTAAATTTTCACCATAAACTAAAGTAAACACAATAAACACCATGGAAGAGTACAAAATGATACTTGGATAGGTTATGACCTACTCATGTATACATGCAGATGATATGTTTATAATGTTCATTAATTGGTGCATACATGGCATATATTATATTTACGTTTCGCATTTTCTATGAACGATAGCATGTTTCTACTAGGGTTCTCCGGAATCTCACCCTATTTTTAATAAACACCTCAGCGGGTACCAGTGGGTCTAAGGGAAAAGATGTAGACGCCGGAAAGTGAGCGGCACGGGTTTCGAGGCGAGGATAAGATCATGGTCATAATTAGTCTATTTTGTGATATTTTGGTGAAATTTGTAAATATTAAAACTTCTGTTGTATTTTCTGTTTTTCGTTGATGAACGATGTTGGGATTGTAAACAAATATTTTTATCAGTATAGTTGTACTTTTCTGTATGCCTATTGAATTCCGTCTTTATTACTCTTCGAATATCGAAATGGAAACGGGTGTTGACAGGACCAATTTCTCAAAGAATTATAAACCATACTAATTCAAATTGGGCCCTGGAAGAACCCATATGGACGACGCCCTACCACCAAGGCTGCTCCATTCTCAAAAGATCGAACTTGTGACATTTAGTTAAGTTGGAACAATTCCTTCTAGTTGATTCAAGCGCTTAGTGGTCAATCAAATTAGTTTTAATGGAATGGAAGGACTTTCCTCCCTTAAGTATGAGGACTTACGTTTGGGCTCATTTGAATGCAAAAAGTATTTCTGGGAGAGTTACCAACATGGTTGAATCAATGTTTGAAATGCTTGAATTTAACCTACTCAACCAGAGATATTAAAAAGAATTCACAACAAACAGGGTTGGGTCTAACCTTTTACAACATAGTAAACCAATGTTCGAATCCTAATTAGAAGAAATGCCCACACTTAAATGCCTAACAATGCTTTAAAATAGATTACCTTCAATGTAAAGATGTTAGTACTTTAAAAAAGCTCAACATATTCAAATGACATGATTTTTTCCTTGAATTATGGAATCATTTATGTCAACTTGTTAACCTTTGTCTCGGTTTTAACATTTTTTTGATATTAAATGTAACCCCCTCACGGTAATTATATCCGGATTACAAAATTTAAGTGAAATAGAGACCAATAAGACAAAACAACATTTAAATCCCTTATCTTCAAGATAGGGTATTTCAAAAAAACAGTTCAGAATATAATAATCATGGTCTCACATTCACGTGCGGATATAATTACTTGAGAAATCAAATCACATAATAAATATCAGAGTGCGGAAACTAAAATCCCGGCAACCCGGGGTTCATATATATAAAATGGGTTTAATGTTTTCCAAATGGGATTACATGTCCAAAAGAATTCACTATATACATATAGTAATCCCAACCAAAACAGATAACTAACATAGACCAAAATAAATGTCCCTACAAGCCCTAACTGCTCCTGGTTGGCTGCTTATCCTTGGAGCCACTCGCCCTGTCTGAAATGTTAGTCATTTGGAAAGAGTGAGATTCTAAAGAATCTCAGTAGTAACAAATTATTCATACCACACGTAATCACATAGCATGTAAACAAATCACCACATAATCAGCAACAACATCAATCACACTCCACCCTCATCCCCTTTTACCGTCGGGAAGGCACACCGTCCTAACCCGAACCGTTGTTAGCGACTCAGGGACTGTTGGTATGGCAGTGCATACGAATAGCCTTACGGCTCACATATTGCCTTTCGGCCCACAAATAGCCTTTTGGCCCACAATTCACAAATATCACACCCTAACCTCATCCCCTTTTACCGCCGAGAAGGCACACAGCCCTTACCCGAACCGTTGTTAGCGACTCAAGGACTATTGGTATAGCGGTGCATTCACAATTTCACAAATCTTGCAGCATACGAATCCATCACAAATCAATGATTTAGCACACATATAATGTATCACATAAGGTATAAAGAAGGAGTCACTACCTTGTTCTTTCCTGACGTCCTTTGGCACAGTGGGCTCGCGGGTACGACAAATGTCAAAGCCTATAAACAAAAAAATCAAGAATGGAGGATTAATTTCCTACCCCCAATTCTTACTTCTAAACACTTAAAATAGGTCCCATATGAGTCCCTTAAATGGTTATAACAAGCTCAAAGAGAGCTTAAAAGGATTGGTAAGTATTAGGTTGGAAATTACTTGCAAAATAACAAAATGCTGAAAATAGGGGGTTGGCTGTAGCCAAGAATCCTCTGGCTGCAGCCAAAACGTGCACATAAGGTTTTTGGCTGCAGCCAAGAATTTATGGCTGCTGCCGAAACACGCACAGAAACTTTTGCGCTGCAGCCCAGATTTTTCTGTTGCAGCCAAGACAACTTTGAAAATCATAACTAATTCTAGAAAAATCGAAATGAGGTGATCCCAAAGCCAAATGAAATATATTAAAGTTCTCTTCCTAGGAAAAATATTGTTCATTACTGGAAATCACCACAAAAATACAGAATCACACAAATCTCATCACTACCCCAAAACAGAGTCCATTTTTGTCCATTTTGAAGCTTGGAATGTAAAATTTAAGACTGGAAAGTTTCATAATTTTCTGACATAATTTGCCTAGTCAAAACGTTCACACAACCTGACTGCCCAGGATAGACTTTCATTGGACAACATTTCAATTTTGCACCAATGCTTCCAATGGTTCCCAAATTCATATCAAATACCATTCCCACATAAATTTGCACAAGGAATCCATTGAAATAATCAAAACAACCCAATTCAACCTCCATTGACATGTTACACAATGACCACCACATGTCTTAGCAAGAACTCAATCAAACCACCATATTGAAAACCAATCCAAACCAACATTCCAAATCAATTTCAAATGCTCAAAGACACACTATGACACCACTTTCACACTAAACACTAACCAATTCACACATTTCAAAATTAAGCCAAAATCAGGGCAAAAATCCAAAATCCTCAACGCTAAACCAATGACCACAATAAATATGTCAAAAGGTTCCAAATTCTTACCTCTTCCTCTTTCCAAGACTATTTTCTTGATTCTCAACTTTTCATTTCGCCCTAACACACAAACCACCACCTTTCCAAATTCTGAAATCACCATATTGAAGCTCTCAATGAGATGCACAACATTAGAGAAAAGGATTTGAGCAAAGGAGGACCATTACTCACCCAAAATCAAAGCTTTCCCTTTCTCTTTCCAAGCTTGAGTTCAGCAAAAATGGGGAAGGAAGAGAGAGAAAGTGAGAGATGGAAGGGATGAAGAAAGGATTATGATGATGTACCACTTTTCCCCTTGCCCATGCTAAAAAACGCATAGGAGAGAGAAGAGAGAGAAAAAAGGTGGTTTTTGTCTCTTATGCCTCATCTCATGGTCCATAACATTGCCACATGTCAACATCTCAACCCTTGATCTTAAACACCACACACATTTATACTAAATTCACATCTCATTTCTCCAAAAATATTTAATTACACAAATTACAATCAATACCATTATTATTAGACCTTAATCACAAATTGGGATATTACATTATATGTCATTGATAACTCTTATACACCTTTTATGGGCCCCCACCTTAAGTATAGAATGAGAAAGTGACAAAATAAAGTATAAAAACTCATGATTTGCAATGAGCCAATAGTGGGATTTATTTCAAATCCTTATAAATATATGATATTCACACCTGATTAATTGCATGTCATTTGTAATTGTGTAAAATAATAGAAAGCACTAATTTACTTGTGTTTGATTGTAATTGTAAAATACATTTTTAATAATAATTTATCTAACATAATAAATAGACTTCAAGAATGCTTTCTATTTTTCAGTTATTCCGTGTATTGTATTGATTAATAAATTATAAAATCATGTCATAAAATTTACCTGAAATAATTTGATGATAAAAATATAGAGATGTAATATTCATCACATGATTATTTTATTTAATTAAAATAATATTGTTGTTGAAAGGAATGAAAGGCCATCCAAGAATCTTCTTCATCGGGTAAACCCTTCCATTGAACCAACACTTCAGTAATCATCCTCTTACGATGCTTTTTAACCCGTCGGTTCAGAATACTTCCCGGTTCCATAGCTGGTGGCAACTCCGTGATAAACCCATGTCGTGTGAGTTCGCAAAACAAAACTAGGTTTAAGAATGTAGCATAGTAGCTCAACCTAGGTCGTTCTTGTGAGGCGATTAATTTCCAAGTTTCTGAGTAGTAAAGTGACGCAAAAAACCTTAAAGTTGTGAGAAATCATTTGGAGAAATTGCTTTTTAAACTAATGAAGTAATCTAAGCTAAAACAATATTTTGGTAATTTTTTTGGTTTCTAAAACAAAGAAGCAAAAGGAATTGAAATTAACACTAACAACAAAGTAAATTTAATAAACTAGAATAATAATGAAATGGGATTCCCTTGAGTTGAGGTTTTAGTCTTCCTTGCTTGCTAATAATATGAATTCCATAATGAGTAAAGAGGATGGAACTAAGTTACCACTAGCTCCATACTTGTAATAATCATTTAATTCATTCTACCGAAGCAATTAAATGAATACCACCAAATAATTCAAACTCAAGGAGATGAATAATCAACTTCCAATTCTAGCTTGTAATTACCATTACAAAAATTCAAAACATTCAGTTTAATCATTTAAATCCACTTAACCAAGTTGGAATAAACAATTCAACCTACTCATAATATGAATCATACAAAGCTTAATTAATCAACTCCTAGCTCAACAACCAAGTTTATTCACTTGGCTTAACAATCTAGATCACAATTACATACTTAACCAAGCTACATAATCATGAACTAAAAAGAGAGCTTAAAGGAATTCCATTGAAGTTTAGAACCTCAAACCATTACCCAACTCAAGGAAATCACCAACACTTTAGCTACTCATGGAAAAAGAGAAGGATGAAGCTTGATGAATGAAGAGGAGAATAACCATAAGCATTGAATTATCCAGCGCCTCCCTTTGCCTTTATGCAGCGCCTCCCTTTCCTTCTATTCCATTCTATTCGGTCTCCTCATTCGCTCCTCATCTCCACATAGCTGCAGCCCTTCTTCATTCCATCGGTCTTGGTCCACAATGTCGGCTGCTTCCTTCACCTTTCACGCACAGCCCCCCTTTTTCTTTTTATTCCCAGCCGTAACACAGCCTCCTCTCTTCAAATCCCTTCAATTTCGGTTCAGTAGCCCCTAAATAATTCAGCCGCCACTTGCTTTCTTTCTCTTTGCAATTCAAGTGTTTTTAGGTTAAAGTGAGTTGTGCCTTGTTTGGATAAGAGATAAAAATGTGTTTTAACATTAGACACAAAATTGCAACCACCAAACAAGACCCTTACTCATTTAACCTCCTCTTAGAAAAAATATGAAAATACATTCTGTACTTTTGATGTTCCACTTTTGTCCTTTATTAAGCTCTAAAATAACATCTTTTACCTTTACCACTCAAGTTGTGCTATATCATCACCTATAAAATTATATTCACAAAGGTAATATCTTTTGTTCACAATTAAAGAATAATGGGAATAAAAAATATTAATTAAAAAAATATAACAATTTAACCACTTTAATTCCCAAATTATTCTTCCATTAAAGTCTCACATTAACACTTGATTATGCCCAAAATATTCAATTAAGTCCCACAAAAGCCTAAGATTAATTAATAAAAGTATATAAATATTGAGCTCTATCACTCCAAAAATTCAATAGGAGGGTGCCTAGGCCTCACTGTAGGATCCGGACATAGCCTCAATAAGGAAACATGGAAGGTAGAATGAATTCTAGATTCTGGAGGCAATGCTAACTTATATGCAACAGCCCCAACCTTCTCTATCACCTGGTAAGGTCCATAAAACCTAGGAGCCAATTTTTGAGAAACTCTTGTTGCTGTAGAGATTTGTCTATAGGGCTTGAGCTTCAAGAACACCCATTGCCCCACTTGAAATTTACGATCCGTCCTATGCAAATAGCCCTTTGCTTCATCAAGTTTGCTGCACAGTGTAAATGATGCTTCTAAAGTGCTAGAACTTCCTCTCTAGCAAAAAAGCTACGATCCACTAACTCCAATACTGAATTATGGGGTAGATAAGGGGTGTGTAAAGGAGGTTGTTGCCCATAAAGCAACTCATATGGTGTAGCTCTAGTGGTTGTGTGATATGTTGTGTTGTACCACCATTATGCATGTGATATCCACTTAGCCCAATCTTTAGGCTTTTCCCAACACATACACCACAAATACGTTTCCAAACACCTATTAAGCACTTCTGATTGCCCATCTGTTTGAGGGTGATAGGCTGTAGAAAGCTTTTGATCCACACCTAACACACAAAGAAATTCCTTCCAAAAGCTACTAACAAAAAGAGAATCACGATCAGTCACAATTTCAGCCGGGGCACCATGAAGCTTATAAACCTGATCCATAAATTGCTGTGCCAATGTAGATGCAGAAAAAGGGTAGGCAAGGGGTATAAAATAAGCATACTTACTCATTCGGTCGATCACTACCCATATAGTATCCTTCCCTTGTTATTTAGGGAGACCTTCAATGAAGTCTGTGGTAATCAACTCCCACACCCGACTAGGTATAGGCAAAGGCTGCAACAATCCGGGAGAAGCTATAGTCTCATACTTACACCTATAGCATGTATCACACCTTTTGACATACTCCACCACATCATTTATTAACTTTTTCCACCAAAAGAGACATTTTATATGATGATAAGTAGCTTGTGTCCCCGAGTGTCCTTCTTAAGGGCTTGAATGCAACCACTCAAGAATATGTAACCGAAGAGCTTCTACCTTCCCTACAACCAATTTACCCTTTCTTTGCAAAAGAGTACCATCCCAAGTAAAGTGACTCCACACCCCCTCATTTTGTTGCACCTTTTCAAGTAGAGAACGAATATAGTCATCTCTATCCCAACTATCCTTTACTTGCTGCAACAATTCTGGTGAAGTAATGCTATAAGTCATTTGCATTAGTTATTGCTTAGGAAGGCGGGAGAGGGCATCCACTACTGAGTTATTCACCCCCTTCTTGTATACTATATCATAGTCAAAACCAGTAAGTTTGGACACCTAAAACATCTAAAATGGTGTCTTAAGTTGCTGACCCAATAGAAATTTAAGACTTTGCTGATCCGTATGAATGAGAAACTTTCTCCTCTCAAGGTATTGGTTCCAATGCAACACCGCTAATACCACAGCCATCAATTCCTTCTCATAAACCGATAGACTATGATGTCTTGCGTAGAGACCTTTGCTAAAGAATGCAAGTGGATGTCCTTGCTACATTAAAACAACACCAATTCCTACCCCACATGCATCAGATTCCACCACAAGCTGCTTGGTAAAATCAGGAAGAACAAAAACCGGGGCTGAAACTAATGCATATTTGAGACGTTGGAAGGCCTCATTAGCAGAATCATACCACATAAAGGCATTCCTCTTTAATATAAGAGTCAAGGGTCTTGCAATAATACCATAGCTCTTAATAAAACGCCGGTAGTAGCCAGTTAACCCCAAAAATGCCCTCAATTGCTTAACTGTAGTTGGTTGAGGCCAATTTGCAACTACTTGGATCTTCTTAAGGTCAGTTGCTACTACCCCATCTCTTAGGATATGCCCTAGATATTCCACGCTTGTAGCAGTAAAGGTACACTTGCTTTCCTTCACAAAGTAGTGATGTTGTTGCAATGTTTGCAAAGCAATCCTCAAGTGCTCTTGATGATCTACAAGTGAAGGACTATAAATCAGTATATCGTCAAAGAAGACTAGTATAAATTGTCTAAGAAAAGGATGAAAGATATCATTCATAGCCCCCTGAAAAGTTGCGGGTGCATTTGTAAGCCCAAATGGCATTACGAGCCACTCATAGTGTCCGGAGTGAGTCTTGAATGCGGTTTTGTAAGCATCTTCTGGTACCAATCTAATTTGATGATAATCGGCTCGTAAATCAAGCTTTGTGAACATCCAGCCTTGCCCAACTTATCAAACAAGTCATCAATGAGAGGAATAGGATATTGATTCTTAATTGTTTTCTTGTTTAACTCTCTATAAACTACACACATACACCAAGATCCATCCTTTTTCTTGACAAGGACTATAGGAGCTGAAAATAGAGAACAACTCTCTTGCACAACACCTGCTTCAAGTAGCTCAGCCACTAATTTCTCAATAACATCCTTCTGTGTAGCTGGATATCGGTATGGCTTCAAGGAAATAGGATTTTTGCCTTCTTCTAAAAGAATGGGATGATTGTGGCCTTTCCTATAAGGTGGGAGGCTCTTAGGCTCATCAAACACATCTTGAAAAGCTCTCAAGACCCCCTGAATGTCTGCTGGAAGATTAGGATCAGCATTATGAATGGTAAAGCAACCCATCCTATCGCCTTGGACTTCAACCAACTGCATAACATGCAATTTCTCATCCTTATGGCAACTTGCTTCCACCCTTTTCAATGCTACAAATTTCAGGGAATGAGGAACATTGGCTTATAATTTCACCAATTGACCATCCTTCCAAAAGTACACGGATAAGGACTCATAATCCCAAAATGTATTCTTTATGCTCTTGAGCCACCACAAGCGCAGTACCATATCATATGTATGTAGCTCAATGATTTGAAAATAAAAAATGAACTCCAAACCATGCATTTTCCATCGAAACCCATGCAAACCCCATGAATTTTCAATTTACCTCCACCTGCTATCTCAATATGCACAGGGGGTGTTTTTTATGGTTGCCAACCCAGTTTCATGGCTGTATCCAAATTCAAAAAATCATGAGTACTCCCACTATTGATTAAAACCTGTATAGAATGTTTCCCAACAATACCCATAACTTGCGTAGCTTTAGAATGATCAATTCCTTCCATTGCGTGCAAAGATAGGCGTAGCTGCTCAATTTCGTCACCACTTGCAGTGTCAGCATTCTCAGGTTCAGCATGAACATCACTATCCTCTTAATCCAATATGACCAAATGTAATTGCATTTTCTATCGCTGAGGGCACTTGTGGTCCCAAGAGAAATTTCCATGGCAGAAAAAACAGAGGTTGTTTGCACGGTGGTCGGCTTCTTCTTATGCGGTCAAAGCTTTCACAGGACGTGTAATTGTTCTGGGGACAAAATTGGAATTATGAGCATTTTGTGAAGGTTTCTGGTCTTTCTGGAAATACCTATTAGTAAAAGATTGGTTCTTGTTATAAGTTGACCTGTTTGTGAGAAGGTTTGACCCAAAACTTAAGTGCTCTGTTTCTGTGGTTTGTCTGTATTTCTCATAAATTTCACTGCCCTTCGATTGATTGTAATTTCTTGGGTTCGTGCTAGTCGTCGCGCCACTTGTAAATTCATGGGGTTAAACAGCTGAATTGAATCGGCGATTTCATCTTTCAACGCCCCCACGTATGCGTCGAGGTAGGCTTCGCTTAAGTCCAATTTCTGAAATCTGATCAAATCGGGTATTGAAATTAGTGACTAACCCAGTTTGTCTCAAATGAGTGAAGTCGGTCATGGGTGTTTCAAAAGGCTGCCCGAAGGTGTCTTGGAGTAGTGCTGTATATTCAGTCCATGCCAGCGGTTGATGCCAATGTCTCTTGATAGCTCGGTGCCACTGAAACCGATCATCATCAAGATGTATAGATGCCATCGTTACCTTCGAAGCTTCAGGGGTCTCATCGATCACAAAATATCGTTCCACCTTCTTAATCTAGGTATTCATGTCTTATCCTGTATATCTGGGAAATTCCAGTTTGGTAAATTGTGTAGGTCGTTGGTATGGGGGTCTTCCATTTCCTCCTCTTTCATGAAATTCTAGTATCCTCAAATATCCATGTTGAGTAATCCATTGCACAGCCACCACCAAGGTTTTGATTTCTTGGGTCATAGCGTGAGGACTTTCTTGCATCCTCCGCTGTTCTTGAGTCATCGTATGCAGGTTGTCTTGTATGCCACGCTGAACCATTTATAGCTCATTACGACAGCCTTGGATGGACTCATGCAATGTATCAACTGAAGCTTCGAGAGTGACCACTTTCTATTTGATCACTTGATTTCTTTCATCCATCATTCTCACATTTTCTTGCAGTCGAGTCTTCACCATACAATCAGTAAGTGATGAACTGATAATCCCAGGCCAAGAGCCGAGATTCTCTGATACCACTAATAGTCAATTGTAATATGAATGTCTTTAGGAATTGGGAATTAGGGTAGAGAAGAAGAAATTAGAGGGTTGAAGGAGAGAATTAGAGGAATTAGGAGTAGAAGATAGAGAACAGAGGAATTTTTGAATAATGCTTTTGACTTTCATTACTTGGAAAATCTGATTCATAGTAGTACAATAGTCATATATATAGGCATCATAACAGTACCGGGAAGATAACAACACAGCAGGGGTTAGGGGTTCACAACTAAGGACCTATTAGTAATTTGACATGGGTAAGGCCATGTTTGGCTAATGTTGCTCTTAAACAACTAATGCCACTAATGGTTAATCCCACTATTCTAATTAACTAACTAACCTAACTAACTTTTCAATTTATTTATTACAACATCATATCACTCATGGTGCAGCAGCTCTACATAAATACAAATATAGTGGTGTAGATCATTCCTATGTCGCCCAATGTGTTCTTCAACCTTTCTGGACTCGCTTTGTTAAAGTTTTTCCTCTATGGATGCCGTGAATGCTTTCATTTTTTTTTATCCTTGGTTCTTTCCATTCCATCTCTTAATCATATCATGACCATCATTAGAACTGATTAATTTTTGGAAAAGTAATAGTGTCTAGGCTTTTAGTGTTGTCAGTTTCAATTCAAGGATACAGAGTAAAAATTATCCTTTATATGACGTGATGTTTGTTCAATTTTCATTATTCAAAATTTGGGTGTATATTGGAAGATTGGTCTAATTGCGTTGCTTGTCTTCTCAACTTCTCGTAGAAGTGGGTTTAGGCTTCAATTAGATATCATAACAGTTAGAGATTTTATGGTATTCCCTACTAATAACACTAGGAAAGATATTGTACACTTGAAAGTGCTTCCCCTACCCCTACATATAAGGAAGAAATGGCGTCAGTATGCCATGTTTGTAGTACATCATGACAATAATAATCTAGGACGTTCAGATATTTGAGCTTCTAGTACACTTTCTGTTATGGTATTGCTAGAAATATAGAAAGATAGAAGGAGAGAAATAGAGGAGAACAAAAAGATTGAGAGAAATAGAAGAGAATTGTGAACAGAGACAAAAGAGAGAATTCTGGTGTATTTCCTTTAGGAACAATTGAGATAAAAAAATTGATACAATAGGATCTGTCTAGGCTATTTATAATATGATAGCCGACCTCTCCTAATGGCTACTAATCCACTTAAGCACTTATTTACTAATTACCATCTAATCATGGCATTTTGCACTTAAGTCCTTATTTAAACTAATTTAACATATTCAGTTAAGTCCCTATTAGACTAATCTTACATATTCCATAACATTACCCCCTCAAAACAGCCCTTGTCCTTAAGGGTTTGGCAATGGAAAATTTGGGAATTGATTCTTGAGATTAAACAAGGAGATCCAAGTAGCTTCTTCCTCTGGATATCCCTGCCTCTGAACCAATACTTCAGTAATTATCTAACGCTTTTTCCTACCAACCCTCTAGGACAAAATCTTCTCTAGAAATAGTGAAGTAGGGACAACTAGCCACTCAATAGGAGGATGTTGTTGCCTCACACTTGGATCTGGGCACAACTTTAACATAGAAACATGAAGAGTACCATGAATCTTGGTTTCAGGAGGCAAATTCAACTTGTAAGCTACTAGCCCTATTCTTTCCAACACTCTATAAGGACCATAGAACCTGGGAGTCAACTTTTGATTGCTCCTAGTAGTTGCAGAAACCTGTCTATAGGGTTGTAGTTTTAGGAACACTCATTGCCGTACTTCAAAGTCCTTATTAGTTCTCTTTAGATCAGCCCTTTGTTTCATAGTGTTTTATGATCTGTGTAGATGATATTTCAGCACTGCAATCATCTTTTCCCTTTCCTGAAAATTCCTATCTACCACTTCAACTATAGCAGACCTAGGCACATAAGGGACATAAACCGAAGGCTTTTGACCATACAAAAGGTTATATGGAGCTTTGGTTGAAGTGTGAAAATTGGTGTTATACCACCACTCAGCCAAAGACAACCATTGACACCACTCTTTAGGCTCCTCCCAACACATACAACGCAAGTAGGACTTCAAACATCTATTGAGCACCTTAATTTGACCATCACTCTGAGGATGGTAAGCAGAGGAAAGATTTTGTTGCACTTTTAAAACTTTGAGAAACTCTTTCCAAAAATTGCTAAGGAAGAGAGGCTCCCTATCACTTATAATTTCCACTGGAGCACCATGCAATTTATAAATCTGATCCAAAAAGGCTTGTCAAGGGTAGAATTTGAATATGGATGTGAAAGAGGGATAAAATAAGCATATCTAGTCATCCTATACACAATTAACCAAATAACTTCCTTACCTCAAGATTTAGGCAACCCTTCTATGAAATCCATTAAGATACTTTCCCACACCTTACCTAGAATTGGCAATGGATTTAAGAGTCCAGGTGAAGCAACTGTCTCATACTTGCACCTTGCACACGTATCACACCCCTTAATAAAATCCTCCACATCTTTATAAAGATGTTTCCACCAAAACATCCCCTTAATTTTATAATAAGTACCTTAGATACCCCTTGAGGGCTTGCATGCAGCCAATCCAGCAGCTTGTGTTTCAAATCAGGGTCTTGCCCAACCACCAACCTATTGTTCTTCCTCAAATAAGTCCCATCCCAAGAGTACTTATTATGTACCCTACCTTTCTCCTTAACTTCAGCTAAAATAGCAGCAACTTCACTATCTGATTCCCAACTCCTCTTAATTTCATTTATCAATTCTGGAGACGCAGTATCTAGGGAACTCTGCAGCAATTGGGGACCATGTAACCTTGATAAAGCATCAGCCACAGTGTTATCATTACCTCTCTTGTATTGGATCTCATAGTCATATCCTATAAGTTTAGCTATCCAATATATTTGAAATGGGCTTTTTCATTTCTGCCCTAACAAATACTTAAGACTCTATTGATCAATCCTAATCACAAAATTATTACGCTCCAAATATTTATGCCAATACTCAATAGCTTGTACCACAACAAATAACTCTTTTTCATATATGGAAAGACTCAAGTGTTTAGGAGTAAGAGCCTTACTAAAGTATGCAAGTGGTTGACCTTGTTGCATTAACATAGCCCCAATCCTAACACCACAAGCATCTGTCTCTACCATAAATTCCTTTGAGAAATCTGGTTATGCCAACATTGGGGCTAACACCAAAGCTTCTTTCAGCTTAGAAAAAGCTTCACTTGCTGTATTTGACCACTTAAAAGCAACTTTTCTTAATAAAAGAGTAAGAGGCTTTGCTAAGAGATCCATACCCTTGAATAAATCGCCAGTAGTAACCAGCCACATTAAGGAAAGCCTTATTATGTTTTGCTATTTTAGGTTTTGGCCATCTTGCAACAGGTTCAATTTTCTTAGCATCTGTAGCTACCTTGCCCTCATTGATATGTCCTAGATACTCAACATTCCTAGCAGCAAATGTACACTTACACCTTTTGAAAGAATAATGATTTTTCTGCAAACTTCCCAACACTTCCTCTAGATGCCTAGCATGATCAGAAATAGAGGATCTGTAAATCAATATATCATCAAAGAAAACAAGCACAAATTTTCTCAAGGTCTAAAAATGTCATTCATAGCCCCTTGAAAAGTGGCTGGTGCATTTGTCAAACCGGGGGGCATCACCAACCACTCAAAATGACCTGAATATGTCTTGAAGGTTATTTTATAGCAATCTTTAGGCTCCATTCTGATCTGGTGTTGCCCAACATGAAGATCTAGCTTAAAGAACCACTTAGCATCATGCAATTCATCCAACAAATCTTCTACCAATGGAATAGGGTATTGATTCTTAACATATTTCTTATTTAACTTATGAAAATCTATGCACATACGCTATGTCCCATCCTTTTTCTTTACCAACACAATAGGAGCAGAAAAAGGGGAGGAGCTTTCTTGAATAACCCCTTATTGCAGCAACTCATAAACTTGTTTCTCAATAACGTCCTTCTAATCAGTTGAATATTGATAAGGCTTAATACTAATGGGATTTGTACCTTCATGGAGCACTATTGGGTGATTTTGCCTGGGTCTTAATGGAGGGAGCCCTTTTGGTTCATCAAATATCTCTTTAAACCTATCCAACATACCCTGAATTTCTATTGGAACCCCCTTGGCTAAACCACTTTAGTCTACCTCTGCTGGTAGTTCAGAGATAGTGCAACAATGCTGTGTTGGTTACACGGGTTGTAACAGTTGAACCAGGAAAATCTATTGTCGAAAGGGCTTAGCTAAACCCATTTTTATCGCTTGAACCACCTTACAAGAAGATGCAGGCTTGGCTTGCAATTTACACAACTGCCCTTTGTACCAAAATTGCCTTGAGATATGCTCATAGTCCCAGAAAGCACTCTTAAAAGATTTCAACCATGTGAGTTCCAACACCATATCAAAGGTATGCAACTTTAAGATTTGAAAATCACATTAGAACCCCATGCCTTACATCTTCCACTTGAATCCATGCCACACCCCATATACTTGCAACTTTCGACCCCCTGCCACCTTAACCCATGAAGGGGAGGACTCTGTTTTACGCCAACCCAGTTTAACAGCAAGATCGTAGTGAAGAAAATCATGTGTACTTCTATTGTCAATAAGAACCTGGATAAGTCGTTTGCCTATGCTTCCCTGAATATGCATGGCCTCAGCAGTGTCAAGACCATTAATGGAGTGCAGGGATATCAAGGCAGTATGGCCTTCGTCAGACTCACTATCTTGCTCTATAAAGTTGACATTCTAAGAGCCTTCAACCAATTCAAGGTAGTGAAGCTGCATCCATTGTCTCTAGGGGCATCGGTGATCCCTGGTAAATTTTTCATGGCAGTAGAAGCAAATATTTTTCACATGGTGTTCTACTTCATCTTCGGCCGACAAGATTCTCGCATCTTTCCACGACTTTGGGCCTACTTTGTCGTTATTACTCTGGTTCTTGCTTACTTAATTGGACAAAGACTCTTTTTCGTGGGTCCCAGCTTGGTTAAAGTAAGTCTTGGTGTTATTATTTGCTGTCGTAGATGAAAGACTCACTGCTGACACATCTTTCATATTCGTCATGTATCGCCCCAATTTTTCATAGCACTCTTGAATTCCTGCCGTTTGACTGCTATTTCTTGGACCCGTGCCAATTGTCGGGCTTCTCGCAGGGTTTGTGGGTTGAACACCAATACCGAGTCCGCAATTTCATCTCGCAAAGCCGCCACATATATGTCAACCAAGTATTCTTCATTTAGTTCCAGTTTCACCAAGATTGCGTCGAATTTTGCATAAACTCTGCCAATGACCGTATTTGACAAAGTCGGGTCAAATTGCTCATGGGTTTATCGACAGGAAGCTCGAATGTGTCGCTCAAGAGTATTACATATTCTGGCCATATTGGTAGCCGTCGCCACAATTTCTCTGCCGCCACATGCTAGGCAAAGCTTGTGTTGTCTAAGTTTATAGAAGCCATCGTGTCCTTCGAGTTGTCAGGGTTTCATCCAATTCGAAGAACCTTTCACATTTCAAGATCTAGGTATCTATATCCTGACCTTGATATCTTGGGAAGTCCATCTTCGTGAACTGCGTTGGTCTGTGGTGTCTTCCTCTGTTGCCATGATCACCATACCGACGATGATGATCACCGTTTTTTGCTGGGTTGCCACCACTAACACCCTTAACTCTTCTAAAAATCCCAAGACCGTGTCTTGGAGCTTGTCTACCACATTCAATTTCTGCAATTGCTCCTCGATGGCCACTATCCTATCTTCTATATTCTTGATTGTTCTTAACCGAGTTTGTACCATACATTAGACACTGCAGTGGAAGAGCTGAGGATGGAGAGCTCTGACACGACTGTTATGGTATTGGTAGAAATATAAAAAGACAAAAAGAGAGAAAGAGAGAAGAACAAAAATATTGAGAGAAACATAAGAGAATAGAGAACAAAGACAGAAAAGGGAATTTTGGTGTATTTCCTTTAGGAACAATTCAGATAAAAAAACTGATACAATAGGATCTGTCTAGGCTATTTATAATATGATAGCTGACCTCTCCTAATGGCTACTAACCCACTTAAGCACTTATTTACTAATTACTATCTAATCATGGCATTTTGCAATTAAGTCCTTATTTAAAATAATCTAACATATTCCATAACACTTTTACTTTCATTTAGGCTTCCCCTAACCCTACATAATAAGCAACTGCACACTTTCACTTATGAAGTTGGAGAAAATGTCATTTACTCTATTGGCTATGATTTTTTTAAGTACAAGTTTGGTTATTGAGTTTTGAATTGCACTAACTTCCTTGCTTTTATCTTTCTAACATCTGTTGGCATCTTGGCATTCGGGAATCACTTTGCAACCCAAACATGGTATAGATTTCCCCCTTCTTTGTTGTATCAGTGTTGAACTGTTACTTTGATTATCATAAGCTATATCCTTGGCACTGATTAAAAATTAATTTCTTGGTTGTAGATAACACTTACAGGATTCATGTTCTTAATCCTGTCTACCCTACTTGGCTATGTGAGGATGGCATAAGTTTATTAAAGTATCCTACTTCATAAGTTAAAAGTCATATCATTGTCAATTGATATCATGTTTTAAACAATGAGTAAATTAGGTATACATATTCTCGTTCATATTACTAATGAATTCCATGTTCACTAATGCCTTCTTATATAGAACCATATTCAGGAGAGCTTTATGGTCTTTTGACTCATGAACATAGTCATGAAGACAATATAGTTACTATACGAGGGGCTATACTAAAACAGTGACTGATTTGCATTATTGTGATTTATTTATTTGAGTGTAGATTTACTCACCTCATTTGGACTCACCTCCACCAAGATGGATTCACTTCGCTCATGGATTGCTTCTGGTTTTATACCTCTGCTTAAAATCTCCAGATGCAGTTCATATATTGCTCCCTTCTCCACTTGATTTACCCTGCTGATATGTTAATTTCCTTCATATCATATTTATTATGTTGATCCTCTCCTCTTGATTGTCATGGGTGTAATTTTATTGCTGACTTCAAAAGAACATCAAAATTAGGGATTTAGTTTTATATTGTGAAATCCTTGTGGGATTAATATTAGAAGAGTTTAAGCATCTTGCTAAGAGATGGTATAGAATCATGAATCATTACAGAGGAACTAACATATATGAATTATGGATTCACTAATATTTCAAATATTAAAATGGTCCATTGCTATTTGTATTAAACTGTTGAACGCTTCTAGGCATCTCAAGATTCATTTCCTACTGATAAAGCAAGCTTAGTCGTTTTAGTAAAAATGGGCGATCCTATTGTAGGTTAATGTAGGTAGGGTAGACTTACTGCATGATGCCAAAATATCATTTCTTTTACTCACTAGTGGAAAAAGGTCTTTTTAGACTGGATAAAATTGACTTTTTAGACCGGTTCTGGATCCGGTTTTGATACGGCTGGTCTAAAAAGTATATCACTTTTAAGACCGGTTTTGTAACCAGTCTTAAAAGTCTATATTTTAATATCGGTTCTATTTATAACCAATCTAAAATCAACAATTTTAAGACCAGTTTTCATGAGCTCCGGTCTTAAAATAACTCTTTTGTAAGGCAATTTATGTAACATTTTTAAGATCGGTTATAATGATAACCGGTCTTAAAAGTTATTTTAATACCGGTTTTGCATACAACCGGTCTTAAAAATGTTAATTTTAAGGCTGGTTTTAAATATAACCAGTCTTAAAGTTTTAATTTTAAGACCAGTTGTAAATATAACCGTTCTTAAAATAACTTTTAAGACTGGTTATCATTATAACCGGTCATAAAAGTGTCATATTTTTTTTTATTTGTTTGTGATTAGGTTAGTTACCAGAACACATCATTGAATTGCTACCTCCAATGCCATACTTATTAAGTTCCATATGATGTTCAGTTTGCTTCCACTTACTATTTCCTTTTGCTTTAACATTCTCATTGAATTGGGAACTTGTAACATATCATATATATCCTCATGTATAATGTTTTGTTTAAAACCATCATATATATATATATATATATATATGCATAAATGGATTCAACCATGACATATCATGCAACCAACAAGTCAATTCATCAAAATATACAAAAACCATTTTAAAACCAACAAACTTGTCCAATCATGCAACCAACAATATAAATGAATTCAACCAACCAACATGTCAATTCATAAATGAATATATACCAAAAAATTCCTTAGCTTTACATACAAGAACTCACTGTTGTAAAAGTTCATAAATGAATTCAGCACAACAATTACGAATGTGCTCAATATCTTCTTCTAGAAAGGGGTCAGCAAGTTCAAACATCCGAAACTCCAAAGCCAGGCAAAACATTAAATTCACTTAAAAAAATAAAAGTAATACTAAATTTTTGAAATATATATACATTTACCCCTTCAGTAAGTCCTATCATGCCTAGGGTAATAATATTATACATATGTTTCAGAATATACAACCCACACAAGTTGGACCCCGGTGGTTGCCTACGGGTCTGAAAAATAACATGATGTCGTTAAAACTAGTATAAAATTAAAGCATGGCTTATTATTGAATACATTCTTAAAACAAACCTATATGTAACTAACCTTTGGCAAAATCCATGTAGGGTCTTTTACCTCACGCATAGGCCTACCAAGAGCAGTGTGTTGGAATCTCCGCATAGCCCTATAACATCAAAATCACAAAGGTTACTTATTTTACACAAATTTCATAAATTTTGCACACGAAAGGTAATTAATAATGCAAGAAAACTTACGAGTTCAAGCTCTTCTTCAATTCACTAGTTGGCTTGCTGAGGTGGAGGGAGCATAAGAGGATGACAGAATAGCTCTTCTTGCACAAAATAGCCAATTGCCAATGATCACTGAAAAAAGGGAAAACTTTTAAACAAATATAAAATATTATGTATAGTATGAAATATAAATTTGTGTCTTGCCCGTGCAAATATGGGGCCAAGAAACACTCAATTGAGGTTTTACTAAGCATGTGCTATAAGTATGTGTGTCTGATAGCAGAAGTGGTCCCTTTGTCGTAGAATTGAACTGGGCATAGGAGTCCAAATTTCTCGGTTTTGCCAGAGTCAACCAACCTACAATGCATGCACCTATAATAATTCAAGCAAGGACATTAAATCAAAGTTTAACGGCATAATTTGTAAAATACTAACTTCTAATTTGAGAAGATACTTACATCAAAAAGAGCTGGACAATCGAAATTGTAAGCTGTTGTAGAAGAGCTACCAGGGACATTAAATCATCCCTTTCAAGATAGCAGTTCGCCCCTGACTTGCCAACAGCTGACTTAGTAGCCCAATTTCTTGTTGCAAAGGACGTATCATATGACATCAGAATCACTTGTTGCATGACATTCAATGGAGGCCATGAAACATCTTGAGTGGTGGGAGGTGGAGGTGGAGGTGGAGGTGGCGGGGATTCCTCAGCTCGATTAGAAACAAGGTTCTTTGGCCACAAGATGAAAGAGTTGATGACATTGCCCACAACCTTGAAGTCATCAACGGGGATAGGGAGAGGTGCATCTGCAACGATCACCTCTTCAACTGCCACTCTGACTTGATCATCCTTTATTTCTTGGTGATAGATACTTGATCCCAAGTTGTGCACGCTCCCCTGTGCAACCAATCTTTTCAGAGGATCTTCCACAAACAAGTCATAAGGCTCACCACTGTTTTCCAGGACCCTCTGATGACTGACCTATGCAACTCCCTTTAGTGCTCTGTTTAGGGTTTAGGGAATGAGCCTGGGTAGTACTGGTATCTTCTTGTCTTGTACTCGTCATGATCATCCATTCCTCCTTCATCTTGTTGAACCTTTCTTCAATTCGTGCATCAAATAATGCTTCTGCCTCAGCCCTAGCTTCCGCCTTCACAGTGGTCAATATACACTCCATCTCCTCTTAATCACCATATCACTTGAGAAATGGCGTGAGGGTGCTCCAAAGAAATCCCTTATGCCTACCCCTTCTCCAATCCCCCTGAAATGGCTGGGATGCTCAGGTTTTCCTATAGCTATGGTCAGGATGTCATTCCTCGCATCCGACCTAAATGATCCCTCGGCTTGTTTTTTTTTGAAGCTCCTCCTATAAGACACAGATGCCAAATATTAGTAATGAAATTTATTTACTTAATAATTAATAACAACAAGTCAACAACAATACTTATAATTTTCTCACCGACTATACTAGATTGTTCACTCGTATAAGACCCGCTCCTCTTTTAGTGAGCGAACAACCACTTCTGTTCTTGACGTATCAGAGATGGGGGAGAAAGAAGAACAGAAGGATTGGATTGAGCTGCTTCTTCCAATCTCTTCCGTTTGGCCACCAACAAGTTTTTTTCGGCCTTCACATACCCCCCATGAGACATTGTATAGGGGCAATCATTCTTTCTACCACTCTCTTGGGCCTTTTTCCTTTTTTCATGCCAATAAGAAAGCAAAAGTAAGTTATTGTAAATCAATAAAGACAAATCATAATTCATAAGCAAATCAATTGCAAAATAAGTCAACTCACCAATGTTTCTGGAGTAGTCTGAAGCCGTCTAAATTCTTGCCAAGTGTGTTTGTCAATAAAAGAATATTGATCGCACGGATTAGGAAGAGGCTAACCTTCTTCCACCTCGATATGCACGTAATTGTTGGCTAGATTTGTCTTAAACTTCCTCCAGCGTTCATCACAATACATTATTGTCTTGTCATACAAGACTTCACTCTTAGGAATGTCGTAAGTGAGCTGGATAGTTTCCCAAATATGTCGTTTCACACCTTTATTGACATTTCTCCATTGCTCTATCAAGATGCTAGGCTTGTTGGGTGCTAGGAGGCTGAAGAAACTCCTATACCGTTGGGCATTAGGCCCAATTGGTTTCCAATATCTATCAAACTCAATTGGAATCCTTTCCCCGGTATTCTGATTGAGAGGAATGTCTGTCAATCGGGTGGCTCTCCTACCCCTTCGTCTAGGTCGGTTACGTGGGTCATTGTGTTCCTGGCTTGGAGCATTGCTACGCTTGCTCTGATTAGGATTAGTTGGTTCAGGAGTACCCTCACTAGGACGACTCATTGTCTAAAAACACTTTAAGGACACTATTTAAGGAAATTTTGCTACACGGTGCTTATTGTTATAACAGGGCACTATCTACAATGGCATCGTTCAAAATCAATATAACAGAAGCAACAAAATCAATATAACAGAAGTAACAAGCTTAAACCAAACAAAACAGAACCTAGTTTAGCAAAATCAACTAAGAGCTACACCACTATAGTCTTCAACTACGACTAAAATCAAACAAAACAAAACCAAACAAGCTTAAACCAAACAAAACAATATAACAGAAGCTACACCACGACTCTCAAAATCATCACTTTCAAATGGAATAATTAACCCAGGTCCACTAGAAGCAACAAGCTTAAACTATAGTCTATAATGCAAACAGAAAACCACCAAAATAAACCCAGGTCCACAATTTCAGAATAATTAAACGGTACCTTAAACCTGTACTTGAGGATCCTCTTCTTCCTCAGGAATTGAACAGACCTTGGCCACTTGCTGCAAGAATCGAACAAAGAAAATGAGGGCCAAGTCATCTCACATTTTCAATGGAAAACCCAAAAACGAAATGGAAACACAAACTTGATGACAATAAAGATGAGGTTGAGAATGAAACCAATCGGAGGGAACAAACGACGATAGCCTTCCGACAATGTATTCAACAGTAAATCTCTATTGACGACGGCGAAGTTAAGGACAAAGGAGAGAAGGGGAAAGGAGGAGCTGCCACGAGACAATGCAGGGGTTTTGCTGATGTGCTAGAGTTTAGATTTCAGAGTCAAATTTAGGCGCCTTTTGAAATCCAAGTCATTTTTAAGACCCGTTATTAATTAATAACCGGTCTTAAATTTTTAATATTTTAGACCCGTTTTAATTTACAACCGTTCTTAAAACTAATAAACATTTTATTTTAATAATTGTCTTTAATTTAGATAATATTTTTTAGACCGGTTATTTTTATAACCGGTCTAGAAAATATATTACATATATTTATTTTTTTTAATTGTATATATTTTAAGACCGGTTTTTATTATAATTGATCTTAAAATTATTTTCAAGACTGGTTTTTATTATAACCGGTCTTAAAATTATTTTTGAGACCGGTTTTAATTTTAAGACCGTTTTTTACTATAACCGGTCTTAATATTTCATCATAATTACAAAAATGCCACTGGTCATATTTTTAAGACCTTATCTGATATAACCAATCTAAAAACCCTTTTCTGTACTAGTGACTGATTTTCTTATTGATATATGCTAGACGTTTGATGCTGTTGATGGAAAGCAAGCACGACGAACTAACTCTTCAAGTCCACTGGGTGAATTATTTGATCATGGTGAATTCCTTGTACTGTGTATTTCATGCTATTACATAGCTTGATGCTTAACAATTTGAAGATGATATGAATATTTATGTTGCAGGATGTGATGCACTTGCTTGCACGGTATGTTTTCTGATTTTAGGTTGTTACTTTCAAACTTAAAAAGCAATAATGATTATCATCTGTTAGAAATGTGTTTCAGTTTGAATCATTGGCTTTTGGGAGCACTGTCATGTGTGGAAGAGATACTTTCTGGTGGTGGTGAATATCTGCAGTTCCATTTTACTGGGTTACGTGGGAACAATAAGTTTCTTATTTTATGCTGTGATCTGACAGCTGTACTTTTTCGTTATTTTTCCTATATATGTTAACTTGCGTGTTAAAATTTTATGCTTTGCTGCTACGGAGCAGTACAATATTTTTTTTGTGATCTTTCTGTCGGAGAAAAGTTAGTTTTACTTGAGTCTGCAAGCATTGTTTTCTAAATGGTTCCGAAAAATTATTATTTTTTATTTATGTGCACCTTAATAATGCATCTCTCTTGCTGTAAAAAGCACGCTACTTGGATGAGTAAATAATATAACAGTATAACACATTTTTATCTCAAGTTGTCATTTTCCATATATAAGCTTATAACGATGTTATTTTTATTATGCTGTTTTGGATGCAGCTATTTCACTAATTGCCTTATACTGCCAGTTGTTAATGGTCCCATGGAGGGTCTTATGCTAAAATATACCTGCTCCACTTTTTCACTGCCATTGTTGGTATGGTCTTTCTTTGAGTTTCTTATTGTACTTGCAGAAAATATAGTGCATTATTGTTGTTATGATATCTTTAACCAATGATGATAATGTGAAAAATTTACAGGTGCTCAGTGGTGGGCTCAACAATTGGGAAATTCCATACCCTTTTTAAGCAGGGTACCCTTTCTGGGGGGTAAGTAGCTTTATTTTATTTGGAGATAGAAGTTTTTGAATGACTCTGCTATTATTTGCAAGTTGTGAGAATTTTTAGGTTAGGTTTGCTTTCATGGAGAGATTTCCATTTGGTTTGGAGTTCGGTTACCTTTGTGTTCATTTTAATATGTATTCTAGCTGTAGCATTTTATACCTGTAATGAATTTTCTTCCTTTTATTTAGTTTGGCTCCACACTTTATTTTGCATGCATATAGGAGAACTTTAAACTCCCTGTCAGTTTTGGCTACTGTGTGCTCAATGTCATATGATCTTGGATATGGAGGAATGAAAATAGGCATAAGGAGAAATTCTCCTGTGAAGTTTCAATTTTGCATTCTTTGATACTGCTAATTTCTTTTACATTATTTAGAGAGAGGGAAACTATCCTGAAATTCACTACTATATATTCTGCTGCAATACCTTGTGTTATGAGTTCTATATCGGGCAGTCTTATAGGTAATGTGTGATCTATAACTTCAAAAGACACTCCCCCACCCAACTGGTTAGTTTTTTAGGATTGGGCTCTCTATTTGGACTTGTGCGATAAATTTGGTGCTTTCATTGAGAGGTTGATATTTATGGAGAGGGCTATCGAAGGAAGGTTCTGATGGGCCAAAGGTCAAGTGAAGTGCTATGGAGTGGAGCCTTTGAGAGGAAGTCAACTCTCTAACAGCAATGCATTGTTATAAGTTCCACATTGAGGAGTTTTACAAGTGAAGTGCGATTATAAGTTCAGGGGCTTTTTCATCCGATAGGCTAGTATTTTAGGATCGGTCTATCCCTTAGGACTTGTAACATTAGCTTTTGGGGTGGGAGAACCAACTCACTTAAATGCCACATCCCATACTACCAAGTTTCCATCACTTTGACTCTTGAGTGCCAACTTTTTCTTGTATTCTACTTGTTAAACATTTTACACTTAAGCAGTTAAGTTCCATAAATTCAGTTATACCTTTAGCTTCTTTGAGATAAATGAGAATCTATCAATTTGTTGCTAGCTAGAAGGAAGAAGCCACACAATAATCCTGCACAAAGTTGATGAATGGTCTTTTGGTTTTTAATTTTGGTGCTTGTAAAATAAGCTTTGAAAAAATAAGTGTGCGCACAAGTTGTTTCAGAATTTTAACTTATGACTTATAACATCGTTTTGATTTTTTCATGCATTAACTATTACTTTTAAATGTTATATATCCTTGTGCGACCTCCGCCTTGATATACATGATGTTTATTAGTTGTAACTATTATGTATTAAGTGTTATAAATGTCCAAATATGTAGTAGTGCATGAGTGTTTAAGTGCAGAAGCTCATATGTATATTCTTGATCTTAGCCAAAAGGCCGAGAGATGTGTTACTTCTGTATGTTCCGCCTCTATATATTGGAGTGTTTTTGTACACGAGAGTTTTGTTATGTGAATTTCCATAGTTTTTTTTTTTTAGTGAGAAGAGTTAGTTATACATCTCCACTTATTCCTCTAACTACTCAGCATATACTAACTCCTATCTTCAATAAAATATTTACTTTGTAGTTCAATTTTTTCATCAAAATGAGTCTTAGATTAAGGACTAAATGGAGTATATAACAATGATTTATAAGAAACTTAGGGCTTGTTTGATTATGTTTTCTGTATTTTTTTTCAAAACATTTGTATAAAATTGATTCTAAAAACGAGTTTTGAAAACAAAAAAATAAAAAATTTGTTTGGATCTTTGTTTTTAAAAAAATTTGTTTTTGAAGTGACATGACGGCAGTCATCGCCGATAGTATAGTGTTGATAAAGAATAAGTGGAGGCTTTACAAGATGGTTTTGTTTTTTAGTTTAAAAAAAAAAACTTTTTTTTTATAAAAAACAATTTATTGGAAAAATTTTTTCAAACAAGTTCTCAAATTTTTGTTTTTAAAAATAAAATCAAACAAGACTTTAATCTTTTAGTCTTTAAAGTTTTGATTCACTTCTCGGGGGTTGGTGGAGGAGTTGATGGCTTCAGTGGTGGCAATGGGGCAAGGGACACCACAAGAGCCACTGCTGAAAATGGAGGTTTTGCAAACTTCTCCTCTTTCAAAATCTGTAATGATATGCTTTGATGACTATGAATAAAATCAAATGTACTTTATGCAAGTTCTTTTTGTTAGAGCAAGCGTTTCACCCAAGAGGGGGGTGAATTGGGTAATACTAAAAATTTCGTTGCAAATATGAAAACTTGATGGTGAATATAATGCAGTAAAGAGTAAGGAGAAATATTACCGAAGTGTACACCGGGAGTTATACTGGTTCGGCCACAACCACTTTGACCTACGTCCAGTCCTCAGAATATCTCTGAGAGTTTCACTATAACTTCCAAGATTCAGTGGGTTCTTGGCACCTCAGTACAAGCAAGTTCCTTTGCCTGGACACTCGCTCCACCTTACAAGTTGTAATCCAATCTCAACTCAAGGTTCCACAACCTTAAGTTACCTCAATAACAAATATTGAGTTTGAATGAAATATCTCTCTCACAGAGTGAATAAGAATCACTGAAGTACAGAATTACAAGTATATGTAAAACAGAGTATTGAACGTGATCTTGATAATGCGTTCGTGTGTGTGTTCGTGTTATGCTTCTCAGTTTGGATGTTCCCATATATATAGATGTGTTGATAATGACAGTTGGAATATTTTCTTCTTGCCCGTTAGAGTGTCCGCAGCCACTGTTGACTTTTCCAGTATTTGAAAAATATCCGTTTGCGGTAGGTGGCGGTAGGTAGCGTTTGAATGTTGCATTTGACTTTCCTTATTTGGTAAGATCTCTTCATTGTTTATTTGCGGATATGCTAAGAATACTAATACAATGAAGGGTTAATCACATAAGAAACCAATCAATGAACGTTGGAATGATTTCTAAATTTCTGGAAATGGGCAAATAAATTCAAGAAATGAATTAAATTACAAGGTGATAACGAAATCATAATTTTGCAAATTTAGCCCAAAATTAATTATTTTCCAATTAATTGGAGTTAATTTCAATTAATCAAGGAAAATAAAGGAAAATGCATAATGGGATTATTCTTGGTGGAATAAATCAAGAATTGGGAAATTAAGGGGGATTATACATAATGCAATTATTTAAATTATGGGGCTAATGAAATGCAAAATTTCCTCCTTTTCTCTTCTAATTTCGTCCATGCATGAAAGAAAAAGGGAAAAATATTAAATACATGATCACATGCCACAAGAAGAATGAAATGATGACTATGGTTGAGTGAGTTGGTAGATTAAATGTTGAGTGTAAGAATGGGAGGAGAAGCTTGAGTGAAGGAGTAAAACACTTGAGTGCTTGGAAGAGGAAAGACATGATTGCATGGAAGAGTATGGACATAGAGAAAGAAGCATGGGCTAATTGGAGAAAAGAAAGGGAGAGGAACGGAAATTTGAAGAGCAAGAAAGAGAAAGACCAATGATTCAATTAGTGCAAGTCAATGAAGAAATTATGAGGAAGAAGGGAATTGTGACAAGTGTCACATTAGGAGCCACTGATTAAATCAAGGGCTAAGAGGCAACAAGAGACAAAATAATAAAACACTTACTCCCTCCTCTCCCAAGCATTATTTCACCCAACCACAAGCAAAAAGAAAGAGAGTGAGTTTGTGAGTTCTTGGGAGAGTTAGAGAGCAAGAGGAAGCAAGAAACTAATGTAAGTATGGTTTCTTTGATTATTCTTATGGCATTTCTTTAGAATCCTTCTCTAAACTCTTGTTTCTCATGAATCTATGGTGGTGAAGACACATTTTGAGATCAAGAAGAGAGGGAGGAGGAGCCTAGAATCAGAAGAAACCAAGAAGCCAAAGAGGGTAACTTCATGAACTTGTCTTCTTGAGTTGTTGTTGGTAATTGTTGTTTGGCTTTTATGATTTTTGGGTTGAGTTGTAAAATTAGAAAAGCCATAACCCTAAGGGGTTATGTTGCCCAAAATCCTTTAAATCATGATTAAGAAGTGTTTAAGTGAGTTAATCAAGGATTAGAAGTGGAAAAGTATAAGTTTTGGGAGCTAAAACACAACATCATTTTTCCATTTTTCCCTAATAATTTTGGCCAGCACCAGAACTGGTGGTACGATTTGGATTTTCATGAAATAAATGGTTCCATTGGATTTAGTGGGCAAAAATAGGTGGGGTTACAGTTGGGCACTTTTTCGGTAGAGGCCGAAAAAGCATAATTACGAAAACGCCACTGAAATCCCTAAATAGGGGTTGTCAAGGGTATTTTTGTAATTTAACAGTGAATTTTGTGATTTCGAGCCTAGAAATGGATTTCTTGGGTAAAAATAAGTCAGAATAGCCTTAATCAAAATTTTGGGAAAACGTGTCATCGGGCTAGGTACTGCGGGGCAGGGTCGGGCTGGGGTCCCGGGGGCTTTATAGTGAATTTTCACCATAGACTAATATAATCACAAGAAATACTATGGAAGAGTCTAAAATGATACTTGGATAGGTTATAACCTATTTCTTGTACATTTAATATTTTAAGACCGAGTTGAAAGCTGGAACGACATGCTTTACGAGACACCGTAAAATAGAGGATTATAAAGCGTTGAGGTAGGGCCATTATCCTTCATACATTATGCCATAGTTATATTATGATTTTGTGGATGCCAATGTTTGTAAATGCACTTTATTAATCAACACGATTTGCCCAAAGAGGGGCCAGAAGTGTCAAAGGCACTTACACTGGAGTTGGTGAAAACCCAACAAGTGCAGAATAGTGGGGCTGGGCCCTACTCATGTATACATGTAGATAATATGTTTATAATGTTTATTAATTGGTACATACATGGCATACATCATATCTACTTTTCGCATTCTTTATGAACGATAGCATATCTCTATGGGGATTCTTCGAAATCTCAACCTATTTTTAAATAAACACCTCAGCGGGTACCATTGGGGCAAAGGGCAAAGAAGTTGATTTCAGAAAGTGAGTGGCATGTGTCTCAAGGTGAGGTCAAGAACGTGGTTACAATTTAGCCCATGTTTTTTCATTTTCAGGAAATTGTAAATATTAAGTTTCCGCTGTATTTTCTGTTTCCATTGACGAATGATATTAGAATTGTAAATGAATATTGTTATCAGTATAATTGTACTTTTTCTGTATGCCCATTGAATTATGTCTTTATTACTCTTCGATTATCGAAATAGAAACGGGTGTTGACACTCTTGACCAACACTTTAACACATTTGGTGAGTACGTATTGCATTAGTTGTCATTGTCATTAGCGAAGTCGTCAAAACCATTAATAACTTTGTCATTTGTATTAGAGAATTTGTCAAAGCCCGCCCCTTTTAAGCCAACACTTTCACACATTTGTCAGTACGTCTTGCATTAGTTGTCAATGTCATTAGCCAATTCGTCAAAACCATTAATAACTTTATCATTCCCATTTATTAATTTGCCTAAAGCCACCCCTTTTAGGCTAACAGTCACACATTTAGTGAGAATAAGTTGTCATTTCCTTTATTGATATCGTCAAAACCATTAAAAATTTTGTTATTCTCATTACTGAATTTGTCAGCGCTTAGCCCTTTTTGGGCCACATTGTCACAAATAATATTTCTTGATTTACTTACTTCCTGTACAAAGAAAAGTGCATAATAGCATACTCTTGGAATAAAGGGACTAAAGCTTTAGCCAATCTCCATACACTAAGACTACATCACAAAATACCACAGCTATGAATCAGTATACAAGAACGGTGACCAAAATCATCATAACTTGCAACACTTTGCTACAATCAATTAAGTCTTTTTTGATGATGAGAGAATATAACAGTAGTCTAACCATACTAACCTATCACTAAAATAATTTAAAACCAACAAAAGAGGCAACCATTTTAACACTAAACTAGGAAAAAAATACTAGAACATGACAAGCCCACCATGGTAGACTTGAACAATTAAACAGAGAAACCGTCAAAGTACCTCGCAAAGCTATTAGAACTTGTATGCTATGAAGCCCATAACCCATTCTTGTGTTCCTACATGAAATCAAATAGATATTGACCAAATTAAAAGCAATGTGAAAAAGGATATGGGGGTTGGGGTAAATGGGAAGAAAATAAAAAGCCAACTGAGCACGCTACCATTTCCTCTAAAGATCAGGGGCGTTACAAAGGGTACCATCTCCACTACATGGGACATCACACAAAACATGATCAAATAAAAGTTGGGTAATATTGTTTTATGAATCCATGGTATCATGCTTTCTGTTTAAACGGCATCCCGAGAAGTGCTGAGCTTCATGCCGTGAAAGATCAGGTGCGGTGCGGACTCTATGAGGATGAGGAGATTGGAGGTGAAAGAAGTTCATCGGAAAAAAAGTTAGAGGAGGAAGAAGGTTGGAGAGAGAAATAAATTAATTCAGGGGCATTTTGGTCTTTTCAACTTAACATCCAAAACCCAGATTCCTCCCAATCACCAATTTGTCCTTTCCATTTCTTATAAGACTTTTTAGGGTTTTGTAAATTCAAATAATATTTAAATGGAATTTTTCCTTAAAACAACAATATATATAATCATATAAAACTCATCCTAAAACATTAAAATTGTTGTAAAAATACTTGATGATATGGATGTCCATAAACTCTCAACTCTTGGCCTTTCACTTTCTACATTCCACAATCTTTCTAATGAATAGTCTTTATACCTATAACTCAAAGTTATAATTCGTACACTCATAAGGATTAACTTTACTGTTTACTTTATATAACCTTGGTTGAGATTGAAGGCCCATATTTCTAATGTACTACACTTTTGTTGCATCTAAATGAATAAAATATTGCTCCATATTTCTCTCCAATTCTGTCTTCATATCTCTTCATCTCAATCTTTTATATCTTCTTTATTTCATAACACGTTATCCTCACGAATTCGCTCAGAAGGCTTATGATCTAGTTTTCTATCTCTTCTACTCTCTAACTTTATCATTTCCATACTATAGTTTATGTTGTTTATTCTCTATGTTATTTATCTTTCTAGTTTATATTGTCGATCTATTGTTCTATATTATTTTTATTATTTTTCTTTTACACTATCTATTTTTATCTTTCAAGTTGTTTTCTTTTATATGTATATCTGGTATAATCTAAGCTATTATATGGAATTTGTCAACACCCGTTTCCATTTCAATATTCAAAGAGTAATAAGGACAGAATTCCATGGGCATATAGAAAAGTACAATTATACTGATAAAAATATTTGTTTACAATCCCGTAATTGTTCGTTGGTGAAACACAGAAAATATAGCAGAAACTTAATATTTACTAATTTTCCAAAATATTAAGGCATAGACTAAGGTATAACCACATTCATATCCTCGCCTTGAGACATGTGCCACTCACTTTCCGGCGTCTAGGTCTTTTTCCTTACACCTACTGGTACCCGCTGAAGTATTTATTTAAAAATAGGGTGAGATTCCGGAGAACCCCAGTAAAAACATGCTATCGTTCACAGATAATACGAAAAGTAAATATGATATATGCCATGTATACACTAATTAATGAACATTATAAATATATCATCTGCATGTATACATGAGTAGGACCCAGCCCCACTATTTTGCACCGGTTGGGTTTTCACCAACTCCAGTGTAAGTGCCTCTGGCACTTCTGGCCCCTTTCTTGGAAAATCATGTTGATTAATAAAGCGCATTTACAAACATTGGCATCCACACAATCATATAACTATGGCATAATGTATGAAGGATAATGTCCCTACCTCAACGCTTTATAATCCTCTATTTAACAGTGTCTCATAAAGCGTGTCATTCCAGCTCTCAACTCGGTCCTAAAAAATTAAATGTACAAGAAATAGGTCATAACCTATCCAAGTATCATTTTAGACTCTTCCATAGTGTTTCTCGTGGTTATATTAGTCTATGGTGAAAATTTACTAAAATGCCCTCGGGACCCCAGCTCGGCCCCACCGTACTCCGTCCAATGGCACGTTTTCCCAAAATTTTGACTAAGGCTATTCTAAATTGTTTTTGCCCAAAGAATTAACTTCCGGCCTCGAAATCACCAAATTCACTGTCAAATTACGACAATACCCTTGACAGACCCTATTTAGGGATTTCAGTGGCGTTTTCGTAATTATGCTTTTTCGGACTCTACCTAAAAAGTGCCCAACTGTAACCCCAGCTATTTTTGCCCACTAAGTTCAATGGAACCATTTATTTCATGAAAATCCAACTCCTAATACCAGTTCTGGTCCTGACCAAAATATTGAAAGGAAAATAGAAAAATGGAGCTTTGTGTTTTAGCTTCCAAAACTTGTACTTTTCTACTTCTAATCCTTGGTTAACTTATGTAAACACTTCTTAATCATGATTTAAAGGATTTTGGGCAGCATAACCCCTTAGGGTTATAGCTTTGTCCAATTTCATAACTCAACCAAAAATCACAAAAACCAAACAACAATTACCAACAACAACTTCATACTAACATAAAGTTGAGATTGGTATAATTACCTCTTAAACTTCTTGGATTCTCTTACTCTAGGCACCTCCTCCTTCTCTTCATGCTCTCAAAGTGTGACTTCACCACCATGGATTTATGAGAAACAAGATTTTAGAGAAGGATTCTAAGGAAATGCTATAAGAAAAACCAAAGAAACCATACCTACCTTAGCTTCTTCTTCCTTGAGCTCTCCTCTTCTCTCTATTTCTCAAGCTCTCTCTTTTTGCTCTTGTCTTGGCCGAATTGTGTCTTGAAAAAGGAATGAGGAAGTGTTTTATTAATTTAGTCTTCTCTCTTCCTAGCCCTTGATTTAATCAAGAGGCCAAAATGTGACACTTGCCACCATCTTCTCTTCCTTCATGATTTCTTCATTATCTTGCCATTAAATTGTATCATCTCCTTCCCTTGCTTGCTCCTAAAAATCCGTCCCCCCTCTCCTCTTACAAGACAAGAAAGCTCTCTTCCATTTAATCAAGTTTGTCCTTTCCTTCACTCAAGCTTTTCCTTTCATGTATTCACCATACCCTCTTACTTTATGCCATAACCTCTCATCATGACCACCATGCCCATGTCTTCACTTGGTGTACACTCCATCTTTGTCATCATCGATATGTGCATGTAGTATAGTCATCATAACCTTCTTCTTGTAGCATGTGATCATGAAATCAAGTTTTTTCTCCTTATTCTTCATGCGTGGACGAAATTAAAGAAAGGAAGGGAAGAAAACTTTTTCTCACAATTCCATAATTCACATAATTGGTTTATGTATAATCCCCCGTTAATTTCACAATTCTTGATTTATTCCACCAAGAATAATCCAATTATGCATTTTCCTTTATTTTCCTTGATTAATTGAAATTATCTCCAATTAATTGGAAAATAATTAATCTAAGGCTAAATTGGAAAAGTTATGATTTTGCTATTACCTTTGTAATTTAATTCAATTCTTGAATTAATTTGCCCATTTCCTTATGAATATGAATATTTCAAAATTCATAAGATCCAATTTCCATGAATATTCACCATTTTATTAAATTAATCAAATAATTATAATATATTTTTGGTGAATAAAATTTGGGGTGTTACAGTTCTCCCCCACTTAATTAAATTTCGTCCCCGAAATTTGCTGCACTTATACATTCATGAATTATGGGTAATGCTTCTTCATACTTTCTTCTGTTTCCCACGTAGCCTCTCTAGGTGATAACCCTCTCTAGACGACCTTGACAAACAGGATGCTCTTGTTTCTGAGCTGCTTTTCCTACCGATCAATGATTCGGTCAGGTATGATTTCATAAGTCAGATCTTCACGCATTTCCACTTCGTTGTACTCTATTACGTGCTTTGGATCAAGTTGATACTTTTCATCTGAGAAATATGGAAGACGTCGTGTAGCCTTCTCAGACTCGGTGGCAAAGCAATAAGGTACGCTACAGGCCCAATCTTCTCTAAGATTTCAAACGGACCAATGTATCTTGGTTGTAGCTTCTTTGCTTTCAATGCTCTGCCAATACCCGTAACAGGTGATACTTTCATGAACACATGGTCACCAACTTCAAATTCTAGAGGTTTTCGCCTCTTGTCTGCATACATTTTCTGTCGGCTCTGAGCAACTAACAATCTCTGCTTGATTAGCTTTATCTGCTCCATTGTCTTATCAACAAGGTCTGGCCCTATTAATTCCCTTTCAGACAACTCAGTCCAGCATACTGGCGATTGACACTTCCTCCCGTAGAGCGCCTCATACAGAGCCATCTGGATGCTTGAATGGTAACTGTTGTTGTAGGCAAACTCTACCAATGGAAGGAATTTGTCCCAACTACCTTTAAAATCAACCACACATGCCCTTAGCATATCCTCAAGGGTTTGAGGATGATACGCCATGCTGAATCGGAGTTTGGTATCTAAAGCTTCATGTACCGCCTTCCAAAACTTGGAAGTGAACCTCGGATCTCGATCGGAGATGATGTTCTTCAAAATATCGTGTAATCTAACGATCTTATGGATGTAGATCTCCGCCAGTCGATCAAGGGAATAGTGAACACTAATCAGTAGGAAGTGAGCTATCTTCGTGAATTTGTCAACTATCACCCATATAGCGTCGTGGTTTCTGACCTTAAGTAATCCTGTCACGAAATCCACGGTAACGCTTTCCCACTTCCACTCAAGTATCTCAGGATTCTGACCTTAGGTATCTCACGAAAACCATTTTATAATGTGCGTGAACTATATATATAGTACAAGTCAAATTTATGGATGATCAAATAGTAGAGAATATTTGAAAGAAGACTATGTATATCATAATTATTCATTATTTTATATTATAATGTATTTATCTTTACATTTCTCTCAAATTAATTTTAGCTCCTAAACAACACAAATCATTGCAATAAGATCTTTATGTATTTTGACTATAGATCTCCTCATATTTCTTTATGTAGTGGAAAATTCTAAACATTTCATACTTTGATTATACATCAAAAGAGACAAATTGAAGCATATTATTATTAATGAGTAATAAAGTTATATAAAAATGTGATAATATTTGTTAAATCTTGAAGAACTTAAATGTAACAAAATCGATATAGTTCTTGGAGAACTAATATAGATTTTTCTTAATTCTATGGGTAGAAGAAGAATTAATCATGAAATGTTATGACCTATAGATTTACATCAGAGTTTCACTTTGTTAAAGGGTCTAAGTTATAGCCAAATGAACTAAAATCCATGATTGTATGTGAGTTATAAATTACTTAAGCTTCAAGTGAAAGATAGATTATTGGCTTATTATATACTGGTTTGTCTTTGAAATATAGAAATAAAGAAAGTGTATTTATATGACTCACACTTGAGGAGGAAATTGTTAGAATACGAGTATAAGTTAATACTGAAAAGTTCTACTCATATACTTCCTCACAAGACCTATTGATCTTCCAAAAATGGATGTCATATTGATATTTTATATCAATATCTTATGAAAATTGAAAAGTTTGTTGTTGGTTAAGCAACATGTCACAGTAAACCAGCACTTTACTGGTTCAAACAAATTTATTGTTGGTATGACTTGTTTGATCATCCGAGGTTTATATAAAAGATTACATATGACATCTATTAAAGAACCAGAAGATTTTTCCAGAATAGTCAACATATTATATAATTTAAGAATTATCATGTGTTGTTTGTTCTCAAAGAAATTTGATTATGAGAGTATCACAAGTTATGATTTGGAATAGAGCTCTATATTTATGGAAATATATCAAACTTATATGTGGGCCCATTTAAATAGCATATAAATCATACTAGTATTCAATGAATTCGATAGATGCATCTATATAAAATGGTTACATGTATGATTATTATTAGTTTGCAAGATTATTTGAATAAATCATTATATTGAACATGCAATGCCAGATAATATGATCTAAACATCATTTACTAAAGCCTCTAAAAATAGCTAAATCAATACTTTTGAGAATAAATTTTTATGTTGGCATATTTTATCTTATATATTGTGGTACTTTATATACATCAAGCTAACAAAATTCTCCCGATAAAATTGGCTTTTGGACAGTAGTCAGGATATTCCATCTTAAAAAGTTTAAATGTGCGTTCATATTGATCCACCACAATGGATATAGATGGATATTTAAAGACAACTGAGATAAATGTTGGGTAGGAACCTCCTTCTTCTTGTTTGTCTCTAAATGAAATAAAAGGATGTTTGTAATGGAAACAAATAGATTTAAGAGACTTATACTAGATGATTAATTGATTGTCATTTGACAAAGTTTTCCTAACTTGAAGGGGAGAAATTGAATAGCTGGAAAAGAGAAAAAAAAAAGGAATGCATTATTATTATTATTATCAAGTATAGATCCTTGAATATAGCAATATGAACCAGAAGTTCATTAGGTTTTGCATTCATGAAATTTTGTATAAAATTTTCCAGATGCAATTACTGATGTAAACGAGAATTACTAAATCTCATATTCTAGTTGAAAATGTTCTAATCAGCATAAATAAAAGTGAGACATGCTTGAAACATGAGATAATAATCAGTTCAAAAAGAGAAGAGAAATGAGCAAATGATTTAGATGGTTATATTGAGGAGGCAAGTACTCTAGAAGAGGCTAAGACATAACTAATTGTAAAAACTTCAAAAAAAGTTCAAGCACCTAAAAGTAATAAAGAGATTTCAATGAATTATGTCATAGGAAAAATGGAATCGAAAAGGTTAAATTGTCGACAACAATCTTGATAATAATTTCATGTGATCAATTGAGGATCTTATGCATAAATCTATCTTGTGAGTAGATAGAATGATGATTGGCCAAAAAGGAAAAGTAAAAGGGGAAACACACAATAAAAATGTGATTACATTATTTTAATGTATGAAAATTATGGACCTATAGTGTAATATCCTGAATTTTGGGATCAGAGGTTAGAGAATAAACCTGAATTAAGTGGACTGCTAAATCTCGGTTTAGTAGGTATCCCAAATCTATTCCCTAATTTTTCTTATATCTTTGAGGTATTAAAGGGAATAAAATGGTGAATTAATGAGTATAGGAAATTTGTATACAAAAATGGAATTTATTGAAGTTGCAAGTGCATGTCGTTTCATTCCTTCAAGTGAGGCATAGAGTTTGTCATAAGGTTTTGGAAAACTTAATGATGAGAAAAAATTATGACATTTTACAAGATATAAGTATACATCCTAAGCTTTAAATTGATAGGTCGTTTGAATCATTTGAAGCTATATACACAGAGTTATGAATTTTTGAAGTTCACTCAGCGAAACTAGAAAGTTTCTATGGCAACGTCCAAAGATGGAATTTCTGGGGAGTTTGTATTTTCAATTGGCTAAATACTATATTTTTTCTTGAAACTAGACTTAATAAGGGTTCTATAGCCTTTAAAATCACTCCAATACAATGTCTACAAATTTAGTTATGATTTTTCAAAGTTAGGGTAGAAAATCTACCAGAAAATCCGAAAATGGGAAAATAGGAAATTATGACATAAGCATATAATAAAGTGACATAAGGCTATTATAAAACACTCATCCTTTTCCTCCTTGCTTCAAAAATGACATCTAAGAACAACTCAAATAGAGAGAGAGAGAGAGAGAGCTTGGCTTCTAGAGAAAGAAGGAGAAGAAATCTCACAAGGTAGATCAATTTCTTCAGTGAATTCATTCCTAACGTGTATAATCCTTCTCTTAAGCTCCTATTCTATGTAATTTAAGGTTTGGGAAGCACAAATTTTAGTGCTTTTGGAGGCTAGGGTTCGATCATCGAAGGGTCAAGCCAGACTGAAGTTAAGGTAATCTCTAAAACTTTGAATATTGTGTGTTCTGGCTGCTGTGAGCAATTTAATAGGCAAAATTCTGTTAGATTGGCTTTGATTGCAAATTTGGGAAATGTGGTGACATAAACGTTATGCTGCCCAAATTGAGTCTGAATTGTGGTTATAACATAATTAAATAGTTAATAAAGTAGTTAAGAGTAGAAAGGAGCAAGTCTACGGAGTCAGAATTAGAAAACCCTAATTTTCCCTTAAGAATTGTGAGTTTTAGCCAGCATTGGTTCAAGGGGTTAGGGCTGGATTTTTTATGATCTGATAATTCCATTGAGTTTAGGAGAGAAACTTAGGTGGGGTTACAGTTGATCACTTTTTCGAAAAAGCTTGAAAAAGCATAATTACGGAAACGTCCCTGAAACCCTGAAATCGGACCTGCTATGGGCATTCTGGTCTTTTGACGGTGAATTTGGTAATTCTGAATCTGAAAATAGATTCCTTGGGCAAAAATATGTCAGAATAGCCCATGTTAGAATTTCGAGAAAAGTATGGTTGGACCACCAGAAACACTATGGATGTCTCTAAATTGTACATTTGACATTTTAGGACCGAGCAGAAAGCCCAAAAGGGTTGGCATGCAAATCGAGGAACATATTTCATAAAAAAAGGCTTAAGGTAAGGGACTTACCTTATTTATATGTATTTGATATCTATGCTTGTGTAGTAATGTATATAATTGGGTTACTTGATTTTGTAGAGCATATCTAATTAATGTAACTTTGTTTCTGTTTATACTGTGACTATAGTTATGTTGCATGAAACATTGAGCATGCGAAAATGTTATTATGGGGCATACATCTAGTTAAAGCTAGAATGTCATGCACATAGCATATATCTTGCATGTATTATGGTAACTATTTACCTACTGAGATTCTCTAGAATCTCACCCTCCTCTACCAACAATTTAGACACATGAATATAGAAGGTACATAAAGATAAGAGAAGAGAACTATACGAGAGAATTGAAATGGTGGAACGAAGGTCGGAAGATGTCTCCATTTCACTGGGACAGGTTTAGACACCCAAGTAGCCCTATATAGCTACATTGATGGTAATTATCATGTACGAACCCCTATGGAGAATTTCTGTAATCATGCACATATTATCAGTATAATTATCTTATTTCTATGTTGCCCACAGAACCACTCATTAATATTCCGCTGCAAGCCAAAATAAGATAATGGTGTGACATTTTGGTATCAGAGCAAGCAGTTCTAGCAACATGATAATATACTGATAAGGTCTTGATTATATGGTAAAAGGAACTATGCATAGAATTAGGCACTAAAGAAGTGAATTTCCCTTTTCTGTGAACCAGCCCCAGAGAAATGGTGAATACCAAGGGCAGCCAATATTACCATGCCGGTCCAAGGGTGATATAAGGATGGCACGGACATAGAGGGAGCAGATCCAAATGATCATTTTATCGAGTTTCAGGAGCACATGATACCGTACATAGTGAAGTACATGGACGATAGTGTGTAAAGGGTCTACACCTAGTATCTTGGTGACCGGAGGTAGATGGCACATCTTTTGAGGTGAGAGTAGTCTCAAGGTATCAATGGTCAAGAGCAAATAAAGTCAGTATTTGCATTTTGGGCACGAGCACACAAAAGTTAAGTGTGCTCAACCCAGGAAAATCTTAGGATGAGTTACCTCTTAGGAAGTTAAGCGATAAGGTCATTGAGACTTGAGGATTAGTGATTGTCTTAAAGTTTTTTTTATTACTAATGATTATCTTAATTAGATGATTTGAAGAATGTTAGAAGTATAGAGTGATGATATAAGTGTTGATTTTAATGTGGAACATTTCTGTTGCAGCTAGTACTGCTCAGAAAAGGTCACTTCATGAGGTTATGGAAACTTAATGTATAGTAAATGTTTTGTGGTATCTCCATGCTAAGCAATGATTCTTAGTAATCCAGTGGTGTCAAAGGGATATAGATACGATATACGGTATGACATGATGTGTAGTGATTATGCCATATGTCGATCTTAGCGGTTACAATTTGATAATACTAAAGGTTGGGGATAAGTTTGAATTATATTTAAGCTGAAATAGTGCTTAAGTCAAAATGTGAATTGGTTGCACTATAGTTCTATTACATGATGGAAGTTTGAAGCCTATGAACCTTGTGGATAGTATTCAACCTTCAGTAATGATTTGAGGACAATATCCAAATACCGTGGAGGTTAGAATAGGCGCTATTGATCCTTATTCCTAGCAAATCTATTGGTTATACTTGAGGAACATGATTTCCAATCTGTGTAAAGTCAAGGTTCTAGATTTTATGATGAACCTAAAAGTTGGGTTACAGACCCTAGGTTGTAAAATCCTACATGCCAGTGATGTTGTAGTGGACCTGTGTGTCCAGAGGCCTTAAGACCTAGTAGACCAGTGTGTACTTAGGCTTGAGACGTATTCAGAGTTGTGTAGGGCAATGACCCGAGGAGTGGGGGTAGAGGTAGAGTGCTCCTAATGTCATATCGTGCCTATGGGTACACTAATATATAGTGCCTATGGGTACACTAATATAGGCGCTATTGATCTTTATTCCTAGCAAATCTATTGGTTATACTTGAGGAACATGATTTCCAATCTGTGTAAAGTCAAGGTTCTAGATTTTATGATGAACCTAAAAGTTGGGTTACAGACCCTAGGTTGTAAAATCCTACATGCCAGTGATGTTGTAGTGGACCTGTGTGTCCAGAGGCCTTAAGACCTAGTAGACCAGTGTGTACTTAGGCTTGAGACGTATTCAGAGTTGTGTAGGGCAATGACCCGAGGAGTGGGGGTAGAGGTAGAGTGCTCCTAATGTCATATCGTGCCTATGGGTACACTAATATATAGTGCCTATGGGTACACTAATGTATAGTGCCTATGAGTACATTGATATGCCCAGACAGAGGACTGGGGTACGAAATAAGTAGGGGTTGCAACAGTGGTTGGCCTTAAACACATTTCTGACTAAACTGGATTATGTATTAACACATTTTCTATGAATGATTGTGTGTTATTATGGAGGTCAAGTAGTATCCAACTGAGGAGTAAGAAAAGTGTGGGCAGACGATGCAGCCCCACCTATATTATATTTGATAGTATGAAACATCATAGTGGGCAGTGGAAGCATAGTGAATTTATGTGCAACATTTGAGGACAACAGGAGAGGTTAACAGTCTGTACTAGTGAATCTAGCTAAGTAGGATGGTGAGGTTGTACGGTTTGTAATGGTGTGCCCTGTATGATTGATAATGAAGTAATATGTGTGATTTGTAGTGATGTGAGTTGTACGGTCTGCTCTGTGGTGACCTGTGTGGTATGTAATGAGGGAATTTGTGTGGTGTGACTTGTGTGGTCTATAATGAGGGAATCTAAGGGTGTGACTTGTGTGGTCTGTAATAAGGCAATCTATGTGGTGTTACCTGTATGGTATGCTGTATAGTGACCTGTGTGGTCTGTAATGAGGAAATCTATGTGATGTGACCTGTGTGGTCTACTGTGTGATGACCTGTGTGGTTTACTATGTAAAGAATTGTAACCCCATCTAATTTTTGTAAATCAAGAATCAATGTTAAGCCTTAGGTTCAAAAAACACTGAAATGACTCAGAGTTGTTTGAGGCATAGAATAGTTAAGAATGCTATGTAATGATATTTGAGTAGTGATTAGTGGTGTTTATGCCGTATATTGATCCCGGAGGATTCGATCTAATGATACTGAAGGTTAAGAATAGACTTGAATTTGATCTAAGCTGAACTAATGCTTAGGTCATAATGAGAATTGTTGCACTATGATTCTATTCCATGATGGAAATTTGAACCTTGTGAATAGTGTTGAACCTTCAGTAATGTTTTGACTCCTTAGAATAGACTAAGATCTCCAAAATCCTCAATCAGTTTCTGATCACAAATCATCATGGCTGTCACCTGCACGGCTCATGTCTCAATGTGTTAGTAACAACATTGGCCTTCCCTATGTGATATTTTATCTCTACATTATAATATTTAAACACCTTCATCCATCTGTGATTTTCCACATTCAACTCTTTTCTCTTGTAGTTGCATACAGTTCTATGGTTGCATCGAGATAGCATCACCAAACTTTCAGTACCCGTACAGTTGGTGCTAAAACCCTAACTCCTTAAACCAGCACTGGCAGAAACTCACAATTCTCAGGGGAAAATTGGGGTTTTCCAATTCTGACTCTGCAAATTTGCTCTTTTATACTCCTAACCACTTTATTAACTATTTAATTACATTATAACCACCATTTAAACTCAATTTGGCCAGCATAACATTTATGTCATCACATTTCCCAAATTTGAAATCAAAGCCAATCCGACAGAATTTCACTGATTAAATTACTCACAGCAGCCAGAACAATCAATATTTGGAATTTTGGAGATTACCTTAGCTTCCGTCTGGCTTTTCCCTTTGATGATCGAACCCTAGCCTCCAAGAACACTAAAATTTGTGCTTCGTAAACCTTAAATTACATAGAATAAGAGGTTAGGAGAAGAAATACACACGTTAGGAATGAATTCACTGAAAAAATCACCCTACCTTGTGAGATTTCTCCTCCTTCTCTCTCTAGAAGCCAAGCTCTCTCTCTCTCTAGGATTGAGATGGGAATTGATGAGAGCCGGGTAAGGGTGTATGCATCTCGTTAGCTGAAGCTTCAGGAATTAAACTATTCCATCTATAATCTTGAGTTTATGTTAATAATGTTTGTACTAAATCTGGAAACTTTGCCTGAATAAGCATAATTACGAAAACACCCTTGAAACCTTGAAATCGGGGTTGCCAAGGGCATTTTGGTCTTTTGGCAGTGAAGTTGGTAATTCTGAGTCTGGAAATAGATTCCTTGGGCGAAAATATATCAGAATAGCTCATGTTAGAATTTTGGGAAAAGTACGGTTGGACCGGGTACTACAAAGCTAGGTCGGGTCCCCAGGGGTATTTTGGTAAAATTTCAATACAGGCTAATATAACCATCAGAAACACTATGGATATGTCTAAATTATACATTTGACATTTTAGGACTGAGTAGAGAGTCCGAGGGGTTGGCACGCAAATTGAGGCACACGTTTCGAGGAGAAAAAGGCTTAAGATAGGGGACTTACCTTATTTGCATATGTTTGATATCTCTGCTTGTGTAGTGATGTATGTGATTGCCTTACTTAATTGTGTAGAGAATATCTAATTAATATAACTCTGTTTCTATTTATACTGTGGCTATAGTTATATTGCATGAAACATTGAGCATGTAGAAATGTCATTATGGGGCATGCATCTAGTGAAAGCTAGCTTGTCATGCACATAGCATATATCTTGCATGCATTATGGTAATTTTTTACCTATTGATATTCTCTTAAATCTCACCCTCCCCTACCAACAATTTAGATAGGTGAATATAGAAGGTATATATAGATCAGAGAAGAGAACTACACAGGAGGATTGCATTGGTGAAACAAAGGCGAGAAGATGTCTCTGTTTCACTGAGACAGGTTTAGACACCCAAGTAGCCCTGTGTGGCTGCATTGATGGTAATTTTCATCTACGAACCCCTATAGGGACTTTCTGTAATCATGCACATATTATCAATATAATTATGTTATTCCTGTATTGCCCACAGAACCACGCATTAATATTCCGCTGCAAGTCAAAATAAGATAAAGGTGTGACATGTAGTCCACTAAAATATGAAATATATAAATATATAAGTGAAAATAAATATGTTCACAAATGTTAATGAATACAATGATGTGGTATACTATTTTGTGGTGGATACAATAATTTTGTATTTCTGACAGAATATGAAAATAAAATTATATGTATGTTAGATATTGTTATATATAGCCTATTCATATAGCTCATTAAATAGTAAAATTTATATAAGAATTCTTGAAGGATCTAAAATGCCAGAAGTATATACAAGAAAATCATTTTATATATAAAATATTCTGTGAGTTTAAAAATAGTTCAAATATATATAATTGATGGAAAAATATATTGAAAAATAAGTAATTTTACATTTTACTTGACTTGGAGATCGAGTTATCGAATGCATCAAAGATTTCAAAATGATATATTTTTGCTCTGGTGAATTTTCTTCCAAAGATATATTGAATTTAATGGTTTAGAAGTACCTTATATTTTATGAGAATATTTTATGTATCATGCTAATATTTTATTTATTTTGGTTTTACCTGTAAAAATTAGTTCTTGCATGTACATAGTAGATAACGAAAATGAGATTTGGTATGATAGTCCTATGAACATATTATATGATATTATTATTTTGTTTGTAACAAACTAAATATGTGGTTGCAAGATATATTTTGATGATTTTCAAAATAATGTTTCCTTATTGTTTCCGCAATGAATAAGATAAATGCATAATATACTGATATTTTAGCATATCTAGAAGATATGTTAGAGGAATATATCCAGCAGAACACTTGGTGACAATGTATCATTTATATTTTGGCGGCCAAAAAAATGGTATACTCAACAATACATTGGAAGTGATGTTCTTATCAAGGGGAGTAAATACAATATTATCATCATGTGAAGTAAAAACCATGTTGTACTCTTTTCCTTTAACCAAGGTTTTGTCCCACTGAGTTTCCCTGGTAAGGTTTTTAATGAGGCAGCTTCAATTTGTATTGAGTATTCTTTTTCCTTTACTAAATTTTTGTCCCACTGGGTTTTTCCTAATAAGGTTTTAATAAGGCACAATATTTGTTCATGGATATTCAAAGGGGAATGTTGTAAAAATACTAGATGATGTGGAGGTCCATACACTCCCAACTCTTAACCTTTCACTTTTTACACTCCACAACCTCTCTAATGAATAATCTTTAGAAGTCTTTATGCCTATAACTCAAAGTTACAATGTGTGCACTCATGAGGATTAACTTTGTTATTTACTTTATGTAACTCTTGGTTGAGGTTGAAGTTGAGGGCCTATAAATAGAGCACTATGTACTACACTTTTGTTGCATATAAATGAATAAGATATTGCTCTATCTTTTTCTTCAATTATTTCTACATATCTCTTCATCTCTTTCATCTCAATCTCTTATATCTTCTTTATTTCATAACAAAAACTTATACTTGGACTATATTTCATAATTGTGATTGGTACACATTGCCATTTATGCCTTGGGCTACATATCATACATCACTAGTTTCAACCATTTTCTTTGACTTTTTTATGATATCCATCTTTTGTTGAAACTTCTGATAGTAATGAAAAGGACAGAACTAATGAAATTGATAGATCTTTCTTCTAACTTAACTGCAGGAAAATTTTTCCTCATCTAGCTAGGAGGTCATCAACTATGGCTGCTCAACTATCACTTCACTTCATATCAATTAAAATAATATTAAAAATTGAAGCATTAATAGTTTAATCAAATTTTAATTTTGATCATTGAAATTTAAAATAGAGGTTTTTTGTTCCTTCATATTCTTTTGTCCAGAAAGGTAGTCCCTATACTTTTTATAAAGAGTTGGATATGAGTTTAAAGACAAGGGACTGAAAGCAAAACTCTTTATAGTTATAGCGATCAAAACTAAAATTCTTTATAATTATAGAGACCAAAATCAAAACTCATTAGAACCAAAACCCATTAAAAGTATAAATAGAAAAGGTAACTTAAATGTGTGATAGAAGACAAAGAAATCAATTTTGAATGTCAAAATTGATTTCAAATGTAAAAATCAATTTCAACAATAAGATTTGGTTTCCAGCATTTGATTTCATTATCTGTTCTCTTACTCTTGAGTCTGATTTCATCAATTTGAGAGAGTGTGTATTTTCAAGGGGTGCAACTCTTTTTTAGCTATGTGAAATTTATATATCTTCAACTATGTAAAAATGACTACCTTATTGAAGACTTTTATAGCTCGTTTGATTTGATTCCATGAGAGAAGATTACATGTAATACTGATGTAATAGACTGATTACAGTGTTTGGTGTCAACACCCGTTTCCATTTCGATAATCAAAGAGTAATAACGACGGAATTCAATGGGCATATAGAAAAGTACAATTATACTGATAAAAATATTCGTTTACTATTCCAACATCGTTCGTTTACAATTCCGATATTGTTCGTCGACAGAAACAGAAAATACAGCGGAAGTTTTAATATTTACAATTTATCCAAAATATTAAGGCATAGACTAAAGCATAACCACGTTCATATCCTCGCCTCGAGACACGTGCCATTCACTTTTCGGCGTCAACATCTTTGCCCTTTGGCCCACTGGTATCCACTGAGGTATTTGTTTAAAAATAGGGTGAGATTCCGAAGAATCTCCGTAGAGACATAATATCATTCATAGAAAATACGAAAAGTAAATATGTCATGCGCCAAGGTATGCACAAATTAATGAACAATATAAACACATCATTGTCATGTATACATGAGTAGGGCCCAGCCCCACAATCTACAACTGTTGGACTTCTGCCAACTCCCAGTGTAAGTGCACCTCTGGCACTAACAGCCTCTCTCTAGGCAAATCATGTTATTAATAAAGTGCATTTACAAAACAATGGCATCCACACAATCACATAACTTATGGCATAGTGTATGAAGGATAATGTCCCTACCTCAAAGCTGTGATATTCCCTATTTAGTAGTGTCTCGAAAAGCGTGCTGTCCCGGCGTCCGACTCGGTCCTAAAATATTAAATGTACCAGAAATAGGTCATAACCTATCCAAGTATCATTTTAGACTATTCCATAGTGTTTATTGTGGTTATATTAGTCTATGGTGAAAATTTACAAAAATGCCCCCGGGAACCCGGCCCCGCCGTACCCGGCCCGATGGCACGTTTTCCCAAAATTTTGACTAGGGCTATTCTGACTTATTTTCGCCCAAGGAATCCATTTCCAGCCTCGAAATTGCCAAATTCATGGTCAAATTATGAAAATACCCTTGACAGCCCCTATTTAGTGATTTCAGTGGTGTTTTCGTAAATATGCTTTTTCGTCCTCTACCGAAAAAGTGCCCAACTGTAACCCCACCTATTTTTGCCCACTGAGTCCAATGGAACCATTTATTTCATGAAAATCCAACTCCTACTATCAGATCTGGTCTGGCCGAAATATTGGTCAAATTTTGGAAAAATGGAGCTTTGTGTTTTAGCTTCTAAAACTTGTACTTTTTCACTTCTAACCCTTGATTAACTCATTTAAACACTTCTTAACCATGATACAAAGAAATTTGGGCAGCATAACCCCTTAGGATTAGGACTTTCCAAATTTACAAACTTAACAAAATAACCAAATCCAACCATAATCATCAACAACAACCACATCTAACATAATCTTAGGATTTGTGAAGTTACCTTCTTGAGTTCTTTTTCTTCCTCTAGAAGTTCTCCACTCTCTTTCTCTTTGGCTCAAGATTTTCTTGCTAATCCATGGAATTTATGGAAAGGAAGGGATTAGAGAAGAGATTTATGGAAGATTAGAAGAAGAAACCTTTAAGAAATCTTAGCTTACCTTGGATCTTACTTCTTTTTGCTCTCTAAATCTCCAAGAGCTCCCAAAAATCACTCTCTCTCTCTCTCTCTCTTTTCTCTTCTTGTGCGTGAATGGCATGAAAGGAGGAGGAAAAATTTTATGTACTACTTGTCTTCTCTCATCTTTAATCTTAATCCTTGATCTAGCCAATGGTCAAGATTTTTCCACCTTTCATGAACACTTTAATTGCCCTCATGACACCTTGCATTATGCCATACTCCTTCCACTTTATGTCATACTTTGTGATCATGAGTGTACTTGGATCTTATCTCTTCATATGTTCATGACACTTGGCATTTTAATTTCATTAATCAATTTCTAACACCTTTCATTTTCAATTTTCGGAATAATGCCAATTCTGGCAGATTTTCTGCCTTAACTTTGAAAAATCATAACTAATTTTGTAGACATCGTTTCGAGTCGATTCCAAAGCCTATGGAACCCTCATTGAGTCTAGTTTCAAGGAAAAATATGGAATTTTACTGGAAATGATCATATTATTCCCAGATTTTCAATCTTTGACCGCTGCTCCAGAAACTTTCCAGATTTTCTGGATTAACTTCAAAAATTCATATATTTTTGTACATAGCTTCAATTGAGTCATATGAACTATCAAATTAAAGCTTAGGATGTCTAATTTCACCCTGTAAAATTTCATAATTTTTGGTCATCATTTGGTCTTCCAAAACTTTATGACAATCTCACTGCCTCGCAGGCGATTTCACTGAAAACACTATTCAACCTACAATTTTCAATATTTAATTCTTTTGGCCTTAAATATTCACCATTTCATTGAATATATATAATAATTATAATATATTCTTGGTGAATAAAATTTGGGATGTTACATTTGGTTGGGCTTATGTATTGTAAAGAGGATTACATTTTGTAATCTTGATTACATCATTTGATGTAATCGGGATTATACTACTGGGATTGATAAATGGGGATGCAGACATCCTATAATCAAGTAAAAATGACACTATTGCCATTATAATTTTTTAAATTGACCAAAGTGGCCACCCAAAAATGCTGTTAAATATTAAATAATTTTAATTACCACCATTAAATATTAAAAAATTAATTAATGGTATAGAAATTTAAGAAATATTCCCTCATTAAAAAATTGAAAAAAATTATATTCTACCATTAAAAAAATTAAAATATCATATTAAATAATATTCCCATAATTAAATATTAAAAAATTAACATGAACCCAACCTATACACTGCATAATATTTTCACCATTAAATATTTAAAAATTACTATAAACCAATGTGTATATTGTATTAGATTTTAAAGAGGTATGTATATTAGGTTGATCTTTCTATCAAAATGACTCAAGTCAATTTGATAGGATCTACCATTATGTTATATACCTTCATTCCAATGTTTATATAATCAATGTGGATTATTTTTTATGTATTCTAATATTCTCCCTACTTCTTCTTTCTTCTTCTTCTGTTGCCTAGGCATGTAACTTTTTTTTTTTTTTTTTTTTAACTTTAAGAGGCCTCAGGTCCACAATATATATATATATATATATTCAATATTCATTTTCTTCTTCTTCTTCTTGTTTTTTTTTTGTCCCATGATCGGATGACTTTGATATCATATTAGATTTTAGTGAGATATGTATATTAGGTTGATCTTTCTATCAAAATGACTCAAGTCAATTTGATAGGATCTACCGTTGGGTTATATACCTTCATTCTAATGTTTATATAATCAATGTGAGACTATTTTTTATGTATTCTAATATTCTCCCTACTTCCTCTTTCTTCTTCTTCTTTTGCCTGGGCTTGTACTTTTTTTTTTTTTTTTTTTTAAGTTTCAGAGGCATCAGGTTCACAATATATATATATATATATATTCAATATTCATTTTCTTCTTCTTCTTCTTTTTTGTCCCATTGATTGGATGACTTTAATATCATATTAGATTTTAGTGGGATATGTATATTAGGTTGATCTTTCTATCAAAATGACTTAAGTCAATTTGATAGGATCTACCATTGGGTTATATACCTTTATTATAATGTTTATATAATCAATGTGAGACTATTCTTTATGTATTCTAATATATTGCATAAAATGAAAGAATTATCATGAACCCAACGTGTACATTATAATTTGTGTAGACATGAATAATTTTGTCCCTTGCTATATTATTCTCATATATTCTCATTTTTTATGTAATCCAACCAAGCATTTTTATAAATATGCATCATCTTTCTCTAATGATGAACCAAACAAATTATGTAATCACCATTCCATTCCATTCCATTCCATTCCATTATATTACATTCAATTACATTACCTTCAATTCTGTAAGCCAAACGGGCACTTACAAATATAGTTGAGGATATGCCATGCAATTAAAAAAAAAAAAAAGAGTTATGCTGAGAATGATTGCACGTCCTTTTGGAAGAGAAAATTGCTAAATGGAGAAAATTGGGTATTTTGTATTTATACTTTTAATAAATTTTAGATTTTGTTGATACACTTTTACCGAGTTTTGGTTTTTATCTCTATATTTGTCCATATCAAACTTTGTATAGAAGAAATTATAAAAACGAAAAAGCACTCTTTTAAATTATAAGAGCCAAAACTAAAATTTCATCAAATCATAAAAAGTAATAATGATATTATCCCAAAAATAAAAGAGCCAAACACCGGGCGGCTTTTCAGAATGAAGATAAATAATTGAAGTTGACACTGACAACTCTGCAGAAAAGCACCTAGCAACCGTAAATGACGCCATCACAAATTGATAAAAAATCATCAATAACATTGACTCAAAATATCATACAATCTAGGCCTGCGTAACAATTTAGATGTTAAAAAATTATAAAGATTCTGTTTTGCCGGAATAAAAAATTATAAAGATTCAATGGTACAATTTTAAACTATAATAATTGAACTAAATTATATAAGATATAGAAAAGTCATATAAGCGCTGTTTGTTTTTACTAAATTATAAAGATCATTTGACTTGAAAATTAGCAAATGATAATTTCGCTTCAATTATGCGCCAATAAATTTTCTGAGCGAGTAGTTAATTCCATTAACACAACTTGAGCTTCAATCCTTTATTTACAGGACACATTGTGAATGAACAATATACCCACTCCTCTCTTCCAATATATTTTAGTAGAACCAAGAAAAAACTTAAATCTTAATAAATTTACCTTAAAATTTAACAACTTTCTAATTTGATCTCTATGTAGTATACACTTTTATCCCATGAGAATAAAGTATACATAATAATAAATAAAGGATAAAATTGTATATTCATATGATGATTCTAGTGGATTAAAAAAATGAGCAAATTGCAGTATGGTCCCAATAACCAGAAAAAAAAAAATATATATATATATATATATATATATAAAAGTCTCAGTGTATAATTCACTACTTAAAAACTCCAGGGAACGTCAGTGCTATGGATTCAAACTGTGGATTAATGAATTTCAGTATCTCATTAAAAAAAAAAAATTTCTTGTTGCAACCTAACCTTCAAACGTTTATTTAAAATATACTGCCTCCATCTCTCTCTCTCTCTATATATATATTATCCTTTTTTTTTTTTTAATAAGATCCCATTATTGCAGAAGAGAACACACTTCATATTAATTCGTGAAAATTCATCGCCCCTCATTGTTTCAACCGACAATAGCGTCGACTTTGTGTCTCCTATAGATCGAGCGACTTTCCTTTTTTGACAAATATGTTTCCGCCACCCACCTATCCATCAAACTCCATTCGTCCCAGCCTCCGACGACTCTGTCTTAGAAATAAATCTCCAAAAAAACAAAACAGTCAACTAGGCACCCACTTTTGCATCAAACAACCTTCGTCCCAGCCTCCGACGACTCTGTCTCAGAAATAAATCTCCAAAAGAAAGTTAACTAGGCACCCAAAAAATATAGTATGTGAACTACTGAAACAAACCAAATGTTTGAATAAAATATACATAAAAAAATTATATAAGAAAAGATAACAAAATATGTGATTTTTCTGAGGGAAAATTATCCATAAGACCTCATTAGAAATTTATTTATCAAATGGGACCTAAAAGTATTTAAGGGAAGATCTCTTATATATGAGAAAGATTGTTTGCACTTTGGACATAATAGAAGATTTTTTGCACATAGAGAAGATTGTTTGAATATAAGAGAAGATCACATAGGAAAGATATATTGAATACAGGAAATATTATTTATACACAACGAAAAATATTTTACATATAAGAAATAATGTTTGCACATTATGTTTCATTTGATAAATAAATTTTTAATTAGGTATTAAAGACAATATTCCCTTTTTCTTATTGACAATTCAAAAAAAGTTGCCATACAAAAATTTTAAAGAAACTGAAGAATATATAATAATTGCTTGGCCGCCACAGAGTCAAGAGACCAATGAGATGCAAGAAACTCGTGATCATTTTGACTTGTAAAATGGCAGTATCTGCAAGAGTATTTAATTAATTTCCTTGATACAATTCAACCTTCAAACATTTATTTATATATAATATACTCCCTTCATCTACATATATAAATTTTTTTTTAATATGCTTGTTCTTTTTTATTGACTTAGTACATTTACCTATTTTACCATCATTCTCTTACATTATTTATTTATCATACTTTTTTTTATTTTATCATCATTACTTTTTCTCTTTTACTTTTTTATAAATAAAGGCATCTTTAGAAAAAAAAATTATATTTCTTACATAGTTATTACTTCTAATTAATTTTAATTATTTTCTAAAATCCTGTGATTCGATTAAACTGACCTTATATACAGGGAGGGGGGAGGGTTATTTGTGAATGAGAACAATCCTATACTGTACCCATGAAGTCTTCGTCGTCTTCCTCTTCTTTCCCAAATTTCTTCTCTCTGTTACTCTCGTTTGCACCTACCTTCACGCTCTCGTCTGGTAAAGTGGTTCCTCATTGATGGTTTCAAAAACTACCATGAAATTAAACTTCCCAACGTTACAGGCCCTGAAAGCTTAGCCTTTGACTAAAATTTTTCAAGCAATTCTTATATATTCTTCAGTCGGTCCTTTCCATTTGACTAAATAATTTATAATTTAGTCTTTATTTATAACGCAAAGAAAAAATTTAAAATATAAATATGATTGAAAATCTAGAATGATATATTTCTTGTTTTTGAATGATTTTTTTTTTTTTTTTGTCAGGTTAAAACGAAAACCCCCTTCATCCTTTACAACTATTGTCGAACGTAATATTCAATCCACTATTAATCTGCGGAAACTAGCAGGACATTGTGGACTTTAATTTTCTTATTGGCCAATTCAAAAAAAGTTGCCAAATTCAAAGAACCGAAGAATATAAAAGAATTGCTTGGCTCGCCACAGAGTCAAGAGACCAATGAGATGCAAGCAACTCGTGATCAGTTGACTTGACCTGTTAAATGGCAGTATCTGCAAGAGTATTTAATTAATTTCCTTGATACAACTTAACGTTCAAACCTTTATTCCCATTTATAATATACTCCCTCCGTCAATATATATTATAAAATCTTTTTTCCAATAGGTATATTCTTTTTTATGAGATCTCATTTGATTTTGTCTCAATAAAGACACTTTTATTCATTTTATCCTTATTTTCTCACATCATTTATTTATCATACATTCTCTTTCTTTCTTTTTTTTTCCTCATCATTACTCTTTCTTTCTTACTTATTCATAGAAGCCTCTTTTAAAAAAATGTATTTATTATTTTTAACTAATTTTACTTATTTTTTAAAATCCCGTTATTCCTTCGATGGACCTTATATATAGTGATGGTGGCTTATGAATGAGTACTTGTGAATGAGAACAATCCTATACCGTAGCCATGAAGTCTTCCTCTTCCTCTTCTTCTTTCCCAAATTTCTTCTCTCTGTTACTCACATTTGCAGCTACCTTCACACTTTCTTCTGGTAAAGTGGTTCTCATTGATGGTTTGAAAAATTACCATGAAATTAAACTCCCCATCAACGTTACAAGCCCTGAAAGCTTAGCCTTTGACTGTAATGGGGAGGGACCATATGTTGGTGTATCAGACGGTAGAATTCTCAAATGGAAAGGATCAACTCACAAAGGTTGGATTGAGTTTGCTATCCCCTACCCACACAGGCAAGAATCTCAAAAATTTTCATATATATCAAACTAGTCATGAATTTTGAGTTAAAGATGATCTCTAATATGTGGAAATCTTCATTGAGTTTGAATCCTATAGAACAGTTTATCAACTTCGAAAACTCAGTGTACATGCAGTTTCTTGGTTTTTACTGAAAACGTGTTTCATTCTAAATGTTTGATTATATTATAGGGACAGGAAACTTTGTGATGGATCAACAAATACAAACAACGATCCTACATGTGGACAGTCATCGGGAATCAAATTTGACATGAAAACATGCGATCTTTACATAGCAGATGCATACCTTGGCCTCCTAATGGTTGGCCCTCGTGGTGGTGTGGCCAAGCAACTAGCCATTTCTCCTTCTGATGGTGGTGCTCCCTTCAAATTACTAAATGGCTTGGATGTTGATGACCAAACTGGTGTGGTTTATTTCTCAGACAGTAGCACTGTGTATCAAAGAAGGTATTCTTTATTCCTCTTCTTGCCTTGAAATTCCATAGGTGTCTATGGGAAGTGGGAACTGTTTCCCTACTAAGCTAAGCTTTTAGCTTAATAGGGAAAGATCATTAGATCCAGGTCGTTTAAATATGAATTTTTTAAAGTGATGGTTTTTTAAATAAAAAAATCATTTTTTAAAAGAATAACAGTGAAGAGATTATCTTTATTTAAATTCTATACCCATTAAAATTATTATTTTTTTAAAATATGGATTTTTAAAAACTTAGATCTGGACAGTCCAAATCAGATCTAAAAGCCTAAATCTAATGAGCTCTCCGTACTGAGCTTTTTTATATAGTGGAGAAACCAATTCTAAGAGGTATATATCTGTGTTTCTAAATCGGGGTTTTAGTCAACACTTTTTGAGATGTCAAATATCGTTCTTTTAAAGAGTCATTGTTTATTGATTTGTGATATGTTTGGTTAACATATTTTTTGAAGTACATTACATATTTGCGGAAGTAAAAGCTTCCTCCTCCCACAAACTAATGTGTTTGGTTTTCAGTTTTGTCAGTTTGTCAAAAGTTCATTTGCTAAAATTCATTTAGGTAAAAGTTAGTTATTGTAATAGGATTTATGTTTAGATTATATTTTTTCAATAAGTTAATTTGATAAATTGAAAGCTGTTTAGATTATATGTAATAAAAAGTATTTTTAAATGTATAATTACTAAAAAAATTTGTTCAAAATTTTATATGTTGAATAATGTATATAATTAAAAAATGTACAAATAACATAAAATTTTAAAAAATTTTCACTTGTTTTTTTTGGTAGATAAATTTTTCACTTGTTGAGAAAAAAAATAAAACATATATGACCGGTAGACTGTGATCTCTAGAGGGAGGGGAAAATGTACGGTGTGGATGAGGGGTAGCAACTCACATGGAAAAAATGGGCGGTTAAGAATTTAACTCCTCTCATAAATGCACCACCATATCCAAAAAAGGAAAAGCAAGTCAAACTTCCCTTTAGAGAAATGACTTACATATCTCCTATAATAAGTATTTGGCAGGGAAAAATAAACCTTTTATACCTTCTGAAAAAAAATAGTACGAGTTTACTTTTTGAGTTAGCAAAAGGACTTTTGGATTGTTAGAAGTTGAAATCTAACAGATCCTATAATAACTTCTTGGAAACTAGACTTTATAACCAAAAGTTTTTTTAGAAGCCAAATATACATGAATCATTATATATGTATAATGAAAGGTTAGAAAGATTTATAGACTTCATTGATGAGACTAGGAGGTTTATTCATAGGGATTGTCATGTATAATGATTCATCATAGAAGTAGAGAGGAAATTTGTCTCGCTGATCATTTAGTTAAGATTTCTCATAAATGACTGATAACTTTTATATCCTTGATCAACCATGGAGAGTGATGAAGGAGTTTAAGATTTCATTTTTTTTAACCAATCATTTTTGGTATATATTCAGTATTTATTCATTTGTATTTCATTTATGTGAAAGGCAAGCGAATATGATACTCCAAAAAGGAGATAAGACAGGAAGATTATTTAAATATGATCCAAGTACCAAGAAAGTAGAGACCTTGCTTCAAGGCTTGGCATTTGCAAATGGTGTGGCTTTGAACAAAGATGGCTCATTCCTTCTAATAGCAGAAACAGCTTCAGGCAAGATTCATAAATTTTGGCTCAAAGGCTCAAAGACTTACACTTCAGAACTCTATGCAAAACTTGAGAGACCACCAGATAACATAAAGAGAATCAAGAATGGGGATTTCTGGGTGGGACTATATAGTAATAGAACAACATCAGTTCATACTCAGAAATTAGGGGAAGACCCAGTGGGAGTGAAGTTGGATTCGAAGGGAAAGATTTTGGAGATTTTGGATGGAAGAGGAGGTCCTCAGCTTGAAATTATCAGTGAAGTTCTAGAACATCATGGGAGGCTATGGATTGGATCCGTTGTCAATTCCTATGTAGCTGTAATTAAACCATAATTACTTTGATGGGAATTTTGATGAAAAGTCCCTGTTTAAAAATTTTATTAACCAAAAAGACCTGATATGTTTTTATACAACAGAGTGCTACAAAATTTTATGCACGGAAGGTACTAGTACTCAGATTCATGTCCTTTAGGCTAATAAAATTTTTAAACAAAGTCTTTTTCACCGTTTTTTCCTACTTTTTAAATCATTGATATCTTTCCTCAAGATACTATGAATAAATCTTTAGTCAAATGATTATGTGGTGCTACTAACTAAAGGCAGACTATTAGTTTTATAAGTTTTTATGAGTTTTTTTTTTCCAATTCCTATCTTAGTTCTTTTGTAATTTTTTAAAAATATCAGTTACATCATGTTAATCCCCAACCTATGAATCTTCAATTTCTGTTCATCTCTTCTTCCTCCTCCTCCTCTTCTTCTTGTTGAGCTCGTGCATATGGGGAAATTGTGGTAAAGGTATCTAGGACTCACCGTTTGATTAATTCCTCTCGCCCGCCTCAAATTCAAGGAAAAAAAAAAAATCCTCGAACACCCTCCCTCTATTTTTCACATTAGAGGTGTTAGTCCCTACTCTTTAGAATATGTAAGTGTCAAAACAGAGTAATAAATAAAAATAAATCACTAGCACAAAATTCCCTTTTTAGACCGCCATATTTAGACCGGTTTTAGCGGATAAGGTCTTAAAAATTTGACCGGTGGCAATTTTGTAAATATATAGAACTTCTAAGATCGGTTTTAAAAATAACTGGTTTTAAAAAATTTATCTAGACCGGTTCTAAAAAAACTGGTCTTAAAATATAAAAATATTTTAAAATATAAATTTTTTTTTAACTTTTAAGAACGGTTATTAAGTAAACTGATATTAAATAAAAACTTATCTTAACCGATTATAAATAAACCAGTCTTAAAATATGAAAATATTTTAAACTTTAAAAATTTTTAACTTTTAAGACTGGGTGTTATGAAAACTGGTCTTAAATATTTATTTAAGACCGATTTTCATAGAAACTGGTCTTAAAAGTTAAAAATTTTTAAAAATATTTCCCCCCATTTTAAGACTGATTTTAATGGAAAATCGATCTAAAAAGTGAGATATTTCGGCATATTTTCACTCCCGCGCACCCAGATGTCGCGCTTTGAACCCTTTCTTCTCTTGTCGCCGCTTCTGTGTAATCTCTATCGTTGCTTGTTCTGAACTCCTCCATCGCTCCCCGTTCCTCTTTTGCTCTACTCTCTTCCTTATCACTGTTCTTTGATCATCGTTACTCTCTTCCGCCGCTACCTCTATTCTCCGTAATGACCATTCTTCTCTTCCATGACTTCCCTTTGCCACCATGACTTTGGGTAGAAGCTCACTCCTTGGTCTTCAATCATGTTAGTGTTCTATTAATTAAAGCCCTCAACTTTCAGCTTGTATTTGTTATTCTGAACAATATTAACTCTGACATTATATAGTGGTTAGACACAAAATAATTGCAAAAAAGTGTAATTAAGGTTAAAGGGAAAACTGTGTGATCGATGACTTTATTACTATATACGTTTTTCTTGTTTTGGACCAAAAGTAAATAAGGTGCTCTCTGACTTGTGATAGTTGGCTTGGAGTAATACCATTCTAAGTTTAATTTTGTTTTAATTTAGTGTGATTGTTTGATTCTCAGTGTTATTGTCAGTGTTTAGTGTGATTGTTTGATTCGAAGTTCTATTTTTTTTACTACTCTCAAATGATGCATGTTAAAATTCGTTGAAATCTCTAAAACTCTATGGTGGTTGTTTTCTTGTCTATCTTTTTGTTGTTGGATATAGGGTGCTACAAGTGTTGAGATATATATGGATCATAGTTGGATAAAAGCTAAACGAACGAGTGTTGAATATGATAATGGGGTGAGGGGTTTTTTATATTTCACTAGAAGAAATATTGATGATGGTAGTGGGAAGTTTTATTTCCCTTGTGTAGTATGTTTGAATGAGAAGCGACTAAGTGCTATAGATATATATACACATTTAATTTGTGAAGGATTTTGTAACAGTTATATAGTATGGGTATGACATGGTGAAGAATTAGAAATGCCAAGTTCATCTAAACAGGGGTGTAACCCCCTGCCTTTAACCACGTAATTATAATTTGATATCACATAATTAAATTGGTTTAGAGACCGTCGGATAGCTTAAACTCATTTCAAGTTCCTACACTATAGTAGGGTTTCCACCAAAAACTTTCAAAAACTCTTCTCTATCCTGGTCTCAATTTCAAAATTCGAATATAATTACCTGCGTAGTTAGTTTACATTCACACACATCAGAGTGTATAACCAAATCCCCGGCAACTCCCGGGTTCTATACATATATAATCTGAGGGTTTAAAAGTCTCCACTAGGGGATTACATAACCAAAATCAACAGTAATATTTACATCTCCAAAATATACAGTAATCCCACATTCAAAAGAAGATAACCAACACCCTACAATCAAATATCGGGGTTCTAATCGCTCTGGGTTGCCCGCTTCTCTTTAGCGCCACTAGCCCTGTCTGAAATGTTAGTCATTGGAAAGAATGGGATTCAAGAGAATCCCAGTAGTAACAAATCACTCATACAGTGCATAAACACAAAGCATATAAGGTCATGTTAGCAGCATCACAATGTAACGTGGTTCACACCACAAACGACAGAACTCATGCACTACAAAAAAAAGGTATTTTGTAGCGGTGGAATTGTAACGGTTATATTAAACCGCTACAAATTATGGTATTTGTAGCGGTTCTTACCTAAACCGCTACAAATTTGTAGCGGCAAGATTATTTGTAGCGGTTTACTAAAAACAACCGCTACAAATTTGGCGCGAAATTCCCGCCAAAACTTGTAGCGGTTATTTTGTCGCAGTTAATGCACAAAAACCGCTACAAAATACCAACACAGGATTTTGTAGCGGTTATAGGGACAATAACCGCTACAAAATACCAAAGGTCATACGTTTGTAGCGGTTATTGCCCCTATAACCGCTACAGAATTTTAAGAGTCCAGACATTTGTAGCGGTTCTAAGCAATAACCGCTACAGAATTTCAAACGTTGTGAACATTTGTAGCGATTATTGTAAAACCGCTACAAATAATTAAATTTGTAGCGGTTAGAGTAGCGGTTATTTTAATAACCGCTACTAATATCTGGGCTATTTATACCCCCCTCCTCCTTCATTTCTCCGTTTGCCCATTTTGTTTCCTGAGATTTCTCTGAGTGATTTCTTCGAGATTTGAGCGTTCAGACGTCTCTATAGGAGTTTTTGGTCAGTATTCCGCAGTATTCGCACTTGTGGTACGTATAAAACACGTATTTTTATTTATTTTTGTATTTTTATTATATTTTTGCATAATAATGGACTAATATTTTTTTTAAAATTTGTACAGTTGATATGGCTTCAGGACAGGATAAGGGGAAGGCCCCTCAGGTCCCCAGACCGACTTTACGGGGTGGCAGCAGTCGGGCAGGGGGCAGAGGGAGGGGGCAGCGCGCAGGCAGGGCTACCGCGGCATCTCAGCCCATACCCCCACAGGTACCGCCGACGATCCCACAGGCAACGACCGCACCAGAGGTGCCTGAGGTGGAGGGGCCAGAGATTAGCGTTGAGGACTTCCTTAGTTTAGGACATTTTCTTTTGTTTAAACATTTGTAAATATTTATGAGTTTTTATTTCAGAATTTTCTTATTGTGTTTTATATAATTATATTTATATTATTAGATCGCGTTGAAATAATTTATGAATGATTTATATCTAAATTTAAAAAAAAAATAAAGTATATCTATATTTGTAGCGGTTTTAACTCAAAACCGCTACAAATATGTATGTTTGTAGCGGTTATTACTGCATAACCGCTACAAACATATATATTTGTAGCGGTTATTAGTTTATAACCGCTACAAATATACATATCTCTATTTGTAGCGGTTAAACTTCAGAAACCGCTACAAATTTGTAGGTTTGTAGCGGTTATTTTATGTATAACCGCTACCAATTAGAAAAATAATTTTATATTAAATGTCCAACGGTTTTAATATTAGTAGCGGTTTTATTAGTGTATAACCGCTACAAATTTGTTACTTTGTAGCGGTTATGCACTAAAAACCGCTACAAACACTCAAATCATTTGAATTTTGAAATTTCCCGCCTTTGTGCACATTTGTAGCGGTTATGTTATGTGTAACCGCTACAACTTAGAAAAATATTTTTATATTTAATGTCCAACGGCTTTAATATTAGTAGCGGTTATATATATATAACCGCTACTAATACTGAACAAGTACATTTTGAGTTTCCCACCAATTAACGGCTTGAATATTCGTAGCGGTTTTATATATATAACCGCTACAAAATTATAAACGTTGGAATTTCTGCAGCGGTTGGTGTAGCGGTTTGTTAACCGCTACAAAATTATAAACGTTGGATTTTCAGAATATAAGGTTCTAAGCATTCGTCATTATCTTCTCACTTATCTTCTTCTCTATACTTTCTTCTCTCTCACTTGTAGCTATGGATAAATCATGGATCAGGTTGCCGCGCAATTCTCCTGAATATTTGTACGGATTAAACAGTTTCTTAGATTTCGCATTTACTCACGCCAGCTGTAACGGCAAGATCGTCTGTCCCTGTCGGAAATGCAAGTTCAAAAAGTGGCATGCACGAAATGTTGTGAAGGAACATTTGCTTGTGAAGCCTTTCCCTGAGGAGTATACGTTCTGGGCAGTTCATGGTGAGAAGGCCGGCATTAGATATGACGAGGCTCTTCCTCGAAGTTCTCAAGTAGGCGTTCAAGTAGATGAAGATGATCCTGTGAATGATGCTGTGCGTTACGCGTTTGGATTTCAAGGCGACAACTTCAACGAAGAAGTGCACGGCTCTGAGCCGGCTTTTATGGGGAATGAAGCAGCTCGGGATTTTTTCAGCTTGATGGATGAGACAGATCGTCCTTTATATCAAGGTTGTCGCAAATATTCTAAATTATCTTTCTTGATCAAATTGTATCATATCAAGTGCTTGTGTGGGATCACAGATAAGGGAATGTCGATGTTGCTCGACTTATTACAAGATGCATTCCCCGACGCCGAGATTCCCACAACCTTCTACGAGGCCAAGAAGATTATCAACAGGTTGGGGTTGAATTATCAGAAGATTGATGCTTGCCCAAATGATTGTATGCTGTATTGGGGAGACGATTCCAGTAGGGAGACGTGTAAGAGTTGTCACACATCGAGGTACAAGACAATTCGGAAGGGGAAAAAGCAGAAGAAGAAACCTGCAAAGATTCTCAGGTACTTCCCTTTGAAACCTCGTCTGCAAAGATTATTTATGTCGTCTAAAACTGCTGAGCACATGAGGTGGCATGCCGTTGATAAAAACGAAGACGGTAAATTAAGACATCCGCGGGATGTAGCTGCTTGGAAAACGTTTGACAACCACTTTCCAGATTTTGCGACTGACCCCAGAAATGTTTGGCTTGCGTTGGCGACCGACGGTTTCAATCCTTTCGGGAATCTTAGCACAAGTTACAGCATTTGGCCTGTAGTCTTAGTTCCCTACAACTTACCCCCTGGATGTGTATGAAACAAAGCTCTTTCATTATGTCTATGATCATTCCAGGCAAAAAGGCACCAGGAAATGACATCGATGTGTATCTCCAACCGCTTATTGCGGAATTGCTTGACCTGTGGAATGTCGGCTTGGAGACGTACGACGCTCACAGCAAGACTTTGTTCAACATGCGTGCAGCCTTGATGTGGACGATCAGTGACTTTCCTGGCCTTGGCATGTCTGGTTGGAATGTGCATACTGGGTCGGCGTGTCCAGCTTGCAATTTCGACTCTGACGCATTGCGCCTTCCCCACAGCCGAAAGTGGTGCTTTATGGGGCATCGAAGGTTTCTCGATGGAACCCATAAGTTCAGATTGCAACGGAATCGCTTCAATGGGAAACCAGAGAAAAGAGGACCACCTCAGACTTTGTCTGGTACAGATATCTTACAGCAGCTTGAGCATGTTGACTTCGAGTTTGGAAAAAGCGACGATTCAGCACAAACTCGCCAAAAGTCGCGCAGGACTTCGGCGCCTCAGTAGTGGAAGAAGATAAGTATTTTCTTCACGCTTCCGTATTGGAGATCTAATTTACTTCGCCACAGTCTTGATGTAATGCACATTGAAAAGAATGTTTGCGACAATGTGCTGTATACGCTGCTTAACGAACCCGGCAAGACAAAAGATCACCTTCAAGCTAGGAAAGATTTACGCGACATGGGAGTTCGTGAAGACGCTTGGCCAGATGAGCATGACAGATTTACACCGGCAAAGTTTACCCTCACAAAACCGAACAAGGATGTGTTCCTCGCGACGTTGAAGAAATTAAAAGTTCCTGATGGGTATTCAAGCAACATTTCTCGATGTGTCGACTTGCAGGCTCGAAAGGTTGCTGGCCTGAAGAGTCACGACTCACATGTTCTTATGCAGCAGTTACTCCCTCTGGCTATAAAGAATACACTTCCTCCCGATGTTTCCATCGTTTTGGTGGAACTTTGTTCTTTCTTTCGGAAGTTGTGTTCTAAGGTTTTGATCGTTGAGGAGCTCGATCAGCTGCAGTCGAAAATCATTCTTACGCTTTGTCACTTGGAGATGATCTTTCCTCCGTCCTTTTTTACTGTGATGGTTCACCTCACAGTCCACCTCGTTCATGAAACAAAGCTCGCTGGACCAGTACAATATCGTTGGATGTATCCGATTGAGAGGTACTCATTTTAAATATGTGCTTTCATTTATTGTCCGTATTTAATGTTTGCTGGTCGTCCATTTCATCATTTTATATCAATTTTCTCTTATGTACTTCGTAGGTTCCTTGGGAAATTAAAATCTTACGTGAGGAATAAGGCGTGGCCAGAAGGTTCTATAGCTGAAGGCTATATAGGGGATGAGGTGCTATATTTTTGCTCAAGGTATTTTGATGATCTTGAGACGGCTTTCAACCGCCCGCCTCATGTTGACGATTGTCCGGAACCTGCGCCGACATCAGGAGAATTTATCCCTCGTGTTGGTAAACCAGTTGGAGCAACTGAGAACTTCAAACAAACGGCAACTGAGAAGTTCCAAGCACATAGACATGTCTTGATTAATTGCACTCAAGTTGAACCTTTTGTACGGTAAGAATTGTACACTCACATGTTATTCGATCTCTATCTTTCGTAACATTTCTCAGTTTCATTTCACTAACGCCTTTTCATTATTAATTGCAGGGAATTCAGAAGTCATGTGAAGCGTCAACTCAGGATCCGTACACAGACATCCTCGGAAGTTGATAGGAGGGTCCACAGAGAATTCCCGAGCTGGTTTGCGCGCAGAATACTAAATGACCACAACCCACACTCACCAGATTTCAGAGCTCTCGCAATCGGCCCTCTTGATCATGCAAAACGGTTTACAGCATACAATGTCAATGGTTTTAAGTTTTGCACGGTTTCACGGGATCAAGGATTGCAAACACAGAATTCGGGTGTTTATGGCACATTTGGGACAAGGAGTTATGCGAGTAGCAGTGACGCCAACATGCAGTTCGGAGGCGTCCCTTACTATGGCAAGCTTCTTGATGTGGTCGAGCTTAATTATCAGGGCCGTTTCACCGTGACGCTGTTCAAGTGTTTGTGGGCAAATACCACTACTTCTCGGGGACTGACAACTGACGACCTAGGGATCACATCAGTCAATTTCTCACGGCCGATTCATAGTGGTATTTCTCAAGATGATGAGCCGTATATTCTAGCTTCAGAGGCACATCAAGTTTATTATGTCGAGGACGAGAGGCATACGGATTGGCACATGGTCGTTCATTTAAAGCCAAGAGATCTTTACGACATGGGTGAAGGCGATAACATCGTCTACGAGAGTGAGCCATTTCAGCCAGCTGATTTTGAAAACTACTTCCCTGAAGGCGATAACAATTTACCTCTACTGCGGTGAGTTTTTTTAAGTCCACGTCATTTGAATTACATTTTTTAAATTTAATAATACATCAATAACAATAATTTTTCTACAAAATTTCTGTAGGGATGGCGACGATGAGTGATCAAATTTAAAAAATGCAAAAAATTTCTAAAAATAAAATGTAAAAAAAAAATTTAAAAAAAAATTAAAATAATATTAGTAGCGGGTTTTTAACCGCTACTAATTAATAAATAACCGCTACTAAATAATAACCGCTACATTAACCGCTACAAATAGCACTACGAATAATAAACCGCTACAAAAATATACATAACCGCTACTAATTAATAACCGCTACATTAACCGCTACAAATAGTGCGGGGATCCCTATAAATACCCTTACTACAACTCATTTCAAACACTCTCTAATTTCTTTTCACCTTACCTTTCTTTCATTTCCTCTCATTCACAACTTCTTTCGTATGAGTAGAGGAGCGGAATAATTTTATCAAATATGGTAACATGATTTTTATATTTTTTTAGAATACTTCTTTCCTTTCTATAAAATTTATTCTAATCATCTTTTTTTCTAGATATATCATAACTGTATCTCATTTTCATCTATTTTTCATACACAATTAAATTACATTATAAAGCATAATAATTCCTTATTACACATACCTATCCTTAATAATATTATTAATATAAATTTTATACTAATCCTATTCAATTACATTTTTCCTTTTTATTTTTTAATAGTTAAAGTATTGAAAATAAATTATTTAATATAATATTGAAAAAACAGAAAAATATTATTGTATTTTTTTTAAAAAAAATTTTAATATTTGTAGCGGTTATTAAACCGCTACTAAATAACGCGCCTTTTAAAATTTTTTGGCGCTAAATTTGAATTTCATGAAATTAGTAGCGGTTTTCCAAAACCGCTACTAATTTCATGAAATTCAAAATTGGTAGCGGTTTTCCAAAACCGCTACTAATTTCATAAAATTCAAAATTGGTAGCGGTTTTCTAAAACCGCTACTAATTTCATGAGATTCAAAATTAGTAGCGGTTTTGGAAAACCGCTACAAAATAAAAAAAAATTTTTAGCTCTCAATAATTTTTTATATTTGTAGCGGTTATATAACCGCTACAAATATCTCTGGATGTTCTAGCGGTTTAGATGAACCGCTACAAAATATGTAGCGGTTATTGTTCATTGAGTAGCGGTTTTAAATAACCGCTACAAAACGGCTTGCAACGTACGATTTCGTAGCGGTTTAAATAACCGCTACTAACTTAGTTTGTAGCGGTTGGAACCGCTACTAATACTCATTTTTAACCGCTACTAAATCACGTTTTTTTGTAGTGATGGCTGTAAACTCTAAGCGTCAGCTTTCGCTGCGATCTCAATGTGTTCACAAAGTATTCACTAGGCATCAGCTTTCTGTGCGATCACAAAGCATCACAATGTCACAATGTCACAATGTATTCTCAATGCACGACAAACATACATACAATGTTTCACACAAAGTATAAGAGAGGAGTCACTACCTTGTTCTTTCCGATTGTGCTCTATCGCAGGTGGATCACGAACAGGGCAAATATCGAATCCTACTTTTCCAAATGCACCATTTAGACACTTTCATAGTGTTTCTTGGGGTTATATGAGTCTATAATGAAAATTTACAAAAATGCCCCCGGGACCCGACCCGGGCCCCCTTACCCGGTCCGGTTGCACTTTTCCCGAAATTCTAATCTGGGCTATCCTAACATATTTCTGCCCAAGGAATCCATTTCCGTACTCAGAATTATCAAATTCAATGATAAATTACAAATTTACCCTTGGCAGCCCCACTTTAAGGGTTTTAGGGGCATTTTTGTAATTATGCTTTTCCGGCCTTTTCCGAAAAAGTGACCAACTGTAACCCCACCTAATTTTCACCTCTGAACTCAATGGAACCATCAAATCATTGAAAATCCAACTCTAAGAGCTGTTTCTAGAGCTGGCCGAAATTTATGAGTTCTCTGGGGAAAATCGGGGTTTTACGATTTCGGCTCCGTAAACGCGTTCCTTTCTACTCCTAACCACTCTATTAACCATTACATTAGGTTACAACTAACATTAAGACCCAATTTGGGCAGCATAACCCCTAGGCCATATCATTTCCAAACTTTAAAACCAATGGCAATCCGGCGAAATTTCACCGATTAAATTGCCCACAGCAGCCAGAATAAGCAATATACGAAAGTTTGGAAGTTACCTCAAGCTCCTTCTAGCTTTTCTCAAGAGTGGCTGAAAACCCTAGCCCCTTGAACACCAAATTTGCTTCTCAAACACCTTAAATAACATAGAAGAGAAACTTAGGAACAAGGTTATACGCATTAGGTACGAATTCACCGAAGAAATCGACCTACCTTGTAAGTTCTCTTCTCTTTCTCTCTCTAAAAGCTCTCAAACTTTCTCTCCCTCTTGGCTGCTGGTTCAGCACGAAATGAGCTAAGGAGGAAGATGGAGAAATGATTTTATAATATTTTATGTCTTACTTTAATTATTCATTAAAGTAAAATTCCAAAAATCACACTTTTGAAGTCATTAGCCCTTAATCACTTTTTGGGATATTACATTTCTCCCCCCGTAAAATAAATTTTGTCCTTGAAATTTGTCACACAACTTGAGCCATAAACTCTGGATAACTTCTTCACATTTCCGCTTCCACTTCCCAAGTTGCTTCCCTCTAAGTCATTCCCTTCCGGATCACCTTCACAAATGGAATGCTTCGGTGTCTAAGCTTTCGTTCTTCTCTATCAACGATATGTTCTGGCTCTATCGCATATGTGAAGTTATCTTGTAACTCAACTTCTTCATATTCAACAATGTGAGATGGATCCGGTTGGTACTTCTTCAACTAGGAAACATGAAACACGTCATGGAGCTTGCTCAAGTTCGGGGGTAGGGCTACTTGATTATCAACAGGCCCAATCCTCTCAAGGATTTCAAAAGGACCTATGTACCTTGGGCTCAACTTCTTTCGCTTGATAGCTCTCCCGATGCCAGTGACTGGTGATACTCTCAGAAATATATGATCACCAACCTCAAACTCTAGAGGCTGTCTCCTCTTGTCAGCGTAGCTTTTCTGTCGACTCTGCGCTGCAAGAAGCCTCTTACGAATGATCTGAATCTGCGCTGAGGTTTGATCAACAAGATCCGGTCCATACAGCTTCCTTTCTGATAACTCATTCCAACACAAAGGTGATTGCCACCTCCTTCCGTACAACGCTTCATACGGAGCCATTTGAATGCTCGCATGATAGCTATTGTTATAGGCGAACTCAGCAAGTGGAAGAAAGCAATCCCAATTTCCTTTGAAGTCTAGAACACAAGCTCGTAACATATCCTCCAGAGTCTGAATAGTCCTCTCTGAGTGTCCATCAGTCTGAGGATGATAAGCTGTGCTAAATCTCAATTGAGTACCTAGGGCCTCATGCAATGCCCTCCAGAATCTCGAAGTGAATCGGGGATCTCGATCGGAAATGATATTCTTCAGTACACCATGGAGTTTCACAATTTCTCGGATATAAATCTCTGCTAGTTTATCTAGAGAGTAACCAGCATTGATTGGTATGAAGTGTGCTGACTTTGTTAATCAGTCCACAATTACCCAGATCGCATCAAAATTCCTGATCCTGGGCAATCCACAACCAGATCCATGGTTACACTTTCCCATTTCCATTCCGGAATCTCAAGACTTTGCAGCAAACCAGGCGGTCTCTGGTGCTCAATTTTTACCTTCTGACAAGTGAGACACCTCGCTACATATTTCATCACATCACTCTTCAAACCCCGCCACCAATACATAGACTTCAGATTATGGTACATTTTGGTCATACCAGGATAAAGAGTATAACGGCTCTTGTGCGCCTCATCCAAAATTTTCTGTCTCAACTCCGCCTTAAGTGGAACACAGATTCTCTTTTGATAACGAACCAATCCACTAGGTGATAGATCATAGCCTTGAGCTTCTCCCCATTTAATCCGAGCTAGATTATGCTGTATCCAGCCATCTTGCCTCTGAGCTTCTTCAATCTCAATTCTCAAGTCACTTTCCTCTTAGGAAATAGTATAATTGGCACAGACGATCTGATTTGACAGATTCAAATCACGAAAATCTGCTATTAACTTCCCCTCTTGAATCATCATTATTGCCACCAACATTGTCTTTCGACTAAGAGCATTTGCGACTACATTTGCTTTACCCGGATGATATTTGATTTCCAGGTTGTAGTCCTTAACCAACTCTATCCACCGTCGTTGTCTCATATTCAATTCTTTCTGATCATACAAATATTTGAGACTCTTGTGGTCGCAGTACAGTTCTACCGTCACACCATACAGATAATGCCTCTAAATTTTCAAGGCAAATACAATAGCCGCAAGCTCCAGATCATGTGTAGGATAATTCATTTCATGAGGTTTAAGCTGTCGAGAGGCGTAGGCCACCACACGTCCCTGCTGCATAAGGACACACCCTAATCCCTGCTTACTCGTATTACTATACACAATGTAGGTCAAGCTGGGATCAGGTATAATCAACACAGGTGCCGTAGTCAACCTCTCCTTCAACTCCTCAAAGCATTTTTCACAATGTTCATCCCACACAAAAGGCTGATCCTTCCTCGTGAGGTTGGTCATCGGCAAAGCAATACGTGAGAAATTCTGAATGAATCTTCGATAGTAACCGGCAAGACCCAAAAAACTGCGTACTTCTGCCACAAATTCTGGCCTTTTCCAGTCCAGTACGGCTTCCACTTTACTAGGATCTATAGAAACCCCTTCTTGTGAGATAATATGGCCTAGGAATTTTACTTCCGATAGCCAAAACTCGCAGTTACTCAATTTGGCATAGAGCTGCTTCTCACGCAATGTATTCAATACAATTCTCAAATGATGCTCATGCTCTTCTCTACTCTTAGAGTATATCAGAATATCATCAATGAATACCACAACGAATTGATTCAGATATTGTCGAAAGATACGATTCATGTAATCCATGAAAACCGTAGGTGCATTGGTTAGCCCAAATGGCATCACCAAGAACTCATAATGACTATACCTAGTTCGAAAAGCAGTCTTTGGAACATCTTCTGCTTTCACTCGCAGCTGATGATACCCTGACCTTAGATCAATTTTTGAGAATACACACGAATCGGATAGTTGATCTAAAAGGTCATCGATTCGGGGAAGAGGGTACTTATTCTTGATAGTAATCTTATTCAGTTCTCTATAATCGATACATAGACGAAGACTCCTGTCTTTCTTTTTTACAAACAACACTGGAGCTCCCCATGGCGACACACTGGGTCTAATAAACCCTTTCTCCAGCAAGTCTTCTATTTGTTTCTTTAACTCAACCATTTCGTTTGGGGCCATACGGTATGGGGCCTTAGATATAGAACCAGCTCTAGGCACAATATCAATGGGAAACTGAACTTCCCTTTCTGGAGGTAATCCGCTAAGATCATCCGGAAATACCTCAGGGAATTCATTTACCATGGGTATACTACTCATAGTTTCACTAATCTCCCCTTGCACAGAGAAGAATACCATATACCCCTGGAAACCCTTTTCAAGATATTTTTTAGCTTTAGCTGTAGAAAGGAAATTCATACTACCATTTACAACTTCGACCCTCTGAGAAGCAGGATATACTATCCTCCTGTTCCCACAATCAAACATCACATTATTCGCCGTTAACCAATCAAAACCCAAAATGACTTCCAATTGGTAAAGCGGCAGACAAATCAAATCCACAGTAGATTGGTGCCCTTCTACAGTTATGACACAATTCAGACAAGCTTCTGTAGTTAAGGTCTTAACACCCATCGGAGTTAACACTATCAGATCAAATAGTAATTTATGCACATACAATCCCAGGCGCTTCACGCAATCATAGGAAATGAAGGAGTGACTTGCACCTGAGTCAAATAGAACTTGCAATAAATAGCCATTAAGAAGAATTTTACCTTGTATCAACTTAGGAGATTTACGTGCCTCCTCATGGGTCATAGCGAATACTTGGCCCTAAGTTTTCAGCCTCTGGTCTGGTCGTGGCTCTTTGCATTCTACATTAGTATGCCCCACACGTTTACAATTAAAGCATATTATTCGACCCTCACAAGTCTTACCATAATGTGACTGATTACAACGAGGACAGATCCAAGGTGTAAAAGAAGTTCTTTGCTGCTCACGGTTCCCAGACTGGTAGGGCTTTTTACCACTCCTAGATGAAGATCCCTGTCCCTTTCGCTTCTATGACGTACCACCCTTACTAGGTTTATTGCGGTGACCAGTAGCTTTAGTAGGATATAATTCTCTTAAATTATTTTCTGTGATCCTACACTCTTCAACATCCTTGTTGAATTTAGTGAACATATGAGTGACCAACTGCTTCTTCAGATCATGTCTCAACCCCTGAATAAGCATGTCAGAACTTCACTCTTCATCATCCTTATACCGGAGGTAGGAGGAATATCGAGACAAACAGATGAAACAGGATAGATAGTCATCAAAGCTTTCCATATCCCCTTGTCTGATATTCAGGAATTCTATTTCCTTCTCGAGCCGCACCGATTTGGGAAAGTATTTCTCATTAAATTATTGCTGGAAAGATTCCCAAGTCAACGGCACATTTCTGCTGTGCAGAGTGAGGGATATATTCCTCCACCAGCGATCTGTATCGCCTTCTAACTTGTAGACAGCCAGGCGTGCCTTCACCTCGGACGGGCATCCTAGGACCTTAAAGATTTTCTCAAGGCGATTCAACCAATCTTCAGCTGCTTGCAGATCAAACCTCCCTTTGAGCACCGGAGGCATATGTTTACAAAATCTGGTGACCAAAAACTGAAGGTCCCTTTCCTCTCTTACCGGTACCCCGTGCGACTCTTGATTTGGAACAGTGTGAGGTGGGGACTCCAAGGGTCGTGCTGACCCTTCAGCAGTGTCCTCATGATGAGTTTCTTCTTGAGTTTCCACTGGAGTAGACTGAATTGTGTCCTCTTTGTTCTTTGCTTTCTCTACTCTGAGCTCTTCTCTTAGCTCAGCAATCATATGTCTTTGATCCCGGATTAGACCCATCAACTCTTACATTGGATCTGGTGGATTGTCATTGACTACCTTCACCTCTGGGTCTACACACGGAACATTGGGGTGTCCTCTAGTTTTCTTCATTCTACAAACAACTTACCCTATTAATATAACAGAGATAGTATACATATATATTCACAAGTCTCATATATATATCCATATCAATATAACATACATGTGCATACACAACAATTATCCACAGATGATCTTTTATCCCTAAACCCAACTAAGGGATCTATCCTAGCAAACTCTACCCTTGCCAGGAACTACAGCTCTGATACCAAAAATGTAACCCCTACCTTTAACCATGTAATTATAATTTGATATCACATAATTAAATTGGTTTAGAGACGGTCGGATAGCTTAAACTCATTTCAAGTTCCTACACTATAGTAGGGTTTTCACCAAAAACTTTCAAAAACTCTTCTCTATCTTGGTCTCAATTTCAAAATTTGAATATAATTACCTGCGCAGTTAGTTTACATTCACACACATCAGAGTGTATAACCAAATCCCCGGCAACTCCCGGGTTCTATACATATATAATTTGAGGGTTTAAAAGTCTCCACTAGGGGATTACATAACCAAAATCAACAGTAATATTTACATCTTCAAAATAAACAGTAATCCCACGTTCAAAAGAAGATAACCAACACCCTACAATCAAATATACCCCGAAGGGGTACTAATTGCTCTGGGTTTCCCGCTTCTCTTTAGCCCCACTAGCCCTGTCTGAAATGTTAGTCATTGGAAAGAATGGGATTCAAGAGAATCCCAGTAGTAACAAATCACTCATACAGTGCATAAACACAAAGCATATAAGGTCATGTTAGCAGCATCACAATGTAACGTGGTTCACACCACAAATGACAGCACTCATGGCTGTAAACTCTAAGCGTCAGCTTTCGCTGCGATCTCAATGTGTTCACAAAGTATTCACTAGGCGTCAGCTTTCGGTGCGATCACAAAGCATCACAATGTCACAATGTATTCTCAATGCACGACAAACATACATACAATGTTTCACACAAAGTATAAGAGAGGAGTCACTACCTTGTTCTTTCCGATTGTGCTCTATCGCAGGTGGATCACGAACAGGGCAAATATCGAATCCTACAATTCCAAATGCACCATTTAGACACTTGGATAGTGTTTCTTGGGGTTATATGAGTCTATAATGAAAATTTACAAAAATGCCCCCGGGACCCGGCCCGGGCCCCCGTACCCGGTCCAGTTGCACTTTTCCCGAAATTCTAATCTGGGCTATCCTAACATATTTCTGCCCAAGGAATCCATTTCCGTACTCAGAATTATCAAATTCAATGTTAAATTACAAATTTACCCTTGGCAGCCCCACTTTAAGGGTTTTAGGGGCGTTTTTGTAATTATGCTTTTCCGGCCTTTTCCGAAAAAGTGACCAACTGTAACCCCACCTAATTTTCGCCCCTGAACTCAATGGAACCATCAAATCATTGAAAATCCAACTCTAAGAGCGGTTTCTAGAGCTGGCCGAAATTTATGAGTTCTCCGGGAAAAATCGGGGTTTTACGATTTCGGCTCCGTAAACGCGTTCCTTTCTACTCCTAACCACTTTATTAACCATTACATTAGGTTACAACTAACATTAAGACCCAATTTGGGCAGCATATTCCCTAGGCCATATCATTTCCAAACTTTAAAACCAATGGCAATCCGGCGAAATTTCACCGATTAAATTGCCCACAGCAGCCAGAATAAGCAATATACGAAAGTTTGGAAGTTACCTCAAGCTCCTTCTAGCTTTTCTCAAGAGTGGCTGAAAACCCTAGCCCCTTGAACACCAAATTTGCTTCTCAAACACCTTAAATAACATAGAAGAGAAACTTAGGAACAAGGTTATACGCATTAGGTACGAATTCACCGAAGAAATCGACCTACCTTGTAAGTTCTCTTCTCTTTCTCTCTCTAAAAGCTCTCAAACTTTCTCTCCCTCTTGGCTGCTGGTTCAGCACGAAATGAGCTAAGGAGGAAGATGGAGAAATGATTTTATAATATTTTATGTCTTACTTTAATTATTCATTAAAGTAAAATTCCAAAAATCACACTTTTGAAGTCATTAGCCCTTAATCACTTTTTGGGATATTACAGGGGTAGCGGGCTTTGATGATAATGACACTGATATGGATGATCGGATAAAGGATATTATTCGTGATATAGGAGAAGAGGCTTTTGAGCAATCACATGCATATGGTAATATGTGCAGTGATGCTGAGACACTGCTATACCCGGGGTGTCAAAAATACCAATTGTTGAAAGCAGTATTGAAATTGTTAAGCTTGAAGGCACAGCATGGATGGAGTGACAAGAGTTTTTTAGAAACGCTTGAGGCTTTTAAGGACATGCTTCCAGATGATAATGTGTTGCCTTCTCGATACTATGATGCTAAGAAAATACTGTGTCTACTAGGGATGAAGTATAAAAAGATTCATGCACGTCCTAATAATTGTATATTGTATAGAAAAGAGTATGAAGGGAAACAACAGTGTTTGATATGTGAAATCTTGAGGTACAAATCAAATAACGTCCCTGCAAAAGTGTTGTGGTATCTTCCAATTATACCAAGGTTCAAGCGCTTGTTTGCTAATGAAAACGATGTAAAGAATTTGAGATGGCATATGGATGAGAGGATATCCGATGGAAAGCTTTGACATCTGGCTGATTCTTCTTAATGGAAGAAAATCGATTAATTATTTCCTACCTTTGGTGAAGAACCTAGGAACCTTTGGCTTGGGCTTAGCACGGGCATGAATCCTTTTGGTAGCTAGCCTGAGTAGTATACATAGTTTATGGCCTGCTCTGTTAGTAATTTATGACTTATCTCCTCTGTTACGCATGAAACGAAAGTACATTATGTTGTCTATGTTTATTTCAGGACCAAAACAACCTCGAAATGACATAGAAGTTTACTTAGAACCCTTAATCGAAGACTTGAAAGAGTTGTGGGATGAAGATGTTGATGTTTTTGATGCGAACAAGGAGGTTTTTAAAATACGAGTCATGATCTTTTGTACTATAAATGACTTCCCTGCATATGGAAACTTGTCAGGATATAGTGTTAAAGGCCATAAACCATGTCCGATTTGTGAAGAAGGAACATGCTACCATCAACTTCAACATGGAAGAAAGACAGTTTATCTTGGCCATAGGAAATTTCTTAGACAAGGCCACCCATATTGTAAATTAAAGAAAGCTTTTTTTGGTGGACAAGAGTTTGAAGATGCTCCGAAGGCATTAACTGGGGAGCAAGTTTATGAAAGGGGGAAAAAGAGGTATGTCTTCTTCAATCTTCTATATTGGCCTAATCTTGGTGTTAGACACTGTATTGATTTCATGCATGTGGAGAAAAACGTATGTGATAGTATTGTTGGGACACTGCTTAATATACAAGGTAGTTCTAAGGATAGAGTAAAGGCAAGATTAGATTTGCAAGAAATGGGGATACAAGAAGACTTGCATCCAAAGGCATATGGTAAGAGAACTTTTTGTCCTCCAGCTGCTCATACTTTGTCTAAGGATGAGAAAAAAAGCTTTTGTGATTGTTTACATAGCATGAAAGTTCCTTAAGGGTATTCTTTAAATTTAAAGAAGCTTGTGTCGATGAAAGATTTGAAGCTAGTAGGGCTAAAGTCTCATGATTGTCATGTCTTAATGCAACAACTACTCCCAGTAGCTATATGTGGCATTGCCGAATATGATCTTCAACATATTTTGACTAGACTTTGTTTCTTTTTCAATGCTATTTTTAGTAAAGTCATTGAGGCAGAAAGATTGGATGAACTGGAAAATGAAGGATATATGATCTTGTGCCAGTTTGAGAAGCTTTTTCTTCCTTCTTTTTTTGACATCATGGTACATCTAATTGTTCATCTAGTAAGGGAGATAAATTTGTGTGGCCCTATCTATTTATGGTGGATGTACCCAATTGAAAGAACTATGAAAATCCTAAAAGGGTATGTGAAGAATGCAAATTAGCCTGAAGCATCTATAGTTCAGAAATATGTTTTTGAAGAAGCCATGGAGTTTTGTCAAGATTAGCTGTTAAATGTAAGACATATTGAGCTTCCTGAACATCATGATGAAGAAGGGGGTAGACGCGGGGCTATAGTAAAAAGTGTTGATTCTGATGAATTGCAACAAGTCCACTTGTACATCTTGAATAATGTTGATGAAGTTCAAGATTACATTAATGCCCATAAAGATACTGTCCGGAAAGAAAATAGTTGAATGACCGAACAAAAGTTAATTAGGGAGCATAACAAAACTTTTGCACATTGGTTCAAACAAAAGGTTAACGGAGAAGAATGTGTTTCTGATACAATTAAATGGTTAGCACGTGGTCCTGAGGTTAATCTCATAACTTGGCCTTCATTTGTGATAAATGGTTATATGTTTTACACGAAGTCCCTTAATGATAAGAGCACCGTCCAGAATAGTGAGGTTATGTTAGTTGCTAAATCTATGCACTTCTTTAGTTCGAAAGATAAGAACCTTAGATTGGCAGCAATACCTTATTATGGGGTTATTGAAGAGATTTGGGTGGTTGATTATGTTAAAATGAAATTTTCCATTTTCAAATGCAAGTGGGTTGATGTCAATAATGGTGTGATGATTGATCAGTCAGGTTTACATCGGTTGATCTGATTAGTAGAAGTTTTGGAGATTAACATTTTATTATGACATATCAAGTAAAACAAGTGTTCTATGTTACATATCAAGCAAATAAAATGTGGTCTGTAGCTCTCCAAGGAAAAAAGGTCATTGATATTAATCAGGAAAGTCGTTCAATGAATGATCTTCTTAAGACTCCTTTTTCTAGGGGTCTACCAGAATTGAACGAAGAAGATGAAGCAGCCAATGAACACGACACAAGAAACGATCATCATGAAGGGATATGGGAGGATATCCCTTTATAACACTACTTTGAAGGTTAGTTATCTAAAATAATTATCATGTATATTGTTGTTGGTATATATATAAAACTACTTTTTTTGTTGTCGTCACAGGAAAATAAAGCAAATGAGGTGTCTTAGCTGGGACCGAGCTCAATCTGTGCTCATATTAGGTCACAATGGAGAAATAAACACTCTTAGAGGCAACGTGAACTGGTATGCTGTGAATCAATGTTGTTACAAACTTGTACTGTTTTATTATTTAGAAACTAGAAGAATAACTATTTTTTGCATGCATATTTAAATTCATATAGGATGAAGGCATGTGAGGGCCTGCACAAATGTAACAAGCGAGCTTAATTTGTCTGAGTCTGAGTTAAAGGGTCTTTTGCCTATTGTTAATGTTTTTTTTTCCAAGGCCTATTGTTGATGCTAATTCATCTTATTCAGGCGGTCCTAATTTTTAATTTCCATCTATGCTACTACATGTATATCAACAAATATGGGTGAATCTATGTCTACTTGCATTTTGGATTGTCATGTATGTGATTTGTATAAGATGTTTATTAAAATGTGTAAGAGAAGAATTTATTTGGATGTCGTTAAAATGACTGCTTGCTGAGTGAAATGTAAAACAGGGGAAATGGATTGCTGGGTAAATCTTTTAAAAGGAACAATTTTTTTTTTTAAAAAAAAGCTTTTAAGACCAGTTCTATTAAAAACCGGTCTTAAAAGTAACTTTTAAGACCAATTTTTTAGAAAACCAGTCTTAAAAGTTACTTTTAAGACATGTTTTTAATAGAACCAGTTTTAAAAATTAGAACCTTTTAGACTGGTTATATCTAAAACCGGTCTCGGTCTAAAAAGTTGAACTTTTTAGACTTGTTTCTTCGACAATCAGTTTAAAAATAATTATTTTAAGACCGGTTTCATAAATAACCGGTCTTGAAATTTTTTTTAAGACCGGTTCTATAAGTAGCAAACTTTTAAGACTGGCTATATCAAGACCGGATCTGGAACCGGTCTAAAATATCATTTTTAACCAGTTTTAAAATTGATTTTTCCACTAGTGAATAAAGATTATGCTGTAATTTATGTGTATCAACCTTACAACTTTCTAGTAGTATGAAACTGATAAAGGTGCTACTGGTATTTTTCTAATCCCACTTAGATTTTTCTAAACCATTACAGCTAAGTTTGACACTTTAACAAAGAAGTGAACATAAACCCCCTTGATGCAATAATAAAAAAACAAAGAAAGAGAAAGAAAAATGAATATAAAGCAATGAACTTTCTAAAAATAACATCTTAACACTTTATTCCAGCACAATCAAGCCGGTAGAAGAAGAGTAAGAGAAATGTTTAATCGCTGTTTCAAATATAAATAAGTAACACAGTAATATAAAAAAATAGAAATAGATGTGGTTGTATTCATATAGCTCTTGGATTTCCAATAATGCAGAGAGGTAAACCTCATCCTTTGACTTTGGAGATATAGCCCACTTATGCTTCTTGTACCTCAGTTGTAAAAACATGTAAACATAGTCATCCAAATCCTGTTTGCTACAAAAGAACCTGTCTATCCATAACAACCCTCTAGGTCTGAGGATCCTGTCCCAATCATAAAGGACAAAGTCCAAGAGCAAAAGGTCAATCCAACCATCAAGGAATCCACCAGTGTGAATCAGATCCATAGTGTTATCAAACAATGGAAGCCTCTGATTCAAAGTGACATAAAGAGGAATCAAACCCCTTAAAGCTATCATCTCATTGAAAGGTGCCCCTAAATTTAAAGCAGTGGTCACAATAGTCACATTATGTTCCCTCATTCTTGCAGCAAAAGTCCCAGTTCCTATCCCAAAATCTAGACCAATCCTTATTTCCCTAGGCTGAATACTTAGAACATCAGTTATCAGAAAACCTGCTAAAACTGAACTATTTGTGACCCATTTCAGCTTTTCCCTTTCCATCTCAAAACAACCAACACATTTGGAATAACCCCTTTTGGGGTTTTTGCTTGATAAGCACAGAAAGTTTCTGCATTGATAATTCCCCCACCTCACATTCCTATCATCAGGTAGCTTCCAAAGTGACTCATTTATAGGGTAGGGCTTTTGGTATACCTTTGAAGCTCTTGTTAAACATCTTCTTCTAGGCAAAGGGTCACACCCATTGAGCATAAGTTTCTGAGCTAAATTCCAATCATCATCACAATAGGACCCAATATCATAGTCCATGTATTGTTCTAGATCCTTCTTGTGTAGGACACATGCATGCCCTATTGTGTTATAAACCCTCTCTGAACCCAACACATTGAGCTTCACTTCTTCTCTGTTCTCCTTTGGGGTTATGTACTTTCTGATCTCCTCTGTGATGAAGAAATTGATCAAAGGGTCTTCTTTTATTGCAGAGTCATTTCTGATTCCTTCAGATCTTGGAAGCCTGATCAGTCTGAGAGCAACATTGGAAGCATGAAGGGGTTTGAGTATTTCTTCCTCCAAGTACTTCTTGTCCAATATTATGGCCTTGTCTTTCTCCATTTCCTGTGATTTTGTCTCAAGCTTGGCTTGTAAAGTTTCAAACTTTTCCAGCACTTCTTCAACTCTGTCAGATAGTGATTTTGTGTCAAAACCTTCAAAAACTTGCTTGGAATTGTAGAAACTGTGGCATAGATCTGAATTGTTGAAGAAAAAACCAGCATAGTAGAATCTTATGAGGCTTGAAATGCTTACTAGTATAACCATACCTCCCAAAATTATCTGCAGAAAACCCATTATTCTGGTTAGTTTGCATCTGGGAAGGCATGACCTCCCCATTGGGATCTCTGAGGAGAAGAATGAAGAATAAGAATGAAAATCAAAACAAACAAGAAAAGTGGCAAATGAAAGTAATGATTTTTTTGAAGATTTTAGGGAGTTGAAGGCTTGAAGCTTATTGCCTTATTCATAAGCTAAAGTCATCAATCTTTGATAAATAAATTGATTATTGCAATTGGGTGTCTTGAGTTTGCTTCTCTAGCTAAAAAGTTCATAATTCTGTATTTATAAAAGAAAATTTAATTCCAACTTTGATTTGAGATTACGATTAATTGTACTGAATGGATCTGGAGCATGCAAAATAAAAAAGGGGCATTTTTTCAAGTTATTTAGAGATTTTAAGATATCAAATCACTTTAAAAAAACATAATATGATAATTCTGTCTATCTTCAGGCTATTCATATCAAATTTAGGTTGTTTTGTGTTATTTGTTAACCATTAATCTAAATTATACTTGCTGAAAATTATAGTCAACTTTTTAATTTTACTCATCCCTTCTTGAAGTAGGGAAAAATCATTCTATTTCTTTCAAAATTATATAAAAATTTAACATTTAAGCCATGAGTGAAACATTTAACATTTTAGCATCATTGAAAAAAATAGAAAATACTAAATTGTAAAATATAGACAATAACTCAAACTTGGCACATGATTCTTCCATGACTGAAATGAAAGTTTGTGCAAGAAAAATGCTAGAAAATATTTGAGATCCAGTTCTAGTGGAGGGAACATCTTAATTTGCAAGCAATACCACATGAAATTTGTAATATTTTACAACTTGCAATTGATTGCATATATTGCTCGTCAAGGTAGTGCATGCATGAATCCATAATCAATAAAATTAATTAATTTTACCTAAATAATTGTTTAATTTTCATTTCAAAATCAAAGTATAGTTGAGAAAATTTAAGAAAATTAATATTCTGAAAAAACAAATCACTGAAAAAATTGCCCATAAGTCCCAAACTAAAAACTTAAATACATATAGATCCCTTTAATTTCATGTAACACTAATACAAGTCTCAAGGGAATTAATATTTACAAGTTTTACATTTAAATAACGAAAAAATATGAAAATTTAACTAGTAAATATCTTATTATTAAATCTGACCACCAAATAACGTAATTTGGTTTATAAATATTGAATCTTTTGGGTTTTATCAGTATTAAATAAAATTTACAGAATCTAATCTATTTTAATTTTATCATCAGGGACTATTGGTAATTTTCCCAAAAATCAATATATATATATATATATTTTTTTTTTTTTTGCCAACAAGAATACTTTCATTCATACTTAATAATCATCACGTTACATCTTAGTAGATACAAAGACAAAAGAAAATGAACCAGCACCAGACTATACAAAAACTTAAATAAACTGTAAAAGTGAGTGTCAGTATGGCTACTATAAACGGTGTTCAAAGCATTTGATTGTGGGAACCCAACTCAAAAATTTAGAATTTAGTTATATGCACAAAAGAAGAAGGTTGAACTGGAGCTCAAATCCTCTTCTCTATTTTTTCTTTCAAAATAAAAAAAAAATAGAAAGAGGGCTGAAATAGAATCCAAAAGTACTTGGACATGGGGCATAAAAGCAAGTATTTTCACCAAAACCATGAGGCCCAGCACAATAAGTACTTAGCTGAGTTTCTTAAGTATCTTGTCAGGGATTTGATCCCTGGCGGTGTGTATAGAGAGGATCTCTTGGATTAGTCACTGCTATTGACGATGGATACTCTAGGCTTACCAAAAACAAAAAAAGCATGTTCCCCGGAACGCCCCCTATTTTCATGGACAGTTTCTTTCCCTTGTCAGTTTTCAAATTCATGATAGATTTGAATTTTCAAAACCAATTAGCTTAGATAACTAATTTTTGCATATTAACAATTATTTAAGTTAGTTAATTGTGATAATTTTTTGTTGATTTTTCTAAAATGTCATCTTTAAAATTGCGTGTATTAGAAATTAAAAATGTCTTTTAATGGAAACATCTTTAATATGTACAAGTGTTAGGGATGTTTTTAGAAAAAAATTATAATTTTAGAAGATAAAGTAAATTAAAATTTTATATTTAAGATAAGTAAATTTTATATTTTAGAAGATAAATTAAATATGAAAGGATATTTTGTATCTGTTGTACATGTGGTCGGATTGGTCACTCTGAAAAGGATTGTGATTGGGTTGTTGATTTCTTTTGGTACGCAAGTTCATAGTACTCGCCTGATATCTGGATTTTGTTCTGATTTTGTCAAGACTATGACAAGCCTATGGTTTCACGTGAGAATATTACCTTTTATAATAAATCTCACGAACGCAGAACTACTCATGTCTCTTGGGTACCATCTCCAAATGGTGGATACTATTCAACTAGTGAGCAGCAACCCAGAACATCTCCTACCGATCAATCTCGACAGGCCTCTCGGGTTCGTTCAAACTCATCTTCTTCAGCAGCTTCATGTGGTGAGTTATCTCTAGGTGATTACAATCACTGTCTCCAGAGTCACCTGCTCCTTTTCACCGTATGGATGAAGATGATCAACCAGACATTTTTCCCAGCCCTGATCAACCAAACAATGTGTTACCAACTGAAGTTCAACCTAATCGTCATCAATATAGCCACAACAATTCTGACTCTACACGACGTGTTCATCCTTATCAACATAGGACACTTGCTGGCACATAGACTAATCTCTCTAATTTATCTAATGTGAAAATGTTTCATCAACCACATCCATCATTCCGTCTGGCTGCTCCTGAATTTGAGTTGATTGATCAATCTAGTTTGCTTTATCGGTTCATTCTGACCCACATTGATCCAGGTAGCATGCTCCAATTGGTTGTGGTAGCTTCTTGGCCAGTGGTTGTCATACCCTTATCTTAATTTCACTTTTTTCAGAGTATTTGCGAAAAACAATATGTGGTTCAGTGGGCAATACATGAATAGGATAAATATATTGATATTATGTTCATGATTACTAAAATTCCCCATAGGGGTTCGTACCTGATAATTACAATCAATGTAACCGCACAAGGCTACTAGGGTGTCCAAACTCGTCCCAGTGAAACGGAAATATCTTCTTTTCTTTGTTCCACCACCGCAATCCTCTCGTATAGTTCTCTTTTATGATCTTTGCATACCTTCTTTATTCACTTGTCTAAATTGTTAGTAGGGGAGTGTGAGATCCAAGAGAATCTCAGTAGGAAATAGTATCAATATGCATGCAGGATAAGTGCTTAATGCATGATATGCTTTTATTACATACATAAACTCATGCTAACACAATGATATATCTGCATGCTTAATGTTTCATGCAACACAACTATGACCATTGTATAAACAGAAACAGAGCTTCAATTATTCATATATGTTTCACATAATTGAGTAACGCAATAACATATATCATGTCAACACTTGTTTCCATTTCGATAATCGTAGAGTAATAAAGACAAGATTCTGTGGGCATACAGAAAAGTATAATTATACTGATAAAAGCATTAGTTTACAATTCCAATGTCGTTCGTCAACGAAATACAAAATACAGCGGAAGTTCTAATAAATACAAGATATGCCAAAATATCTAAAGCATAAATTAATTATAACCACAGTCTTCAACCTCGCCTCGAGACACGTGCAAGTCACTTCTATGTATCTGTACCTTTTCCTTTTGTCCCATTGGCACCCACTGAGATGCTTATGTTAAAAATAGGGTGAGATTCTGAAGAATCTCCGTAGAAACATGCTATCGTTTATAGAAAATATGAAAAGTAAATATGACATGCGCCAAGGTATGCACCAATTAATGAACAATATAAATACATTATCGTCATATATATATGAGTAGGGTCCAGCCCCACAATCTACACTAGTTGGACTTCTGCCAACTTCCAGTGTAAGTACACCCTGGCACTATATGCCCCTCACTAGGCAAACCATGTTGACTAATAAAGCACATTTACAAATATTGGCATCCACATAAGCATATAACTATGGCATGATGTATGAAGGATAATGTTCCTACCTCAGTTCTTTTAACCCCTTTTTAGTGTGCCTTGTAAAACGTGTCGTGTCCGACCTCTAACTCGATCCTAAAATATTAAATGTACAAGAAATAGGTCATAACCTATACAAGTATCGTTTTAGACTTTTCCATAGTGTTTCTTGTGGTTATATTAGTCTATGGTGAAAATTTACCAAAATGCCCTTGGGACCCCGCCGACCCCGCTGTACCCGGCTCGATGGTATGTTTTTCCAAAATTTTGACTAGGGCTATACTAACTTAATTTTTCCCAAGGAATCCATTTCCTGACTCGAAATTACCAAATTCACTGTCAAATTACAAAAATACCCTTGACAACCTCAATTTAAGGTTTTAGTGGCGTTTTCGTAACTATGCTTTTTTGGTCTTTTCCGAAAAAGTGACCAACTGTAACCCCACCTATTTTTGCCTATAGAATCCAATAGAACCATCTATTTCATGAAAATCCAGCTCCTTGCCTTAGAATAGTGCTGGCCAAAAGTTTCAAAAAAAAGGAAAATGAAGTTTTGTGTTTTAGCTTCTAAAACTTGTACTTTTCCACTTCTAATCCTTTATTAACTCATTTAAACACATCTTAACCATGATTCAAAGAAATTTGGGCAGCATAATCCCTTAGGGTTAGGGCTTTTCCAAATTTACAACTCAACCAAGAATCACCAAACCAACAACAAACTTCAATATCAACTTCATACAAGTATAGATTTGAATTTTGTGTAGTTACCATTTAAACTTCTTGAATCCTTTCACTCTATGTGTCCTCTCTCTCTCTCTTCTCTTTGAGCTAACAATGTGTCTTCAAGATCATGGTTTCATGAAGAAACAAGGTTTAGAGAAAGGTTTCTTAATAAGATCACAAGAAAACCTTAAGAGATCAACTTATTACTTTAGGATTTCCCTTCTTCCTTCTCCCTAGCACATGAGGCCTCCAAGCTCTCCCTCTCCCTCTTCTTTTTCTCTTGCTTGGCCGAATACATAAAGGAAAGTAAAGAGGAAGTGTTTTAATGAAATGCTTCATCTCTTCTCTTAGCCCTTGATTTTCCAAGATCAAATCTTGTGGTGACACTTGTCACAAGCCATACTTCCACCCATAACTCCTTCATATTATAACACACTTACTCTATTAGCTTCCTTTTAGATTTGAACCAATTCTCTTCTCCCTTGGTTGGCAAAAAAAAAAAACACACGCTCCCTCTCATCTTCCTAACCATATGAGTTCTCTTCCAATTAGTTCAAAACTTGGACTCAACTTATGCACTCAAGTAATGGATTGTGTTTACTCCATCTCATTCCTATCATGCATTCCACCATACCTTCATGTAGTGTATACTCCACCTTGCCTTCATGTAGTGTACACTCCACCATTGTCATCATTACTATGTTCATTTAGCAATTTGACATGTGCTCTTGGAAATAAATTATGATTTAGTTCCTTCCATATATGATCATAACACTTGGCATATCAAATTTCATTAATCAATTTTTTCCTCCATACTTCTCTTCATATGATAATGACACTTGACATCTTTGATTCCACAATTTACACAATTGCTAACACATTTTATTTTCAATTTTTGGAATAATGCCAATTGTAGAAGATTTTATATCCTAACTTTGAAAAATCATAACTAATTCTGTAGACATCGTTTCAGAGTGATTCCAAAGGCTATGGAACCCTTATTAAGTCTAGTTTCAAGGAAAAATATAGACTTTAGCCATCTGAAAGCATATCATTCCCAGATTTCATTTCTTTGACGCTACTCTAGAAACTTTTCAGATTTTCTAGACTAACTTCAAAAATTCATATCTTTTTGTACATAGCTTCAATTGATTCATATGACCTATTAAATTAAAGTTTGGGATGTTTACTTTCACCCTGTAAAATTTCATAATGTGTGCTCATCATTTGGTCTTCTAAAACCACATGATAAACTCACTGCTTCACAGGCAATTCCACTAAAAACACTATTCAACTTTCAACTTTCAATATTTAATTCCTTTAACCTTAAATATTCACCATTTCATTAAATATATAAAATAAACACACTATACTCTTGGTAAATAAAATTTGGGGTGTTACAAATCATTACACTAGCACAAATATCAAATATATGCAGGAGAGGTAAGTTCCCTATCTTAACCCTTTCTTGCTTCAAAACGTGTCTCGTAAAGCTTGCCAAAACTCGGCTCTCAATTCGGTCCTAAAATGCTAAATGTACAAGAAATAGGTTAAAACTCATTCATGTATCATTTTAGGCACTTCCATAGTATTTATAGTGTTTATATTAGCCTACGGTAAAAATTTACCAAAATGCCCCTGAGACCCTAGCTCGGCCCTGCAGTACCCGGTCTGACTGTACTTTTTTTAAAATTTTGACTAAGGCTATTCCAACATATTTTAGCCTAAGGAATCCATTTTTGGACTCGGAATTATCAAATTCACTGTCAAAAGACAAGAATGCCCTTGGTAGCCCATTTTCGTCATTATGTTTTTTGGACTTTTTTGAAAAAGTGACCAACTGTAACCCCACCTAATTTTTCCTCCTGAACCTAATGGAATCATCAAATCATTAAAAATCTAACTCTAAGGACTATTTTTAGAGCTGGCTGAAATCCTCAATACTCTGGGGAAAATTGGGGTTTTCGAAATTCAACTCTGCAAACATGTTTCTTTATACTCCTAACCACTTTATTAACTATTTAATTAGGTTACAAATACCCTTTGAACCAAATTTCAGCAGCATAACCCCTAGGTCAATTCAATTTCCAAATTTCAAATCAAAGACAATCCGGTGAAATTTCACTAATTAAATTGTTCTCATTAGCCAGAATAATCAAAGATTAAAGTTTCGGAAGTTACCTCAAACTCCCTCTGGCTTTTCCTAGTATGGTTGAAACCCTAGCTCTTCCAACAAAAGAGTTTGAGCTTCAAACACTTTGATCCATGGTCTAAAGTCAAACCCTAGCATAGTTATATGCGTTACATAAGAATTTACTGAAGAAATCAACGTACCGTATAAGATCCATTTTAAGCCCTACCACCTACGCTGCTCCATTTTCAATGGATTGAACTTGTGACATTTGGTTAAGTTGGAACAATTCCTTCCAGTTGATTTAGTGTTTAGCAGTTAATCAAATTAGTTTTAATGAAATGGAAGGACTTTCCTCCATCAAGTATGAGGACTTGCATTTGGGCTCATGTGAATGTGAAAAAGTATTTATGGTAGAGTTACCAACATGGTTGAATCAATGTTTGAAATGCTTGAATTTAACCTAATCAGCTAGATATACTAAAAAGAATTCACAACAAACAGGGTTGGGTCTAACCTTTTACAACAAAGTAAACCAATGTTCGAATCCGAATTAGAAGAAATGCCCACACTTAAGTGTCTAACAATGCTTTTTAAACAAGATTACCTCTAATATAAAAATGTTAGTAATTAAAAAAGCTCGACATATTCAAAAGACATAATTTTTTCCTTGAATTATGGAATCATTTGTGTCAACTTGTTAACCTTTGTCTCGGTTTTAACATTTTTTTTGATGTTATATGTCTTTTTTTTTTGGTCGAAGATGTTATATGTCATTGTTAACCCTTATAGACATTTTATGGACCCCCACCTTAAGTATAGAATAAAAAAGTGACAAAATAAAGTATAAAAGCTGAAATGATTTGCAATGAGCCAACAGTGGGATTTATTTCAAATCCTTATAAATATATGATATTCACACCTGATTAATTGCATGTCATTTCTAATTGTGTAAAATAATAGAAAGCACTAATTTAATTTTGTTTGATTGTAATTGTAAAATATATTTTTAATAATTATTTATCTAACATAATAAATATACTTCAAGAATGCTTTCTATTTTTCAGTTATTCCGTGTATTGTATTGATTAATAAATTATAAAATCATGTCATAAAATTTACCTGAAATAATTTGATGATAAAAATATAGAGATGTAATATTCATCACATGATTTTTTTATTTAATTAAATAAATTAAACATATTATAACCATATGTACAATAAATATAATATGAATTAAGTATATTTTAAAGTATTAATTATGAAAATTTAATCAATAAATTTGTTTTTTAAAAATATATATAATAACCATTTTGTATCACAAAAATATGTTAACCACCCTATTCCAACTCATTGAGAATAGAATATGGCTAACAAGACTTAATATTAAATACAGAAAGAGATTACCATTTAATTAATCAAAATAGGGAGAATTCTAAAAAAATACCACTTGCTTCAAAATCTTATTGACAATAAGCGTAATGAGATTGACAATGCAAGTTCTTGTCAAATCACTATAGTATTTTGAAGTTCAAGTGATATTTTTCTAAAATTTTCCCATAAAAATAATCTTTGGAAGAAAAAAAATTAAAACAATCAATAATTAATCATTCCCTAAATTATTGCCTTTCTATTTGGTGAGAGCCTGCGCACAAAGAGCGGGAGAGAAGAAATTCTGATTCACCCTTTTTCGTTTCCTTTCTATTGGAAGCTCCTTGCTCTGCGAAACTTCGGACTCTTGCCATTTTCTCTAACCTCTACTTTCTACGTCATTCAAAAAGGTCAAGAACTTAACACTTCATTGTCCTCTTCCTTCCTATCTCGTTTTCAGGTTCTTCATTTTTTTTTCCATTGACCTATTTCTTTACCATTTCCATGCATTATTTTTGTAATAGTAGATCCATTCACATTTGGTTTGGAACATTTTATCTTAACTTTTTATTTGGAAGATTCACGTTTGATTTGAAATGCATAGGTTTTGCGATTTTGTTTGTAACTTCACGATATGTTTGCATGTAATAATTCGAATTTCTCAGAGTTACTCTTTTGAGCATGGAAGTTAAATTTTTTTTTCTTCATTATGTTTACAGGGTATCATACAAATTTCTGTATTCATTGTGTCAGATTAATGTATGTTGGAAGTTCAGTAGGTTTTGCCGAGGCTTGATTGATCTTTGAAGAAAGCAATTCCTTGTGATTTACTTGAGACAATGGGTTATATTGGGGCTCATGGTGCTGCAGCTCTGCATAAATACAAATATAGTGGTGTAGATCATTCCTATGTCGCCAAATTTGTTCTTCAACCCTTCTAGACTCGCTTTGTTAAAGTTTTTCCTCTATAGATGCCTTGAGTACTTTCATTTTTTTTATCCTTGGTTCTTTCCATTCCATCTTTTAATCATATCATGATCATCATTAGGATTGATTAATTTTTGAAAAAGCAATAGTGTCTAGGCTTTTAGTGTTGTCAGTTTCAATTCAAGGATGCAGAGTAAAGATTATCCTCTGCATGACCTGATGTTTGTTCAATTTTCATTATTCTAAATTTGGGTTTATATTGGAAGATTGGTCTAATTGCGTTGCTTGTCTTCTCAACTTCTCTTAGAAGTGGGTTTAGTGTAATCCCCTACCTTAATAGCGGAAATTATAATTCAAAAATGCTTCATTAAGTTAAATTAAAGACCAATGGGTAATTCAAAATGTATTGAAAGTCCTAACTTCAATACAGGATTCGATCCTGTGACAAAGTGGGTTTTCAAAAACTTTTTCCAAAACCAGTTTAATACGGTCTCACATTCAACTTTCGAATATATTTGGACTGTGCAGTTCAGTTCCATTCAAAAATATCAGAGTGTATAGCAAAATTTCCTACGACTCTCAGGATTCATCTACTTACCACAAGGGTTTATAGGGTATATTCGCTCGTTTCAGTTTCCCTTATCGGGGATTACATCACACTATCCAAATTTACAACATTTATAATATGTGCAATGATCCCAAAAATATGATAATCAACTACCCAAAACTAAAACTCCTAGCTGTGAGCTCTAGCCGCCCTTCGTCACATGCTTCTCCTTCAAACTGCTTGCCTTAGGTATAAGTTAGTTAATGGAAAGAATGAGATTCAAAAGAATCCCAGTGGTAACAATTCACTTATAACATGTACAACCACAAAGCATGTATGCAAATCACACAGTAGCAACACATCAACAACAATTCTACCATAGATGGAAATTCAATAAAATGGTGAATATTCATGAATTTGGAATTTATGAATTTTATAAATGTTCATTTTCATGAGAAAATGGGAAAAATAATTATGGAATTAATTTGGGTAATTTAAAAAGCCCAATATTAAGGTCCAAAAATGAAGGAATATTAGAGAAAATATTTGGTCCTAAAATAGATGGAAATTGGCCGAAGAAAAATAAGAGAAGAAATTGGATTACAAAGGTAATGACAAAATCGTAATTTTGTCAAACTACTACAAAATTAATTATTTTCCCAATTAATTGAAGTGAATTTCAATTAAATAAGGAATATAAAGGTAAACAAATATATTTAGAATATTTTGTTCAATAAAACTTGAATTTATGAAAAATTTGAGCAAAAATGCAAATTCGACCAAAATTGGAACTTTATGTGTATACGTAACTGAAACAAGTTGTAAAGCCAATCGAGACCATAGGGAGGGACCTCTAGGTGTCTCCTACATGCGGCATAAATAAGGAAATATTGGTTAGAAATGATGGCATGGTTACATGAATGTAGGAAGTTATGTAACAAAAATTAGTTTTGGAATTTTTGGAAAATTCCATAAATCATTAAACTAATATATGATATTAGAATATATCATCCTCATCCTCTTCCTTCAACATTTCACACACAGAAAAGACCTGACATAGAGAGAGAATGAGTGAAAATCCTAGAGAGAGAAAGTAGAAGAAATCTCACAAGGTAAGCTGATTTTTTCGACGATTTAGCTCCTAACGTGTATAACTCCGATCCTAAGCTACTTTTCTTTGTTCTTTAAGGTTTAAAGGCTCAAAAATCTATTTTCTAAAGGTTAGGGTTTCAGCCATATTTTGGAAAAGCTTGTGGAAGCTTGAGGTAACTTCCAAACCTTCGTATGTTAACTATTCTGGCTACTGTGGGCAGTTTAATCGGTGAAATTTCGCCGGAGTGCCATTAATTTTAAATTTTAGAAAAGTGTGTGCCTAAGGGTTATGCTGCCCAATTTTAGTTCAAATTGTTGTTATAACTCAATTAGATGGTTAATAAAGTGGTTAGGAGTAGAAGGAACACGTTTACGGAGCCGAAATTGCAAAACCCTGATTTTTTCTGGATAACACCATAATTTCTGCCAGGGATGTTTAAGGGCCTTAAAGTTGGATTTTCAATGATTTGATGGTTTCATTGGGTTCAGGAGGGAAAATTAGGTGGGGTTACAGTTGGGCACTTTTTTAGAAAAGGCTGAGAAAATATAATTATGGAAACGCCCCTAAAACTATTAAAGCAGGATTACTAAGGGAAATTTTGTAATTTGACATTGAATTTGGTAATTTCGAAAAGTACAGTCGGGCCGGGGTCCCAGGGGCATTTTGGTAAATCTTCACCATAGGCTAATATAACCACAATAAATATTATGGAAGTGTCTAAAATGATACATGGATATGTTATGACCTATTTCTTGTACATTTGATATTTTAGGACTGAGTTGGATGCTTATCGTTGACACATTTTATGAGGCGGATCCTTTAAGATAGGAAAGAGGTTAAGGTATGGACTACTATCTCTCATATACTATGTGACTATTTGTATAATGCGTGTTACTATATTTTGTGATTTGAACACGTGCTGGAGGCACATTACCTAGTTGTGGTCTAAGACCTAGCTGAGGTACACTAGTCTTACTTAGCTGTAGTCAAGGACTCAGCTGAGGTACATGTAAGAGTTTCAACGGGTTAGTTGGCCCTGAATTTTGTGTACACATACAGATGATGAGTAATTCATTTTACTGAATTATCATATGTTTCTACTGAGATTCCTTGGAATCTCACCCCTTTAGCTAATCCAAATGTCTCAGTGGATGCCAGTGGCTCGAAAGCCAAGGATGCAGAGAAGGGAAACTGATAGGCACGTTTCCCAAGATGAATACAGTGGTTGTATATAGTTTGTATGTGAAATAGTTTTGAGACATTCTGTACATATTGTCATTATTATCGATTTCTACTCTGTTAATGAATGTCTGTAAATAAATACTTATTATCAGTATAACTGTACTTTTTTGTTTGCCTATAGAACTTGTTCATTATTGCCTTGCACATATCAAAATGAAAACGAGTGTTGACATTTTTGGTATCAAAGCTAATAAGCGGTTCTGGCATTATCAGAATGGTATACTGATATGGTTTTGTTTGTATGGCGACAAGACATCATGAGTAGTTCGAGTGAGCCCATAACCATTTCGAGTATACCATTTGAGGGGTCAGAGGTGTCTGTCAACCAGAGCCCTCCAGAGTAGCGGATACCAGACGGACGGCTTTTGATCGAGTACTTTGGACCTGAAGGTATTCGTATGAGGCGGACGGCATGAAATAGTGTGCCGCAGCTACCCGTATATGGACCGAAACCCAAGTCAACATCTCCAAGGCAGTCTCGAGTAGGAGAGACAGGCGAGTATTCTGAAGAGGATCCAGAATGGGATCCTGATGATGATTCAGAGGAGATCCTCGAGGACGAGTCAAGCGACCATGAGTCTCAGGCAGAGCCAGTGCAGGTGCCGTATAGCCTAGAGCCGAAACTTGAGTTGTGGTACTATCTGCAGGGCTGATATATCCAAGTGGTACAGGAACATGACACTCTCCACAGTCAGTATCTTACGTTCTTGATAGGTATGGGAACGATGTATAGGCTTTAGGAGGATATGGGAGTGAGGTTCATGGATGAGGTCTGGGCATATACTACTATGGGCTTCTTTCCTAATATAGCATACTGGAACAGACAGAAGAATAATATTGTAGAGAGGGGTCTGAGTAAGGACTTTTGGGAGTTCCTGGATCACATGAACACCCTCATATCAAAATATATGTATTTAGGTTGACATTGGACCCACATGGTATATTTTGGGTAACCGGAGATGACCGGCACATATTATGAGACAAGGGCGGACAGGCAAAACCGATGGACAGAAAAATATTTAGCCAGAGTCAGTATTTTGGGGAGGTAGAAATAGGGAAATGTAATGTTACAAGGAACAATATATCATGTTCAATAGTTTATAGGTTATATGATACTTTTGTTTCTCTGTAGCTATTGTAAATAGTTGTGTGTGCTATGTATGACATATCTGTGTACCCTGATTTTTATGAAATGACAAAAATGCCCTTTGCTCTTATATCAAAATTTACTCTTCTCTAATTTCATGTAGAGAGAATTATGGAGATGATACAAATAGGAGAAGGTGGTAGAGGCCAAGGTAGGGGTCGAGGCTGAGGGTGTGGTGGACATGATAATAATGGGTAAGATCCAAGGCCTAACCCTATCTAGCAACGAATACTGGATATGTTAGAACAACAATAAACTACAATGAATGAAATAAGAGGTGACCTTCAAGCAGTACAGCAAAGGAAGGATCATCTAGAGTATCGTCTGGATGAATGTATGTGGGCAAATTATGAAGAAATACCTGAGGGACCCCAACGAGAGGATTTACCACCAGAGTCTTAGGTGGATATTTAAACCTAGCTGAGCAGGTTCAGTAAATAACAGCCACCTATGTTTAGGGGGAAGTTTAATCCTCAACTAGCAGAAGACTGGTTGGCTCGTTTAAACAAGATTTTTGATATGTTGCAATGTCCAAACGAGGTGAAAGCTCGGTTAGCTATCTATAAGTTAGAAGGTGATGCTGATCGTTGGTGGAAAGGCACAGATCTTACCTTAAAGGGAAGGAATATTCCTATTACATGGGAATTATTCCAAGAAAAGTTCCACGAGAAGTACTTTCCCCCAACTATCAAAAGAGAAAAGCAAAAAGAGTTTCTGTGCATTAAACAACAAGACCGGGAGAGCTTTGACGATTCCTTAGCCCGGTACATTTGACTGTCGTGATACTCGTCATACCATAAGCTGAATGATAATGAAGAGTGGAATGCAGATATGATGATTGAAGTGTTGAAACTCGAATTCAATGAGAAACTAATTTCTCAACATTTTACCAAGTTCAGTAAAGCGACAAAGGAATGTCAATACATTGAGAAGTGTATGTCGAGCCTGGCAACTCAGACTGGTAATAAAGGTGCTTCTAGGAGTGGAAGTTCATCACAGAAAAGAAAAGAAAAGAATAGGGTGGACCTTCTAGGGGCAATAATTAAAGGCCAAATCAAGCTGGAGGCCGTGGAGGCCAGGGTTTCCCAAGAGGCGGAACATGTTGGCATTGCTGCAACCCATTTCATCCTGGTAAGATGTGTAGTGGAGCCCCGTTGAGAACAGATCTTAACAAACCACTTACTTGCTATAACTGTGGTATGCCTGGGTACTTTTTGAAAGATTGTCCTTAAAAGAAGCAACCAGAGGAGACTAGACCCAGGGTTCTAGGCAAGGTCTATACACTGACATAAGAAGAAGCTCAAAAATCTCCAGAGCTGATTCAAGGTATGATTTCTCTCAATGGTAGTTTAGTGCATGTGATATATGATTCTGGTGGTAGCCATTCATTTATTGCATATAACTGCATGAGATGATTGAATTTACATGTGCATAAATCCCTATATGATTTGGTTGTATCTACGCCTACGGGTACACAAATTATGACGGCTGATGTTTGTTTGAATTAGGGGATGAATGCTGAGGGGCATGAGTCAACTGTAAATCTAATTTGTTTACCACTACAAGGGTTGGAAGTAATTTTGGGGATTGACTAGTTAACAACAAACGGTGTGTTACCAGATTGTAAACAGAAAAGAGTTATATATCTGACTTCACAACAGCGAACTGACATAGAAATCACCCTTAACCTTTTCTCCGCGGCTTAGGTTGAGAGATATTTGCAGAAAGGTTGACAGGGGTACATTGTATTATGCTCTATGCAATTAGAGGCCGGTGTAGCTTTGGAAAGTATCCCTGTAGTGAATAAGTTCCCTGATGTGTTTCTGGAGGATATCAGTAGATTACCTCCAGATAGGGAAGTAGAGTTCTCCATTGACTTGAGGCCTAGAGTAGGACCAATCTCTAAAACCCTATACCGTATGGCTCCAAGTGCAATGGCGGAGCTAAAGAAGCAAATTGAGGAGCTACTTGAGAAAGGGTTCATACGACCCAGCGTATCACCTTGGGGTGCTCCAGTGCTTTTTGTCAAGAAGAAAGACGGAAGCCTGCATCTTTGTATCGATTATCGAGAGCTAAACAAGGTGACTATCAAGAACAAGTATCCACTCCTTAGAATTGATGATTTTCTTGATCAGTTGTCTGATTCCTGTGTATTCTTAAAGATCGATTTGCGATCGGGATACCACCAGTTAAAGGTAAAAACATAAGATGTATCGAAGACTGCTTTCAGGACCAGATATGGGCATTACGAGTTTCTAGTGATGCCATTCGGCTGACCAATGCACCTACTGTGTTCATGGACTACATGAATCGAATCTTTCGTCTATACTGGGACCAGTTCGTTGTAGTCTTCATTGACAATATACTGGTGTATTCACGGAATAAAGCTGAACATGAGCAACATCTGAGAACTGTGTTGAATATATTGCGAGATAGGCAACTTTATGCCAAGCTAAGCAAGTGTGAATTCTGGCTTTTAAAGGTAAATTTTCTGGGCCACGTTGTCTTACAGCAAGGGGTCTCTGTTAATCATAGCAAGGTAGAAGCAGTACTGAGCTGGAAGAGACCAGAGACTGTATTTGAAGTACGCAATTTTCTGGGTCTATCTAGCTATTATAGAATATTTATTTAGAATTTTTCCAGAATTGCTTTGCCATTGACAAAATTGATGTAAAAAGCTCAACATTTTGTGTGGGATAAGAATTGTGAGAAGAGCTTCCTGGAGTTGAAGCAGAGGTTAACTATAGCACCAGTACTGACGATCCCAGATCCACAATTTACGTATGTTGTTTATACAGATGCCAGTGGGCAAGGATTGGAATGCGTGTTGATGTAGCATGACCGAGTAGTGGCACATGCATCTAGATAGTTGAAACCTCATGAATTGAACTATCCCATCCATGATCTTGAGTTAGCGACAATTGTGCTTGCTTTGAAGTTCTGGAGATACTATCTCTATGGTGAGACTGTAGAGTTGTACTACGACCATAAGAGTTTAAAGTACTTGTATTATTAGAAAGAGCTCAACATGAGATAGCACAGATGGATGGAGTTGCTGAAAGACTACAATCTAGAAATCAAATATCATCCCGGCAAGGCTAATGTTGTCGCTAATGCATTAAGCCAAAAATCAGTGCAGGTGGCAGCCATGATGATCTATGAGCAGAAACTAATCCAGGATTTCAGAGACTTAAATATGTTTAGTCAGATTCTGTTAGGTAGTGGGGTCAGCCAGATATACAACGATCTGAGGGTAGCGATTGAAAAAGCCTGAATGCATGATGATGAAGTGCTATCTATCAGAGGTATAATTGATAAGGGCGAGATTCAGGATTATGACTTGTCACCTAGCGGACTAGTCAGGTACAAGAAGCATATTTATGTTCCACAGCAACCAGGACTGAAACGACAAATCCTGGAGGAGGCACATAAGAGTAAGTATACTCTATATCTAGGAGCCACAAAGATGTACCATGACTTAAAAGGTCAATACTATTGGTTAGGGATGAAAAGAAAGGTGACTGAGTTCGTTGCTTGTTGCTTGACATGTCAGAAAGTAAAAGTTCAACATCAATGACTATCAGGGCTTTTGACAAACCCTGAGATTCCTGAGTGGAAGTGGGAAAGTGTTACTATGGATTTCGTGATAGGGTTACCTAAGGTTAGAGACCATGACGCTATATGGGTGATAGTCGATAGATTCATGAATACAGCTCACTTCTTGCCTATTAATATTCACTATTCTCCTGACAAATTGGTGAAAATCTACATTAAGGAGATTGTTCGATTACATGGTACTCTGAAGAACATCATCTCTGATCGAGATCCATGATCCACTTCCAAGTTTGGAAGGCGGTTCATGAAGCTTTGGGTACTAAGCTCTGATTGAGTATGACATATCATCCTTAAACTGATGGGCAGACAGAGTGAATGATTCAAACTCTTGAGGATATGCTAAGGGCGTGTGTACTTGATTACAAAGGTAGTTGGGACAAATTCCTTCCGTTAGCAGAGTTCGCCTACAACAACAGTTATCATTTGAGCATTCAAATGGCTCCATACGAGGCACTTTATGGAAGGAAATGTCAATCGCCCTTATGCTAGACTTATTTGTCTGAGAGGGAGTTGCTGGGGCCAGATCTTATTGACCAGGCAACATAGCAAATAAAATTAATTAAGCAGATGTTGCTAACTTCTCAGAGTCGACAAAAAAGTTATACGAACAAGAGGTGAAAACCTTTGGAATTTGAAGTTGGCGACCACGTGTTTATGAAAGTATCACCTGTTACGGGTATTGGCAGAGCATTGAAAGTAAGGAAGCTGTAACCAAGGTATATTGGTCCATTCGAGATCCTGGAGAAGATTGGGCCAGTAGCTTACCGCATCGCTTTACCACCGAATCTGAGTAGGCTACATGATGTTTTCCATGTTTCCCAATTGAAAAAGTATCAACCTGATCTAGAACATGTAATAGAGTATGAAGATATGGAAATACGTGATGATTTGACTGACAAAGTCACACCTGACCGAATCATTGATCGGTAGGAGAAGCAGCTTAGGAACAAGAGCATTCCATTCATCAAGATTGTCTGGAAAGGGTTATTACCCAAAGAGGTTACATGGGAAACGGAGGAAAGTGTAAAGAAACGTTACTTGGAATTTATGGCTGTATAGCTGTAGCAAATTTTGAGGATGAAATTTATTTAAGTAAGAGAGAATTGTAACACCCAAAATTTTATATTCACCAAATATATTGTAATTATTTGAGAAATTCAATAAAATGGTGAATATTCAAGAATTTGGAATTTATGAATTTTATAAATGTTCATTTTCATGAGAAAATGGGTAAAATATTTATGGAACTAATTTGGGTAATTTAAAAATCTCAATATTAAGGTCAAAAAATGAAGGAATATTAGAGAAAATATTTGGTCCAAAAATAGATGGAAATTTGCCGAAGAAAAATAAGAGAAGAAATTGGATTACAAAGGTAATGATAAAATCGTAATTTTGCCAAATTATCACAAAAATAATTATTTTCCCAATTAATTGAAGTGAATTTCAATTAAATAAGGAATATAAAGGTAAACAAATATATTTAGAATATTTTGTTCAATTAAACTTGAATTTATGAAAAATTTGAGCAAAAATGCAAGTTCAACCAAAATTGGAACTTTATGTGTATACGTAACTGAAACAAGTTGTAAAGCCAATCGAGACCATAGGGAGGGACCTCTAGGTGTCTCGTATATGTGGCATAAATAAGGAAATATTGGTTGGACATGATGGCATGGTTACATGAATGTAGGAAGTTATGTAACAAAAATTAGGTTTGGAATTTTTGGAAAATTCCATAAATCATTAAAATAATATATGATATTAGAATATATCATCCTCATCCTCTTCCTTCAACATTTCACACACAGAACAGACCTGAAATAGAGAGAGAACCTGTGAAAATCTTAGAGAGAGAAATGAGAAGAAATCTCTCAAGGTAAGCCGATTTCTCCAATGATTTAGCTCCTAACGTCTATAACTCCGATCCTAAGCTACTCTTCTTTGTTCTTTAAGGTTTGGAGGCTCAAAAATCTGTTCTATAAAGGTTTGGGAAAAGCTTGTGGGAGCTTGAGGTAACTTTCAAGCCTTCATATATTAACTATTTTGGCTGTTGTGGGCAATTTAATCGGTGAAATTTTGCCGGATTGCTATTGCTTTTAAATTTTGGAAAAGTGTGTGCCTAAGGGTTATGCTGCCCAATTTTAGTTCAAATTGTTGTTAAAGCTCAATTAGATGGTTAATAAAGTGGTCAGGAGTAGAAGGAACACGTTTAGAGAGTCGAAATCGCAAAACCCCGATTTTTCCTGGAGAACACCATAATTTTGTCTAGGGATGTTTGAGGGTATTAGAGTTGGATTTTCAATGATTTGATGGTTCATTGGGGTCAAGAGGGAAAATTAGGTGGGGTTACAGCTGGACACTTTTTTGGAAAAGGCCGAGAAAGAATAGTTACTGAAACGCTCCTGAAACTCTTAAAGCAAGATTGCTAAGGGAAATTTTGTAATTTGACATTGAATTTGATAATTTCGAATCTAAAAATGGATTTCTTGGGTGGAAATATGTCAGAATAGCCCTAGTCAAAATTTTAGAAAAAGTGTAGCTGAGTCGGGCTGGGGTCTCGAGGCATTTTGGTAAATCTTTACTATAGGCTAATATAACCATAATAAATACTATAGAAGTGTCTAAAATGATACATGGATAGGTTATGACCTATTTCTTGTACATTTGATGTTTTAAGACCGAGTTGGATGCCTATAGTTGACACATTTTACGAGGCGAATTCTTTAAGACAGGAAAGAGGTTAAGGTAGGGACTACTATCTCTCATATACTATGTGACTATTTGTATGATGCATGTTACTGTATTTTGTGATTTGAACACGTGCTGCTAGGCACATTACCTAGCTGTGGTCTAGGACCTATCTGAGGTACTCCAGTCTTACCTAGCTATAGTCAAGGACTCAGCTGAGGTACATGTATGGGTTTCAACGGGTTAGTTGGCCCTGAATTTTGTGTACACACACGGATGATATGAGTTTTCATTTCACTTGATACGGTGCATTGCATATTTAATTTTCTTATTTTATATGTGTATCGTATGTTTCTATTGAGATTCCTTGGAATCTCACCCCTTTTTCTAATCCAAATGTCTCAGCGGATGCCTGTGGCTTGAAAGCCAAGGATGCAGAGAAGGGAAACTGACGGGCATGTTTCCCAAGATGAATACAATGGTTGTATATAGTCTGTATGTGAAATAGTTTTGGGACATTCTGTATATATTTGTCATTATTATCGATTTTTGCTCTGTTAATGATTGTCTATAAACAAATACTTATTATCAGTGTAACTGTACTTTTCTATTTGCCAATGGAACTTGTTCATTATTGCCCTGCGTATATCAAAATGAAAATGGGTGTTGACATTTTTCCCTTGATTGTTTTTTTTTTGGCAAAAAATCATAAACTAGTTGTTAGTAGTTATGCAATACTAATAATGTTTTTGTTTTATACGTTTGGAGCTTGCAAATCAAGGAAAATACATATGTATATTTATTTTGATAAAATAAACAAAAATTAGTTTGTAGTTGTGTGGTGACAAACATTTGGATATCTTCTGGTTGTTGTTATACATTTATAATATTAGGTTGTATGAGTTGTTGTTTTTGTACATATATATATAGTAAAAAGATTGTAGTGCTAGATGTCCTTACCATTTTGTAAGTGACATTTTATGGTTTATGAATCCATCTTCAATTCTATTTTTGCAGTTTTAATTTGCTGGGTAATGAAGAATATAAATAATCATTTAAAAAAATAAAATTTTTTAACATCCCAAATGGAGAAAAGGGATGTCTAAAGTGAGACTTTAGACGTCCCATTTTTAAAAAAGGGACGTCTAAAGTCCTCCAGTAGAAACCTTTAGACGTCCCAAATTTAAGAATAGGGAATTTTGAAGTCCCACTTTAGATGTCCCAATTTTGAAATTGGGAAGTCTAAAGTGAGACTTTAGACGTCCCTTTTTAAATTTGGGCGTCTAAAGTCCCACTTTAGACATCCTTTTTTTCAGGGATGTCTTTTCTTAAATATATTACGCCCCTCACATAGACGTCTCCCTGTTTTTGGATGTTAAAAGTGCCAAAATAAGAACGTTAAAACCCATGTTTGTAGTAGTGTCTGTTCCTACTCGAACACCGGTTTCTTATACATAGGGCAAATGTTGAATCTTATAAATCATAATCAAGGATGAGTTATTACCTATTCCAATTCTTTAATAAATCATACTACTTGGGTTGATTATCACTATGGTCATTTAATTAAGTCAACTAAGGAGCTAAAGTGGTCAATTAACCTAAAATATCAATTTCTAAACTCAGAGTTCAACAAACTACATTATGCCATTACATCTTCAATTTTCGCATAAGGGACCTAATTTGCCAGAATTTTTCATCGAATTTGAAAAATCACAACTAAATCTATAAAAATCAAAATGGGGTGATTCCAAAGGCTATGTAACCCTTATTTAGTATATTTTTAAGGAAAAATATCACCCACAGCCAGTTGGATACACAGCATTCCCAGAATTTTAATTTATTGCACACTATCAGAATTCAACCCAGTTTTCATGACCTAACTTTAAAAATTCATAACTCCTAGTGTACAAATCGAAATGATGCAAATGACCTATAAAATTAAAGCTTGTCTACTATTTGATTAGAAAGTTTTAAAATTTTTAGAAATCATTTGGTTATCCAAAAACACCACACCAATAGGGTACCTCACTGGAATTTTATTCAGGTAGAAAATCCAGTTTTTCATTTTGAGTTTCAATGACCCAAAATTCATAACCCAGGGCTATTTCCATACAATTTTTCATGTAGAACACAATGGTAACATCAAAATGGACAAATTCCCACTCACTCCCCATGTCTTGTTTTGGCAGAAAATTTAAAATAAATTCCAATAATAACCAACTTCCAATTTTAGCATTAAACTTATGTCATACGGTTTCTAATCATCACAAACCACCAATAACATAACCAAAAAATCTTGAATTACCCAAACCATTGTTTGACCAAAATCAGGGCAGATTTACACATGCAAAAATACTTATTCAACCAACATAACCAATAGCTCAAATTGAAGCTCATACTCACCTCCTGCTTCTCCTTAAGTTCTTTCTTTGATTCTACAACTTTTGTTCTTGGATGATGACTCAAAACACCTCCTCTTGCAATTTTAAAACCATAGAAATTAAGCTATTATCAAGAGGAACAATTTTTGTGAAGGATACTTGAGCCATATATGAGGTTAAGAAGGTGAAAATAAAGATCAAAGTCTCACCTTTACTTGCTTCTTCTTGCACTCTCGTGTTGTTGCTGCAAAACCGACTTGGGGAGAGAGAGAGAGAGAAAATGAGTGATTAGATGGTCTGATATCTCTTCCCTTATCTCTTTATAAAACCAGCCGAAGTTATGGACCAAATGGAGAGAAAATTGTGTGGCTAGGATTCCTTCTTCTTGAGTAAAAATTCTATGGTAATTTCTAAGTGTAATTGGGTTAATTTGGTTAGCTTCTTTCCTTTCCTTATTCTTCCACTCTTGGCTGAAAGTTATACTTGGAAAAGGAAAATGATTGTTGACCAATTCATATCCTATTGTCTTGCATTTTCTCCCAAGTGAAAAAAGTGGAAGAAACTTTGACTTTTGGCTATTGACTTATATTTTCTTTCTTGCATGTTGTTGGCCAAATTTTAGGTGTCGAAAGGTGTCCTAAATAATTAATTCTTCATCCTTTCTTCTCTTTAAAATATGACTGAATATGGAGGCTTGAAAGAGGTTAAAAGCCTTATCAAATATCTCTTGGCATCTCTTCAATTTATAATATTTAATTGCCTTTAGTTGCAATTGTTGACCAAGTCATCATCCCTTTATAACTTGGTTAAATTGTCTCCTCTTGCTTTCATTTTGAGTCAAGTATTATTCCCTCTTGCTTTTTCTAATGTCCCACATGAAAATATAGCTCTTTAAAGAGGAAAAATGATATCTTATAATATCTCCTTGAATAATATAGTTTAATGTTAACTTACCATTTGTAAATTTTGACTTGTTAACTTCCCCTTTTGTGTTTGGCCAAAAATGCTTCAATGTGTCTCCTATTATGGTCAAATAAATATTTCCCTCATATTTCTCTTCCATACGCCATTTCCCCCCTTATGTTAAAATAAGGCCTTTGGTCATTTTTTATGTTAGTCAAAAAGACTAAGTAGTTATCTCAAGTTAATCGGAACCAAAGTCATAACAAAAATTCTAGAGGTAATTCTGTCATTAATCCCACCATTTATTCTATACATTTAGCCCTTGAGTATATTTTGGGGTATTACATTTAGGCTTCAATTAGATATCAATAATAGTTAGAGATTTTACAGTATTCCCTACTAATAACACTAGGAAAGATACTATACACTTGAAAGTGCTTCCCCTACACCTATATATATGAAAGAAACTGTTACGTGTTATTTTACGTGGGAAAAAACTGTCGTGTGTATTGGGTGGTCATTCTATAGTTATTTAGGGACAGGGTAGTCTTTTACTATTATAGTCTTTTATTATTGCTGTCATTTATTTGAGTTAGGCTATTTTTTTCCGCCATAAATTACTCGTATGGTTATGCTATGAAGACTTGATTTCCTCAACTTCCTTATCTCTGTTTTTTCTTTTCTGCTCTTTGTTTTCTTTTATGCTCTTTTCTTTATTTTCTAGCTTTATTCTGCCCGTTTCCACTTGGGTTCTTATCATTGGTATCAGAGCAGTGATCTGTTGGGAATTATAGTAGATGGAACGAGGTCACAGGTTCAAATGAAAGAAGTTGAGGACCATCTTTGAGCAGAGATGGATCAACAGTTTAGTCAGTTTAAAGTAGGTATAGGCGAAGTGTGTGATCTAAGAGACATACTAGTAGGATTGCAAGAGGAAATGCGGAGGATGTCACTGCAAATGGCATACCTGAAAGTTCAAACGCGAGGTAGAGAAATAGAGTATCACATACCTACACGTTTCACAACACTGGATTTTCCCATGTTGGTTCAAGAACCAATCTCAAATGTATTAATCAAATTCTCGATGATTTAAAATGAACATGGGATACCTATTTATACTAAAACCAAACTCCTTAAAATAATACAAAGGTCAAAATTGGTGTGCCTCACTAACCCATTTGTCTCCCACCTACTCCCTCAGCCACCAACCCCCTAACTACATTTTCCTGTTTCAAATGTCATCCCCTGCGTCATTGTTGCTCTACTTTCAAAATGGTTCAAGAACCAATCTCAAACGTATTAATCAAATTCTAGATGATTTACAATGCAAATGGGATACCTATTTACACTAAAACCAAACTCCTTAAAATAATACAAAGGTTAGAATTGGTGTGCCTTACTAACCCATTTGTCTCCCACCTACTCCCTCAGCAACTAACCCCCCGGCTACCTTTTCCTATTTCAGATGTCATCCCTGCGTCATTGTTGCTCTACTTTCTTTCTGTTTCATTCTCTCGGGGTCGGATAAGACTTGTCTTTGAGTCAGAAATAACATCATCATCAATAAATGGAGATAAGTCTGAAAATTTATGCTTGAGTAAAAATGACTTGAACTCGTTTTTGACTTTGAAGTGATTATCGAGTGACAAAGGTTCAAGCTGAATTTTCACATCATCCTTCTGGAAGGAATATGTGTTTGTATGACCGTCGTATAGAGCGCGTCGATCATATTGCCAAGGTCTTCCCAGAAGAAGATGACAACCGTCCATCAGAACAACATTACACCAAACTTCATTATAATACCTTTTACTGATAGAAAAAGTAATAAGGCATCATTTTGAAACTTTTACCGCACTTCCTTTATTAAACCATTGGAGCTTGTACAGGTACGGATGGTTGTGAGTTGGTAGTTGCAACTTTTCTACCAGTAGTTAGAGACTACATTTTCACAGCTTCCATTATCAGTAATGACGTCACAAACTTTACCTTTAGTAGTGCAGTGAGTATGAAAAATGTTGTGATGTAGCCAAGGCTCTTCTTTTATTGTGCCTGTATCCAAGCTTTGTCTAATCATAAGTGTTTCACCATGATCAAGATGAATGGTTTCTTCATCAAAAATTGGTTCATCATCAAACACTTGCTCTTTGTCAGGCATAAGCTCCTCTTCTTCTTCAAATACTGTAGAAGTTTGCCTTTAATAGTAGTAATAACTCTACGGGTAGGACATTTTGAAGTGATATGACCTAACCCTTAACATTTGAAACACTTAGGTTCTTTGGAGATAAATTCCTTGGCAACCTTTGGTGGAGGCTTGTTTGAAGAGCTAGGCTAATATATTTGTGTAGGCTTGCTTGAAGAGTTATGTTGATGTATTTGTGCTTCATGTCCATCAAAAGGAACTTTGGTGGAGGAAGACAGGTGAAACGGAAATTTTTTGGGCAACTATTTCTTAATACGGATGGCTAGACAAATGACGTCGTCTAGAGTCTAATATTGTTGGAGCTACACTGGATGGGCAATGTTGGTATTTAACCCTCTGATATGAAGGGCTATTGTTTGCTCCTCCCTCTCTTGGTATCACATTTCATCATAAACTTCTCAAATTCCCTATTATATTCTTTCACAGAGAGCCTTTTAGTGGAGATTATGTAATTAAAGGAAATTATCTTGATAATAATTTTCTGGAAGAAACTCACGTAAGAGCTCATGTCGTATTTTGTCCCACGTTCGGATCTTGCTTTTTCCTTATCTTTCATGCCTTTTCTTGAGATTCTTCCACCATATAGAAGCATGTTTCTTTAGTTTGATGGCCACAATTTTGACTTTTTGTTTATCAGGAATCTGTTTGTATTCAAAAACTTGCTTGACAGTTTGAAGCCAATCGATGAATTCTTCTGGTTAGAGTCTTCCCTCAAATTCAAGTATGTCTACCTTAATGTCATTAATGTAGAATGGTTGTTGTGGAGGGCGGCAGTGATAGTTAGTGGATGACAAATTATTGTTATATGAATCATCCTTTGGATATTCACTGTGAGATTCTAGCATGGCTTGCTGCATTCATACATGGTTTCCAGTTCCTATATTCGGTATCTCATCTCGTACATCTCAATCTCGTGCGTGTTTCTTCATCTTGGAGGCATTTTAGAATTGTTCTTGTGAGGTTAGGACTTAAAGAACAAAGTTATTAGGTATAAGATGGAAGGGTATAAGATTAGGACATGTATTTATGGAAAAGTAAGGGGTAAAAACTGAAAATTTTGGACAATTACGGTTAGAATGGATGTTTATAGGGAAAAAAGGGTAAAGCTAGAAATTTTATGGACAAATAGGGGTAGAAATGTAATTTAGTAACTTTCAGGGGCCGAAATGTAATTTTGGTAGAAATCTCAGGTCAAAATATAAGTTTGGTAGAAATCTGGGGCAAAAATATAATTTTAGAAAGATTTGGGCCACAAATGTAATTTTGACAAAAAATATGGGGTCAAATGTAATTTCAGAAATATATGGGTACTGAAATGTAATTTTACAAGGGCTAAAATATAATTTTTGAAAGTTTAGGGGTCCAAATGAAAGTTTGATAAATTGCGCTGACCGTGTAGGCTGACGTGGTAGGTGTGACACGTGTCAGGCAATGGGTAAGCTGACATGTCACTGACGCAGTAGATCAGATGATGTGTCGATGACGTGGCACTGAAGTCACCGTCTTCAACCTTTGTCTAGCGCATGGCCGGTACGTGAGCGACGTTGACGACGCGTGGGGCTCTGGTTGTGGCGCATGGAATCGCATTTTGGCATTTCTCGGCCACGACCGAAGTTTGTACGAGGTTTTTTGGCCTTCTGAAGATGAGGGTGATGTTGGTTTCTCCCAAAAATGCTCCGAGAGTGAAATCCAGCACCCTCTGTTTCTCAACATTTTTGGTTTCTAACTGTTAGATATGATTAGTTTTGATGATGTCAAATATAGATATTAAGTGATAAGAGCAAAAAGTTCATATAATGTATTTCTTTGACTAACTACTATATTTAATGTTACATATTTTGTAGATTAGTCAAGCAAAGAATGAAGAAGATTGAATTAATGAAAATGAACAAGAGGAAGAAGAAGAAAAGAAATTGAAGATAGTCAAGGAGCTGCCTACTCGGATTATGAAGAATGATTATCAAGAGGAAGATAAAAAATAAAGATATTGAAGAATGAAGAACTTGGTAGATCTATCATGAATATCAAGATTCAAGTTGTTAGATGTGATATTGGAGGTTTCTATAATGTTACCTGAGGTTTCTATGATCAAATAATGGTTGGAATATGTTAATATGAAGCTAAGATGACTTATATATGAGTTTTGACACTTCTAGAGGAGTTATGCTCGAGCACAAGGTGTTATGCTCGAGCACAGGAAGAACATGCTCGAGCACAGACCATTTCACTCGAGCACGGGTGCATACTCTGTTCTACTCTGTTTTACGTTCAGCCTGAGTGAGGTCTGGTCTTTTGATCATATCTCTCAAAATACACGTCGGATTGACCCGAAACCGGTGGCATATGAAAGAAGACTCCCAACACGTAAAATTGGAACCAGTATCACATTGAAAGAAGATCAAATGAAGGAGTTATGAATCTTCGAAAAGGAAACTGAAATCACCGTCATATTTCGACACAGGTTCGGTATTTTGCTCGTAACTTACAAACCACACATCGGATTGAGACGAGACCAGTGCCAAATGAAAGAAGACTCAAAGAGCTTTCCATGGATAGGTAATTTTCATCATTTGAACGTATATTCTAGGAGCTATGCCTTCTGGAAGTTGATGCTTGTGCAGACTAGCGAAATATACACTCTTTCGATCATAACTTGCAGAATACAAGGAGTTTGGAGCTGATTCTTGTTGCATTGGAATGCATTTGGCAAGAGCATTCTTATGATACATCATTTGAATCAAATGAATCAAATTTTTCTAAAGGGGCCCCACATCACCCGCGAGTGCAAAAACTTTCTCTCTGAAAAATGTCGTGCGAGTGATGTCCAGAAGCATATGAAACGTGAAGAAAGTTGCAACACTCGAGCACTAGGATTCATGCTCGAGCATTGGATGATTTCTCACTCGAGCAGAAGGTGTGTGCTCGAGTGAAGGACCACATCACCTGCGAGTGATAAATTCATCCCTCTGAAATCCTGATGCGAGTGTTGATTTTGAGAGCATATTCCTTGAGAATATGCGTCTCACTCGAGCAGAAGTATGTGTGCTCGAGTGAGGAACCATATCACTCGCGAGCACAAAATCTCACTCTTGTAAAATGATGTGCGAGTGACAACCCAAGAAGAAGCATGCACGTGAAAACTGAAGGCTCACTCGAGCAGGAAGTGTTGTGCTCGAGTGATGTTGAGAATTCACTCGAGCAGATACGAGAGAAGAGTTGCGAGTGCTTGCCCGAGAGGAAGTCAGAACGTGGAAATATGAACTGCACTCGAGTGAGGCATATTGCACTCGAAGTGAGGACCCGACAGAACGTGGTAGAATGCACAAACAAAACAGAGCCTCACAACCATCAATCCAAACATGGTTAAACGTTATACAATCATTATGTTTTCACTTGTTATTGTTTCTAAACATTATCTAACATATATTTCAAGTGTAAAACAGGAGTTTACATATTTGGGTTGAATCTTCAAGAATGGAGGTCACGTATGAAAATTCTTCAACGTGATGAGTCCCAGAAGCAAGAAATCCAGTTTCTGACCAATGATCCAACATACCCATGACTAATACTTCATCATATTAATGATTAAGTATTTTGCAGTGTGAAACAGGATATTAAACGTTCGGGTTGCAGATTCAAATTACACACAGCAACTACCTACCACGACAAGCAACTGACACACCATGAAAAACTGTCGGAAACACAAAACGCTCCACAACGTGATGTACAGCTCAAAATGAATCTTCATGCTGTCCAACTAGACACTCCACCTTGCTCCACAACGGATAGTACCTTGATTTTTCAAGTATGCTCAAACGGTCAAATGAAGCAGTGGAACTCCAACGGACACCAACGGACGAATGTTCACAATGGTCATCATCTTCATCAACTATAAATAAGATAGCATTCAACTTTGATGAGTAGCTGAGGAAGATAGAGGAAACAGAGAAAAACGGAGAAAAACTGAGATAGCAAGCAACTACATAGAAATGTGAATCCTCTGCTTCTACCCATACACTCTCTATTTTCAGTTTCTGTATTACTTATCATTGAGAGAGTGATTATTTGTATTGTACTTCAGTGAGTATTATATCCACTCTGTGAGAGAGTCTGTAAACACTTTCATCTATATTTCTGAGTTGATCTCAAGGTAGAAGGACCTTGAGAGGGTTGATTTTCTTTCGGAGAAGCAGTAGAGAGAATTGCCGTGAGACATTCTGCTCGTAAGACTTACAAGGTGCAAGCAGTAGAGAACGTTGCTGCTCATAAGACTTACAGGGGTGTAAGCAGGAGAGAACGTTGCTGCTCGTAAGACTTGCATAAGTAAGCAGGAGAGGAAGATCTTCGGAATTGCTCTGCTTGTAAGACTTGCCGTAAGGGGGAGTATTTCAGTGAGAGATTTGTAAAAGGTTTCACAAGTACCCGGCTAAACTTGTGGGATTGTAAAGGCTTTTCTTGTGCCCGGATTAAACAAGAAGATAGTGGATTTGAAAATCTCAGGAGGAGCCTGGGGACTGGACGTAGGCCATCACAGATTGGACCGAACCAGGATAAATCACAGTTTGCATATTCTCTTCCCTAAACTCTTATATTTCCAGCATATATTATTTAATCTAACTGTTGATTTATAAACCTTCATACTTACCGCTTTCGTTAAGATACGAAAAGATTTCTAAAGTTCATAAGTTTTTATTATACACCCAATTCACCCCCCCCCCCTCTTGGGTGATAGCCGGTTCTAACACTAACCACTCCTCACTCTTTCGCTTTCTGGCCCTCTGGAACTCAGCCCTTATACCAAAATGGTTCAGGAACCAATCTCAAATGTATTAATCAAACTCTAGATGATATACAATGAAAATGGAATACCTATTTATACTAAAACCAAACTCCTTAAAATAATACAAAGGTAAGAATTGATGTGCCTCACAACCCATTTGTCTCCTACCTACTCCCTCAGCCACCAATCCCCTGTGTCATTGTTGCTTTGCTTTCTTTCTGTTTCACATGTTCTTTGCAAGTGATATTGATTTGTGGTTAGCAAAGTGTGAGAGGTATTTTTAGTTAGATGGAACACCAGAAGCTCGCAAGTTAGTGTTAGCAAGTATCGCACTCGATGGTGAAGCATATCATTGGTACCAGCACTTTGAAAGAAGCCAAAATGGCATTATCCTATGGCATGCTTTCACAGAAGCAATTCACATCAGGTTTGGCCCGCTTAACGATAATCCTATGGAAGACTTGATGAGACTACGCCAAACTGGAACTCTTCTTGAGTACCAAAAGGAGTTCGACAACTTGATGTGTAAGGTTGACTTATTAGAGGGGAAACATCTCAGTTATTTCATGGCATGCCTTAAATTAGAATTATCAATAGGTATTAAGTTGCTACGACCATAATCATTGCTTGAAGCTATGAAACTCGCAAGGTTGTAGGAGTCCAACCTTGATTCGTTGCACCATTACACTATCGGAAATAGCACGAGTAAGTCGTACTCCTCATACAAGAGCAATACAGCAAGTTCATCAAAGGGCTCGACTTCATATATTGGAAATAAATGGGATAGAGGAGAACAGAAAGGATTACGTCGAATATGGCCATCGAAAAAGGGTTGTTATGGCGTCTCAATATAGCATTTAAGTAGAAACTGATAGCAGAAGAGTTAGAAGAATGCAAAACTAAGAATTTTTGTTACTATTGCAAAGCTTGTTATTCACTAGGACACTCCTGTGAGAACAAAAAGAAGATGCAGATCTTTCTCATGGAGGTTTTGGAAGAACTTGGCAATGTTAACTTGGAATATAACAACACGGTAGTGGAATATGGTGAGGACATCAAAGAAGCAGCTGTAGACCCACAAATTATTTCATTAAATGCTATACAGGGAACGACTGCTTGTGAAACTATCCGAATAAGGGGTGTATTGGGTCGTTGTATAATTCACATTTTGGTGGATATTGGAAGTTCACACAATTTCCCGGATATCTCATTGAGCTGAGAAGGTGGGCTAATACTACAACAAACCAACCCATGAAGAATCACGGTTGTAGTGGTGGTCAAATGTGGTCAATGACTAAATGCAGTTATGTGAAGTAGTTCTCGTGACAGAGTTCGAAGCTGAGGTAATGTTGTTACCATTAGCAGGTTATGATATGATATTAGGCATGCACTAGTTAAGAGAGTTGGAAACCATTCAATTAAACTACAAAGAACTTACAATGGAATTTATGGAGGGGTATTCGAGTGAGAGTGGAAGCACCTAAACCGGATAGAAATTGCATTATATCATATTCCAAAATGAGGAAGTTATTGCATCAACCACACAATTTGCTAGTTGTACAAGTTATGGCTAAGAGTTGTTGTGCTATTAAATCAGAGACTAATCCAACTTTACCCAAGGAAATCAAGACTCCTTTAGGGCAGTATCACTCATTATTTGATGCACCCACGACATTACTACCCTCCAAAGGCAACCAAGATCATCGCATCATCCTAAAAGAGGTCACTAAACCCATTAAGCTCTGTTCATATAGATACCCAGCATTACAGAAAGATGCCATAGATGTCATGGTTAAAGATATGCTAGATCAAGGGATAATTCAGCATAGTACCTCCCCATTTGGATCTCCAGTGGTGTTAGTGAAGAAGAAAGATGGAAGTTGGAGGATGTGTGTTGATTATAAAGCTCTTAATAAGGCAACTGTGAGGGATAGCTTTCCTATCCCTCTAATTGAAGACCTACTCGATGAATTGGGAACTGCTAAGGTATCTTCTAAACTTGATCTTCGCTCTGGTTACATCAGATTAGAATGAAAAGTGAAGATATACATAAAATAGCTTTCCAAACACATGCTAGTCATTATGAGTATTTGGTGATGCCATTCGGTTTGACTTACGCACCCTCAGCCTTTCAATCTATAATGAATTGCCTCTTTGATGGGTTATTGAGGAAGTGTGTTTTAGTATTTTTTTTGATGATATTTTGGTCTATAGTCCAAATATTTCATCCCATGCCAAACATTTGAAGATTGTATTTCATATCATGAAGAAGAAATAATTGTTTGTTAAGCAATCCACGTGTGCCTTTGCTACCGATAGTATTGAATATTTGGGGCATATCATTTATGATGGTAAGGTTGCAGTTAATAATTCAAAATTGGAAGTAGTTAAAAATTGGCCTATTCCTAAAACCATAAAAAAATTACGAGCATTTCTGGGGTTATGTGGTTATTATAGGCGCTTCATAAGAGCCTTTGGCAACATTGCATTTCCTCTAACTGAGTTACTGGAGAAAGACAACTTCAACTATAACACCCCAAATTTTATTCACCAAGAGTATATTGTGATTATTTTATATATTCAATGAAATGGTGAATATTTAAGGCCAAAGTAATTAAATATTGAAATTTGAAAGTTGAATAGTGTCTTTAGTGAAATCGTCTGCGAGGCAGTGAGTTTGTCATGTGGTTTTGGAAGACCAAATGATGAGCACAAATTATAAAATTTTACAGGGTGAAGTTAGACATCCCAAGCTTTAAGTTGATAGGTCATATGAATCAATTGAAGCTATGTGCAAAAAGATATGAATTTTCGAAGTTAGTCCTGAAAATATGGAAAGTCTTTGAAGCATCAGTCAAAGAAATGAAATATGGGAATGATATGCTTCCAACTAGCTAAAGTCCATTTTTTCCTTGAAACTATATCCAATAAGGGTTCCATAGCCTTGGAATCACTCCAAAATAATGTCTACAAATTTAGTTATGATTTTTCAAAGTTAGGGCAGAAAATCTGCCAGAATTGGCATTATTCTGAAAATTGAAAATAAATATGTTAGCTGTAATACCTCGAATTTTGAGACTTGAGGCTAGAGAATAAGCCTGAGATTAGTGGATTGCTAAGCCCCGGTTTAGCAAGATCCCAAATTGTAATTAAGGGTTAATGACTCCAAAAGTGGAAGTGGTTAGTGATAAATGAACCCTTTTGGAGATTATGGTGTGAGTTGGCACCCGATGTGATTAGTATGTGCTGTGAGCAGCGCCAAAACCCTGTATTTGAGTTCAATTATGGATTAACATCTAAATTGAATAAAAATAAGGGGAAGGGCGTATGTATGGTATAAATGAATAAGAAAAATGAATTTGGTGGTGATCCAAGAGAGATTACCATAATCAGGGGCAAAACGGCAAAGTTACTGACCAATTGGTCAGTTACCGAAGAGGAAAACTCATTGGTAACTTCAAGATCAATGGTTAGGATTGATTTGTGCAAGAGATCAAGGGGTGGAATCACATGTGTGTGAGCTTATGTGAGCTCATGTGAGGTTTGTCAAGATGGTGACACTTGGCACTTTGTGAGCCCTTGGATTGGTCAAAGTGTCAAACCTCCATTCCTCTCTCCTCTCCTTCTTTTTGGTCGGTTTTAGTGGCCAAAACTGATCCTCTCTTCATCATTTTCATCTTCATCTCTCTCTCATTCATTCTCCATGGCGCCATGCTTAAGGGAAGAAAGAGAAAATTAGAGGTGAGATTTTGGTTGGTTTATGGTCCTCTAATGCTCTAATGTCCTTCTATAAAGTTGTTCATAGTGATGAGAGTTTCATCTCTATGGTTTTAGATTCTTGATTGGAGGTGTTTTGTTGCTTGAGCAAAATTGGAAAGATGGAGAATCAAAGAATTGGTTTGGGAAAGAGGAAGAGGTGAGTATTTGAAGCCTTTTGATATAAGTTTTGTGATTTGTGGATGAGTATTGTGAATTTTGGTTTTTGCCCTGATTTTGGTGGAATTGTGAAATGCATGAATTGTCATGTGTTTTATGTTGAAAATGGTGTTTTGTTGTGTAATTTGGTCATTGGAATTGATTTGGGAACTTGAGATGGAAAGTTGTGCAATGTTGAGTTCAAATGTGATATTGTGTGACATGTTGCACTTATTGTTAAAACATGTCAAAGTAATATGAATTTGATTGATTTGGTATTTCCAATGGATTCCTTGTGAAATTTTGTGTGAGAATGATGTTTGATGTGAATTTGGGAACCATTGGAATCATTGTGCAAAACTTGAAAAACTGTCAATTGGAAGTTCTGTCTAGGCAGTCTGTTTGTGTTGCCGTTTTGAATGGGCAAATGATGTTAGAAAATTCTGAAACTTTCCAGTCTTAAATTTCACCTCCCAAGGTTCAAAATGGACATATAATTTGTGCCATTTCGTTTTGGGAACTGGGAGTTATAGCTGTCAAAAATTTGTGGTCGAAAATGGATTCTGTTTTGGGACAGTCTTGAGTTTTGGAGAATTCTGTGTTTGTGTGGTGATTTCCAGTATTGGCCAATATTTTTCCTGTGTAGAGGACTTGAATAGCTTTCATTTGGCTTTGGGATCACCTCATTTCGAATTGTTTGGAATTAATTATGATTTTTGGAAGTTCAGCCAAGAAACTGGATTTTCTGGGCCGCAGCCCAAATGTTTCTGAGCGTTTCTGGCAATTTTGGGCCGCAGCCAGTGGATTCTTGGGCCGCGGCCCACCCCCAAAAATCAATATTTGGACTTTTAAAAGATGATCTTTGGTCAAGTGTTTCCCAAGCCTTTAGGCATATGTTTGGGCTTTGATTAGCCACCTAAAGGTCGTGAATGATAACCAACTTAAGTGTTTGAGAGTTAAAGAATTGTAAAAGGGATTTAACCCTATGTCCTTGTTTGGTTATAGGGTTTGATGTTCGCCCTGAACGTGGTTCGATATTCGCCTGGTCGTGAGTAAGTTGTGCTGGAGCTTACGTGGAAAGAGGGTAGGGAACTTACCTCTTTTGCATGCTTTGATATTTGTGTTTGTGTTTTGATGCATGTATTGCTTTGCTTGATTATGTGAAACATGTATGAATGATTGTAGCTCTGTTTCTAGTTATGCTATGGCCATGAGTATGTTGTTGAAACATTGAGCACGCAGATATGTCATTATGTGAACATGAGATATGTATTGCAAGCATGTCATGCATTAAACACATATCATACATACATATAGGTATCTGTTTCCTACTGAGATTCTCTAGAATCTCACCCTCCCCTATCAACCATTTCAGACAGGGTAGGTGGATCGAGGATGGAGCAAACAGTCAAGGGCGGCTAGGGCTCCCATTGAAGTTTGGTTGTGATAGTTGGTTATCATCCTAGATGGGATATTTGGATTTGGATGTGTACATATGGATGAGTATATTTGGTTCTGTATTTGAAATGAGTTATTGGATATTTGTATATGTATGAGAAAGATTTGTGTAATCCCCATTGAGGGCTTGTAGGGGCGAATATGCCCTATAAGGCTTTGAGTTAATGTATGGAACCCGAGATTGCCGGGATTATTTTGTGTACTCTGATTTGTTATGAATGTGATATTCCGCGTAGTAATTGTATTCGAAAAGTGATTATGAGACCACGTTTATAAATGATTTCGAAAGGTAATTGTGAAAACCCCGTCATGTGATGGGTTAGTAAATGTTATTTGTTTATTATTGGTCTCTATTTCACTTTAATCGCGTATTTCGGATATAATTACGGCAGGGGTTTACATTAGCAATTGTATAAATTGTGGAATTAAAGATGCCAAGTGTCATTATCATATGAAGAGAGGAATAGATTATGATTTATTAAGAAGAGATTAACTTAAAATTGAATTTCCAATAGCACATGTCTAATTGCTATAGGAATATAGTAATGATGATAATGGTAGAGTGCATTATTGGATTAGATTATGAGTGCATGGTTGGGTTAGAAGTTGAGTGCATGGCATTTCACTACATGTATGTAAGGTGGAGTATACACAATATGAAGGCATAGACATAGTGATCATGATAGTAAGGATTAGCTTGAGTGAAGGGTTGGATGAACTTAAGTGTTTGGTGGAGTATGAAGTTGGTCTAGTTGGAAGAACACTTGGTTTGGTTGGAGCAAGAGAGGGAGCACAGTTTTTTGGCCAGCCAAAGGAGAAGAGAATTGGTTCAAATCTAAAAGGAAGCTAATGGAGTAAGTGTGTCATAATATGAAGGAGGTATGGGTGGAAGTATGGCTTGTGACAAGTGTCACATTATGGTCCCTTGATTAAATCCTATGGTGAAGGATGAATGGATTCAAATTAATAAACACACTTCCCTCCCCCTTCATGTGTTCATTTTGGTCAAGCAATTAAAGAGGAGAGAGAGAGAGAGAGAGAGCTTGGAAGTCTCAAGTGCTAGGGAGAAGGGAGAAGGAAGAAGGGAAATCCTAAGGTAAGAAGTTAATTTCTTAAGGTTTTCTTGTGATCTTGTTCAGAAATCCTTCTCTAAACCTTGTTTCTTCATGAAACCATGATCTTGAAGACATATTGTTAGCTCAAGGAGAAGAGAGAGAGGGCGCATAGAGTGAGAGCAATCAAGAAGTCTAAAAGGTAACTACACCAAACTCAAATCTATACTTGTATGAAGTTGATATTGAAGTTTGTTGTTGATTTGGTGATTTTTGGTTGAGTTGTAAATTTGGAAAAGCCCTAATCCTAAGGGGTTATACTGCCCAAATTTCTTTGAATCATGACTAATAAGTATTTAAATAAGTTAATAAAGGATTAGAAGTGGAAAAGTATAAGTTTTGGAAGCTGAAACACAAAAGTGCAATTTTCCATTTTCTTACCAATATTTCGGCCAGCACTGTTCTGAGGTGAAGGAGCTGGATTTTTATAAAATAGATGGTTCCATTGGATTCAATAGGCAAAAAAAGGTGGGGTTACAGTTGGTCACTTTTTCGGAAAAGGCCGAAAAAGCTTAATTACGAAAATGCCCCTAAAATCCCTAAACTGGGGCTGTCAAGGGTATTTTCATAATTTGACAGTGAATTTGATGATTTCGAGCCTAGAAATGGATTCCTTGGGAGAAAACACGTCAGGATAGCCTTAGTCAAACTTTTGGGAAAACATGCTATCGGGCCGGGTACGATGGGCCAGGGCCAGGGTCCTGGGGGTATTTTGGTCAATTTTCACCATAAACTAATATAACCACAAGAAACACTATGGAAGAGTCTAAAATGATACTTGGATAGGTTATGACTTATTTCTTGTACATTTAATATTTTAGAATTGAGTTGGAAGCTGGAACGACAAGTTTTACGAGGCACACTAAAAAGGGAATTTATAAGACTTTGAGTTAGGGACTACCATCCTTCATACACTATGTGAATAATTATATATATTTGTTACTATATTTTGTGATATGATTGCGTGCTAAAGGCACACTACCTAGTTGTGGTTGGGTACCCAACAAAGGTATATCGAAAATCCTAGTTGTGGTTCGGTGCCCAACATAGGTATATCGGAAAATCCTAACTGTGGTTTGGTGCCTAGCCAATGTATATAAAAAATCCTAGCTATAGTTGATGACTTGGCTGAGGTAATTATATATGAATCGAATTGAACTTTCATTTTTGCTTAATATGGTGCATTTCATATTTAATTCTTACATTTTATATGTCGATCGTATATCTCTACGGGGATTCTTCAGAATCACACCCTATTTTAAATAAACATCTCAGCGGGTGCCAATGGATCGAAAGGCAAAGGCATAGACACCGAGAAGTGATTGGCATGTGTCTCGAGGTAAGGTCAAGGCTGGTGGTTATAATTAGTTTATGTTTAATATATTTTGGGAAATCCTGTAAAAGTTAGAATTTTCGTTGTATTTTTGTATTTTTTGTATTTCATTGACAAACGACGTTAGGATTGTAAACGAATAATTTTATCAATATAACTATACTTTTCTATATGCCTACGGAATCTTGTCTTTATTACTCTCCGATTATCAAAATGGAAACGGGTGTTGACATCAATTGGATGCCAAAGGCAATAGACACCTTCTTGAAATTACAAAAGGCATTAACTGAAGCACCAGTCTTGGCTTTACCAAATATTGCAAAGCCATTTATCTTGGAGACATATGCCTTTAATATTGGGATAGGCGCAGTGTTATCTCAAGATAATCATCCATTGGCATATGTAAGCAAGGTACTATCTCCTAAAAGTTGCCTCTTATCAGTATATGACAAAGCGTTGCTGGCTATTGTTCATGCTGTCTCAAAGTGGCATCAATACCTCTATATCCAACCCTTTACTATCCTCATAGATCAACAGAGTTTAAAATTTCTATTAGAGCAAAGGCTATCCACTCCTTCACAATATACTTGAATCACTAAATTAATGGGCCTGCAATATGATATTAAGTACCGAAAGGGAAATGAAAATGGAGAGGCTAATGCACTATCTCAAGCCACACATAGAGAGCTCTTACACCTATCAGTTTCTTTAGTATCCACAGAGTTGTAGACCAAAATCTGAGATCAATGGTAGACTGATATGGATTTGTCCCAAATCATTCATGAGATACAAGTGGACCCCAATTCCCATGCAAGGTATAACTGGCAAAATGGGTTACTGCTTTGGAAGCACTGCCTAGTTATTGGATCATCCCAAAAAGAGCTACAATAAAGCATAATCCAATGGCTTCATTCTAGTCCACAAGGGGGTCATTCTGGAATTAGAGCCACACATCAATGGATTAAATCATTGTTCTATTCATTGTTCTATTGGAAGGGTATGAAACATGACATCCAGGACTTTATTCAATGTTGTGAAATGTGTCTTTGTTGCAAGACTGAAAATGTTGCCTATCTTGGTCTTCTTCAACTATTACCAATTCCAGAAGGCGTATGGCAAAGTATAGTAATGGACTTCATTGAAAAGCTTCCAAAATCAAGGGGCAAGGACACCATTTGGGTCATTATCAATTGACTAAGCAAATATGCTCATTTTGTAGCATTAACTCATCCATTGACAGCTACTGATCTAGCACAAGTTTATATTGATCAAATATATCGCCTACATGGTGCTCCAGCTAATAAAGTAAGTGATCGAGACCCTTTGTTTACCAATCAATTCTGGTGTGAGTTCTTACTCAGGTTAGGGGTGGAACAACAGGTCTCTACAGCTTATCATCCTTAGAGTGATGGACAAAGTGAGGTTTTGAACCATTGCCTTAAGCACTACCTACTATATTTTTCATGGCAACAACCCACCGAATGGGCCCAGTGGCTTCCCATGGTCGAGTGGTGGTATAACACTACCTTCCACTTATCGGCAAAAACCACACCATACGAGATCATGTATGGGCAGCCACCACTATTATAACTACCTTACATTCCTTATGAATCCTCCATGGAATCTATTGACCGGTATTTCATGGCACTTGAAGCTTTATTGGACCAACTTAAACAAAATCTCACCACAGATGTGAATAGAATGAAGCAAGTTGCAGATCATCATCGAACATAGCATACATTCGACATTGGAGACTAGGTATTTCTGAAGCTCCAACCTTATCGCCAATCTAGTGTCTCAACCCAGGCTTCAGAGAAATTAGCTCCTCGTTTCTATGGGCCGTATCGCATTCAAGCAAAAATCAATAGTGTTGCTTACACCCTAGAGCTGCCTTCATCATCCAAGGTACACCCAACCTTCCATGTCTCTCTATTGAAGCCATGTTCAGACTCCTCCATACCAATGGTCCCACTTCCAGAAGATGACCAAACAATCTCAATCAATAGGGTCACATTTTCTATTCTTGATCATCGTATCCCACGTCAGAACAACCGAGCAATCACCAAAGTCCTTATTTACTAGAAAGATGGTTTGCCCAAAGAAGCTACATGGGAAAGCTGGTAAGACATCGTTCACCGATTTCCAGAGTTCACACAACAAGATCATCCTTGAGAACAAGGATGTAGCTAAGGAGGGGGAGTGTTATGTGTTACTTTACGTGGGAAAAAACCATCGCATGTACTGGGTGGTCATTCTCTACTTATTTAGGGATAGGGTAGTCTTTTACTGTTGTAGTCTTTTATTGTTGCTATCAGTTATTAGAGTCAAGCTATTTATTTCCACCACGAACTACTCATATGGTTATGCTATTGTTAAGACATATCCCATAGAATCAGGAAATTTTAAGACATATCCCATAGAATCAGAAAACGTAAATCTCCGTCTTGTATATAATATTGTATTCTTGTACATTAATGTAAGTAAGTTTGAACTATCATTTTATACAGCTATGAAGACGTGATTTCCTCAACTTCCTCCTCCCTGTTTTTCCTTTTCTGCTCTTTTCTTCATTTTCTGGCTTTATTCTGCCCGTTTGCACTTGGGTTCTTATCAGAAATGGCGCCATTATGCCAAATTTGCAGTACATCATGACAATAATTGTTTAGCACATTCAAATATCTGAACTTCTGGTTGCAACTGCACACTTTCACTTGTGAAGTTGGAGAAAATGTCATTTACTATATTGGCTATGATTTTTTTTCTTTTGAAGTACAAGTTTGGTAATTGTGTTCTGAATTGCAGTAACTTCCTTGGTTTTATCTTTCTACCATCTGTTGGCATCTTGGTATTCTGGAATCTCTTTGCAGATCAAACATGGTATAGATTTTCCCCTCTTTGCTGTATCAGTGTTGAACTGTTACTTTGGTTATCATAAGCTATATCCTTGGCACTGATGAAGAATTGATTTCTTGGTTGTAGATAACTCTTACAGGATTCATGTTCTTAATCCTGTATGCTCTACTTGGCTATGTGAGTATGGCATAAGTTTATTAAAGTATCCTACTTTGCAAGTTGAAGGTCATAACATTGTCAATTGATACATATTCTCGTTCAAATTGCTGATGAATTCCATGTTTCACTGATGCCTTCTTATATAGAACCATATTTAGGAGAGCTTGATTGTCTTTTGACTCAAGAACATGGTCATGAAGACAATATAGTTACTGTATGAGGTGCTGCACTAAAACAGTGACTGAGAGTCATTATTGTGATTTATTTATTTGAGTGTAGATTTACTCACCTCATTTGGACTCAGCTCCGCCAAGATGGGTTCACTTAGCTCATGGATTGCTTCTGCTTTTTTACCATGTCTGCTTAAAATCTCCCGATGCAGTTCATATATTGCTCCCTTCTCCACTTTGTTACTTAAAGATTTTATGTATTTTGCGTTACCTTGATGGTTGGCAAGCCCAATAAATTTTACCCTGCTGATATGTTAATTTCCTTCATATCATATTGATTATGTTGATCCTCTCCTCTTGATTGTCATGGGTGTAATTTTATTGTTGACTTCAAAAGAACATCAAAATTAGGGATTTAGTTTTATATTGTGAAATCCTTGTGGGATTAATATTAGAAAAGTTTGAGCAACTTGGTAAGAGATGGTATAGAATCATGAATCATTACAGAGAAACTAACATATACGAATTGTGGATTCACTAAGATTCATTTCCTACTGATTAAGCAAGCTTAGTCGTTATAGTAAAATTGGGCGATCCTGTTGCAGGTTAATGTAGGTAGGGTAGACTTACTGCATGACGCCAAAATATCAATTCTTTTACTGATTTTCTTATTGATATATGCTAGACGTTTGATGCTGTTGATGGAAAGCAAGCTCGACGAACTAACTCTTCAAGTCCACTGGGTGAATTACTTGATCATGGTGAATTCCCTGTACTGTGTATTTCATGCTATTACATAGCTTGTTGCTTAACAATTTGAAGATGATATGAATATTTATGTTGCAGGATGTGATGCACTTGCTTGCACGGTATGTTTTCTGATTTTAGGTTGTTACTTTCAACCTTAAAAGGCAATGATGATTATCATCTGTTAGAAATGTGTTTCAGTTTGAATCATTGGCTTTTGGGAGTACTGTCATGTGTGGAAGAGATACTTTCTGGGGGTGGTTAATATCTGCATTTCCATTTTATTGGGCGACGAGGGAACATTAAGTTTCTTATTTTATGCTGTGATCCGACAGCTGTACTTTTTCATTATTTTTCCTATATATGTTAACTTGCGTGTTAAAATTTTGTGCTTTGCTGCTACGGAGCAGTACAATATTTTTTTAGTGTTCTTTCTGTCGGAGAAAAGTTAGTTCTACTTGAGTCGGCAAGCATTGTTTTCTAAATGGTTCCAAAAAAATTATTGTTTTTATTTATGTGCACCTTAATAATGCATATCTCTTGCTGTAAAAAGCACGCTACCTGGATGAGTATATAATATAACAGTATAACACATTTTTATCTCAGATTGTCATTTTGCATTTATAAGCTTACAACGATATTGTTTTTATTATGGTGTTTTGGATGCAGCTATTTCACTAATTGCCTTATACTGCCAGTTGTGAATGGTCCCACGAAGGGTCTTATGATAATATATATACCTGCTCCACTTTTTCACCGCCATTGTTGGTATGGTCTTTCTCTGAGTTTCTTATTGTACTTGCAGAAAATCTAGTGCATTGTTGTTGTTATGATATCTTTGACCAATGATGATCATGTGAAAAATTTACAGGTGCTCAATGGTGGGCTCAACAATTGGGAAATTCCTTACCCTTTTTAAGCTGGGTACCCTTTCTAGGGGGTAAGTGACTTTATTTTATTTGGAGATGGATGTTGTTGAATGACACTGATATCATTTGCTAGTTGTGAGAATTTTTAGGATCCCTTGCATGGAGAGATTTCCATGTGGTTTGGAGTTTGGTTGCCTTTGTGTTCATTTTAATATATGTATTCTAGCTGTAGCATTTTATACCTGTAATGAATTTTCTTCCTTTTATTTAGTTTGGCTCCACACTTTATTTTGCATGCACATAGGAGAACTTCAAAGTGCCTGTCAGTTTCGGCTACTGTGTACTCAATGTCATATGATCTTGGATATGGAGGAATGATAACAGGCATAAGGAGAAATTCTCCCGTGAAGTTTCAATTTTTCATTCTTAGATACTACTAATTTCTTTTACATTATTTAGAGAGAGGGAAAATATCCTGACATTCACTACTGTATATTCTGCTACAATACCTTGTGTTATGAGTTCTATATCGGGGAGCCTTACAAGTAAAGTGTGATCTGTAACTTCAAAAAACTCCCCCACCCAACTGGCTAGTTATTTAGGATTGGGATCTCCATTTGGACTTGTGCTATAAAGTTGGTACTTTCATTGAGAGGTTGATATTTATGGAAAGGGCCATCGAAGGAAGGTTCTAACGGGCCAAAGGTCAAGTGAAGTGCTGGTCAAGTGAAGTGCTGTGGAGTGAAGCCTTTGAGAGGAAGTCAACTCTCGAATAGGAATGCATTCTTATAAGTCCCACATTGAGGAGCTTTACAAGTGAAGTGCGATTATAAGTTCAAGAGTGGCTCTCACCTAATAGGCTGCTCTTTTGGGATCAGTCTCTCCTTTAGGACTTGTAACATTAGCTTTTGGGGTGGGAAAACCAACTCACTTAAATTCCACATTGAGTATCCCATACTACCAAGTCTCCATCACATTGACTCTTGAGTGCCAACTTTTTCTTGTATTCTTTTACTTGTTAAACATTTTACACTTAAGCAGTTAAGTTCCATAAATTCAGTTATACCTTTAGCTTCTTTGAGACAAATGAGAATCTGTCAATTTGTTGCTAGAAGGCAGAAGCCACAAAATATTGCGTATACTGCGCAAAGTTGATTAATGGTCTTTTGGTTTTTAATTTTGGTGCTTGTTAAATAAGCTTTGAAAAATTACGTGTGCGCACAAGTTGTTTCAAATTTTTAACTTATGACTTATAACTTGGTTTTGATTTTTTCAAGAATTAATTGTTACCTTTAAACGTTATATATCCTTATCCAACCTCCATATCAATATATATGACGCTTATTAGTTATAAATGTTATATACTAAGCGTTATAAATATTCAAATATGTAGTAGTGCATGAGTGTTCCAGTGCTGAAGCTCATATGTATATTCTTGATCTTAGCCAAAAGGCCGAGAAAGATATTACTCCCTCCGATCCTAAATATAGGACAAAGTTTGTAGTGCAATTCTTTATCTTATATTTAGGACTGGAGGTAGTACTTCTGTATGTCCTACCTCTATATATTGGAGCGTTTTTGTATGCAAGAGCTCTGTTATGTGAATTTCCATAGCTTTGTTTTTTAAGTGAGGAGAGTTAGTTATACATCTCCATTTATGCCTCTGACTACTCACCATATACTAACTCCGGTGTTCAATAAAATATTTACTTTGTAATTCAATTTTTTCATTAAAATGAGTCTTATATTAAGCACTGAATAATGAAGTATATAATATTGACTTATAAGAAACTTAGGGCTTGTTTGATTATGTTTTCTGTTTTTTTTTTTTCAAAACAGTTTTATAAAATTGATTTTAGAAACAAGTTTTGAAAAAAAAAATAAAAAGAAAATTGTTTGAATCTTTGTTTTAAAAAAGTCTTCTTTTGAAATGATATGGTGGTGGTCGTTGCCGATGGTATACTGTCGAAAATGAATAGGTGGAAGCTTTAAAAAATAAAAAACAAAAATAAGAAAACATTTAAAAAGTGTTTTTGTTTTTAGTTTTTAAAGACAACGTTTTATTGTTTTGTTTTTCATAAAAACAACTTATTGAAAACAATAGTATAAAACTCATCCTAAAACATTAAAAATTATATTTGGACTATATTTCATAATTGTGATTGGTGCACAATGCCATTTATGCCTTGGGCTACGTATCATATATCACTATTTTCAACCATTTTCTTTGACATTTTTTATGATATCCATCTTTTGTTGAAACTTCTAATAGTAATTAAAAGGACAAAACTAATGAAATTGATAGATCTTTTTCTAACTAAACCGCAGGAAAATTTTTCCTCAGCTAGCTAGGAAGTCATCAACTAGGGCTGCTCAACCATCGCTTTACTTTATATGAATTAAAATAATATTAAAAATTGAAGCATTAATAGTTTAATCAAATTTTAATTTTGATTCCTAAAATTTAAAATCGTGGTGTTTTTGTAAAGAGTTGGATATGAGTTTAATGGCAAAGTGACTAAAACCGAAACTCTTTATAATTACAAAGACTAAAACCAAAACTCATTAGAACCAGAACATGTTAAAAATATAAATAGAAAATGCAACTTAAATGTGTGATAGAAGACAAAGAAATTAATTTTGAATGACAAAATTGATTTTGAGTGTAAAAATCAATTTTAACAATAAAAGCTGGTTTACAGCATTTGAATTCATTATCTGTTTTCTTACTTTCGAGTCTGATGAATCAATTTGAGAGGGTGTGTATTTTTAGGGGTGCAACTCTTTTTTAGCCATATGTAATTTATATATTTTCAACTATGTAAAAATAACTACCTTGTTGAAGACTTTCACATATAGTTGAGGATATGCCATGCAACCCAAAAAATAATAATAATAAACACAGAGTTCTGCTCAAAATAATTGCACGTCCTTCTGGAAAAATAAAATTGCCAGCCGGAGAAAATTAGGTATTTTTTTTAATACTTTTAATAAATTTTGATTTTGGTTCATACACTTTTAATGAGTTTTGATTTTTATCTCTATATTTATCCATATCAAACTTTAAATAGACAAAACTATAAAAACGAAAAACCACACTTTTAAACTATAAGAGCCAAAACTAAAGTTTCTATAAGAAGTAATAATGATGTTACCCCCAAAAATAAAATAGTCAAACTTCAGGCGGCTTTTTAGAATGAATATATACATATACGGTCCATTGCTATTTGTATTAAACTGTTGAACCCTTCTGGGCATCTCAAGATTCATCTCCTACTGATAAAGCAAGCTTAGTCGTTTTAGTAAAAATGGGTGATCCTATTGTAGGTTAATATAGGTAGGGAAGACTTACTGCATGATGCCAAAATATCATTTCTTTTACTCACTAGTGGAAAAAGGTCTTTTTAGACCGGTCAAAATTGACTTTTTAGACCGGTTCTGGATCCGGTCTTGATACAGCCGGTCTAAAAAGTATGTCACTTTTAAGACCGGTTTTGTAATTGGTCTTAAAAGTCTATATTTTAAGACCAGTTCTACTTATAACCGATTTAAAATCAACAATTTTAAGACCAGTTTTCATGAGCTCTGGTCTTAAAAAAACTCTTTTGTAAGGCAATTTACGTAACATTTTAAAGACCGGTTATAATGATAACCGGTCTTAAAAGTTATTTTAAGAACGGTTTTGCATACAACCGGTCTTTAAAATGTTAATTTTAAGACTGGTTTTAAATACAATCAGTCTTAAAGTTTTAATTTTAAGACCGGTTGTAAATATAACCGGTCTTAAAAGTGTCATATTTTTTTATTTGTTTGTGATTAGGTTAGTTACCAGAACGCATCCTTGAATTGCTAACTCCAATGCCATACTTATTAAGTTCCATATGGTGTTCAGTTTGCTTCCACTTACCATTTCCTTTTGCTTTAACATTATCATTGAATTGGGAACTTGTAACATGTCATATATATCCTCATGTATAATGTTTTGTTTAAAACCATCATCTATATAAGCATAAATGGATTCAACCATGACATATCATGCAACCAACAAGTCAATTCATAAAAAATATACAAAAACCATTTTAAAACCAACAAACTTGTCAAATCATGCAACCAACAATATAAATGAATTCAACCAACCAACATGTCAATTCATAAATGAATATATACAAAAAAATTCCTCAGCTTTATATACAAGAACTCACTGTTGTAAAAGTTCATAAATGAATTCAGCACAACAATTACAAATGTGCTCCATATCTTCTTCTAGAAAGGGGTTAGCAAGTTCAAACATCTGAAACACCAAAGCCAGGAAAAACATTAAATTCACTTAAAGAAAATAAAAGTAATACAAAAATTTTGAAATATATATACATTTACCTCTTCAGTAAGTCCTATCGTGCCTAGGGTAATAATATTATACATGTGTCTCAGAATATACAACCCACACAAGTTGGACCCCGGTGGTTGCCTACGGGTCTAAAAAATAACATGATATCGTTAAAACAAGTATAAAATTAAAGCATGACTTATTATTGAATACATTCTTAAAAAAACCAATATGTAACTAACCTTTGGCAAGATCCATGTAGGGTTTTTCACCTCACCCATAGGCCTACCAAGAGCAGTGTGTTGGAATGTCCACATAACCCTATATCATCAAAATCATAAAGGTTACTTATTTTACACAAATTCCATAAATTTTGCACACGAGAGGTAATTAATAATGCAAGAAAACTTACGAGTTCAAGCTCTTCTTCAATTCACTAGTTGGCTTGTTGAGGTGGAGGGAGCATAAGAGGATGACGGAATAGCTCTTCTTGCACAAAATAGCCAATTGCTAATGATCACTGCAAAAAGGGAAAACTTTTAAGAAAATATAAAATATTATGTATAGTATGAAATATAAATTTGTGTCTTACCCGTGCAAATATGGGGCCAAGAAACACTCAATTGAGGTTTCACTAAGCCTGTGCGATAAGTATGTGTGTCTGATAGCAGAAGTGGTCCCTTTGTTGTAGAGTTGAACTAGGCATAGGAGTCTAAATTTATCGGTTTTGCCAGAGTCAACCAACCTACAATGCATGCACCTACATAATTCAAGCAGGGACATTAAATCGAAGTTTAACGGCGTAATTTGTAAAATATTAACTTCCAATTTGAGAAGATACTTACATCAAAAAGAGCTGGACAATCAAAATCGTAAGCTGTTGTAGAAGAGCTACCAGGAACATTAAATCATCCCTCTCAAGATAGCAGTGCGCCCCTAACTTGCCAACAACTGACTCAGTAGCCCAATTTCTTGTTGCAAAGGACGTATCATATGCCATCAGAATCACTTGCTGCATGACATTCAATGGAGGCCGTGAAACATCTTGAGTGGATGGAGTTGGAGGTAGAGGTGGAGGTGGAGGTGGCGAGGATTCCTCTGCTCGATCAGAAACAAGTTTCTTTGGCCACAAGATGAAAGAGTTGATGACATTGCCCACAACCTTGAAGTTATCAACAGGGATAGGGAGAGGTGCATTTGCAACAATCACCTCTTCAACTGCCACTCTGACTTGATCATCCTTTATTTCTTGGTGGTGGACAGTTGATCCCAAGTTATGCATGCTCCCCCATGCAACCAATCGTCTCAGAGGATCCTCCATAAACAAGTCACAAGGCTCACCACTTTCTTTTCCAGGACCCTCTGATGATTGACCAATGCAACTCCCTTTAGTGCTTTGTTTAGGGTTTAGGGAATGAGCCTGGGGAGCACTGGTATTTGCTTGTCTTGTGCTCGTCATGATCATCCATTCCTCCCTCATCTTGTTAAACCTTTCTTCAAATCGTGCTTCAAATTATGCTTCTACCTCAGCCCTAACTTTTACCCTCACAGTGGCCAATATACACTCCATCTCCTCCTAATCACCATATCACTTGAGAAATGGCGTGAGGGTGCTCCAAAGTAATCCCTTATGCCTACCCCTCCTCCAATCCCCCTGACACGGCCAGGATGCTCAAGTTTTCCTGTAGCTACGGTCAGGATGTCATTCCTCCCATCTAACCTAAACAATCCCTCGGCATGTTTTTTTTAAAGCTCCTCCTATAAGACACAGATGACAAATGTTAGTAATGAAATTTGTTTACTAAATAATTAATAACAACAAGTCAACAACAATACTTACAATTTTCTCACCGACTATACGAGATTGTTCACTCGTATAAAACCCGCTCCTCTTTTGGTGAGCGAACAACCACTTATGTTCTTGACGTATCGGAGATGGTGGAGAAAGAAGAACAGAAGGATCGGATTGAGCTACTTCTTCCAATCTCTTTTGTTTGACCACCAACAAGTCTTTTTCGACCTTCGCATACCCCCCACGAGACATTGTATAGGAGCAATCATTCTTTCTACCACTCTCTTGAGCCTTTTTCCTTTTTTCTTGTGAATAAGAAATCAAAAGTAAGTCATTGTAAATCAATAAAGACAAATCATAATTCATAAGCAAATCAATTGCAAAATAAGTCAACTCACCAATGCTTCTGGAGTAGTCTAAAGCCGTCTAAATTCTTGCCAAGTTTGTTTGTCAATAAAAGAATACCGATCGCACAGATTAGGAAGAGGCTGACCTTCTTCCACCTCGATATGCATGTAATTGTTGGCTATATTTGTCTTAAACTTCCTCCAGTGTTCATCACAATACGTTATTGTCTTGTCATACAAGACTTCACTCTCAGGAATGTCGTAAGTGAGCTGGATAGTTTCCCAAATATGTTGCTTCACACATTTATCGACATTTCTCCACTGCTCTATCAAGATGCTAGGCTTGTTGCGTGCTAGGAGGCCGACAAAACTCCTATACCGTTGGGCATTAGGCCCGATTGGTTTCCAATATGTTAGAACCGGCTGACACCCAAGAGGGGGGGTGAATTGGGTGTAAGATAAAAACTTAAGAACTTTGGAATTCTTTTCGCATCTTAGAGGAAGCAATAAATATGAAAGTAATGAATCATAAATCACAGTTAGATATTTAAATGATATATGCTGGAAGTATAAGAGCTTAGGGAAGAGAATATGCAAACTGTGATTTATCCTGGTTCGGCCCAATCCACGATGACCTACGTCCAGTCCCCAGGCTCCTCCTGAGATTTTCAATCCACTATCTTCCTCAAGTTTAACTGGGTACTTGAGAACCACTACACTCTCACAAGTTTGATCCGGGCACTTGTGAAGCCTTTACAATTCTCGCACTGAGATTACTCTCCCTTACACACCGTAAGATTACAACCAAGTTGCTCCCCCTTACACACCGTAAGGATACAACTTTGATGATGAAAGATTACAATCAATCTTCTCTCTCAGAAGTGAATAGATGAATACTGAAGCACAATGAAAACAATCTCTCTCTCAAATATACATGATATAGAAAATGGATAAGAACAGAGAGTAGTTGGGATGATTCATGATTTTCGCATGTTTCTCGTTGGTGTTCTCATTGGTTGTTCTGGACTCTAAATGCTCTTCTATTTATAGTTGATGAAGGTTGATGACCGTTTGAGCATTTCAATATATCCGTTGGAGTGTGGCTTCTTCAATTTGAAAACTAGCCGTTGTGAACGTTGACGCTCCTCTTCCGTAAATTCAGCTTTTGACTCTTCTCATCATCTCTTCATTGTTTTACTGGAAAAATGCTTTAAACACTAATACAATGAAGTGTTAGAGTGATTAGAAGCAATAAGAATGAGTTATATGATCATTCCATTGATTTCCAGAATTTTCGGGACGTTGCTCTGTTTTTCTGGGAAGCATTACTCGAGTACGTACTCGAGTAAACATCAAGTTTCTTCACAGGTTACTCGGGTACCACCTCGAGTAAATGTACTTTTTGAACTTGACTTACCCGGGTAGTGACTTGAAGTTTTCGTCAATAACTCTTCATGAACAGTGATTTACTCCAGTAGTGACTTGAAGTTTTCGTTCAAAAACTCTTCATGAACAGTGATTTACTCCAGTACCGACTTGAAGTTTTCGTTCAAAAACTCTTCATGAACAGTGCGTTACTCCAGTACCGACTTGAAGTTTTCGTCTAAAAAACTTGCTAGCACAGTGCTTTACTCGAGTACATACTCGAGTAAATTGTTGCAGTGGTACAAAACGCCGAGAGCAACATTTTTCAGAAACAGAGTTACTCGAGTAGCTCCTCGAGTATCTTTGTCAACCGGATGGCAACTGGAAGTTTTCCACATGGTTACTCGAGTAGCTACTCGAGTAATGTTGCAGGCCGAGAGCAACTGGAAATTTTCTATCTGATTACTCGAGTACCTACTCGAGTAAAGTCTTTTGTTTTCAACCAGTTACTCGAGTAGTGCCTTCAAGTAAATTCTTGATTTTGACTCGAAACATGGCAAATTATATATCATCGGAAAGCCCTCATTATCTACATTCCAATGCAACAAGAATCATCTCCAAAATCGTTGTGTACAGAAAGTTATGATCCAAAGAGTATCTACTGTTCTTCGGCAATCCTAAAATCACGAGCAGCAACTTCCAGAAGTCATAGCTCTTAGGATATAGCTTCAAATGTGACATATTATATATCCATGGAAAGCTCTGTGAGTCTTCTTTCATATGGCACCGGTTTCGTCTCAATCCGATATGTATTTTGAGAGTTATGTTCAAAATACCGAAGCTGTCCTGGAATATGACGGTGATTCATGCGTTAACTTCAACAGATCATATCTCCCTCATCTGAACTCCTTTGAATGTGATCTTGGTGTCAAAGGTTCGTGTTGGAAGTCTAGTTTCATATGTCACCGGTTTCAGTTCGATCCGACATGTGGTTGGAGAGATATCATCAAAATACCGAACCTATGTTCTGACGCGCGAAAACAGAGTATCATTTACTTCAAGTTCCGCCTCGGGTAATCTTCAAGTAACCCGGCAGATTACTCGAGTAAGGCCTCGAGTAAACACGTCCAAAATCAGAAAATGACATATTACTCGAGTGATTACTCGGGTAATCATCCCCAAAGGTACCATAGCTTCCGTATACATCATTTTAGCTTCGTATTGACCCATTCCAACATCCGTATGATCATAGAAACCTCCGGTATCACTTCTAGGAGCTTGAATCTTGATATTCTCATGTGATCTTGCAAGTTCTTCTTTCTTTCTTCTTGTTTTTCCTCTTGATGATCATTCTTCATAACCCAACTTCAATCTTCTTGATGAATATCTTCAATCTTCATCTTTCTTTCTTCTTTCTTCAATTCCTTGCCTCTTGATTTTCTTCTTGATGATTATTCTCCATTTATGAGGCATTATAATATCAACCCACAATGATGTCTATGACTAATCTACAAGATATACAACATTAAATATGGTAGTTAGTCAATGTGGAAGGTAAGTATATTATACAAACTTTTTGCTCATATTTAACATCTATATTTGACATCATCAAAACTATTCATATCTAACATTCTCCCCCTTTTTGATGATGACAAATCCTTCAAGAAAAATATATATGAGTTATAAAAACTAAGTAAGAACAATATATTTTTATATTTTTCTTGCCTTTTATTTTTATATTTTTCTTGCCTTTCTCTCCCCCTATTTGACATCAGCAAAAAGTTTGAAGTATAAAGAAGAAAGACTTGTAGAGAAGTAAATATGAAGTCAATATGAGAAATGTCATTTTCCCCATTAATCAAAATAAATGCATCAGGAAAACAAGTTTTCTCTCCCCCGTTTTGAAAGTAGTTTCATTTATAATTTGATGTAAATGAAAAATAATTTTCATGAAAACAAATTTGAAACAATTTGGAGAGGTTTTCAAGAAAAACATTCATAATCAAGGATAGGCAAAGTAAGCTCAAAATATAAAGAGAGAGTTTAGAAATGCTCATGTAGTTTTTGGAAAATGATGAAGTGCTCCATGAAGTCCGTTGCTTCCTTTTCTTGTTGTGTTGATCTGTGATGTTGTGTTCACCATACTTTTGAAGCACAACTCTGATGAATAAAGTTCATAGGAGTGAACTATAGCTGGCTTAGTGGTAGACTCTGAAGTGTGCTCAATAGAAAGCTTAGGAATAGCCTTCCTTAGAATGCTACTAAAATCATCCTAACTTGTGCCTTTTGTTGCTTTGAGGGTTGTAGCCAGTATTAAATCATCTTTCCTCAAAGTTGATAGATTCTCCAATTGAGTTGAGCTTCTGTTCAGCATGCTCAATGCTCATTTGTATTTATTGCTTTGAATATTGCAGCCAATTTATCTCCCTTGATCGAGCGCTAAAGCATATGTCCTCAAAGTTGATACATTCTCCTTTTAGTGTGTTGAGGAACGATCTTGCATAGAATAAATTCTCCTGTTATAAATAAAAGCATTCTTGCAAGGAAAGTGGTTAGTGCAATCAAGTATCAAATTTATTGCATAAACCAAAGCCATTCTTTCTATATGATATTTTAAAAATTAAGATCATGAAAGGAAAATATAATAGTAACTCATCATCAAAACTAATTAAAAGATAGTGAATTCAGATGAGTATGTTAAAAGAATTTTCTTTCAATAAATGAGATGAGCTTTTAAGATATAAAACACATGTGAATGTGAAGCTCCCCCTTAATGAATGCATGGCTAAAAAATCGTCATGAGCCATACAATTAATAACTCTCCTAAATTTGTAAAAACCATTGAAAATTTTGTAAAGAGAATGATTATGAAAATATGAAGATTTGGAGAGAAATTAAGTATTGAAAATAATGATGCTATTAAGGGTTTTAAGGCTGTAACCCTGTATCCCTCGAGTATTTCACTCAACCATCACTCGAGTGCTCACTCGAGTGTTGCAACTCAGAGAATTTTAATTGAGTAAGAATACAATACCTCACTCGAGTAATATCGTAATCACTCGAGTCATAATCCTCTGAAGTCCGTTGATGCATCGTTGGATACTCACTGTCTGATGATGTGATTAGTACTGAAAGATTCTGAAGCATAATCTCTGTAGGCACTTTAGGATACCAAGATGAGCTCATAATAAAACCTTGAAGTTCTGGTTGATTGAACCACAGAGTTGTCTAATCTTGCCATTCACAGAAGTGATGAACTCAGCATGTTTGTAGCAAGCTCTGTGTGATTTGTTGAAGCTCCTCTCTCAGAAATCCTTAGACAGATGAATCAAAGAATGAAGGACCAGGAGACCAGCTCTAGCAAAATGTTGTATCTCATCTATTCTTGAAGTCTCAGCTCTCATCCTCTATGCTTCTTGTGAGTGAGATTCAGACTTACTTAGAGTAATTGTGAATTACTTGAAGGTATACTTGAAGTAATTGCAGATTACTTGAAGTAATTTCTGATTACTTGGAGTAAGTCCTGTAGAAGTATATATATACCTCTTGTTCTTTGAAAGACATGATCTCTCCGACATTCCTCTCCTTCTCACTAATAATATAGGCCATTGTGTGATAATCCTTTCATGAAGCGATTGAATTGGCCTTGCTCACCATAGCTCTAGTATAGATATATCATGTAATTTTGTGAAAACATAGAGCTAGGATTGTAGTTGAGAATCCTCATAGGCTCACCAAGCTTGATGATTCTGTGCATCTCAGCATCTTCGTCTAAACATCTTTTGATCACCTTGGAACGATAAGGAAGGTGGGTAGGCAACAAAGTTTTACATTGGCTATACTTGTTCTTGGCCTTGAGTTGCTTTGAGATGAATCTCATCTAGGTTCACTTAAGAGATTTTTCTTCTTCTTTCCCTTTCTCTGGCTGCATCACTAGCTACTTACTTATGGTGTCACTTAAACGATACCATAGATTTTGCTTCTGCTCACATTGCAACACTGCTAGTCATGCCTTCTCTGTTAGCCTTTGATCTTTGTATCCAAAAGTAGAGCATTTTGATCAACTCCTGCAAAAGTATAAATAAATGCTCTTTGGTACCCAACTTTCTCTTGGGTCCATATAATATTAGACATTATAACTCTTATGCTCTTATATAATTGAATCATATGATATTTGAGCAAAGAGTATAATAATCAACAAAGACCAAAATATAATTTTACCCAATTAAATAAATTCAAGCAATTAAATCATAAAGGGTAACGAACAAATAATACCAAGAATGATGATTTCAAAGATCAATGACACTTTGTAAATACACTTTAAAAGATATGTCATTGATAAGATTTTCATGCAAGGCAGGTAAGTCAGATCAAAGAGAGTTGAAAATCTATTTATAATGACCAACTATTATAAAATGATAAATCATGAATGAAATCAAATTTTTCAAGAATGATCATGAGATACGCACATTGATTCAAATCTCATATTTAATTCCAAATCATGACAATGCATTGTAAAATTGAGATTTTGAATATATGCAAAACTCATCTTTGAAATATATTTATAATCAATGTTTATGTTAAAAATGGTGGAAGTCAACAATTTAAATATACATATACCAGAAAGCTTCCTTTTTAGAGAACAACTAAGATAACATGTTAGACATTGGAGTTTAACATGTTTGAGAATTTTCCCAAGAGCAAAAGTCAGATTGAAAATGAATTAGCCAAAAAGGCTTAATTTCAAGGATGTATATAAACACAATGACTTTGCTATTGACCAAGAGATAAACTTGACTTTTAGAGATGTGTCTTGAAGAATAGGAATATTCAACTCAAGAATTTGAATAGAAGGATCTAGTTACTCGAAGAATGAATGAAGACAAATGGAAATACATTTGAGCAACAAGATGAGTATAAGAATTTATAGATGATGAAACACATACTCATTGATCCAAATGACTAGAGTTCTAGAATATTATCCTGAAAAGTTATTCCACAATAATGGTTAATGCATTAATAATCATTCATAATGCTTGGAATAACATAGCCAACCAAAGATTTATGCATCAGGCATAAGGCTTTCACATATTGAAATTCTTTTCTGGGAAATACACTTGAAACTCATGGATAGATAACTTGTTAGACATAAGGTCTAATTTGTTAGAAAATAATGGTTGAGGAGTTCAAGCAATAACAAGTTTAAAATCAAGAAATAATATGTGAATGATGGGGAAAACTCTAGTGATGGATTTGAAGCATTTCTAACTTTTAGTATACATAAATATTAACTTCCAATTTTGAAACCAATTTAAATGCAAACAATATATAAGTAATTTTCAAATAATGTGTATGCATTTTTATAAACAAGAAGAATTGAAATCTAAGTATATTTTTGAAAGATGAATTGGAATCTAAGTATATTTTTGAAATGAACATTTCAAAACTCAAATACACAATTTCATTTTAAGTCCATTTAGCAATCTAAAAACAATTTGAAAACCATAAATGATTGATTGCTAATGGTATGCAATTTTATAACACATGATGGAATGAAACCAAAACACATTTTTGAATTGTGTACTTCAAAACATAAACTGATAGATAAACTATGCACAATTTCACTTATCGTTCATTTAGCAATCTATAAACAAATTAACAATCATGAAGGATTGATTGCTAAATGAATGCAATAATGGACAAATACTCATTACTCAAAATAAATAATTCATATAATCACAGTATAGAGTAAGGATTAGATATCACCGTAATTCCTCTTGTCCTTGTGACAGCTTGCTTGATTTTGGTGGAATAATATTGATTTCTCTCCTTTGCACAATCAGCACCAAAATCCAAACTCCGAATTTCAGCATCATCAAGATATGAATTTGTGTTCATGTGGTCATAGTCTTGAGAAGCTTTTTCTTATTCTACAGAACTGTATAAATTTCTTTTCTTTATGGTATCCAACATTGATTGGATCCATTTCTTGTTAGCTTGTAGGAATCAAGATAAAATTCTCATGCTCTAAGAATATAATCAATTCGAGGCAATTGCGCATAATGAATTAACATGTCTTTATGCATAAAAGAAATATTTTCTTTTCAAATCATTATATATGCATAAAGAATTATCCTGTTGAGCATTGCAATCCCTTTATAAATAAATCTATTAAATGACTTTTTAAGGGATGTGAAAACACAATTTCAAAATCATTTGGAATGTCCATTCCTAAGATTTCAAAATATAAAACCTCAATAAATAGACAATAGTATAGGAGATTTTATCATTGTGTACCTTTGCCTTAGATACTTGGAGGATTGCTTTTGCTTACCCACTGCATCTTTCTAGGATGTTGATACTTTGAATATCTTGCTTTGGGTGTTGGCAATCGTCTCTCAAAATACATAGACTCCAGGAGTCTTTTACTTGATGCTTGAGAGATCCTCCTTTTCTTGTTCTCCTCAAGATAGTTGAGAGGTACTCTATGGTAGTCCATTCTTGAGGTAGGACGTACTCTTTTTCTCCATTGCATTTCTTTGTGATTAAACTTTGCAGTTCCAGCAATGGGTGCTCCGAGAGTTCTTCTTTTCGATATATATGGTATGAACCTCTTTCTTGGTGCATGAGAAACTCTTGGTTTCTTCTTCATCATCTCCGTACCCTTATGTTCATTCTTCTTATATTCAATCTGCATACATAAAGTACTAGAAGAACATTTTGGTACCCACATATACTTGGGTCCTTGATTGTTAGGATTAGACATTACTTGTCTTTTTGGAACCCAAGCATATTTATTTCTCAAATTAGAATTTCTTCTAATATAGCATGTGTGAGAAATATGACCTGATTTACCACAATAATTGCAAATAATATGATGATATGTATTATGAGATTCTATGCAAGTATTGTGTTGATCAAGAAAAGATGATTTCAAATGATCAGTTTGCCTAAGTTCTTTCTTTCCGCATGAATTTCCAGCATGATTGAAAATCTTTTTGCTTTTCTCATTAGAATCAATAATTGGTTGAAAAACAACTTTATGCAAGCTTTGAAAATCAGTTTTACAAAAATCACAAGAAGAATTGGAACTTTTTACCTTAAGTTCATGTTGAGCTCCAGAGAGAGAATTTTCTTGTCCGTCCCTAACGAGCTCTTTTCGGGAATCATTTTCCTCTTGTTCTTCTATGTTGACAAGATCATGGAAGTGTTCTATAATTTCTCCTTCTTCATTGTCAACTTCCACTTGTTCATGAATCGTGGATATATAGCTTGTAGTTTCACATGAACTGTCAACACTTTCAACTTCAACACACTTGTTAGAAGTATACAGAGAATCAAGAGTATCCCAAATATCTCTTGCAGTAGAGCAACATCTAATTTTCTCAAAATCATTTTCAGTTAAAGTACTATACAAAATTTTCATTGCTCTAATGTTCAACGAAAACATTTTCTTTTCTCTTTCTGTCCAATCCTTTCTCGGTTTGAAATCAAAGACATTTGTAAAAACATCCCACATATCATAATCAAAGCATTTTATAAAAGATGTCATTCTAGCTTTCCAAAACCAAAAATCAATATCTTTTAAAATAGGTGGAATTGTATAGTCAAAACCTTCAGAAAGTATATAACACCCAAAATCAGCCATTATAAACTCTTGAGACGGTTAAGTCCTTTAAACAAGAGTCCGGCTCTGATACCAAATGTTAGAACCGGCTGACACCCAAGAGGGGGGGTGAATTGGGTGTAAGATAAAAACTTAAGAACTTTGGAATTCTTTTCGCATCTTAGAGGAAGCAATAAATATGAAAGTAATGAATCATAAATCACAGTTAGATATTTAAATGATATATGCTGGAAGTATAAGAGCTTAGGGAAGAGAATATGCAAACTGTGATTTATCCTGGTTCGGCCCAATCCACGATGACCTACGTCCAGTCCCCAGGCTCCTCCTGAGATTTTCAATCCACTATCTTCCTCAAGTTTAACTGGGTACTTGAGAACCACTACACTCTCACAAGTTTGATCCGGGCACTTGTGAAGCCTTTACAATTCTCGAACTGAGATTACTCTCCCTTACACACCGTAAGATTACAACCAAGTTGCTCCCCCTTACACACCGTAAGGATACAACTTTGATGATGAAAGATTACAATCAATCTTCTCTCTCAGAAGTGAATAGATGAATACTGAAGCACAATGAAAACAATCTCTCTCTCAAATATACATGATATAGAAAATGGATAAGAACAGAGAGTAGTTGGGATGATTCATGATTTTCGCATGTTTCTCGTTGGTGTTCTCATTGGTTGTTCTGGACTCTAAATGCTCTTCTATTTATAGTTGATGAAGGTTGATGACCGTTTGAGCATTTCAATATATCCGTTGGAGTGTGGCTTCTTCAATTTGAAAACTAGCCGTTGTGAACGTTGACGCTCCTCTTCCGTAAATTCAGCTTTTGACTCTTCTCATCATCTCTTCATTGTTTTACTGGAAAAATGCTTTAAACACTAATACAATGAAGTGTTAGAGTGATTAGAAGCAATAAGAATGAGTTATATGATCATTCCATTGATTTCCAGAATTTTCGGGACGTTGCTCTGTTTTTCTGGGAAGCATTACTCGAGTACGTACTCGAGTAAACATCAAGTTTCTTCACAGGTTACTCGGGTACCACCTCGAGTAAATGTACTTTTTGAACTTGACTTACCCGGGTAGTGACTTGAAGTTTTCGTCAATAACTCTTCATGAACAGTGATTTACTCCAGTAGTGACTTGAAGTTTTCGTTCAAAAACTCTTCATGAACAGTGATTTACTCCAGTACCGACTTGAAGTTTTCGTTCAAAAACTCTTCATGAACAGTGCGTTACTCCAGTACCGACTTGAAGTTTTCGTCTAAAAAACTTGCTAGCACAGTGCTTTACTCGAGTACATACTCGAGTAAATTGTTGCAGTGGTACAAAACGCCGAGAGCAACATTTTTCAGAAACAGAGTTACTCGAGTAGCTCCTCGAGTATCTTTGTCAACCGGATGGCAACTGGAAGTTTTCCACATGGTTACTCGAGTAGCTACTCGAGTAATGTTGCAGGCCGAGAGCAACTGGAAATTTTCTATCTGATTACTCGAGTACCTACTCGAGTAAAGTCTTTTGTTTTCAACCAGTTACTCGAGTAGTGCCTTCAAGTAAATTCTTGATTTTGACTCGAAACATGGCAAATTATATATCATCGGAAAGCCCTCATTATCTACATTCCAATGCAACAAGAATCATCTCCAAAATCGTTGTGTACAGAAAGTTATGATCCAAAGAGTATCTACTGTTCTTCGGCAATCCTAAAATCACGAGCAGCAACTTCCAGAAGTCATAGCTCTTAGGATATAGCTTCAAATGTGACATATTATATATCCATGGAAAGCTCTGTGAGTCTTCTTTCATATGGCACCGGTTTCGTCTCAATCCGATATGTATTTTGAGAGTTATGTTCAAAATACCGAAGCTGTCCTGGAATATGACGGTGATTCATGCGTTAACTTCAACAGATCATATCTCCCTCATCTGAACTCCGTTGAATGTGATCTTGGTGTCAAAAGTTCGTGTTGGAAGTCTAGTTTCATATGTCACCGGTTTCAGTTCGATCCGACATGTGGTTGGAGAGATATCATCAAAATACCGAACCTATGTTCTGACGCGCGAAAACAGAGTATCATTTACTTCAAGTTCCGCCTCGGGTAATCTTCAAGTAACCCGGCAGATTACTCGAGTAAGGCCTCGAGTAAACACGTCCAAAATCAGAAAATGACATATTACTCGAGTGATTACTCGGGTAATCATCCCCAAAGGTACCATAGCTTCCGTATACATCATTTTAGCTTCGTATTGACCCATTCCAACATCCGTATGATCATAGAAACCTCCGGTATCACTTCTAGGAGCTTGAATCTTGATATTCTCATGTGATCTTGCAAGTTCTTCTTTCTTTCTTCTTGTTTTTCCTCTTGATGATCATTCTTCATAACCCAACTTCAATCTTCTTGATGAATATCTTCAATCTTCATCTTTCTTTCTTCTTTCTTCAATTCCTTGCCTCTTGATTTTCTTCTTGATGATTATTCTCCATTTATGAGGCATTATAATATCAACCCACAATGATGTCTATGACTAATCTACAAGATATACAACATTAAATATGGTAGTTAGTCAATGTGGAAGGTAAGTATATTATACAAACTTTTTGCTCATATTTAACATCTATATTTGACATCATCAAAACTATTCATATCTAACACAATATCTATCAAACTTAATCGGAATCCTTTCCTCGGTATTCCAATTGAGAGGAATGTCTGTCAATCGGGTGGCTCTCCTACCACTTCGTCTAGACCGGTTATGTGGCTCATTGTGTTCCTGGCTCGGAGCATTGTTAGGCTCGCTCTGATTTGAATTAGTTGGATTGGGAGTACCCTCACTAGGACGACTCATTATCTAAAAACACTTTAAGGACACTATTTAAGAAAATTTTGCTACACGGTGCTTATTTTTATAACAGGGCACTATCTACAATGGTATCGTTCAAAATCAATATAACAGAAGTAACAAGCTTAAACCAAACAAAATAGAACCCAGTTTAGCAAAAGCAACTAAGAGCTACACCATTATAGTCTTCAACTACGATCAAAATCAAACAAAACCAAACCAAACAAGCTTAAACCAAATAAAAAAATATAACAGAAGCTACGCCACGACTCTCAAAATCATCACTTTCAAATGGAATAATTAACCCAGGTCCACTAGAAGCAACAAGGTTAAACTATAGTCTGTAATGCAAATGGAAAACCACCAAAATAAACCCAAGTCCACAATTTCAGAATAATTAAATGGTACCTTAAACCTTTGGTTGAGGATCCTCTTTTTCCTCTGGAATTGAACAGACCTTGGCCACTTGTTGTAGGAATCAAACAAAGAAAATGAGGGCCAAGTCATCTCACATTTTCAATGAAAAACCCAAAAACGAAATGGAAACACAAACCTGATGACAATAAAGATGAGGTTGAGAACGAAACCAAATTGAGGAAACAAACGACGATAGCCTTCCGACAATGTATTCAACAGTAAATCTCCGTTGACGGCGGTGAAATTAAGGACGGAGGAGAGAAGGGGAAAGGAGGAGCTACTGCGAGATGAAGCAAGGGTTTTGTTGATGTGCTTGAGTTTAGATTTCAGAGTCAAATTTAGGTGCATTTTCAAATCCAGGTCATTTTTAAGACCCGTTATTAATTACAACCAGTCTTAAAAGTAATTTTTAAGACCGGTTGTAATTGACAACCGGTCTTGAAATATATATTTAAGACCGGTTATTAATAAATAACCGGTCTTAAAAATTGAAACTTTTTAAGACCGGTTATTAATTAATAACCGGTCTTAAATTTTTAATATTTTAGACCTGTTTTAATTTACAACCGGTCTTACAACTAATAAACATTTTATTTTTATAATTGTCTTTAATCCATATAATATTTTCTAGACCGGTTATTTTTATAACCGGTCTAGAAAATATATTACATATATTTATTTTTTTTAATTGTATATATTTTAAGACCGTTTTTTGTTATAACCGATCTTAAAATTATTTTCAAGACCGGTTTTTATTATAACCGGTCTTAAAATTATTTTTAAGACTGGTTTTAATTTTAAGACTGGTTTTTACTATAACCAGTCTTAATATTTCATCATAATTATAAAAATGCCACCGGTCATATTTTTAAGACCTTATCCGATATAACCAGTCTAAATGTTCTAGTCTAAAAACCCTTTTCTGTACTAGTGACTGATTTTCTTATTGATATATGCTAGACGTTTGATGCTGTTGATGGAAAGCAAGCACGACGAACTAACTCTTCAAGTCCACTGGATGAATTATTTGATCATGGTGAATTCCTTGTACTGTGTATTTCATGCTATTACATAGCTTGATGCTTAACAATTTGAAGATGATATGAATATTTATGTTGCAGGATGTGATGCACTTGCTTGCACGGTATGTTTTCTGATATTAGGTTGTTACTGTCAAACTTAAAAAGCAATAATGATTATCATCTGTTAGAAATGTGTTTCAGTTTGAATCACTGGCTTTTGGGAGCACTGTCATGTGTGGAAGAGATACTTTCTGGTGGTGGTGAATATCTGCAGTTCCATTTTACTGGGCTACGTGGGAACAATAAGTTTCTTATTTTATGCTGTGATCTGACAGCTGTACTTTTTCGTTATTTTTCCATTGTTAACTTGCGTGTTAAAATTTTATGCTTTGCTGCTACGGAGCAGTACAATATTTTTTCTTTTGTGATCTTTCTGTCGGAGAAAAGTTAGTTTTACTTGAGTCTGCAAGCATTGTTTTCTAAATGGTTCCAAAAAATTATTTTTTTTATTTATGTGCACCTTAATAATGCATCTCTCTTGCTGTAAAAAGCACGCTACTTGGATGAGTAAATAATATAACAGTATAACAAATTTTTATCTCAAGTTGTCATTTTCCATATATAAGCTTATAACGATGTTATTTTTATTATGTTGTTTTGGATGCAGCTATTTCATTAATTGCCTTATACTGCCAGTTGTTAATGGTCCCATGGAGGGTCTTATGATAATATACCTGCTCCACTTTTTCACTGCCATTGTTGGTATGGTCTTTCTCTGAGTTTCTTATTGTACTTGCAGAAAATATAGTGCATTATTGTTGTTATGATATCTTTGACCAATGATGATAATGTGAAAAATTTACAGGTGCTCAGTGGTGGGCTCAACAATTGGGAAATTCCATACCCTTTTTAAGCTGGGTACCCTTTCTAGGGGGTAAGTGACTTTATTTTATTTGGAGATGGATGTTGTTGAATGACACTGATATCATTTGCTAGTTGTGAGAATTTTTAGGTTCGCTTTCATGGAGAGATTTCCATGTGGTTTGGAGTTCGGTTGCCTTTGTGTTCATTTTAATATGTATTCTAGCTGTAGCATTTTATATCTGTAATGAATTTTCTTCCCTTTTATTTAGTTTGGCTCCACACTTTATTTTGCATGCACATAGGAGAACTTCAAACTCCCTGTCAGTTTTGGCTACTGTGTGCTCAATGTCATATGATCTTGGATATGGAGGAATGAAAATAGGCATAAGGAGAAATTCTACTGTGAAATTTCAATTTTGCATTCTTTGATATTGCTAATTTCTGTTACATTATTTAGAGAGAGGGAAACTATCTTGAAATTCACTACTGTATATTTTACTGCAATACCTTGAGTTATGAGTTCTATATCAAGCAGCCTTATAGGTAATGTATGATCTATAACTTCAAAAGACACTCCCCCACCCAACTGGTTAGTTTTTTAGGTTTGGGCTCTCTATTTGGACTTGTGCTATAAATTTGGTGCTTTCATTGAGAGGTTGATATTTATGGAGAGGGCTATCAAAGGAAGGTTCTGATGGGCCAAAGGTCAAGTGAAGTGCTATGGAGTGAAGCCTTTGAGAGGAAGTCAACTCTCTAACAGCAATGCATTGTTATAAGTTCCACATTGAGGAGTTTTACAAGTTAAGTGTGATTATAAGTTCAGGGGCTTTTTCATCCAATAGGCTCATATTTTAGGATCGGTCTGTCCCTTAGGACTTGTAACATTAGCTTTTAGGGTGGGAGAACCAACTCACTTAAATGCCACATCCCATACTACCAAGTTTCCATCACTTTGATTCTTGAGTGCCAACTTTTTCTTGTATTCTTTTACTTCTTAAACATTTTACACTTAAGCAGTTAAGTTCCATAAATTCTGTCACGGCCTTACCTTGTTTTAACCTTTTTCAAAGTATTCACGGAAAATGATATGTGGTTCGGTAGGCAACACAGGAATAGCATAACTATACTGATAATATGTGCATGATTATATAAATTCCCCATAGGGGTTTGTACATGATACTTATGATTAAGGTAGCCGCACAAAGCTACTAAGGTGTCTAAACTCATCCCAGTGAAATGGAGACTTCTTCCCGTCTTTGTTCCACTACTGTAATCCCCTCGTATGATACTCTGCATTGTTGTTTGCATATCTTCTGTCGTCTCCTATCTAAATTGTTGGTAGGGGAGAGTGAGATTCGAGAGAATCTCAGTAGGAAACAGATACCATAATGCATGCATGATTGATGCTATGTGTATGACATGTTAGCTTTATCTATATGTATGATCCATAATGACATTTCTGCATGTTCAATGTTTCATAGAACAAGACTATGGCCATAGCGAAAACAGAAACAGAGCTTCACTTATTCAAGTATGCTCTACACAATCAAGTAAAGTAATCACATACATCACTACACAAGCAAAGATATCAAATACATGCAAATAAGGTAAGTCCCCTACCTCCAGCTTTTCTCCTCGATTTACGTGCCAGCAACTCGAGCTCTCAGCTCTGTCCTATAATTCCAAATATACCATTTAGACACTTTCATAGTGTTTCTGGGGGTTATATGAGTCTATCTTGAAAAATTACTAAAATACCCCCGGGGACCCCGCCCCGCTGTATCTGGTCCGGCTGTACTTTTCCTGAAATTCTATCCTGGGCTATCCTGACATTTTTGCACAAGGAATCCATTTTCGGACTCGGAATTACCAAATTCACTGCCAAAAGACGAAATTGCCCTTGGCAGCCCTTATTTCAATGTTTCAGGGGCGTTTTCGTAATTATGTTTTCTTGGCCTTTTCCGAAAAAGTGCCCAACTGTATCCCCACCTAATTTTCGCTCCTAAACTCAATGGAACCATAAAATCATTGAAAATCCAACTCTAAGACCCATTTACAGCCCTGGCCGAATTATATGGGTTTTCCAAGGAAAATTGGGGTTTTTTGGTTTCGGCTGCGTAAACGCGTTCCTTTATGCTTCTAACCACTTTATTGACTATTCTATCATATTACAAATAACATTAGGACCCAATTTGGATAGCATAATAGCCCCACAAACCCATTTTCCATTTTTAGAACCAAAGATAATCCGGCGAAATTTCATCGATTAAATTGTCTACAATAACCAGAATAGTCAATATACAAGAGTTTGGAAGTTATCTGAAGCTCCTAATAGCTTTTTCTTGATGTGGCCAAAACCCTAACCTTGGTAACACCACAAATCTTCCTTCAAATACCTCAAACAACATAGAAGAGAAGCTTAGGAGAAGGATTATACACGTTAGGTACGAATTCATCGAAGAAATCGACCTATCTCATGAGTTTTCTCCTCTCCTTCTCTCTCTAAAAGAACACAACTCTCTCTCTCTCTCTCTCTCCCCTTATGGCTGCTGCTCACGTCTGAAATGGTGGGAGGAAGATGATGATTTGCCTTTTATCATTTATATTATAATATTTTAATCAATTGTTTAATTTTCCAAAATTCAGATTTTTACAAAGTTTTGGCAGACTTCTGCCCAAACTTTGAAAAGTCATAACTAATTCTAGAAAACTCAAAATGAGGTGATTCCAAAGGATATGGAACCCTTATTGAGTCTAGTTTCAAGAAAACATATAGCCTTTTGCTTTATGGAATCACAAAATTCCCAAAATTTTAATCTTTACATGCTGTTCCAGAAATTTCACAGTTTTTCTGTGCTGACTTCAAAAATTCATATCTTTTTGTATATAGCTCTAATTGAGTCATATGAACTATCAAATTAAAGCTTAGAATGTTTACTGTCATCTTGTAAAATTTCATAATTTTTTCTCATCATTTGGTCATTCAAAATCACATGACAAGCTCACTACCTCATAGGCGATTTCACCGAAAACATAATTATATTCTCCAAAATTCACCATTTTACTTTCTTAATACCTCAAAGATATAGAAATCATTAAGGGATAAATTTGGGCTCCTTCTAAATTGGGTTTAGCAGTCCACTTAATTTAGGCTTATTCTCAAGCCTCCAATCCCAAATTTCGGGGTATTACAAATTCAGTTATACCTTTAGCTTCTTTGAGACAAATGAGAATCTATCAATTTGTTGCTAGAAGGAAGAAGCCACACAATAATCCTGCACAAAGTTGATGAATGGTCTTTTGGTTTTTAATTTTGGTGCTTGTTAAATAAGCTTTGAAAAAATAAGTGTGTGCACAAGTTGTTTCAAAAATTTAACTTATGACTTATAACATCATTTTGATTTTTTCGAGCATTAACTGTTACTTTTAAATGTTATATATCCTTGTGCGACCTCCGTCTCGATATACATGACGTTTATTAGTTTATTAGTTATAACTATTATGTATTAAGTGTTATAAATGTCCAAATATGTAGTAGTGCATGAATGTTTAAGTGCAGAAGCTCATATGTATATTCTTGATCTTAGCCAAAAAGCCGAGAGAGGTGTTACTTCTGTATGTTCCGCCTCTATATATTGGAGTGTTTTTGTACACGAGAGCTTTGTTATGTGAATTTCCATAGTTTCTTTTTTTAGTGAGAAGAGTTAGTTATACATCTCCACTTATTCCTCTTACTACTCAGCATATACTAACTCCTGTCTTCAATAAAATATTTACTTTGTAGTTCAATTTTTTCATCAAAATGAGTCTTAGATTGAGGACTAAATGGAGTATATAACAATGATTTATAAGAAACTTAGGGCTTGTTTGATTATGTTTTCTGTATTTTTTTTCAAAACAGTTTATTAAATTGATTCTGAAAATGAGTTTTGAAAACAAAAAAATAAAAAAAAATTTTGGATCTTTGTTTTTAAAAAAATTTGTTTTTGAAGTGACATGGTGGCGATCATCGCCAATAGTATAGTGTCGATAAAGAATAAGTGGAGGCTTTACAAGATGGTTTTGTTTTTTAGTTTTTAAAAACAACCTTTTTTTATAAAAACAATTTATTGGAAACAGTTTTTCAAACAAGTTCTCAACTTTTTGTTTTTAAAAATAAAATCAAACAAGACTTTAATCTTTTAGTCTTTAAAGTTTTGATTCACTTCTCGGGGGGTTGGTGGAGGAGTTTATGGCTTCAGTGGTGGCAATGGAGCAAGGGACACCACAAGAGCCACCGCTGAAAATGGAGGTTTTGCATACTTCTCTTGTTTCAAAATCCGTAATGATATGCTTTGATGACTAAGAATAAAATCAAATGTACTTTATGCAAGTTCTTTTTAATTTTTAGATATACAATAAAGGGAATGAGTGTTTCAATTTAAAATATTTCAGCTTCATCGTATGCTTGAGGGTCACTCATGGGGTTTAATTTGTTTACTTAATATCCGTGTATGATCCATTTTTGTAGTGTAGAATGAGTGCTATGTTTTTTTAACAACAGAATAGAGGAATATTCAATTTAGTGGATAATGTAATAATGCATTCAGTAAGCGAAAAGAGAAGTAGATGAGTTTAATGGCAAACGATGAACTTGTTAAGTTCGTGACTGAAATCCAGTAAGAGATTACAATCACAATCAATGTTTTAAAAGCCGGACCGGACATCGAACCAGAGATGCTTTCGGGTCATGGGTCGCAAGGTCGGACCGGCGATCGAACCGATAACATAATAATTAAACAAAAATAATATTATATGTATATATAATTATATAAATATAAAAAATATGAAATTTTAACATTACTTAAAAATAAAAACATATAGAAGCTTATATGTATCATCTTTCCTAAATTCCAAGTTCTAATACATTGAAATTATTAAAAATAACACAATAACATGTCAATAATACCCATAAACGGTTCCTAGTTCAACCACTCTGGTTCTCGACCCAACAACCGGTCGGAAGCGGCCTGAAACGGTTCAAATGGTGAAACGGTTGAACCATGCTGAACGAGCCGAAAGCCCTAACGGTCACCAGTCCAACCGGTCCGACCGTTCGATTTTGTCTGGTTTTCCCAACATTGATCACAGTAATTGTAGAAAATGAGAACTGTGTTTCTAAGTACATAGGGATCTTGAAGAGTAAGAACCAACCCTCTACTGATGACAGGGCATCCAGTGGCTTTGGTACCAAACCAGTTGAGGGCACCATAAGCTTCTCAGATATGGATGGTCCATATTTGAGTTTTTTATTTTTATTTTTTTTTTCGAAAAACTCTTTTAATAGATATAAAATCTAAAATAAAGATAATATCTTAATTATCATTTTCTTAAAAAAAATATTTTAATTTAAAAATCATCAATTACAAAATCTCAAATATGGATTGCTCACATCAGATCAATCCAAATATGATTGGCTTATGGTACTCATCACTTGTTCCCTTCAGCACCATGGCTCCAGTAAATCCTTCAGTTGCTATAGTCCCTTCTCCACTAACTCCCATAGTAGGGTATGCTGCCTCCATTAAATCCTTCAGTTGCTCTAGTACCTACTCCACTAACTCCCATAGTAGGGTATGCATGGACAGGACCAGGCTAGTAATCAACTTGAGATTTGGTGTAGAGAAGACCTTGGGCTGAACAGGATAGCCTATGAACCAATCTAATCTAGTTCCAACGCAAAGTCTAGTTCAACTAGACTCAATCCACTGTACTACCTTACTAGTTCAGGAAGTAAATGACCTCAATTTTTTTGTCCTTTTCCTTATGGGAGGTAGAATTTCAACATGATAAATACTATTAAAACAAGGAAAAATCCCATTAAAATACCACTTGAATTTGTTTAACTTAAAAAATTCCAGTATAACATATAAAAGACAGACAAGGGATGGGGTGGGCATCTAGGTTATTGAAGTTTTAGGTTAAAGGCCAAAATGCCCTTTTTGGGCCAACATTGAAATTGTCAGCGTGCACCCCTTTTGGGCCACACTCTAACACAATTGGTGAGAATAAGTTGTCATTCTCATTATTGATCTCATCAAAACCATTAATAATTATGTTATTTCCTATTACTGAAATTGTCAGTGCCCACCCCTTTTGGGCCCATACTCTGTCACATTTAGTGAGAATAAGTTATCATCCCATTATCAATCTCGTCAAAACCATTAATAATTATGTTATTTCCCATTACTGAAATTGTTAGCGCCCATCCCTTTTGGGCCAATACTAACACATTTAGTGAGAATAAGTTGTCATTCACGTTATCAATCTCGTCAAAACCATTAATAATTTTGTAACTCCCATTACTGAAATTATCAGCGCCTACCCCTTTTGGGCCAAGAATGACATATTTGGTGAGAATAAGTTATCATTTCGATCTCGTCAAAACCATTAATAATTTTGTTATTCCCATTACTAAAATTGTCAGTGTCCATCCCTTTTGGGACCACACTTTCACATATTGGTTATGACGTCATATAATAGTTGGCATTCCCATTATTGATCTTGTCAGAATCATTAATTAATTTGGCATTCCGATTAGTCAATTTTTCAGAGTCCCCTCTGTTGGCTAACTCTTTCACACATGCAACTCATGATGTTGTCATTCCTATTATCAATTTTATCAAAACAATTAATTAATTTGTCATTTCCGTTAGTGAATTAATCAGAGGCCCCCCTCTTTGTAACACCCCAAATTTTATTCACAAAAAATATATTGTAATTAGTTGAGAAATTCAATAAAATTGTGAATATTCATGAATTTGGATCTTGTGAATTTTGAAATATTCATATTCATAAGAAATGGGAAAATTAATTCAAAAATTGAATTAAACTACAAAGGGGATAGCAAAATCATAATTTTGCCAATTTAGCCCAAGATTAATTATTTTCCAATTAATTGGAGTTAATTTCAATTAATCAAGGAAAATAAAGGAAAATGCATAATGTGATTATTCTTGGTGGAATAAATCAAGAATTGGGAAATTAAGGGGGATTATATGTAATTCAATTATTTAAATTATGGGACTAATGAAATGCAAAATTTCCTCCTTTTCTCTTCTAATATCGTCCATGCATGAAAGAAAGATGGAAAAATATTAAATACATGATCACATACCACAAGAAGAAGGAAATTACGACTATGGTTGAGTGAGTTGGTAGATTACATGTTGAGTGTACGAATAGGAGGAGAAGCTTGAGTAAAGGAGTAAAACACTTGAGTGCTTGGAAGAGGAAAAACATGATTGCATGGAAGAGTATGTACATAGAGAAAGAAGCATGGGCTAATTGGAGAAAAGAAAGGGAGAGGGACGGAAATTTGAAGAGCAAGAAAGAGAAAGACCAATGATTCAATTAGTGCAAGTCAATGAAGAAATTATGAGGAAGAAGGGAATTGTGACAAGTGTCACATAGGAGCCATTGATTAAATCAAGGGCTAAGAGGCAACAAGAGACAAAATAATAAAACACTTACTCCCTCCTCTCCCAAGCATCATTTTGGCCAACCACAAGCAAAAAGAGAGAGAGTGAGTTTGTGAGTTCTTGGGAGAGTTAGAGAGCAAGAGGAAGCAAGAAACTAATGTAAGCATGGTTTCTTTGATTATTCTTATGGCATTTCTTTAGAATCCTTCTCTAAACTCTTGTTTCTCATGAATCTATGATGTTGAAGACACACTTTGATATCAAGAAGAGAGGTAGGAGGAGCCTAGAATAAGAGAAAACCAAGAAGCCAAAGAGGGTAACTTCATGAACTTGCCTCCTTGAGTTGTTGTTGGTAATTGTTGTTTGGCTTTTATGATTTTTGGGTTGAGTTGTAAAATTAGAAAAGCCATAACCCTAAGGTGTTATGTTGCCCAAAATCCTTTAAATCATGATTAAGAAGTGTCTAAGTGAGTTAATCAAGGATTAGAAGTGGAAAAGTACAAGTTTTGGGAGCTAAACACAACCTCATTTTTCCATTTTTCCCTAATAATTTTGGCCAGCACCAGAATTGGTAGTAGGATTTGGATTTTTATGAAATAAATGGTTCCATTAGATTTAGTGGGCAAAAATAGGTGGGGTTACAGTTGGGCACTTTTTCGGTAGAGGCCGAAAAAGCATAATTACGAAAACGCCACTGAAATCCCTAAATAAGGGCTGTCAAAGGTATTTTCGTAATTTGACAATGAATTTGGTGGTTTCAAGCTCAAAAATGGATTTCTTGGGCAAAAATAAGTTAGAATAGCCTTAATCAAAATTTTGGAAAAACGTGTCATTGGGCCAGGTACTACAGGGCCGGGTCGGGCTGGGGTCCTAGGGGCTTTTTAGTGAATTTTCACCATAGACTAATATAACCACAAGAAACACTATGGAAGAGTCTAAAATGATACTTGGATAGGTTATGACCTATTTCTTGTACATTTAATATTTTAGGATCGAGTCGAGAGCCGGAACGACACGCTTTACGAGACATCGTAAAATAGAGGATTATAAAGCGTTAAGGTAGGGGCATTATCCTTCATACATTATGCCATAGTTATATGATTGTGTGGATGCTAATGTTTGTAAATGCACTTTATTAATCAACACGATTTGCTCAGAGAAGGGCCAGAAGTGTCAAAGGCACTTACACAAGAGTTGGTGAAAACCCAACAAGTGCAGAATAGTGGGGCAGGGCCCTACTCATGTATACATGTAGATGATATGTTTATAATATTCATTAATTGGTACATACATGGCATATATCATATCTACTTTTCGCATTCTTTATGAACGATGGCATTCTCTACAGGGATTCTTCGGAATCTCACCCTATTTTTAAATAAACACCTCAGCGGGTACCAGTGGGGTAAAGGGCAAAGACGTTGATGACAGAAAGTGAGTGGCATGTGTCTCGAGGCGAGGTCAAGAACGTGGTTACAATTTAGCCCATGTTTTGTCATTTTCAGGAAATTGTAAATATTAAGTTTCCGCTGTATTTTCTGTTTTCGTTGACGAATGATATTAGAATTGTAAATGAATATTGTTATCAGTATAATTGTACTTTTCTGTATGCCCATTGAATTACGTCTTTATTACTCTTCAATTATCGAAATGGAAACGGGTGTTGACACTCTTGACCAATACTTTAACACATTTGGTGAGTACGTATTGTACTAGTTGTCCTTGTCATTAAAAGTCATCAAAAACATTAATAACTTTGTCATTTCTATTAGAGAATTTTTCAGAGCCCACCCCTTTTAAGCCAATACTTTCACACATTTGTTAGTATGTCTTGCATTAGTTGTCATTGCCATTAGCTAATTCGTCAAAACCATTAATGACTTTGTCATTCCCATTTATTAATTTGTCTAAAGCCACCCCTTTTGGGCTAACAGTCACACATTTGGTGAGAATAAGTTGTCATTTTCTTTATTGATATCGTCAAAACCATTAAAAATTTTGTTATTCTCATTACTAAATTTGTCAGCGCTTAGCCCTTTTTGGGCCATATTGTCACAAATAATATTTCTTGATTTAGTTACTTCCTGTACAAAGAAAAGTGCATAATAGCATACTGTTGGAATAAAGGGACTAAAGCTTTAGCCAATCTCCATACACTAAGACTACATCACAAAATACCACAGCTATGAATCAGTATACAAGAACGGTGACCAAAATCATCATAACTTGCAACACTTTGCTACAATCAATTAAGTCTTTTCTGATGATGAGAGAATATAACAGTAGTCTAACCATACTAACCTATCACTAAAATAATTTAAAACCAACAAAAGAGGCAACGATTTTAACACTAAACTAGGGAAAAAAATACTAGAACATAACAAGCCCACCGTGGTAGACTTGAACAATTAAACAGAGAAACTATCAAAGTACCTCGCAAAGCTATTAGAACTTGTATGCTATGAAGCCCATAAACCATTCTTGTGTTCCTACATGAAATCAAACAGATATTGACCAAATTAAAAGCAATGTGAAAAAGGATATGGGGGTTGGGGTAAATGGGAAGAAAATAAAAAGCCAACTGAGCACGCTACCATTTCCTCCAAAGATCAGGGGCCTTACAAAGGGTACCATCTCTACTACATGGGACATCACAAAAAACACGATCAAATAAAAGTTGGGTAATATGCTGTTTTGAATCCATGGTATCATGCTTTCGGTTTAAATGGCATCCCGGGAAGTGCTGAGCTTCATGCTGTGAAAGATCAGGTGTGGTGCGGACTCTGTGAGGATGAGGAGATTGGAGGTGAAAGAAGTTCATCGGAAAAAAAGTTAGAGGAGGAAGAAGGTTGGAGAGAGAAATAAATTAATTCAGGGGCATTTTGGTCTTTTCAACTTAACATCCAAAACCCAGACTCCTCCCAATCACCAATTTGTCCTTTCCATTTCTTATAAGACTTTTTAGGGTTTTGTAAATTCAAATGGTATTTAAATGGAATTTTTCCTTAAAACAACAATATATATATATACAATCATATAAAACTCATCCTAAAACATTAAAATTGTTGTAAAAATACTAGATGATGTGTATGTCCATAAACTCTCAACTGTTGGCCTTTCACTTTCTACACTCCACAACCTTTCTAATGAATAGTCTTTATACCTATAACTCAAAGTTATAATGCGTACACTCATGAGGATTAACTTTGTTGTTTACTTTATATAACCTTGGTTGAGATTGAAGGCCTATACATAAAGTACTATGTACTACACTTTTGTTGCATCTAAATGAATAAAATATTGCTCCATATTTCTCTCCAATTTTGTCTTCATATATCTTCATCTCTTTCATCTCAATCTTTTATATCTTCCTTATTTCATAACATGTTATCCGCACGAATTCGCTCAGAATGCTTATGATCTAGTTTTCTATTTCTTCTATTCTCTAACTTTATCATTTCCATACTATAGTTTATGTTCTTTATTCTCTATGTTATTTTATCTTTCTAGTTTATATTGTCAATCTATTGTTCTATATTTTTTTTTTATTTTTCTTTTACTCTATCTATTTTTATCTTTCATGTTGTTTTCTTTTATATGTATATCTGGTATAATCTAAGCTATTATATGGAATTTGTCAACACCCATTTTCATTTCGATATTCAAAGAGTAATAAGGATAGAATTCCATGGGCATATAGAAAAGTATAATTATACTGATAAAAATATTTGTTTACAATCCCGTCATCGTTCGTTGGCGAAACACAAAAAATATAGCGGAAACTTAATATTTACAAATTTTCCAAAATATTAAGGCATAGACTAAGGTATAACAACATTCATATCCTCGCCTTGAGACATGTGCCACTCACTTTTCGGCGTCTAGGTCTTTTTCCTTAGACCTACTAGTACTTGCTGAAGTGTTTATTTAAAAATAAGGTAAGATTCTGGAGAACCCCAGTAAAAACATGCTATTGTTCACAGATAATGTGCAAAGTAAATATGATATATGCCATGTATACACTAATTAATGAACATTATAAATATATCATCTGCATGTATACATGAGTAGGGCCCAGACCCACTATTCTGCACCGGTTGGGTTTTCACCAACTCAAGTGTAAGTGCCTCTGACCCTTCTGGCCCCTTTCTTGGAAAATCGTGTTGATTAATAAAGCACATTTACAAACATTGGCATCCACACAATCATATAACTATGGCATAATGTATGAAGGATAATGTCCCTACCTCAACGCTTTATAATCCTCTGTTTAACGATGTCTCGTATAGCGTGTCGTTCTAGCTCTCGAGTCGGTACTAAAAAATTAAATGTACAAGAAATAGGTCATAACCTATCTAAGTATTATTTTAAACTCTTCCATAGTGTTTCTCGTGGTTATATTAGTATATGGTGAAAATTTACTAAAATGCCCTTGGGACCCCGGCCTAGCCCCGCTGTACTCGGCCCAATGGCACGTTTTCCTAAAATTTTGACTAATGCTATTTTGAATTATTTTTGCCTAAAGAATTAACTTCCAGCCTCAAAATCACCAAATTCACTGTCAAATTACGACAATACCCTTGACAGACCCTATTTAGGGATTTCAGTGGCATTTTCATAATTATCCTTTTTCAGACTCTACAAAAAACGTGCCCAACTGTAACCCTAGCTATTTTTTCCCACTGAGTTCAATGGAACCATTTATTTCATGAAATCCAACTCGTACTACCAATTCTGGTCCTGAACAAAATATTGAAGGGAAAATAGAAAAATGGAGCTTTATATTTTAGCTTCCAAACCTTGCACTTTTCCACTTCTAATCCTTGGTTAACTTATTTAAACACTTCTTAATCATGATTTAAAGGATTTTAGGCAGCATAACCCCTTAAGGTTATAGCTTTGTCCAATTTCATAACTCAACCAAAAATCACAAAAACCAAACAACAATTACCAACAACAACTTCATACTAACATAAAGTTGAGATTGGTATAATTACCTCTTAAACTTCTTGGATTCTCTTACTCTAGGCACCTCCTCCTTCTCTTCTTGCTCTTAAAGTGTGACTTCACCACCATGGATTCATGAGAAACAAGATTTTAGAGAAGAATTCTAAGGAAATGCTATAAGAAAAACCAAAGAAACCATACCTACCTTAGCTTCTTCTTCCTTGAGCTCTCCTCTTCTCTCTATTTCTCAAGCTCTCTCATTTTGCTCTTGTCTTGGCCGAATTGTGTCTTGAAAAAGGAATGAGGAAGTGTTTTATTAATTTAGTCTTCCCTCTTCCTAGCCCTTGATTTAATCAAGAGGCCAAAATGTGACACTTGTCACCATCTTCTCTTCCTTCATGATTTCTTCATTATCTTGCCATTAAATTGTATTAATTGCTTGCTCCTAAATATCCGTCCCCCCTCTCCTCTTACAAGACAAGAAAGCTCTCTTCCATTTAATTAAGTTTGTCCTTTCCTTCACTCAAGCTTTTCCCTTCATGCATTCACCATACCCTCTTACTTTATGCCATAACCTCTTATCATGACCACTATGCCCATGTCTTCACTTGGTGTACACTCCATCTTTGTCATCATTGATATGTGCATGTAGTATAGTCATCATAACCTTCTTTTTGTAGCATTTGATCATGAAATCAAATTTTTTCTCTTATTCTTCATGCGTGGATGAAATTAAAGAAAGGAAGAGAAGAAAATTGTTTCTCAAAATTCCATAATTCACATAATTGGTTTATGAATAATCCCCCCTTAATTTAACAATTCTTGATTTATTCCACCAAGAATAATCCAATTACGCATTTTCCTTTATTTTCCTTGATTAATTGAAATTATCTCCAATTAATTGGAAAATAATTAATCTTGGGCTAAATTGGAAAAATTATGATTTTGCTATCACCTTTGTAATTTAATTCAACTCTTGAATTAATTTTCCCATTTCCTTATAAATATGAATATTTCAAAATTCATAAGATCCAATTTCCATGAATATTCACCATTTTATTGAATTAATCAAATAATTACAATATATTGTTGGTGAATAAAATTTGGGGTGTTACAGTTCTCCCTCACTTAATTAAATTCCGTCCCCGAAATTTGCTACACTTATACATTCATGAATTCTGGGTAATGCTTCTTTATACTTTCTTTTATTTCCCACGTAGCCTCTCTAGGTGATAACCCTCTCTAGACAACCTTGACAAACAGGATGCTATAGTTTCTAAGCTGTTTTTCCTGCCGATCAATGATTCGATTAGGTATGATTTCATAAGTCAGATCTTCACGCATTTCCACATCCTCGTACTTTATTACGTGCTTTGGATCAGGTTGATACTTTTCATCTGAGAAATATGGAAGACGTCGTGTAGCCTTCATAGACTCAGTTGCAAAGTGATAAGGTAGCTACAGGCCCAATCTTCTCTAAGATTTCGAACGGACCAATGTATCTTGGTTGTAGCTTCTTTGCTTTCAATGCTCTGCCAATACCCGTAATAGGTGATACTTTCATGAACACGTGGTCACTGACTTCAAATTTCAGAGGTTTTCGCCTCTTGTCTGCATACCTTTTCTATCGGCTCGAGCAGCTAACAATCTCTGCTTGATTAGCTTTATCTACTCCGTTGTCTGATCAACAAGGTCTGGCCCTATTATTTCCCTTTCAGACAACTCAGTCCAGCATATCGGCGATTGACACTTCCTCCCGTAAAGCGCCTTATACAGAGTCATCTGGATGCTCGAATGGTAACTGTTGTTGTAGGCAAACTTTGCCAATGGAAGGAATTTGTCCTAGCTACCTTTAAAATCAACCACACACGCCCTTAGCATATCCTCAAGGGTTTAGATTCTTCGTTCTGCCGGACACGCCCTTAGCATATCCTCAAGGGTTTAGGGATGATATGACATGCTGAATCGGAGTTTGGTACCTAAAGCTTCATGTACCGCCTTCCAAAACTTAGAAGTGAACCTCAGATTTCGATCGGAGATCATGTTCTTCAGAATACCGTTTAATCTCATGATCTCATTAATGTAGATCTCTACCATTCGATCAGGGGAATAGTGAACACTAATCAGTAGGAAGTGAGCTGTCTTCGTGAATCTGTCAACTATCACCCATATAGCGTCATGGTTTTTGACCTTAGGCAATCCTGTCAAGAAATCCATGGTAACGCTTTCCCACTTCCACTCAGGTATCTCAGGATTCTGACCTTAGGTATCTCATGAAACCTATTTTATAATGTGTGAGAACTATATATATAGTGCAAGTCAAATTTATGGATGATCAAATAGTAGAGAATATTTGAAAGAAGACTATGTATATCATAATTTTTCATTATTTTATATTATAATGTATTTATCTTTACATTTCTCTCAAATTAATTTTAGCTCCTAAACAACACAAATCATTGCAATAAGATCTTTATGTATTTTGACTATGGATCTCCTCATATTTCTTTATGTAGTAGAAAATTCTAAATATTTCATACTTTGAATATACATCAAAAGAAACAAATTGAAGCATATTATTATTAATGAGTAATAAAGTTATATAAAAATGTGATAATATTTGTTAAATCTTGAAGAACTTAAATGTAACAAAATCGATATAGTTCTTTGAGAACTAATATATATTTTTCTTAATTCTATGGGTAGAAGAAGAATTGATCATGAAATGTTATGATTTATAGATTTACATCAGAGTTTCACTTTGTTAAAGGGTCTAAGTTATAGCCCAATGAACTAAAATCCATGATTGTATGTGAGTTATAAAGTACTTAAGCTTTCAAGAGAAAGATAGATTATTGGCTTATTATATACTGGTTTGTCTTTGAAATATAGAAATAAAGAAAGTTTATTTATATGACTCACACTTAAGGAGGAAATTGTTAGAATACAAGTGTAAGTTAATACTAAAAAGTTCTACTCATATACTTCCTCACAAGACCTATTGATCTCCCAAAAATGGATGTCAAATTGATATTTTATATCAATATCTTATGAAAATTGTAAATTTTGTTGTTGGTTAAGTAACATGCACAGTAAACCAGCAGTTTACTGGTCCAAACAAATTTATTGTTGGTATGACTTGTTTGATCATCCGAGTTTTATATAAAAGATTACGTATAACATCTATTAAAGAACCAGCAGATTTTTCCAAAATAGTTAACATATTATATAATTTAAGAATTATCATGTGCTATTTGTTCTCAAAGAAATTTGATTATGAGAGTATCATAAGTTATCATTTGGAATAGAGCTCTATATTTCTGGAAATATATCAAACTTATATGTGGGCCCATTTAAATAGCATATAAACCATACAAGTATTCAATGAATTCGGTAGATGCATCTATATAAAATGGTTACATGTATGATTATTATTAGTTTGCAAGATTATTTGAATAAATCATTATATTGAGCTTGCAATATCCAGATAATATGATCTAAAAATCATTTACTAAAGCCTCCAAAAATAGCTAGATCAATACTTTTAAGAATAAATTTTTATGTTGGCGTATTTTATCTTATATAGTGGTACTTTATATACATCAAGCTAACAAAATTCTCCCGATAAAATTGGCTTTTGGACAGTAGTCAGGATATTCCATCTTAAAAAGTTTGAATGTGCATTCATATTGATCCACCACAATGCACATAGATGGATATTTAAAGACAGCTGAGATAAATTTTGGGTAGGAACCTCCTTCTTCTTGTTTGTCTCTAAATGAAATAAAAGGATGTTTGTAATGGAAACAAATAAATTTAAGAGACTTATACTAGATGATTAATGGAATGTCATTTAACAAAGTTTTCCTAACATGAAGGGGAGCAATTGAATAGCTGGAAAAAAGAACAAAAGGAATGCATTATTATTATTATCAAGTATAGATCCTTGAATATAGCAATATGAACCAGAAGTTCATTAGGTTTTGCTTCATGAAATTTTGTATAAAATTTTCTAGATGCAATTACTGATGTAAACGAGAATTACTAAATCTCATATTCTAGTTGAAAATGTTCTAATCAGCATAAATGAAAGTGAGTCATGCTTGAAACATGAGATAATAATCAGTTCAAAAAGAGAAGAGAAATGAACAAATGATTTAGATTATTATATTGAGGAGGCAGGTACTCTAGAAGAGGCTAAGACATAACTAATTGTAAAAACTTCAAAAAAAGTTCAAGTACTTAAAAGTAATAAAGAGATTTCAATGAATTCTGTCATAGGAAAAATGGAATCGAAAAGATTAAATTGTCGACAACAATCTTGATAATAATTTTATGTGATCAATTGAGGATCTTATGCATAAATCTATCTTGTGAGTAGATAGAATGATGATTGGCCAAAAAGGAAAAGTGAAAGGGGAAAGACACAATAAAAATGTGATTACATTATTTTAATATATGAAAATTATGGACATGTAGTATAATATCCTGAATTTTGGGATCAAAGGTTAGAGAATAAACCCGAATTAAGTGGACTGCTAAATCCTGGTTTAGTAGGTATCCCAAATCTATTCCCTAATATTTCTTATATCTTTGAGGTATTAAAAGGAATAAAATGGTAAATTAATGAGTATAGGAAATTTGTATACAAAAATGGAATTTATTGAAGTTGCAAGTTCATGCTGCTTCATTCCTTCAAGAAGGCATAGAGTTTGTCATAAGGTTTTAGAAAACTTAATGATGAGAAAAAAGTATGAAATTCTACAAGATATAAGTATACATCCTAAGCTTTAAATTGATAGGTCATTTAAATCATTTGAAGCTATATACACAGAGTTATGAATTTTTGAAGTTTACTCAGCGAAACTGGAAAGTTTCTATGGTAGCGTCCAAAGATGGAATTTCTGGGGAGTTTGTATTTTCAATTGGCTAAATACTATATTTTTTCTTAAAACTAGACTTAATAAGGGTTCTATAGCCTTTAAAATCACTCCAATACAATGTTTACAAATTTAGTTATGATTTTTCAAAATTTGGGTAGAAAATCTACCAGAAAATCCAAAAATGGGAAAATAGGAAATTATGACATAAGCATATAATATAGTGACATAAGGCTATTATAAAACACTCATCCTCTTCCTCCTTGCTTCAAAACTGACATCTAAGTACAGCTCAAATAGAGAGAGAGAGAGCTTGGCTTCTAGAGAGAGAAGGAGAAGAGATCTCACAAGGTAGATCAATTTCTTCAGTGAATTCATTCCTAACGTGTATAATCCTTCTCTTAAGCTCCTCTTCTATGCAATTTAAGGTTTAGGAAGCACAAATTTTTGTGTTTTTGGAGGCTAGGGTTCGATCATCGAAGGGTCAAGCCATATGGAAGCTAAGGTAATCTCCAAAACTCTGAATATTGAGTGTTCTTGCAGCTGTGAGAAATTTAATAGGCGAAATTCTGTCAGATTGGATTTGATTGCAAGTTTAGGAAATATGGTGACATAAATGTTATGCTGCCCAAATTGAGTCTAAATTGTGGTCATAACATAATTAAATAGTTAATAAAGTGGTTAAGAGTAGAAAGGAGCAAGTCTGCAGAGTCAGATTTGGAAAACCCCAATTTTCCCCTAAGAATTGTGAGTTTTAGCCAGTATTGGTTCAAGGGGTTAGGGCTGGATTTTTGATGATGTGATAATTCCATTGAGTTTAGGAGAGAAACTTAGGAGGGGTTACAGTTGATCACTTTTTCGAAAAAGCTCGTAAAAGCATAATTACGAAAACGTTCCTGAAACCATGAAATCTGACCTGCCATGGGCATTCTGGTTTTTTGACAATGAATATGGTAATTCTGAATCTAAAAATAGATTCCTTGAGTGAAAATATATTAGAATAGCCCATGTTAGGATTTCGAGAAAAGTATGGTTGGATCGGGTACGTCGAGGCTAAGCCAAGTCCCTAAGTGTATTTTGGTGAATTTTCCATATAGATTCATATAACCACTAGAAACATTATGGATGTCTTTAAATTGTACATTTGACATTTTAGGATCGAGCAGAAAGCCTAAAGGGGTTGGCACGCAAATCGATGAACACATTTCGTGAAAAAAGGCTTAAGGTAAGGGACTTACCTTATTTGCATGTATTTGATATTTATGCTTGTGTAGTAATGTATGTGATTGGCTTACTTGATTGTGTTGAGCATATCTGATTAATGTAACTTTGTTTCTGTTTATACTGTGGCTATAGTTTTGTTGCATGAAACATTGAGCATGCAAAAATATCATTATGGGGCATACATCTAGTTAAAGCTAGAATGTCATGCACATAGCATATAACTTGCATGTATTATGGTAACTATTTACCTACTGAGATTCTCTAGAATCTCACCCTCCCTTACCAACAATTTAGACACATGAATACAGAAGGTACGTAGAGATTAGAGAAGAGAACTACACGAGAGAATTGCAATGGTGGAACGTAGGCAGGAAGATGTCTCCATTTCACTGGGACAGGTTTAGACACCCAAGTAACCCTATATAGCTACATTGATGGTAATTATCATGTATGAACCCCTATGGGAAATTTCTGTAATCATGCACATATTATCAGTATAATTATGTTATTCTTGTATTGCCCACAGAACCACTCATTAATATTCCGCTGCAAGCCAAAATAAGATAAGGGTGTGACATTTTGGTATTAGAGCAAGCAGTTCTGGCAACATGATAGTATACTGATAAGGTCTTGATTATATGGTAAAAAAAACTATGCATAGAATTGGGCGCTAGAGAAGTGAATTTCCCTTTTCTGTGAACCAGCCCCAGAGAAATGGTGAATACCAAGGGCAGCCAATATTACCATACCTGTCCAAGGGTGGTATAAGGATGGCACAGACATAGAGGGAGTAGATCCAAATGATTATTTTATCGAGTTTCAGGAGCACATGATACCGTACATAGTGAAGTACATGGACGATAGTGTGTAAAGGGTCTACACCTAGTATCTTGGTGACCGGAGGTAGCCGGAACGTCTTATGAGGCGAGAGTAGTCTCAAGGTACCAATGGTCAAGAGCAGATAAAGTCAGTATTTTCATTTTGGGCACGGGCATACAAAAGTTAAGTGTGCTCAACTTAGGAAAAGAATAGGCTTGAATTTGATCTGATCTGATACTGAAGGTTAAGAATAGGCTTGAATTTGATCTAAGCTGAACTAATGCTTAGGTCGGAATGAGAATTGTTGCACTATTATTCTATTCCATGATGGAAGTTTGAACCTTGTGAATAATGTTGAACCTTTAGTAATGTTTTGACTCCTTAGAATAGACTAAGATCTCCAAAATCCTCGATTAGTTTTTACTCACAAATCATCATGGCTATCACCTGCACGGCTCATGGCTCAATGTGTTAGTAACAGCATTGGCCTTCCCTATGTGATATTTTATCTCTACATTATAATATTTAAACAGCTTTATCCATCTATGATTTTCCACATTCAACTCTTTTCTCTTGTAGTTGCATACAGTTCTACGGTTGCATGGAGATAGCGTCTCCAGACTTTCAGTACCAGTACAGTTGGTGCTAAAACCCTAACTCCTTAAACCAGCACTGGCTGAAACTCACAATTCTCTGGGGAAATTTGGGGTTTTCCAATTCTGACTCTGCAAATTTGCTCTTTTATACTCCTAACCACTTTATTAACTATTTAATTACATTATAACCCCCATTTAGACTCAATTTGGCCAACATAACATTTATGTCATCACATTTCCCAAATTTGAAATCAAAGCCAATCCAACAGAATTTCACCGATTAAATTACTCACAGCAGCCAGAACAATCAATATTTGGAATTTTGGAGATTACCTTAGCTTCCGTCTGGCTTTTCCCTTTGATGACCGAACCCTAGCCTCCAAGAACACTAAAATTTGTGCTTCCTAAACGTTAAATTACATAGAATAAGAGGTTAGGAGAAGAAATACACACATTAGAAATGAATTCACAGAAAAAATCACCCTACCTTGTGAGATTTCTCCTCCTTCTTTCTCTATAAGCCAAGCTCTCTCTCTCTCTCTCTAGGATTGAGATAGGAATTGATGCGAGCCGGGTAAGGGCGTATGCATCTCGTCAGCTGAAACTTTAGGAATTGAACTATTTCATCCATAATCTTGAGTTTATGTTAATAATGTTTGTACTAAATCTGGAAACTTTGCCCGAATAAGCATAATTACGAAAATGCCCTTGAAACCTTGAAATCGGGGTTGCCAAGGGCATTCTGGCCTTTTGGCAGTGAATTTGGTAATTCTGAGTCTGGAAATATATTCCTTCGGCGAAAATATGTCAGTATAACCCATGTTAGAATTTTGGGAAAAATACAGTTGGACCGGATACTACAGAGCTAGGCCGGGTCCCTAGGGGTATTTTGGTAAACTTTCACTATAGGCTAATATAACCACCAGAAACACTATGGATGTGTCTAAATTGTACATTTGACATTTTAGGACTGAGTAGAGTCTGAGGGGTTGGCATGCAAATTGAGGCACACGTTTCGAGGAGCAAAAGGCTTAAAATAGGGGACTTACCTTATTTGCATATGTTTGATATCTCTGCTTGTGTAGTGATGTATGTGATTTCGTTACTTCATTGTGTAGAGCATATCTAAATAATGTAACTCTATTTCTGTTTATATTGTGGACATAGTTATGTTGCATGAAATATTGAGCATACAAAAATGTCATTATGGGGCATGCATCTAGTGAAAGCTAGCATGTCATGCACATAGAATATATCTTGCATGCATTATGGTAATTTTTTACCTACTGAGATTCTCTTAAATCTCACCCTCTCCTACCAACAATTTAGACAAGTGAATATAGAAGGTATATAGAGATCAGAGAAGAGAACTACACAAGAGGATTGCATTGGTGAAACAAAGGTGGGAAGATGTCTCTGTTTTACTGAGACGGGTTTAGACACCCAAGTAGCCCTGTGTGGCTGCATTGATGGTAATTATCATCTACGAACCCCTATAGAGAATTTCTATAATCATGCACATATTATCAGTATAATTATGTTATTCCTGTGTTGCCCACCGAACCACGCATTAATATTACGCTGCAAGTCAAAATAAGAAAAAGGTGTAACATGTAGTCCACTAAAATATGAAATATATAAATATATAAGTGAAAATAAATATGTTCACAAATGTTAATGTATACAATGATGTGGTATACTATTTTGTAGTGAATACAATAATTTTGTATTTCTGACAGAATATGAAAATAAAATTATGTATATGTTAGATATTGTTATATACAACCTATTCATATAGCTTATTAAATAGTAAAATTTATATAAGAATTCTTGAAGGATCTAAAATGCCAGAAGTATATACAAGAAAATCATTTTATATATAAAATATTATGCGAGTTTAAAAATAGTTCAAACATATATAATTGATTGAAAAATATATTGAAAAATAAGTAATTTTACATTTTACTTGACTTGGAGATCGAGTTATCGAATGCATCAAAGATTTCAAAATGACATATTTTTGCTATGGTGAACTTTCTTCCAAAGATATATTGAATTTAATGGTTTAGAAGTACCTTATATTTTATGAGAATATTTTATGTATCATGCTAATATTGTATTTATTTTTATTTTCTTGTAAAAATTAGTTCTTGCATGTACATAGTAGATAACGAAAATGAGATTTGGTATGATAGTCCTATGAACATATTAGATGATATTATTATTTTGTTTGTAACAAACTAAATATGTGGATGCAAGATAGATTTTGATGATTTTCAAAATAATGTTTCCTTATTGTTTCCACAATATCCAGAAGATATGTTAGAGGAATATATCCATCAGAACACTTGGTGACAATGTATCATTTATATTTTGGCGGCCAAAAAAATGGTATACTCGACAATACATTGGAAGTGATGTTCTTATCAAGGGGAGTAAATACGATATTATCATCATGTGAAGTAAAGACCATGTTGTACTCTTTTCCTTAACCAAGGTTTTGTCCCACTGAGTTTCCCTAGTAAGATTTTTAATGAGGCAGCTTCAATTTGTATTGTGTATTCTTTTTCCTTTACTAAGTTTTTGTCCCACTGGCTTTTCCTAATAAGGTTTTAATAAAGCACAATATTTGTTCATGGATATTCAAGGGGGAGTGTTGTAAAAATACTGGATGATGTGGAGGCCCATACACTCCCAACTCTTAACCTTTCACTTTTTACACTCCACAACCTCTCTATGAATAATCTTTAGAAGTCTTTATGCCTATAACTCAAAGTTACAATGTGTGCACTCATGAGGATTAACTTTGCTATTTACTTTATGTAACTCTTGGTTGAGGTTAAGGTTGAGGGCCTATAAATAGAGCACTATGTACTACACTTTTGTTGTATATAAATGAATAAGATATTGCTCCATCTTTTTCTTCAATTATTTCTTCATATCTCTTCATCTCTTTCATCTCAATCTCTTATATCTTCGTTATTTCATGACAAAAAATTATACTTGGACTATATTTCATAATTGTGATTGATACACATTGCCATTTATGCCTTGGGCTACATATCATATATCACTACTTTCAACCATTTTCTTTGACTTTTTTATGATATCCATCTTTTGTTGAAACTTCTAATAGTAATGAAAAGGACAGAACTAATGAAATTGATAGATCTTTCTTCTAACTTAATTGCAGGAAAATTTTTCCTCATCTAGCTAGGAGGTCATCAACTATGGCTGCTCAACTATCACTTCACTTCATATCAATTAAAATAATATTAAAAATTGAAGCATTAATAGTTTAATCAAATTTTAATTTTGATCCTTGAAATTTAAAATAGAGGTTTTTTGTTCCTTCATATTCTTTTGTCCAAAAAGGTAGTCCCTATACTTTTTATAAAGGGTTGAATATGGGTTTAAAGACAAATGACTGAAACCAAAACTCTTTATAGTTATAGCGATCAAAACTAAAATTCTTTATAATTATAGAAACCAAAATCAAAACTCATTAGAACCAGAACCTATTAAAAGTATAAATAGAAAAGGTAACTTAAATGTGTGATAGAAGACAAAGAAATCAATTTTGAATGTCAAAATTGATTTCAAGTGTAAAAATCAATTTCAACAATAAGATTTGGTTTCCAGCATTTGATTTCATTATTTGTTCTCTTACTTTTGAGTCTGATTTCATCAATTTGAGAGAGTGCGTATTTTCAAGGGGTGCAACTCTTTTTTAGCTATGTGAAATTTATATATCTTCAACTATGTAAAAATGACTACCTTATTGAAGACTTTTATAGCTTGTTTGATCTGATTCCATGAGAGATAATTACATGTAATCCTGATGTAATAGACTGATTACAGTGTTTGGTTGGGCTTATGTATTGTAAAAAGGATTACATTTTGTAATCTTGATTACATCATTTGATGTAATCGGGATTATACTACTAGCATTGCTAAATGGGGATGCAGATATCCTGTAATCAAGTAAACATGACACTATTGCCATTATAATTTTTTAAATTGACCAAAGTGGCCACCCAAAAATGCTGTTAAATATTAAATAATTTTAATTACCACCATTAAATATTTAAAAATTAATTAATGGTATAGAAATTTAAGAAATATTCCCTCATTAAAAAATTGAAAAAAATTATATTATACCATTAAAAAATATTAAAATATCATATTAAATAATATTCTCATAATTAAATATTAAAAAATTAACATGAACCCAACCTATACATTGTATAATATTTTCACCATTAAATATTTAAAAATTACTATAAACCAATGTGTATATTGTATTAGATTTTAGTAAGGTATGCATATTAGGTTGATCTTTCTATCAAAATGACTCAAGTCAACTTGATAGGATATACCATTGGGTTATATACCTTCATTCTAATGTTTATATAATCAATGTGAACTATTTTTTATGTATTCTAATATTCTCCCTACTTCCTCTTTCTTCTTCTTTTGCCTGGGCATGTAACTTTTTTTTTTAACTTTAAGAGGCCTCAGGTCCACAATATATATATATATCTCCAATATTCATTTTCTTCTTCTTCTTCTTCTTCTTTTTTGTCCCATGATCGGATGACTTTGATATCATATTAGATTTTAGTGAGATATGTATATTAGGTTGATCTCTCTATCAAAATGACTCAAGTCAATTTGATATGATCTACCGTTGGGTTATATAACTTCGTTCTAATGTTTATATAATCAATGTGAGACTATTCTTTATGTATTCTAATATTCTCCCTACTTCCTCTTTCTTCTTCTTCTTTTGCCTGGGCTTGTACTTTTTTTTTTTTTTTTAAAGTTTCAGAGGCCTTAGGTCCACAATATGTATATATATCTTCATTGATTAGATGACTTTAATACTTCTTCGTCCATCTTCATTATGACTTTAATACTTCTTCGTCCCATTGATTAGATGACTTTAATATCATATTCTTCTTCTTCTTCTTCTTCTTCTTCTTCTTAATATATATATATATATATATCTTCATTGATTAGATGACTTTAACACTTCTTCGTCCCATTGATTAGATGACTTTAATCTTCATTGATTAGATGACTTTAATACTTCTTCGTCCCATTGATTAGATGACTTTAATCTTCGTCCTCCTCCTCCTCCTCCTCCCATTGATTAGATGACTTTAATACTTCTTCGTCCCATTGATTAGATGACTTTAATATCATATTCTTCTTCTTCGTCCCATTCTTCTTCTTCTTCTTCTTCTTCTTCTTCTTCTTCTTCACTTTAATATCATATTATTCTTCTTCATCCCATTCTTCTATACTTCTTCGTCCCATTGATTAGATGACTTTAATATCATATTCTTCTTCTTCTTCTTCACTTTAATATCATATTATTCTTCTTCGTCCCATTCTTCTATACTTCTTTGTCCCATTGATTAGATGACCTTAATACTTCTTCGTCCCATTGATTAGATGACTTTAATATCATATTCTTCTTCTTTGTCCCATTGATTAGATGACTTTAATACTTCTTCGTTCCATTGATTAGATGACTTTAATATCATATTAGATTTTAGTGAGATATGTATATTAGGTTCATCTTTCTATCAAAATGACTTAAGTCAATTTGATAGGATCTACCATTGGGTTATATATCTTCATTCTAATGTTTATATAATCAATGTGAGACTATTCTTTATGTATTCTAATATATTACATATAATGAAAAGAATTATCATGAATCTAACGTATACATTATGATATCTATAGACATGGATAATTTTGTCCCTTGCTATATTATTCTCATATATTCTCATTTTTTATGTAATCCAACAAAGCATTTTTATACATATGCATAATCTTTCCCTAATGATGAACCAAACAAATTATGTAATCACTATTCCATTATATTACATTCAATTACATTACTTTCAATTCAGTGAGCCAAACGGGCACTTACATATATAGTTGAGGATATGCCATGCAATTAAAAAAAAAAAAAAAGAGTTATGCTGAGAATGATTGCACGTCCTTTTGGAAGAGAAAATTGCTAAATGGAGAAAATTGGGTATTTTTTATTTATACTTTTAATAAATTTTAGTTTTTGTTGAGTCACTTTTACCGAGTTATGCTTTCTCTATATTTGTCCGTATCAAACTTTGAATAGAAGAAATTATAAAAACGAAAAAGCACTCTTTTAAATTATAAGAGTCAAAACTAAAATTTCATCAAATCATAAAAAATAATAATGATATTATCCCAAAAATAAAATAGTCAAACACCGAGCGGCTTTTCAGAATGAAGATAAATAATTGAAATTGACACTGACAACTCTGCAGAAAAGCACCTAGCAACCGTAAATGACGCCATCACAAATTGATAAAAAATCATCAATAACATTGACTAAAAATATCATACAATCTAGGCCGGCGCAACAATTTAGATGTTAAAAAATTATAAAGATTCAATGGTACAATTTTAAACTATAATAATTGAATTAAATTATATAGGATATAGAAAAGTCATATAAGCGCTGTTTGTTTTTTTTTATAAGATCCCATTGCTGCAAAAGACAACACACATCATATTAATTCGTAAAAATTCATCGCCCCTCATTGTTTCAACCGACAATAGCGTCGACTTTGTGGCTCCTATAGATCGAGCGACTTTCCTTTTTTGACAAATATGTTTCCGCCACCAACTTATCCAACAAACTCCATTCGTCCCAGCCTCCGACGACTCTGTCTTAGAAATAAATCTCCAAAAAAACAAAACAGTCAACTAGGCACCCACTTTTGCATCAAACACCCTTCGTCCCAGCCTCCGACGATTCTGTCTCAGAAATAAATCTCCAAAAAAACAAAACAGTCAACTAGGCACCCAAAAAATATAGCATGTGAACTACTGAAACAAACCAAATGTTTGAATAAAATATACATAAAAAAATTATATAAGAAAAGATAATAAAATATGTGATTTTTCTCAGGGAAAATTATCCATAAGACCTCATTAGAAATTTATTTATCAAATGGGACCTAAAAATATTTAAGGGAAGATCTCTTATATATGAGAAAGATTGTTTGCACATAATGAAAGATTTTTTGTACATAAAGAAGATTATTTGAATATAAGAGAAGATCACATAGAAAAGATATATTGAATACAGGGAAGATTATTTATACACAAGGAAAAATATTTTACATATAAGAAATAATGTTTGCACACAATGTTCCATTTGATAAATAAATTTTTAATTAGGTATTATAGACAATATTCCCTTTTTCTTATTGACAATTCAAAAAAAGTTGCCGTACAAAAATTTTAAAGAAACTGAAGAATATATAATAATTGCTTGGCCGCCACAGAGTCAAGAGACCAATGAGATGCAAGCAACTCGTGATCATTTGACTTGACCTGTTAAATGGCAGTATCTGCAAGAGTTTTTAATTAATTTCCTTGATACAACTTAACGTTCAAACCTTTATTCCCATTTATAATATACTCCCTCCGTCAATATATATTATAAAATCTTTTTTCCAATAGGTTTATTCTTTTTCATGAGATCTCATTTGATTTTGTCTCAATAAATACACTTTTATTCATTTTATCCTTATTTTCTCACATCATTTATTTATCATACATTCTCTTTCTTTCTTTTTTTTTCCTCATCATTACTCTTTCTTTCTTACTTATTCATAGAAGCCTCTTTTAAAAAAATGTATTTATTATTTTGAACTAATTTTAATTATTTTTTAAAATCCCGTTATTCCTTCGATGGACCTTATATATAGTGATGGTGGCTTATGAATGAGTACTTGTGAATGAGAACAATTCTATACCGTAGCCATGAAGTCTTCCTCTTCCTCGTCTTCTTTCCCAAATTTCTTATCTCTGTTACTCACATTTGCAGCTACCTTCACACTTTCTTCTGGTAAAGTGGTTCTCATTGATGGTTTGAAAAAGTACCATGAAATTAAACTCCCCATCAACGTTACAAGCCCTGAAAGCTTAGCCTTTGACTGTAATGGGGAGGGACCATATGTTGGTGTATCAGACGGTAGAATTCTCCAATGGAAAGGATCAACTCACAAAGGTTGGATTGAGTTTGCTATCCCCTCACCACACAGGCAAGAATCTCAAAAATTTTCATATATATCAAACTAGTAATGAATTTTGAGTTAAAGATGATGTCTAATATGTGGAAATCTACATTGAGTTTGAATCCTATAGAACAGTTTATCAACTTCGAAAACTCAGTGTACATGCAGTTTCTTGGTTTTTACTGAAAACGTGTTTCATTCTAAATGTTTGATTATATTATAGGGACAGGAAAGTATGTGATGGATCAACAAATACAAACAACGATCCTACATGTGGAAAGCCATCAGGAATCAAATTTGACATGAAAACATGCGATCTTTACATAGCAGATGCATACCTTGGCCTCCTAATGGTTGGCCCTCGTGGTGGTGTGGCCAAGCAACTAGCCATTTCTCCTTCTGATGGAGGTGCTCCCTTCAAATTCCTAAATGGCTTGGATGTTGATGACCAAACTGGTGTGGTTTATTTCTCAGACAGTAGCACTGTGTATCAAAGAAGGTATTCTTTATTCCTCTTCTTGCCTTGAAATTCCATAGGTGTCTATGGGAAGTGGGAACCGTTTCCCTACAAAGCTAAGCTTTTAGCTTAATAGGGAAAGGTAATTAGATCTAGGCCGTTTAAATATGAATTTTTTAAAACGATGATTGTTTAAATAAAAAATCATTTTTTAAAAGACTAGTAGCGATGAAATTATCTTTATTTTAAATTCTATACCCATTAAAATATTTTTTTTAAAAAAAATATAGATTTTAAAAGACTTAGATCTGAACAGTCTAAATCAAATCTAAAGACCTAAATTTAATGAGCTCTCTGTACTAAGCTTTTTTGTATAGTGGAGAAACCAGTTCCAAGTGGTATATATCTATGTTTCTAAATCGGGCTTTTTGGTCAACACTTTTTGAGATGTCAAAGGTCATTCTTTTAAAAAGTCTTTGTTTATTGATTTGCGATATGTTTGGTTAACATACTTTTTGAAGTACATTACATATTTGCGGAAGTAAAAGCTTCCTCCTCCCACAAACTAATGTGTTTGGTTTTCAGTTTTGTCAGTTTGTCAAAAGTTCATTTGCTAAAATTCATTTAGGTAAAAGTTAGTTATTGTAATAGGATTTATGTTTGGATTATATTTTTTCAACAAGTCAGTTTGATAAATTGAAAGTTGTTTAGATTATATGTAATAAAAAGTATTTTTAAATGTATAATTACTAAAAAATTTGTTCAAAAATTTTATATGTTGAATAATGTATATAATTAAAAAATGTATAAATAACATAAAATTTTAAAAAAAATTTCACTTGTTTTTTTTTTGGTACATAAATTTTTCACTTGTTGAGAAAAAAATAAAACATATATGACCGGGAGACTGTGATCTCTAGAGGGAGGGGAAAATGTACGGTGTGGATGAGGGGTAGCAACTCACATGGAAAAAATGGGTGGTTAAGAATTTAACTCCTCTAATAAATGCACCACCATCCAAAAAAGGAAAATCAAGTCAAACTTCCCTTTAGAGAAATGACTTACATATCTACTATAATAAGCATTTGGCAGGGAAAAATAAACTTTTTATACCTTTTGAAAAAAAATAGTACGAGTTTATTTTTGAGTTAGCAAAAGGACTTTTGGATTGTTAGAAGTTGAAATCTAACAGATCCAAATAACTTCTTGGAAACTAGACTTTATAACCAAAAGTTTTTTTAGAAGCCAAATATACACGAATAATTATATATGTATAATGAAAGGTTAGAAAGATTTATAGACTTCATTGATGAGACTAGGAGATTTATTCCTAGGGATTGGCATGTATAATGATTCATCATAGAAGTAGAGAGGAAATTTGTCTCGCTGATCATTTAGTTAAGATTTCTCATAAATGACTGATAACTTTTATATCCTTGATCAACCATGGAGAGTGATGAAGGAGTTTAAGATTTCATTTTTTTTAACCAATCATTTTTGGTATATATTCAGCATTTATTCATTTGTATTTCATTTATGTGAAAGGCAAGGGATAACGATACTCCAAAAAGGAGATAAGACAGGAAGATTATTTAAATATGATCCAAGTAGCAAGAAAGTAGAGACCTTGCTTCAAGGCTTGGCATTTGCAAATGGTGTGGCTTTGAACAAAGATGGCTCATTCCTTCTATTAGCAGAAACAAGTTCAAGGACTATCACCAAGTTCTGGCTCGAAGGCTCGAAGGCTTACAGTTCAGAACTCTATGCAAAACTTGAGAGACTACCAGATAACATAAAGAGAAACAAGAATGGAGATTTCTGGGTGACACTAATTAGTAACAGAACAACATCAGTTCACACTCAGAAATTAGGGGAAGACCCAGTGGGAGTGAAGTTGAATTCGAAGAGAAAGATTTTGGAGATTTTGGATGGAAGAGGAGGTCCTCAGCTTGAAATTATCAGCGAAGTTCTAGAACATCATGGGAGGCTATGGATTGGATCCTCTGTCAATTCCTATGTAGCTGCAATTAAACCATAATTACTTCGATGGGAAATTTGATGAAAAGTCCCTATTTAAAAAGTTTATTAGCAAAAAAGACCTGATATGTTTTTATATAAAAGAAGTGCTACAAAATTTTATGCATGAAAGATACTAGTACTCAAATTCATGTCTTTTTGGCTAATAAAATTTTTAAACAAGGTCTTTTTCACCGTTTTTTCCTACTTTTTAAATCAGTGATATTCTTCCCTCAAGATACTATGAATAAATTTTTAGTCAAATGATTATGTGGTGCTACTAAATAAAGGCAGACTATTAGTTTTATACGTTTTTATGAGTATTTTATTCCAATTCCTATCTTAGTTCTTTTGTAATTTTTTAAAAATATCAGTTACATCGTGTTAATCCCCAACCTATGAATCTTCAATTTCTGTTCATCTCTTCTTCTTCTTCCTCCTCCTCCTCCTCCTCTTCTTCTTGAGTTCGTGCATATAGGGAAATTGTGGTAAAGGTATCTAGGACTCACCGTTTGATTAATTCCTCTCGCCCGCCTCAAATTCAAGGGGGGAAAAAAATCCTCAAACACCCTCCCTCTATTTTTCACATTAGAGGTGTTAGTCCCTGCTCTTTAGAATATGCAAGTGTCAAAACAGAGTAATAAATAAAAATAAATCATTAGCACAAAATTCCCTTTTTAGACCGTCATATTTAGACCGGTTCTAGCGGATAAGGTCTTAAAAATTTGACCGGTGGCAATTTTGTAAATATATAGAACTTTTAAGACCGTATCTAAAAATAACCGGTCTTAAAAAATTTATCTAGACCGGTTTTAAAAAAACCGGTCTTAAAATATAAAAATATTTTAAAATGTAACATTTTTTTTAACTTTTAAGACCGGTTATTAAGTAAACTGGTATTAAATAAAATTTTATCTTAACCGATTATAAATAAACCAGTCTTAAAATATAAAAATATTTTAAACTTTAAACATTTTTAACTTTTAAGACCGGTTCTTATGAAAATCAGTCTTAAATATTTATTTAAGACTGGTTTTCATAGAAACCGGTCTTAAAAGTTAAAAATTTTAAAAATTATTTTTTCCCCATTTTAAGACTGGTTTTAATAGACAATCGGTCTAAAAAGTGAGATATTTCGGCATATTTTCACTCCCGCGCGCCCAAATCTTGCGCTCTGAACCCTTTCTTCTCTTGTCGCCATTTCTGTGTAAGCTCTGTTGTTGCTTGTTCTGAACTCCTCCATCGCTCCCCGTTCCTCTTTTGCTCCACTTTCCTCCATCATTAACGTTGTCGTTGCTGTGTTCCTCATCGCTGTTCTTTGATCATCGTTACTCTCTTTCGCCGCTACCTCTATTCTCCGCAATGACCATTCTTCTCTTCCGTGACTTCCCTTTGCCATCGTGACTTTGGGTAGAAGCTCACTCCTTGGTCTTCAATCAGGTTAGTGTTCTGTTAATTAAAGCCCTCAACTTTCAACTTTTATTTGCTATTCTCAACAATATTAACTCTGACATTATATAGTGGTTAGACACGAAATAATTGCAGAAAAATGTAATTAAGGTTAAAGGTTAAAGGTTAAAGGGAAAACTGTGTGATCGATGACTTTATTACTATATACGTTTTTCTTGTTTTAGACCAAAAGTAAATAAGGTGCTCTCTGACTTGTGATAGTTGGCTTGGAGTAATACCATTCTAAATTTAATTTTGTTTTAATTTAGTGTGATTGTTTGATTGTCAGTGTTTAGTGTGATTGTTTGATTCAAAGTTCTGTTTTTTTTACTACTTTCAAATGGTGCATGTTAAAATTCGTTGAACTCTCTAAAACTCTATGGTGGTTGTTTTCTTGTCTATCCTTTTATTGTTGGATATAGAGTGCTACAAGTGTTGAGATATATATGGATCATAGTTGGATAAAAGCTAAACGAACAAATGTTGAATATGATAATGGGGTGAGGGGTTTTTTAGACTTCACTAGAAGAAATATCGATGATGGTAGTGGGAAGTTTTATTTCCCTTGTGTAGTATGTTTGAATGAGAAGCGACTAAGTGATGTAGATATATATACACATTTAATTTGTGAAGGATTTTGTAAGAGTTATACAGTATGGGTATGGCATGGTGAAGAATTAGAAATGCCAAGTTCATCTGAATAGGGGGGAGCGGGTTTTGATGATAACGACACTGATACGGATGATCGGATAGAGGATATTATTCGTGATATAGGAGAAGAGGCTTTTGAGCAATCACATGCATATGGTAATATGTGCAATGATGCTGAGACACCGCTATACCCGAGGTGTCAAAAATACCAATTGTTGAAAGCAGTATTGAAATTGGTAAGCTTGAAAGCACGGCATAGATGGAGCGACAAGAGTTTTTCAGAAACTTTTGAGGCTTTTAAGGACATGCTTCCAGATGATAATGTGTTGCCTTCTCGATACTATGATGCTAAGAAAATACTTTGTCTACTAGGGATGAAGTATAAAAAGATTCATGCATGCCCTAATGATTGTATATTGTATAAAAAAGAGTATGAAGGGGAATAACAATGTTCGATATGTGAAACCTTGAGGTACAAATCAAATAACGCCCTTGCAAAAGTGTTGTGGTATCTTCCAGTCATACCAAGGTTCAAGCGCTTGTTTGCTAATGAAAATGATGCAAAGAATTTGAGATGGCATATGGATGAGAGGATATCTGATGGAAAGCTTCGACATCTGGCTGATTCTTCTTAATGTAAGAAAATCGATTAATTATTTCCTACCTTCTGTGAAGAACCTAGGAACCTTAGGCTTGGGCTTAGCACAGATGACATGAATCCTTTTGGTAGCCTGAGTAGTATACATAGTTTATGGCCTACTCTGTTGGTAATTTATGACTTATCTCCTCTGTTACGCATGAAATAAAAGTACATCATGTTGTCTATGTTGATTTCGGGACCAAAAGAACCTAAATATGACATAGATGTTTACTTAGAACCCTTGATCAAAGACTTGAAAGAGTTGTGGGACGAAGATGTTGATGTTTTTTATGCGAACAAGAAGGAGATTTTTAAAATGCGATCCTTGATCTTTTGTACTATAAATGACTTCCCTGCATATGGAAAGTTGTCAGGATATAGTGTTAAAGGCCATAAAGTATGTCCGATTTGTGAAGAAGGAACATGCTACCATCAACTTCAACATGGAAGAAAGCCAGTTTATCTTGGCCATAGGAGATTTCTTAGACGAGGCCACCCATATTGTAAATTAAAGAAAGCTTCTTTTGGTGGACAAGAGTTTGAAGATGCTCCGAAGGCATTGACTGGGGAGCAAGTTTATGAAAAGGTGAAAAATATCAATGTTATTTTTGGTAAGACTACAAAGAATAGTAATGAAAAAAATAAATGGAAAAAGAGGTATGTCTTCTTCAATCTTCTTTATTGGCCTAATCTTGATGTCAGACACTGTATTGATTTCATGCATGTGGAGAAAAACGTATGTGATAGTATTGTTGGGACACTCTTAACATACAAGGTAGTTCTAAGGATGGCGTGAAGGTAATATTAGATTTGCAAGAAATAGGGATACAACACTACAAAAAAAACGTCATTTAGTAGCGGTTAAAAATGGGTATTAGTAGCGGTTCTAACCGCTACAAACAAGGTTAGTAGCGGTTACAAGAACCGCTACTAAATCGTATGTTGCAAGCTGTTTTGTAGAACCGCTACTCAATAAAAAATAACCGCTACATAAATTGTAGCGGTTCAACTTCACCGCTACAACACACATAAATATTTGTAGCGGTTCTGTAACCGCTACAAATATAAAAATTTGAAATTTTGAGACCGAAAAAATGACTTTTTTTTGTAGCCGTTACAAACCGCTACAAATATAAAAAATTGAAATTTTGTTGGCGAAAAAGAAATGATATTTTTTTATTTTGTAGCGGTTCAGAAACCGCTACTAAGTTTGAATTTCTTGAAATTAGTAGTGGTTTTAAAAACCACTACTAATTTCATGAAATTCAAATTTGGCGCCAAAAAAATTTAATTTTAGTTGTAAAAGGGCGAGTTATTTAGTAGCGGTTTAATAACCGCTACAAATATTTAAGAATTTTTTATAAAATATACAATTATTTGTTTCTGTTTTTTCAATATTAAATTAAATAGTTTATTTTATTATTATTTAATCTATTTCAATTAGGTTATTATTTAATAGTTTAACTTATTAATAAATAAAAAGGAAAAATGTAATTGAATTGGATTAGTATAAAATTTATATTAAGGATATATAGGTAATAAGGAACTATTATGTTATCTAATATAATGTAATTGTGTATGAAAAATAGATGAAAATGAGATACAGTTATGATATATCTAGAAAAAAAAATGGTTAGAATAATTTTTATAGAAAGGAAAGAAGTATTGTAAAAAAAATTAAAAATCTTGTTACCATATTTGATCGTATTATTCAGCTCCTCTACTCATACGAAAGAAGTTGTAAATGAGAGAAAATGGAAGAAAGGTAAGGTGAAAAGAAATTGGGGAGTGTTTGAAATGAGTTTTGGTAAGGGTATTTATAGGGATCCACGTACTATTTGTAGCGGTTAATGTAGCGGTTAGTGTAGCGGTTATTATGTAGTAGTGCTTATTTGTATTTTTGTAGCGGTTTAATATTTATAGTGCTATTTGTAGCGGTTAGTGTAGCGGTTATTCATTTAGTAGTGGTTTTTTTTATTTGTAGCGGTTTAATAACCGCTACAAATATTATTTTAATTTTTTTTAAAAAAAAAATTTTTACATTTGATTTTAAAATTTTTTTTGCATTTCTTGTAAAGACAAAAGAGATCACTCATCGTCGCCATCCCTACAGAAATTTTGTAGAAAAATTATTGTTATTGATGTATTATTAATTTTAAAAAATTTAATTCAAATGACGTGGACTTAAAAAAACTCACCGCAGTAGAGGTAAATTGTCATCGCCTTCAGAGAAGTAGTTTTCAAAATCAGTTGGCTGAAATGGCTCACTCTCGTAGGTGATGTTATCGCCTTCACCCATGTCGTAAAGGTCTCTTGGCTTTAAATGAACGACCATGTGCCAATCCCTATGCCTCTCGTCCTCGATATAATAAACCTGATGTGCCTCTGAAGCTAGAATATACGGCTCATCATCTTGAGAAATACCGGTATGAATCGGCCATGAGAAATTGACTTATGTGATCCCTAGGTCATCAGTTGTCAGTCCCCGAGAAGTAGTGGTATTTGCCCACAAACACTTGAACAGCGTCACCGTGAAACGGCCTTGGTAATTAAGCTCGACCACATCAAGAAGCTTGCCATAGTAAGGGACGCCTCCGAACTGCATGTTGGCGTCACTGCTGCTCGCATAACTCCTTGTCCCAAATGTGCCATAAACACCAGAATTCTGTGTTTGCAATCCTTGATCCCGTGAAACCGTGCAAAATTTAAAACCATTGACATTGTATGCTGTAAACCGTTTTGCATGATCAAGAGGGCCGATTGGGAGAGCTCTGAAATCTGGTGAGTGTGGGTTGTGGTCATTTAGTATTCTGCGTGCAAACCAGCTCGGGAATTCTCTGTGGACCCTCCTATCAACTTCCGAGGATGTCTGTGTACGGATCCTGAGTTGACACTTAACATGACTTCTGAATTCGCTACAATTAATAATGGAAAGGCGTTAGTGAAATGAAAGTGAGAAATGTTACGAAAGATATAGATCGAAAAACATGTGAGTGTACAATTCTTACCGTACGAAAAGTTCAACTTGAGTTCAATTAATCAAGACATGTCTATGTGCTTGCAACTTCTCAGTTGCCGTTAGTTTGAAGTTCTCAATTGCTCCAATTGGTTTACCAACACGAGGGATAAATTCTCCTGATGTCGGCACAGGTTCAGGACAATCGTCAACATGAGGCGGGCGGTTGAAAGCCGTCTCAAGATCATCAAAGTATCTTGAGCAAAAATATAGCACCTCATCCCCTATATAGCCTTCAGCTATAGAACCTTCTGGCCACGCCTTATTCCTCACGTAAGATTTTAATTTCCCAAGGAACCTACGAAGTACAGAAGAGAAAATTGATATAAAATGATGAAAAGGACGAATAGCAAACATTAAATACGGATAATAAATTAAAGCACGTATTTAAAATGAGTACCTCTCAATCGGATACATCCAACGATATTGTACTGGTCCAGCGAGCTTTGTTTCATGAACAAGGTGGACTGTGAGGTGAACCATCACAGTAAAAAAGGACGGAGGAAAGATCATCTCCAAATGACAAAGCGTAAGAATGATTTTCGACTGCAGCTGATCGCGCTCCTTAACGATCAAAACCTTAGAACACAACTTCCGAAAGAAAGGACAAAGTTCCACCAGAACGATGGAAACATCGGGAGGAAGTGTATTCTTTATAGCCAGAGGGAGTAACTGCTGTATAAGAACATGTGAGTCATGACTCTTCAGGCCAGCAACTTTTTGAGCCTGCAAGTCGACACATCAAGAAATATTGCTTGAATACCAATCAGGAACTTTTAATTTCTTCAACGTCACGAGGAACACTTCCTTGTTTGGTTTTATGAGGGTAAACTTTGCCAGTGGAAATCTGTCATGCTCATCTGGCCAAGCGTCTTCACGAACTCCCATGTCGCGTAAATCTTTCCTCGCTTGAAGGTGATCTTTTGTCTTGCCGGGTTCGTTAAGCAGCGTATACAGCACATTATCGCAAACATTTTTTTCAGTGTGCATTACATCAAGACTGTGGCGAAGTAAATTAGATCTCCAATATGGAAGCGTGAAGAAAATACTTATCTTCTTCCACTGCTGAGGCGCCGAAGTCCTGCGCGTCTTTTGGCGAGTTTGTGCTGTTTCATCGCTTTTTCCAAACTTGAAGTCAACATGCTCAAGCTACTGTAAGATATCTGTACCAGACAAAGTCTGAGGTGGTCCTCTTTTTTCTGGTTTCCCATTGAAGCGATTCCATTGCAATATGAACTTATGCATTCCATCGAGAAACCTCCTTGCCCCATAAAGCACCACTTTCGGCTGTGGGGAAGGCGCAATGCGTCAGAGTCAAAATTGCAAGCTGGACACGCCGACCCAGTATGCATATTCCAACCAGATAATGTGCCAAGGCCAGGAAAGTCACTAATCGTCCACATCAAGACATAATGAAAGAGCTTTGTTTCATACACATCCAACGGGTAAGTTGTAAGGCACTAAGACTACCGGCCAAATACTGTAACTTGTGCTAAGATTCCCGAAAGGATTGAAACCGTCGGTCGCCAACGCAAGCCGAACATTTTTGGGGTCAGTCGCAAAATCTGGAAAGTCGTTGTCAAATGTTTTCCAAGCAGCTGCATCCCACGGATGTCTTAATTTACTGTCTTCATTTTTATCAACGGCATGCCACCTCATGTGCTCAACAGTTTTAGACGACATAAATAATCTTTGTAAGGTTTCAAAGGGAAGTACCTGAGAATCTTTGCAGGTTTCTTCTTCTGCTTTTTCCCCTTCCAAATTGTCTTGTACCTCGATGTGTGACATCTCTTACACATCTCCCTGCTGGAATCGTCTCCCCAATACAGCATACAATCATTTGGGCATGCATCAATCTTTTGATAATTCAACCCCAACCTGTTGATAATCTTCTTGGCCTCGTAGAACGTTGTGGGAATCTCGGTGTCGGGGAATGCATCTTGCAATAAGTCGACGGTTCTCCTGCTGTGCTTTCGTCTCCTGAAACAATTACACAAATCAATTAGTATTATGAAATAATCAGCTAAAAGTAAGTGATATTTTGAAAAGTTACCAGCTCGCTATAGGTCACAACAAAGGTCTTCGATCCTGCTGTGTGGTGGATCGTCTGCTGCGCCTGGATCTCGGCGTTCCTCTGAGCAAGCTCCTGGAAAAAAAATTAAATGTATTATAATTTAAATTTAAATACAAATTAAATTGAAATTATAATTTAATATTTAACAATTACAAAATTGTATATAAAAAATCTAATAAATACATTACCTGCGCCTCAGGGCTCCTCCTGAACTGGACGAAACTCGCCCAGTCGTTCGGCGGCACGCCGTCTGGGACACTCTCGATCAGCTGCTCCAAAGGCATCGTCCCGTCCAGATCCACCTTGTGGTAGAGATGGTTCCTCCTGTTCCTCCAAGCGTCACCCATCTTCATGAGGGCGTACCTCTTCCGGTTGGCCCGGACGGCAAACCGCATCTGAAAAAAGATTATTTAAATATTAATAATTACAAAAAACATAATAAATAAAATATTAATTAAATAGACTTAATTACAAAAAATATTAATTAAATAATTTTAATTACCTGAACCACCTCCTCCCAAGCCAAGTCCTTCGGCCCCTTCGGAACGTGCCTCCACGTCTTGAAGTGAACGGGGAACCGCATCTTGTTCGCGCCCAGGTCGTTCAGGAAGCGGTTGAGCAGGTGACCCCCATTGTGGATGGGCTGGTCAGTGCCCTCATTCCACGGCACTATAACTCACAGGCTCCGGTCCAACCTGTTCACACCGATCACGTCTGGCCTCCTCGTCGAAACGTTCCCCTGCTTGTCTGCACAGTTTACCGCACGTTAGATAAATTGTAATTCAAAGGTAACATTTCTAATTTAAATAAATAATTTACTAAATTAAAAAATTAATTTACCTTCGACCTGCACCTCAAACCCAGTGGACCGCGAAGACGACCCTCGTGGGTTGTTCTGGTCTCGAGCGTCCTCCTCATCGAGGAACTGCTCCATCTCCCTGAACCCCATCGGGATCTCGAACTCCTCCTCGTTGAGGAAGTCTTCAACGCTAATATCTGGCCCCCCAACCTCAGGCACCTCTGGTGGGGTTGTCTCCTGTGGGATCGTCTGCGGTGCCTGTGGTGGGGCCGACTCTTGTGGGGGGATGGGCTGAGATGCCGCGGTCGCCCTACCTCCGTGCTGCCCCCTCCCTCTGCCCCCTGCCCGGCTACTGCCACCCCGTAAAATCGGTCTGGGGACCTCAGGGGCCTTCCCCTTATCCTCTCTTGAAGCCATATCAATTGTACAAATCAAAACAAAAATAAATTAGTCACATTATTATGCAAAAATCTAATAAAAATACAAATATAAATAAAATACGTGTTATATACATACCTCAAGTGCAAATACTGTAGTAAAAACTCCTGCACAGACGTCTAAACGCTCAAATCTTAGCGAAATCACTCAGAGAAGCTCCAGGAATCAAAATGAGCAAAAGGAGGAATGAAGGAGGCGGAGGCCTTAAATAGGCCAGATTTTAGTAGCGGTTATTCAAATAACCGCTACTCTAACCGCTATAAATAATTAAATTTGTAGGGGTTTAACAATAACCGCTACAAATTATGACAACGTTTGAAATTCTGTAGCGGTTATTGCCCAGAACCGCTACAAATTTTGAGACTCTTGAAATTCTGTAGCGGTTATAGGGGTATAACCACTACAAAATGCTGACCTTTGGTATTTTGTAGCGGTTCTCTTGCTGTAACCGCTACAAATAACCGCTACACTGTTGGCGGGCCTTGGTCGCGCCAAGTGGCGGGAATATTGTAGCGGTTTCTGTGCATTAACCGCTACAAACTCACCGCTACAAGTTTTAGCGGGAATTTCGCGCCAAATTTGTAGTGGTTTTATGTGCCTAACCGCTACAAAAAACACGGCTAATCTGCCGCTACAAAGTTGTAGCGGTTTAGGTGAAAACTGCTACAAATACTACAATTTGTAGTGGTTTAATATAACCGCTACAATTGCACAGCTACAAAATACCTTTTTTTTGGTAGTGCAAGAAGACTTGCATCCAAAGCCATATGGTAAGAGAACTTTTTGTTCTCCAACTGCTCATACTTTGTCTAAGGATGAGAAAAGAAGCTTTTGTGAGTGTTTACATAGCATGAAAGTTCCTTCAGGGTATTCTTCAAATTTAAGGAAGCTTGTGTCGATGAAAAATTTGAAGTTAGTAGGGTTAAAGTCTCATGATTGTCATGTCTTAATGCAACAACTACTCCAAGTAGCTATTCGTGGCATTGCCGAATATGACCTTCAATATATTTTGACTAGACTTTGTTTATTTTTCAATGCTATTTGTAAAGTCATTGAGACAGAAAAATTGGATGAACTGGAAAATGAAGGATATCTGATATTGTACCAGCTTGAGAAGCTTTTTCTTCCTTCTTTTTTTGACATCATGGTACATCTAATTGTTTATCTAGTAAGGGAGATAAAGTTGTGTGGCCCTATCTATTTACGGTGGATGTATCCAATTGAAAAAACTATGAAAATCCTAAAAGGGTATGTGAAGAATGCAAATCGGCCTGAAGCATCTATAGTTCAGAAATATGTTTCAAGAAGCCATGGAGTTTTGTCAAGATTACTTGTCAAATGTAAGACATATTGAGCTTCCTGAAAGTCATGATGAAGAAGGGGGTAGACGTGAAGCTACAGTAAAAACTAAAAGTGTTGATTCTGATGAATTGTAACAAGTCCACTTGTACATCTTGAATAATGTTGATGAAGTTTAAGCTCTCATAAAGATACTGTCCGGAAAGAAAATAGTTGAATGACCGAACAAAAGTTAATTAGGGAGCATAACAAAACTTTTGCACATTAGTTCAAACAAAAGGTTGATGGAGAAGAATGTGTTTCTGATACAATTAAATGGTTAGCACGTGGTCCTGAGGTTGATGTCATAACTTGGCCTTCATTTATGATAAATGGTCATACGTTTTACACGAAGTCCCTTGATGATAGGAGCACCGTCCAGAACAGTGGGGTTATGTTAGTTGTTAAATCTATGCACTTCTCTAGTTCAAAAGATAAGAACCTTAGATTGGCAACAATACCTTGTTATGGGGTTATTGAAGAGATTTGGGTGGTTGATTATGTTAAAATTAAATTTCCCATTTTCAAATGCAAGTGGGTTGATGTCAACAATGGTGTGATGATTGATCAGTTGTGATTTACATTGGTTGATCTGATTAGTAGAAGTTTTGGAGATGAACCTTTTATTATGACATATCAAGCGAAACAAGTGTTCTATGTTACCGATCAAGCAAATAAAATGTGGTCTGTAGCTCTCCAAGGAAAAAAGGTCATTGATATTAATCAGGAAAGTCATTCAATGAATGATCTTCTTGAGACTCCTTCTTTTTCTTGGGGTCTACCAAAATTGAACGAAGAAGATGAAGCAAACAATGAACACGGCACAAGAAACGATCATCATGAAGGGATATGGGAGGATATCCCTTTATAACACTACTTTGAAGGTTAGTTAGCTAAAATAATTATCATGTATATTGTTGTTGGTATATATATAAAACTACTTTTTTTGTTGTCGTCACAGGAAAATGAAGCAAATGAGGTGTCTTAGCTGGGACCGTGCTTAATCTATGCACATATTAGGTCATAATGGAGAAATAAACACTCTTAGAGGCAACGTGAACTGGTATGCTGTGAATCAATGTTGTTACAAACTTGTACTGTTTTATTATTTAGAAACTAGAAGAATAACTATTTTTTGCATGCATATTTAAATTCATATAGGATGAAGGCACGTGAGGACCTACTCAAATGCAAAGAGCGAGCTTAATTTGTCTGAGTTTGAGTTAAAGGGTCTCTTGCCTATTGTTAATGCTTTTTTTTCCAAGGCCTATTGTTGATGATAATTCATCTGATTCAGGTAGTTCTAATTTTTAATTTCCATCTATGCTACTACATGTATATCAATAGATATGGGTGAATCTATGTCTACTTACGTTTTGGATTGTCATGTATGTGATTTGTATAAGATGTTTGTTAAAATGTGTAAGAGAAGAATTTATTTGGATGTCGTTGAAATAACTGCTGAGTGAAATGTAAAATAGGGGAAATGGTTTGCTGGGTAAATATGTTAAAAGGAACAATTTTTTTTAACAAAAAGCTTTTAAGACCGGTTCTATTAAAAACCGGTCTTAAAAGTAACTTTTAAGACCCGTTTAAGACCGGTTTTTAATAGAACCAATTTTAAAAATTAGAACCTTGTAGACCTGTTATATCTAAAACCGGTTTCGGTCTAAAAAGTTGAACTTTTTAGACTCGTTTATTGGATAATTAGTCTAAAAATAATTATTTTGAGACCGGTTTCATAAATAACCGGTCTTGAAATTTTTTTCAAGACTGGTTCTATAACCGGCCTAAAAAGTAGCAAACTTTTAAGACTGACTGTATCAAGATCGGATTTGGAACCGGTCTAAAATGTTATTTTTAACCGTTCTTAAAACTGATTTTTCCACTAATGAATAAAGATTATGCTGTAATTTATGTGTATAAACCTTACAACTTTCTAGTAGTATGAAACTGATAAAGGTGCTACTGGTATTTTTCTAATCCCACTTATATTTTTCTAAACCATTACGGCTAAGTTTGACACTTTAACATAGAAGTGAACATAAACCCCCTTGATGCAATCATAAAAAAACAAAGAAAGAGAAAGAAAAATGAATATAAAGCAATTACCTTTCTAAAAATAACATCTTAACACTTTATTGCATCTTAACACTTTATTCCAACACAATCAAGCCGGTAGAAGAAGAATAAGAGAAATGTTTAATCGCTGTTTCAAATATAAATAAGTAACACAGTAATATAAAAAAAATAGAAATAAATGTGGCTGTATTCATATAGCTCTTGGAGGCTTTTCCAATAATGCAGAGAGGTAAACCTCATCCTTTGACTTTGGAGATATAGCCCACTTATGCTTCTTGTACCTCAGTTGTAAAAACATGTAAACATAGTCATCCAAATCCTTTTTGCTACAAAAGAACCTGTCTATCCATAACAACCCTCCAGGTCTGAGGATCCTGTCCCAATCATAAAGGACAAAGTCCAAGAGCAAAAGGTCAATCCAACCATCAAGGAATCCACCAGTGTGAATCAGATCCAAAGTGTTATCAAACAATGGAAGCCTCTGATTCAAAGTGACATAAAGAGGAATCAAACCCCTTAAAGCTATCATCTCATTGAAAGGTGCCCCTAAATTTAAAGCAGTGGTCACAATAGTCACATTATGTTCCCTCATTCTTGCAGCAAAAGTCCCAGTTCCTATCCCAAAATCTAAACCAATCCTTGTTTCCCCAGGCTTAATACTTAGAACATCAGTTATCAGAAAATCTGCTAAAACTGAACTATTATTGACCCATTTCAGCTTTTCCCTTTCCATCTCAAAACAACCAACACATTTGGAATAACCCCTTTTGGGGTTTTTGCTCGATAAGCAGAGAAAATTTCTGCATTGATAATTCCCCCACCGCACATTCCTATCATCAGGTAGCTTCCAAAGTGACTCATTTATAGGGTAGGGCTTTTGGTATACCTTTGAAGCTCTTGTTAAACATCTTCTTCTAGGCAAAGGGTCACACCCATTGAGCATAAGTTTCTGAGCTAAATTCCAATCATCATCACAATAGGACCCAATATCATAGTCCATGTATTGTTCTAGATCCTTCTTGTGTAGGACACATGCATGCCCTATTGTGTTATAAACCCTCTCTGAACCCAACACATTGAGCTTCACTTCTTCTCTGTTCTCCTTTGGGGTTATGTACTTTCTGATCTCCTCTGTGATGAAGAAATTGATCAAAGGGTCTTCTTTTATTGCGGAGTCATTTCTGATTCCTTCAGATTTTGGAAGCCTGATCAGTCTGAGAGCAACATTGGAAGCATGAAGGGGTTTGAGTATTTCTTCCTCCAAGTACTTCTTGTCCAATATTATGGCCTTGTCTTTCTCCATTTCCTGTGATTTTGTCTCAAGCTTGGCTTGTAAAGTTTCAAACTTTTCCAGCACTTCTTCAACTCTGTCAGATAGTGATTTTGTGTCAAAACCTTCAAAAACTTGCTTGGAATTGTAGAAACTGTGGCATAGATCTGAATTGTTGAAGAAAAAACCAGCATAGTAGAATCTTATGAGGCTTGAAATGCTTACTAGTATAACCATACCTCCCAAAATTATCTGCAGAAAACCCATTATTCTGGTTAGTTTGCATCTGGGAAGGCATGACCTCCCCATTGGGATCTCTGAGGAGAAGAATGAAGAATAAGAATGAAAATCAAAACAAACAAGAAAAGTGGCAAATGAAAGTAATGATTTTTTTGAAGATTTTAGGGAGTTGAAGGCTTGAAGCTTATTGCCTTATTCATAAGCTAAAGTCATCAATCTTTGATAAATAAATTGATCATTGCAATTGGGTGTCTTGAGTTTGCTTCTCTAGCTAAAAAGTTAATAATTCTGTATTTATAAAAAGAAAATTTAATTCCAACTTTGATTTGAGATTACAAATTAATTGTACTGAATGGATCTGGAGCATGTCAAATAAAAAAGGGGCCTTTTTTCAAGTTATTTAAATATTTTAAGATATAAAATCAATTTAAAAAAACATAATATGATAATTCTGTCTATCTTCAGGCTATTCATATCAAATTTTGGTTGTTTTGTGTTATTTGTTAACCATTAATCTAAATTATACTTGCTGAAAATTATAGTCAACTTTTTAATTTTACTCATCCCATCTTGAAGTAGGGAAAAATCATTCTATTTCTTTCAAAATTATATAAAAATTTAACATTTAAACCATGAGTGAAACAGATCAATATGAACATTGCTTATCCATGCTCAAAATGAGTACAAGATGAACTTTTGATTGATATTTAATTTTAATAACTTAAATGAGGTTTATGAATAAATTTTGGAATCTATATATGGTGAAAAGTTTTCTGTTTTTAAATAAAAAATGTAAATCCTAATCCTATCTTTCTTGAATTTGGTATAGTTCTTGTCAGGATCTTCATCCTCTTTTCTGATGAATTTGATGATATATCCTTTTCTCATGACAATAAATTTAATAATGAATCAAACAAAGTATAAAAAGGTGAACTGAACTATGTACTATTTTAGCGTCATTGAAAAAAATAGAAAATACTAAATTGTAAAATATAGACAACAAGTCAAACTTGGCACATGCTTCTTCCGTGACTGAAATCAAAGTTTGTGCTAGAAAAATGCTAGAAACAATATGAGATCCAGTTCGAGTGGAGGGAACATCTTAATTTGCAAGCAATACCACATGAAATTTGTAATATTTTACAATTTGCAATTGATTGCACATATTGCTCGTCAAGGTAGTGTATGCATGAATCCATAATCAATAAAATTAATGAATTTTACCTAAATAATTGTTTAATTTTCATTTCAAAATCAAAGTATAGTTGAAAAAAATTTAAGAAACTTAATATTCTGAAAAAACAAATCACTAAAAAAATTTCTCATGAGTCCCAAATTAATAACTTAAATATAGATCCCTTTAATTTCATGTAACGCTAATACAAGTCTCAAGGGAATTAATATTTACAAGTTTTACATGTAAATAACGCAAAAATATGAAAATTTAACTTGTAAATATCATATTATTAAATTTGACCAGCAAATAACGTAATTTGGTTTATAAATATTAAATCTCTTGGGTTTTATCAGTATTAAATAAAATTTGCAGAATCTAATCTATTTTAATTTTATCATCAGGGACTATTGGTAATTTTCCCAAAAACCAATATACAAAACTTAAATAAAACTGTAAAAGTGTGTATCATTATGGCAACTATAAACGCGTGTTCAAAGCGTTTTGATTGTGGCAACCCAACCCAAAAAATTAGACTTTAGTTATATGCACAAAAGAAGATGGTTGAACTGCAGCCCAAATCCTTTTCTCTATTTTTTCTTTCAAAATAAAAAAAAAAATAGAAAAAGGGCTGAAATAGAATCTAAAAGTACTTGGACTTGGGGCATAAAAGCAAGTATTTTCACCGGAAGCTTGAGGCCTAGCATAGTTGATGTTTAGCTGGATTTCTTAAGTATTTAGTTAGGGCTTTGATCTCTGGTGGTGTGTATGGAGAAGGTCTCCTAGATTATTCTTTGTTACTGGCGATGGATACTCTAGGCCTACCAAAAATAAAAAGTATGTTCACCGGATCACCTCTTATTTTCATGGACAGTTTCTTTTCCTTAGCAATTTTCATGTTCATGATAAATTTGAATTTTCAAAACCAATTAGCTTAGATAACTAATTTTTGCATATTAAAAAATTATTTAAGTTAGTTGATTGTAATAAGTTTGTGTTGATTTTCTAAAATATCATCTTTATAATTGGACATATTAGAAATTAGAATTGTCTTTTAATGGAAACATCTTTAATATGTACAAGTATTAGGGATATTTTAGAAAAAAATTATAATTTTAGAAGATAAAGTAAATTAAAATTTTATATTAAAAATTTTATATTTTTGAAGATAAATTAAATATGAAAGGATATTTTGTATCTGTCGCACATGTGGTCGGATTGGTCGCTCTGAAAAGGATTGTGATTAGGTTGTTGATTTCTTCTGGTATGCAAGTTCATAGTGCTCGCCTGATATCTAGATTTTGTTCTGATTTTGTCAAGACTATGACAAGCCCATGGTTTCACATGAGAATATTGCCTTTTATCATAAATCGCATCAGTGCATAACTACTCATGTCTCTTTGGGTCCTATCTCCCAATGGCGGATAGTATTCAACTAGCGTGTAATATGTAATACCCCGAATTTTAGGATTGAAGGCTAGAAAATAAGTCTGAAATAAGTGGACTGTTAACCCCTGATTTAGTAGATGTCCCAAATCTATTCTCTAATGTTCCTTATATCCTTGGGGCGTTAAAGAAAATAAAATGGTGAATTTTAGAGAATATAATTAAGTTTTTGGTGAAATCGCCTATGAGGCAGTGAGCTTGTCATGTGCTTTTGTATGACCAAATGATGAGAAAAAATTATGAAATTTTACAAGGTGAAAGTAGACATCCTAAGCTTTAATTTGATAGGTCATAGGACTTAAATAGAGCTATATACAAAAATATATGAATTTTTGAAGTTAACCCAAAAAAACTAAAAAGTTTTTGGAGCAGCAATCAAAGATGAAATTTCTGGGAATTTTGTGCTTTCAAATGGCTAAATTCTATATTTTTATTTGAACCTAGACTCAATAAGGGTTCCATAGCCTTTGGAATCACTTCAATTCAATTTTTCTAGAATTAGTTATGATTTTTCAAAGTTTAGGCAGAAATCTGCCAGAATTTTGTAAAAATCTAAAAATTGGGAAATTAAATTAATAAGTAAATATCATATAATAAATATAATTCTTCTCCTTCCTTCAGCCATATCAGAGGCACAAAGGTTTTAAATAGAGAGAGAGGGTGTGAGATTTCTAGAGAGAGAAAGGAGATGAAATCTCGCAAGGTAAGCTGATTCCTCCAACGATTTAGTTCTTAATGCGTACAACTCCGACTCTAAGATATTTCTCTTTGTTCTTTAAGGTTGTGAAGCTCAAAATTTGGTGTTAGGGAAGCTAGGGTTTTAGCCAAGAAGAGGAAAAGCTAGTGGGAGCTTGAGGTAACTTCCAAACTCTTGTATATTAACTATTCTGGCTGCTGTGGCCAATTTAATCTGTGAAATTTTGCCGGATTACCGCTAGTTTTAAATTTTGGAAATGTGATGACATAGGGGTTATGCTGCCAAAAATTGGGTCTTAATGGTAGTTGTAACCTAATGGAATAGTCAATAAAGTGGTTAGGAGTAGAAAGGAACGTGTTTACGGAGCCGAAATCACAAAACCCCAATTTTCTCTGGAAAACCCATATATTTTGGTTAGGGCTATAAATGGGCCTTAGAGTTGGATTTTCAGTGATTTGATGATTTCATTGAGTTCAGAAGGGAAAATTAGGTGGGGTTACAGTTCGGCACTTTTTCAGAAAAGACCGAGAAAACATAATTACGAAAATGCCCCTAAAACACTGAAATAAAGGCTGCCAAGGAAAATTTCATCTTTTGGCTGTGAATTTGGTAATTATGAGAATGAGAATGGATTCCTTGGGCGAAAATATGTTAGAATAGCCCATGTTAGAATTTCGAGAAAAGTACAGCAGGATAGGGAACGGCGGGGCCGGGCTGGGTCCCCGGGGGCATTTTAGTAATTTTTCAAGATAGCCTAATATAACCCCCAAAAACATCATGTAAGTGTATAAATGGTACATTTGGAATTGTAGGATCGAATATGGAGTCCGACCTATTGGCAAGCTTTTTAAGGCACATGTTTCGAGGCGGAAAAGGGTTAAGGTAGGGGACTTACCTTATGTGCATGTATTTGATATCTCTACTTGTGTAGTGATGTATGTGATTGCTTTACTTGATTGTGTAAAGGCTATTTGAATAAATGAAGCTCTGTTTCTGTTTTCCCTGTGGCCATAGTCTTGTTGCATGAAACATTGAGCATGCAGAAATGTCATTATGGGGCATACATCTAGTTAAAGCTAATATGTCATACACATAGCATCTATCATGCATGCATTATGGTATCTGTTTCCTACTGAGATTCTCTTGAATCTCACCCTCCTCTACCAACAATTTAGACAGGAGAAGATAGAAGATATGCAAACAACAATATAGAGTACCATATGAGGGGATTACAGTAGTGGAACGAAGACGGGAAGAAGTCTCAGTTTCACTAGGATGAGTTTAGATACCCTAGTAGCCTTGTGCAACTACCTTAATCCTAAGTATCATATACGAACCCTTATGAGGATTTTCTGTAATCATGCACATATTATCAGTATATTCATGATATTCCTATTTGCCCACTGAACTGCATATCGTTTTTCGTGAATACTCTAATAAAGGTGAAAATGATATAAGAGTGTGACACAACCACACAGAACAACTCCTACAAATCAATCTCGACAGGCCTCTCGGGTTCGATCAAATTCATCTTCTTCCTCAGCTTCATGTGGTGAGTTATCTCTAGGTGATTATAATCACTGTCTCCAAAGTCACCTGTTCCTTTTCACCATATGGATGAAGATGATCAACCAGACATTTTTGCCAGCTTTGATCAACCAAACAATGTGTTACCAAGTGAAGTTCAACCTAATCATCATCAATATTGCCACAACAATTCTAACTTTGCACCACGTGTTCATCCTTATTAGCATACTACACTTGCTGGCGCATACACTAATCCCTCTTATTTATCTAATGTGCAAATGTTTCATCAACCACTTCCATCATTCCATCTGGCTGCTCCTAACTTTAAGTTGATTGATCAATCTAGTTTGCTTTCTTAGTTCATTCTGACCCACATTGATCCAGATGGCATGCTCCGATTGGTTATGGTAGCTTCTCGGCCAGTGGTTGTCATACCCTTATCTTAATTTCACCTTTTCCAGAGTATTTACAGAAAACGATATACGGTTCGGTGGGCAATATAGGAATATCATAAATATATTGATATTATGTGTATGATTACTAAAATTCCCCATAGGGGTTCGTACCTGACAATTACAATCAATGTACCAGCACAGGGCTACTAGGGTGTCTAAACCCGTCCTAGTGAAATAGAGACATCTTCTTTTCTTTGTTCTACCACTGCAATCCTCTCATATAGTTCTCTTTTTTGATCTCTGCATACCTTCTATATTCACCTGTCTAAATTGTTGGTAGGGGAGGGTGAGATTCAAGAGAATCTCAGTAAGAAACAGTATCAATATGCGTGTAGGATAAGTGCTTAATGCATTACATGCTTGCATTACATAAACTCATGTTAACATACTGATATATCTGCGTGCTCAATATTTCATGCAACAAAACTATGGCTACAGTATAAACAAACACAGAGCTTCAATCATTCATATATGTTTCACATAATCAAGTAAAGCAATAACATGCATCATTACACTAGCACAAATATTAAATACATGGAGGAGAGGTAAGTTCCGTACCTTAACCCTTTCTTGCTTCAAAATGTACCCTCGTAAAGCTTGCTAACAACTCGGCTCTCAATTTGGTCCTAAAATACCAAATGTACAAGAAATAGATTAAAACCCATTCATGTACCATTTTAGGCACTTCCATAGTATTTATAGTGGTTATATTAGCCTATGGTGAAAAATTACCAAAATGCCCTCGGGACCCTAGCCCAGCCCCGTCGTACTTGGTTTGACTGTACTTTTTCCAAAATTTTGACTTGGGCTATTCTGATAATATTTCATCGAACAAATCCATTTTTGGACTCAAAATTACCAAATTCACTGCCAAAAGACAAGAATACCCTTGGCAGCCCGCTTTAAGGGTTTCAGGGGCATTTTCGTAATTATTCTTTTTCAGGTTTTTTCGAAAAAGTGACCAACTGTAACCCCATATAATTTTCCCTCATGAACTCAATAGAATCATCAAATCATTGAAAATATAACTCTAAGGCTCATTTCTAGAGCTGGATGAAATCCTCAATACTCAGGGGAAAATTGGGGTTTTCGAAATTCGATTCTGTAGACATGTTTCTTTCTACTCCTAACCACTTTATTAACTATTTCATTAGGTTACAACTACCCTTTGAACCAAATTTCAGCAACATAACCCCTAGGCCAATTCAATTTCCAAATTTCAAATCAAAGACATTCTGGCAAAATTTCACTGATTAAATTGTCCTCATCAGCTAGAACAATCAAATATTGAAGTTTCGGAAGTTACCTCAAATTCCCTCTGGCTTTTCTTAGTGTGGCTGAAACCCTAGCTCTTTGAACAAAAGAGTTTGAGCTTCAAACACTTTGATCGATGTAAAAGAGAAGCTTATGAGCAGAGTTATACGCATTACGTAAGAATTTACCGAAGAAACCGTACAAGATCTCTTCCTCCTTCTCTCTCTCTCTAAAAAATCTACAACTCTCCTCTCTCTTTTAGAGTTGTTTCATGTCAGTTTATGAGGAAGAAGAAGAAGAGAAATGTTTTTATAATATATCCAACTTTTACTTGAATTAACTTATTTCAAAATTCTAAAAATCATACTTTATGTACATATATTGTATGCCATAAACCCAATAACCATGCCACTCATATTTTCCCTCCTTGGCCCATCCAAATCATTTCCTAGGGTCCTTCAATCAGCCCAAAATAAGCTGATCACAGTTTATCCATAATTATAATATTGCCATCACATTTTTATTCAATTTTTTTATTTTTGGCAGATTTTTTGTCTAAACTTTAAAAAATCATAACTAAATTTGCAGACATCAAATTGGAGTGATTCCAAAGAATATAGAACCTTTATTGAGTCTAGTTTTAGGAAAAAAAATATAGAATTATGTCAACTGGAAGCACAAAATTCTCAAAATTTTAGTTTTTAGAAGTTGTTTCAGAAACTTTCCAATTTTTCTGGACTAACTTTAAAAATTCATAAATTTTTGTATATAGCTTTTAAATGATTCATATGACCAATCAATTTAAAGTTTAGGATGTCTACTTTCACTATGTAAAATATCATAATTTTTTCTCATCATTTGATTATACAAAATCACATGACAAGCTCACTGTCTCACAGGCAATTTCATTAAAACACTGTTCACTTTTCAATTTCAAATATTAAATTCCTATGGCCATATATATTCACCAATTTATTCCCTTTAATACCTCAAAGATATAAGATATATTAGGGAATAGATTTGGAACACCCGCTAAACTAGGGCTTAGTAGTCTACTTAATTTAGGTTTATCCCCAATCCTTCAATCCCAAAATTCAAGATATTACAGTGGTCATGCCCCACGGCCCACAAAATCCAAGTTGGTTTGATGTTGCATGGCAATCTTTTCTTGTGTTAATAGCTCAATTTATTTAACCAATGTTAGTTTTGTGTCACCACTCGATATTTGGACAAATTTCTCAAAGAATTACAAACCATACTAATTCAAATCAGGCCCTGGAAGAACTCGTATGGACGGTGCCCTACCACCTACGCTACTTTATTTTCCATGGATCGAACTTGTGACATTTGGTTAAGTTGGAACAATTCCTTCCAGTTGATTCAGTGTTCAGTGGTTAATCAAATTAGTTTTAATGAAATGGAAGGACTTTCCTCCCTTAAGTATGAAGACTTGCATTTGGGCTCATGTGAATGCGAAAAAGTATTTCTGTGAGAGTTACCAACATGGTTGAATCAATGTTTGAAATGCTTGAATTTAACCTAATCACCTAGATATATTAAAAAGAATTCACAACAAATAGGGTTGGGTATAACCTTTTACAATATAGTAAACCAATGTTCGAATCCTAATTAGAAGAAATGCCCACACTTAAATGTCTAACAACGCTTTAAATAATATTACCTCCAATATAAAAATGTTAGTAATTAAAAAAAAAAACTCAACATATTCAAAAGACATAATTTTTTCCTTGAATTATGGAATCATTTGTGTCAACTTGTTAACCTTTGTTTCGGTTTTAACATTGTTTTGATGTTATGTCATGTTATTTTTTTTGGTCGAAGATGTAATTATGTCATTGATAACCCTTGTATACCTTTTATGGCCCCCACCTTAGGTATAGAATAAAAAAGTGACAAAATAAAGTATAAAAGCTCAAATGATTTGCAATGAGCCAACAGTGGGATTTATTTCAAATCCTTATAAACATATGATATTCACACCTGATTAATTGCATGTCATTTCTAATTTTGTAAAATAATAGAAAGCACTAATTTAATTTTGTTTGATTGTAATTGTAAAATACATTTTTACTAATTATTTATCTAACATAATAAATATACTTCAAGAATGCTTTCTATTTTTCAGTTATTCCGTGTATTGTATTGAGTAATAAATTATAAAATCATGTCATAAAATTTACCTGAAATAATTTGATGATAAAAATATAGAGATGTAGTATTCGTCACATGATTATTTTATTTAATTAAATAAATGAAATATATTATACCCATTTGTACAATAAATATAATATGAATTAAGTATATATTAAAAGTATTAATTATGAAAATTTAATCAATAAATTTGTTTTTAAAAAAAATATATAATAGCCATTTATATCACAAAAATATGTTAACCACCCTATTCCAACTTATTGAGAATAGAATATGGCTAACAAGCCTTAATATTAAATACAGAAAGAGATTAACATTTAATAAATCAAAATAGGGAGAATTCTAAAAAAATACCACTTGAACTTCAAAATCCCATTGACAAAAAGCGTAATGGGATTGACAAAAAGAGTTATGGGATTGACAATGCAAGTTTTTGTCAAATCACTAATTTAGGATTTTAAAGTTCAAGTGACATTTTTCTAAAATTTTTCCATTAAAATAATCTTTGGCAGAAAAAAAAAATCAAAATAATCAATAATTAATCAGTCCCTAAATTGTTGCCTTTCTATTTGGTGAGAGCCTGCGCATTAAGAGCGAGAGAGAAGAAATTCTGATTCACCCTTTTTCGTTTCCTTTCTATTGGAAGCTCCTTCCTCTGCAAAACTTCGGACTCTTGCCATTTTCTCTAACCTCTACTTTCTATGTCATTCAAAAAGGACAAGAAATTAACCTTTCATTGTCCTCTTCCTTCCTATCTCGTTTTCAGGTTCTTCATTTTTTTTTCCTTTGACCCGTTTCTTTACCATTTCCATGCATTCTTTTTGTAACAGTAGATCCATTCACATTTGGTTTGGCACATTTCTTCTTCCCTTTTTATTTGGAAGATTCACGTTTGATTTGAAATGCATAGGTTTTGCGATTTTGTTTGTAACTTCACGATATGGTTGCATGTAATAATTCGAATTTGTCAGAGTTACTCTTTTGAGCATGGAAATTAAATTTTTTTTCTTCATTATGTTTACAGGGTATCATGCAAATTTCTGTATTCATTGCGTCAGATTAATGTATGTTGGGAGTTCAGTAGGTTTTGCCGACGCTTGATTGATCTTTGAAGAAAGCAATTCCTTGTGATTTACTTGAGACAATGGGTTATATTGGGGCTCATGGTGCAGCAGCTCTACATAAATACAAATATAGTGGTGTGGATCATTCCTATGTTGCCCAATGTGTTCTTCAACCCTTATGGTCTCGCTTTGTTAAAGTTTTTCCTCTATGGATGCCGCGAGTGCTTTCATTATTTTTTTATTCCTTGGTTCTTTCCATTCCATCTCTTAATCATATCATGATCATCATTAAGATTGATTAATTTTTTGAAAAAGTAATAGTGTCTAGGCTTTTAGTGTTGTCAGTTTCAATTCAAGGACACAGAGTAAAAATTATCCTCTGTATGACCTGATGTTTGTTCAATTTTCATTATTCAAAATTTGGGTTTATAATGGAAGATTGGTCTAATTGCGTTGCTTGTCTTCTCAACTTCTCTTAGAAGTGGGTTTAGTGTAACCCCCTTACCTTAATAGCCGAAATTATAATTCAAAAATGCTTTATTATGTTAAATTAGAGACCAACGGGTAATTCAAAACTTATTGAAAGTCCCAACTTCAATACAGGGTTAAGTCTTGTGAGAAAGTGGGTTTTAAAAACTTTTTCCAAAACCAATTCAATATAGTCACACATTCAACTTTAAATATATTTGAACTGTGCAGTTCGTTTCCATTAAAAAATATTAGAGCATATAGAAAAATTCCTGATGACTCTTGGGATTCATCTACTTACTACAAGGGTTTACAGGGCATATTCGCCCGTTTCGGTTTCCCATATTGTGGATTACATCACACTATCCAAATTTACAATATTTATAACATGTACAATAATCCCAAAAATATGATAACTGATTACCCCAAACTAAAACTCCTAGCTAGGAGCTCTAGCCGCCCTTCGTCACATGCTCCTCCTTCGAATTGCTTGCCTGACTATAGGTTAGCTAATGGAAAGAATAAGATTCAAAAGAATCTCAGTGGTAACAATTCACTTATAACATGAACATACAACCACAAAGTATGCAAGCAAATCATATAGCAGCAACACATCAATGACAATTCTACGGTATGTTTCACAACATGTATCACAATGGTATATTTTACAACGGCATATTTCAAAATGACATGTTTCTCAACGGCATATTACACAATGGCACTTCCGTTCATCATAATTCAACGATAAGACAAGCATACCATGCATTATACGCAATATAAGACAAAGGTTCACTACCTTGTTCTTTCCGTTCCTACGCTTGGACACCGGTTTCTTATGCACAGGGCAAATGTCGAATCCTATAAATCATTATCAAGGACGACGAGTTATTACCTATTCCAATTCTTTAATAACTCATACTACTTGGGTTGGTTATCACTATGGTCATTTAATCAAGTCAATTAAGGAGCTAAACTAGTCAATTAACCCAAAGGACCAATTTCTAACCTCAGAGTTCAATAATACTACATTATGCCATTACATCTTCAATTTTCGCAATAGGGGTCAAATCAGCCAGAATTTTTCATCAACTTTGAAAAATCATAACGAAATCTATAAAAATCAAAATGGGGTGATTCCAAGGCTATGTGACCCTTATTTAGTATATTTTCAAGGAAAAATATCACCCATAGCCAGTTGTGTTAGTGCAAGTATTTCACCCAAGAGGGGGTGAATTGGGTGATACGAGAAATTTTGTTGCATATAAGAAAATCGACAGAATATTTAAAGCAGTTGAGAGCAAAGAGAAATATCACCGAAGTGCACACTGGGAGTTATACTGGTTTGGCCACAACCACTTTGACTTACGTCCAGTGCTCAGAGCGTCTCTGAGAGTTTCACTATATTCTCCAAGAGTCAGTGGGTTCTTGGCACCTCAGTACATAGCAAGTTCCTTCACCTGGACACTCATTCTCCCTTACACGTTGTAATCAAATCCCTAACTCAAGGTTCCACAACCTTAAGTTGTCTCAATAACAAATATTGAGTTTGTAATGAAAAACTCTCTCACAGAGCAAATATATAATCACTAAAGTATAATGAATGAGTATAAGAAAATAAAGCATTAAGAGTGTGTTGATCAGTGTATGTTCGTGTGTTCTCAGTTGTTGTTTAATGCTCTTTGAATGCTCCATATATATAGATTATTTGTAGTGTCCGTTATAAGCAATCAAACATGTCCGTTAGAGTCGCGTAGCAATGGTTGACCATTCTTCAAATTTGAAAACTATCTATTTGGAATAGGTAGCGGTAGGTAAACGTTCAGACTTTTATTTGACTTTTCACTCTTGGCATGATCTCCTTATTGTTTCTCTGCAAATGTACTTGGGATACCAGTGCAATGAAGAGTTAATCATATAGATAACAAATCAATAATCATACATTTAAAAACATGATTTCTGGGCTGCATTACTCTAGTGGCTACTCTTGTGACCATGTCTTTTCCTCGCAAGTTACTCGGGTGCTCCCTCCAGTAAGCTGATTACTTGAGTGGCCATGTCTTTTCTTCACAAGTTACTCGGGTAAGCCCTCAAGTAAATTTCAAGTAAGTGTGCAAATTACTCAATTACTCCTTCAAGTAATGTCATTTAAATCTTGGCTGAGAGTTTTCCTACCTGATTACTCGAGTGACCCCTCGAGTAATGCTTCAAATAACTCTACAGATTACTCGAGTGCTTCCTCGAGTAAAGCCTTTTTCTCACATGGTTACTCGAGTCTCTGCTGGAGTAAATGGTTGCATTTCTTGGCCGAGAGCTACTGGAAGATTTTTGACCTAGTTACTCTAGTGGTTACTTGAGTAATGCCTTTTCTCATGTGTTACTTGAGTGGCTACTGGAGTAATGGTTCATATAACTTTGCAGATTACTCGAGTGGCTACTCGAGTAATTTCTTCCAAATTTTGGCAGTGCCTCCTAAAACATTTTCTTTCAATATTACTCAAGTGCTTACTTGAGTAACAATATTCCTTACTTGAGTGGTCACTCGAGTAAATATAAACAAAAACTGCCAGTGGTGTTCTTTCTTTGCTCTTTCTCTCAAATCTTCTTCATTACTCCAGTGCTTACTTTAAGTAATGCTTTGTCTGCCATTTATTTACTTTGTTCAAATTCATTTGTTATCAAATCCTCTTTTATCATTAGTCCAATCTTTGTTATCATCAAAACATATGGGATCTAACATTCTTCCCCTTTTTAATGATGACAAAACTTGGTGATTTTGAACAAAATTTTTGAAATTGAGTTTTCAAACATATGCTTCTTAAATACTTTTCATATGAAATCTTTTGTTCAATTTAAACTTGAAAACTCTTTTGAAATAGCTTATTAAAAATATTTTCAAAGTTTTTGTTTTTATTTACTTGTTCACCTTGCATACACAATCAAGACTCATTAGTCCCACAATGCAATATAACTTCAGTGAAATTTAACTTTGATGGCATAAAGAAATAAATTCCATAAAGAGGAATTCATAATCAAACTTAGAATTCAAAGTTAAAAAGTTAAAAGCTCCTTAATGCCATGTACACTTATATCCCTTATGCTTTTACTCAGCCATTGATCACAAAATCACTAAGGCTCTTCTCCCCCTTTTTGTCCTCATCATAAAGGTAGAATTAATCATGAGGAGGAGTAGGTGGCTTGGCTGCTGAGATAGGAGTGACAAGAAATGCCAATGATACATATGAACCATATGAACTTGAAGGATTTGAAGATGATGCTCAAGGTTAGGAAGGTTCACTGGGGGTGTCTGAAGATCCTCTGGAGGATTCACTGGAGATGATGGTTAAGGAACCAGAGAGGTAATTTCTACTTCCTCGGTAGCAACAGTGAAGACACAAGCACCTCCTCAGTGCGTGTAGATGAGGCAATGGGAGTAGATATGGGCTCTGGCTGAACAGGCTGAGGTGGATCATCAATGTTGATATGGATTGGCTTGGATGTGTCAGGGTCAGGCATAGAGAACAAGAGATTACTGGGTTCAATCTCAGAAGGTCTATGCTCAGTAGGTATAGAAGGTCCAGGTTCAGAGACATGTATTGGCTTAGGAATAACAGAAGGACCAGGAATAGGGGAGCTAGATGCCATAACATCAAGTCTAGCAACAATGGATCTCAGCAGATCGCCCTAGGCATGTTGTTTAGCTAACAACTCTTCGTGCCTCTTATCCATTATCTCCACAAGTTGTCCCATCTTCTCACTCATATGAGTTACCAACTTGACATTGGTATTCGCAATGTCGATATGAAAACTCTTCAGAATGTTCTCCATGAATGTTTGTATTGCGGTCCCAAAGAATGATGGAGAAGATGTGTTGGCTAGAGCAGACGACTGTGTGTAATCCATTCAACTAGTTACAGTGCTAGTCTTCTTCTTCTTGGGACTTGCTTCTAGAGGAGTCTTCTAAGGAATCTCAATGTTCAACTTTCCAATTTGATTACTCCTAACTGGTGTTATCCTCTCAATCAACTCCTTACTCTCCAAGTACCAAATCTTATTCTTCTTGAGGAACAAGGAAATAAGTTGAGGATAAGGCATTGGAGTAGTAGGTTTTCCTTCATACCTATATCTCTTGATCTCATTAAAGATATATTCTCCCAAGTCCTTTGTTCTTTAAGAAGCAATGAGGCGAATTTTCTGAAGTCCCTCTCAATGAAATGAGTAAAGTTATTGGATTTGTTCACTATGGCTCTAGAATAAATATACCAAAGGACTCGATGAAAATCACATATATCACTTAGATTGAAATTGAGGGGTCCCACTATCTCACCAGGTTTGATAATAGAAAACATCTGGTTTGAATCATAATAAGGATAATAATTATCAAGAGGGTTCTCTATTCCTAACCAGGTATTGATTATGGAAGGTCAGATTAGAATTCTCTGGCCTCTGACTTTGGAAGTCATTTCTTCTTCCACAGACTTCCTAATGGGATCATTTATAGGTTCAATATTACAGTAAAAATGCCTCACAATTTTGGTGCAAAATGGGAGTTTAACAGACAGCCAGGGCATATAGGAATCAAGATAGGGACTTAGGTCGAATTTTAATACCTCTTGAAGAACCTTGTAGTTAAAGTAGTGCATCTTACACACATTTCTTCTTGCAAAGTGGCTCAGATACTTCTGAGATTCCTCAAGCTTGCTCACATTAAATCCCTTTAGAGGAAATGTGATTTCTTCATCCCTCTCTTCCGGTTGCCTTGAAGATTGCCCTTTCTTTGTTTCCTTAGATTGAAAAGCTTCTTCAAGCATGCCTACCGTGAATTTAGTAATCTTGTCATCAATCTTGGGCTTTTTCAGAGGTTTGGAGAAAAAGTAGGTGTGTCAGATGAGTCAGAAGGAAGAGGAGATGTTTGTTTTGTTGCTTTGCCTCTTCCAGGAGGTAAACTCTTCTTGGTTTGAGCTCTTATGGCAATGGGCTCCTTAATCACAACCCCTTTCACCTTTGGCTTGGTTTGTGGCTTAGACTTTGCTTTTGGTTTAGGAGAGATTTTTCTTTTCTTGGTAGGAGGAGATGAAAGAGAATAAGAGGGTTGATATGGTTCAGAGGACTCAGAAGGAGTGCTAAGATTAGGAGATTTAGTCCTCACCATTTTGATTTGTGAAAAACAAGGATTTCTGAAAAAAAATAGGGACCGAGAGTCACGAATGTAGGGCACAAAAATTTGAGTGATCTGGGAGGTTCTTCAAGGTAGAAATCAAAGGGATTTGTCAGAAATGAAGTGAAGAGGATTCTGTGAAAATTTTTTATGAGAGCACTAGGAGAATCAATCAAGGTGATTTTGTGAGAAATTACCGAGTATCGACTAAAATAACCTTAAATCCCGATATCACTTGAGGGCTTACTCTAGTGACCATTAGTCTCACTCGAGTAGCCACTCGAGTGATCATACCAGAAATTTCAAAATTCTGTGAATTCAAGTGCGTACCTGGCATGAATAATATTGTAATTACCCATGTATATTCCCTCGATCATTTGATGGCTCTTTAGAACAAATTTGAGCTGAAACTTAGCAAATTTGAAATCTGAAGCCAGGTTCACTCGAGGCCTCCCTTAGGTAATCTATCTCTTCACCGTCTGACTATTCATTTCTAAACGTTTTCCGTTTCATTTGAAATTAATGCTTCACTGGCACATTTTCAAGTTCATTACTCGAGTGGCTACTTAAGTAATTCATTCATTACTTCAAGGTGTCACTCCAGTAATGGTGGTTACTTGAAGTTGTCCCTCTAGTAATGTTGTCCTCTATTAACCTCTACTTTTCATACTCCAAAACAGAATATCATGATCCTGCAAAATAAATTGCTAGAAACTCTAATGCTTAAGTTAGTAATAATCAAAACATCAATAAATAATATTATGTAACATTTTGCAAACACTAAATAACTTACAATTCATTGGGATTTACCATTCCCAATTCTTGTCTAATATACAAAAATTGATCTTTTGCAAGAGGTTTTGTGAAGATATCAGCTAGTTGAAGATAAGTTGGAATGAATATCACTTTGACATCTTTCTTTTGGACATGATCTCTGATGAAGTGATGTCTAACATCAATATGCTTGGTTCTAGAATGTTGAACAAAATTTTTTGCCAAGATTATCATACTAGTGTTGTCACAGTATATTGGTATCTCCTTCAAATAAATACCAAGATCCTGGAGTTGTTGCTTTAGCCATATTACTTGTGCACAAAAACTTGATTCTGTAACATACTTAGCTTCCGTTGATGAGAGAGACACTGTATTTTGTTTCTTGCTAAACCATGATACAATTGAGCCTCCAAGAAACTGGCCTTGTCCACTAGTACTCTTTCTGTCTGTCTTGTATCCTCCATGATCAGAGTCTGAGTATGTAACTAGATATTCACTTCTTCCTTTTGGATACCAGAGACCTAATTCTGCCATGTTAGCAAGATATCAAAAGATACGTTTTACATTTTCAGCATGAGACTCTTTTGGTGCTGATTGATATCTTGCACATATACCCATACTGAATTGAATGTCAGGTTTGCTTGCAGTGAGATAGAGTAATGATCCAATTTTTCCTCTATATTTTGTGATGTTGTAATCTTTTCCTTTGACATCAGCATCAAGCAACGTAGTTATTGGAGTGTCCTTTCCATTTGCTTCATCCAATCCATACTTCTTTAAAAGCTGTTTCAGATACTTCATTTGAGATATGAAAATTCCATTCTTTCTTTGTTTGATTTGCAAACCGAGAAAGAAATTAAATTCTCTCATCATTGACATCTCAAACTCCCCCTGCATTATCTTAGAAAATTCTTTGCATATGCTTTCATTAGTAGCACCGAAAACTATATCATCAACATATATTTGCACAATTAAGATATCATTACGTTTTCATTTTGTAAAAAGTATTGTATCAACTTTTCCTTGTACAAAACCTTGATCAATAAAAAATTTACTGAGCCTTTCGTACCATGCTCTAGGAGCTTGTTTTAAACCAAATAAAGCCTTTTTGAGTTTGAAAACATAGTCAGGTTTGGTTACATCTTCGAAACCTAAAGGTTGATCTACATATACTTCTTCCATGATGTAGCCATTTATAAATGCACTCTTTACATCCAATTTATAGAGTTTGAATCCTTTGATGCATGCAAAGTCTAAGAGTACTCGTATAGCTTCCAATCTAGCTACTGGAGCATACGTTTCCTTATAATCAATTCCTTCTTCTTGATTATAGCCTTTGGCCAACAATCTTGCCTTGTTTCTGACAATAATTGCGGATTCATCAAGTTTGTTCTTGAATACCCATTTAGTGCCAATGATAGGAAGATCCTTAGGTTAGGGTACCAAATCCCAAACTTGATTTCTTTCAAATTGGTTTAGTTCTTCTTGCATTGTTATAACCCAATCATTGTCTGATAGGGCTTCGTCAATGTTATAAGGTTCAATCTCAGAAATGAATGTAGAAAAATTAACTTCATTGAAAATTCTATTTCTAGTTTTGACTCCTTCATTCACATCTCCTATGACTTGATCTAGGGGATGATTACTATTATATTTCCAGGCTTTAGGTTGTCCTAGTGACTAATTTTCTTCCTTGGTTTAATCAACTTCTGGAATAAAAGATTTAAAAATAGATTGACCATTTTCTTGATTTAAAACAACTTCCTGCTCATCATCAATAGTTTTGTCAGAAGATTCAAATTCATCATATACAACATGAATTGATTCTTCAACAACACATGTTCTTTTATTGAAAATTCTGTATGCTTTACTTAGGTTAGAATCACCTAGGAAAATTCCTTCATCTGATCTAGAATCAAATTTTCCTAAGTTATCTTTACCATTATTATGAATGAAACACTTACAACCAAAGATCTGTAAATGAGCAAGGTTTGACTTCCTTCCTTTGTATGCTTGTATGGTGTCTTTCCAAGTTTTGTTCTAACGTAGGCTCTATTTGAAATATAGCATGCTGTTCTCATTGCATCGGCCCAGAAAACTTGAGGCACGTTCTTTTCTTTCAGCATTGATCTGGCCATTTCAGTGAGCACTCTATTCTTACGTTCCACGACTCCATTTTGTTGAGGTGTCCGTAGAGCAGAGAAATTGTGATCAATGCCATTAGTATCACAATATTCTTCAAAGTCTTGATTTCCAAACTCTCCATTGTGATCTGTCTTGATACTTGCAATGGACATGCCTTCTCATTTTACACTTTCTTGGCAAAAATAATGAATTTTGTAAAAGTTTCATCCTTTGATGAAAGAAAAATAGTTCATGCAAATCTAGAAAAATCATCAATAATGACCAATGAATATAAGTTTCTACTAAGGCTTTTAACTCTTACTGGACCAACTAAATCCATATATATCAATTGAAATGGTCGATTTTTTGTAATTTCATTTTTTGATTTGAAAGATGATTTAGTTTGTTTACCTTTTTGACATGCGTCACAAATCAAATTGTTTTTAAAATTTACTTTGGGTAATCCAAGAACTAAATCCTTTTTGAATAGTTTGCCAAGTTGGTGTATGTTGACATGAGATAGTCTCTGATGCCATAACCAACTTTCATCGGCATTACTCAGAAAACAATTTTCAGAATCACTTCTATTGATATCAAGAGTATAGTAGTTATCTTCCCTTTTTGCACTGAGCTTTGCCTTGATGTTTTTCTTATCAAGTTGTAAGTCTTCTTGTTGATAATTAGACATTCCTCTGAATCAAATATTACCCAGTTGTCTTTATCTTCACTTTGACTTACGCTCAGCAAATTATGACACAAGCCTCGAACATAATATACATCTTTGACTTGTATTCCTTTATCGTTTTTGATTTCACCAATTCCTACTATCTTTCCGGATTGATTTCCTCCAAATTTTACCTTTTCACCTTCCTTGGGATGCAATATGGTAAAATTTTTGAAATCACCGGTCATATGTCTAGAGCATCCACTGTCTATGTACCATTTGTTGTTTTTGGATGCTTTAAGACATTTGCAATCAAATATGATTATGTCTTAGGTACCCACATCTTTTTGGGTCCTTTTGGGTTAGTACATATGACTTTTTGACCATATGAACCTTTAGGTACCCATTTATAGGTTCCTATCTTTCCTTTCTTCTTATGAATACATGATGATGTATAATAACCTTTTCTATTACTATAATTACAATATGCAAAAGGATTTGATGTATGTATAGAATGCTGAAAATAATTCAAAAATGACTTACCTCCTGCTTTCTTTCTTCCTTTTCTTCTATCTGATTTTGGATCATATCCAAGACCAGATCGATCATTTACAAAACGTTGAGCTTTTAGAATTACATTTAGCATCTCACTTCCTTTAGTGAATTTTTCAAGAGTTTTTGTGAGATCAACGTTTTTCTTTTTCAAAGAAGAACAGTTTTCACAATCTTTCTCTAAATTCTCTTTTAGTTCTATTTCAAGAACTTTGTTTTTCTTTTTGAAAACAAGTAGTTCTTTAACTACTTTGATGAATTCAGAATGTAAAGCATTATATTCAGCAAAAAATTCATCATAGGTAGGATCAAAATCAGTTACCTCTTCTTTTGTTTCTTCTTGAGCAACTAGACAGATATTCGCTACCTCCTCTTCATCGCTTTCTTCATCAGAAGAGCTATCTCCGCATATGGTAGATACAAAGGCTTTGTTCTTGTTGTAGAATTTGCCTTTTCTCTTTTCTTTATTCTTCTGAATTAGTTCTTGACATTTTGATTTGAAATGTCCTGGCTTTCCACATTCATAGCATATAATGTATTCTTTATTGCTTGTTCCTTCTTTCTAAAAGTTTTTGAATCCTTGGCCTTTCTTGTAAAACGTTTTGAATCATTTTATGATTAGGCCCATTTCATCATCTTTAAGCTCTTCATCTTCATCTTGTTCTTCTTCTTTTGCTTTCAGTGCTAGACCTCTTTTCTTCTTGTCACCAATATCATCTAGTTCTCATTTGAACTTTAACTTACTCTCATATTCAAAAAGGCTTCTGAATAAAGAAGCAACCGATCGCATTGATTCACCTTTTGCTTCCTCAATTGCAGTGATTTTTGCCTCCCAGTCTTTAGAAAGAATATTCACTTTCGTACTTGGGTGTGTTTATCATAGACTTTTCCAAGTGATGCAAGTTGATTAACAAGGTAAGTATATCTAAGTTCAAATTCAGCTATCGACTCACCTGATTTCATTCGAAGTAAATCAAATTAAGTAACCAGAGTATTGATCCGGTTTTCTTTTATTCCTGAAGTTCTTTTGTGAGCTATTTCCAAGGCTTCCCACATTTCTTTAGTTATTGGAAGTGTGCAGATTCTGAAGTACTTATTTTGACTCAATGCACTTTGAATTATTAGTATTGCCTTGCTGTTAAGTGTGATCAGTTTCTTGTCATTCCCATCATATTCTGCTGGTGTCTTGGGAACTCTCTATGAATCTACAATCATTTCAGGTTTGTAGTTTCACCTCTCAATCACATCCCACAGCCCATATTCAGTAGCCATTAATAAGACTCTGAACTTTGCTTTCCAGAATTAGAAGTGTTCACCATTGAAACTCGAAGGTCCTGTGATAGAAGCTCCGTCGGGAAGAATTTCTTCACCCATGCTGGCTATTGGATCCTTCTTAGGCTGTTAAACCTTAACAAGATGAACTATGCTCTGATACCAAATGTTAGTGCTAGTGTTTCACCCAAGAGGGGGTGAATGGGTGATACTAGAAATTTCGTTGCGTATAAGAAAATTGACAGAATATTTAAAGCAGTTGAGAGTAAAGAGAAATATCACCAAAGTGTACACCAAGAGTTATACTGGTTCAGCCATAACCACTTTGACCTACGTCCAGTCCTTAGAGCGTCTCTGAGAGTTTCACTATATTCTCCAAGATAGTGGGTTCTTGGCACCTCAGTATACAACAAGTTCCTTCACCTGGACAGTCGCTCCCCCTTACACGTTCTAATCAAATCCCCAACTCAAGGTTCCACAACCTTAAGTTGTCTCAATAACAAATATTAAGTTTTAATGAAAAACTCTCTCACAGAGCAAATATATAATCACTAAAGTACAATGAATGAGTATAAGAAAACAAAGCACTAAGAGTGTGTTGATCAGTGTATGTTCGTGTGTTCTCAGTTGTTGTTGTATGCTCTTTGAATGCCCCATATATATAGATGATTTGTAGTGTCCGTTGGAAGCAATTCAAACATGTCCTTTAGAGTCGCGTAGCAACGGTTGACCATTCTTCAAATTTGAAAACTATCCGTTTGCGGTAGGTGAATGTTCAGAGTTTTATTTGACTTTTCACTCTTGGCATAATCTCCTTATTATTTCTCTGCAAATGTACTTGGGATACCAGTGCAATGAAGAGTTAATCATATAGATAACAAATCAATAATCATAAGTTTAAAAACATGATTTCTAGATTGCCTTACTTGAGTGGCTACTCGAGTAATCCCTCAAGTAAACATATCAAAAATATGGCAGTGAGTAATTCAACATTTCTCATAAGATATTACTCGAGTAAGACATAGAGTAAGATAAATCACATAACTTGGAAATACCAGTTCACTCGAGTGGCTACTCAAGTGCCATGTCTTTTCCTCACAAGTTACTCGGGTGCTCCCTCTAGTAAGATGATTACTCGAGTGGCCATGTCTTTTCTCCACAAGTTACTCGGGTGGCTACTCGAGTAATGGTTCATATAACTTTGTAGATTACTTGAGTGGCTACTCTAGTAACTTCTTCCAAATTTTGGCAGTGCCTCCGAAAACATTTTCTTTCAACATTACTCGAGTAACAGTGTTCCTTACTCGAGTGTCACTCGAGTAAATATAAACAAAAACTGCCAGTGGTGTTCTTTCTTTGCTCTTTCTCTCAAATCTTCTTCATTACTCCAATGCTTACTTTAAGTAATACTTTGTCTACCATTTATTTACTTTGTTCAAATTCTTTTGTTATCATTTCCTCTTTTATCATTAGTCAATCTTTGTTATCATCAAAACATATGGGATCTAACAAGTTGGATACACAGCATTCTGAAGAATTTTCATTTATTTCATACTATCAGAATTCAACCCAGTTTTCATGACCTAATTTCAATAATTCATAACTCCTAGTATACAAATCCAAATGATGCAAATGAGTTATAAAATTAAAGCTTGATATGTCTACTATTTAACTAGAAAGTTTTAGAATTTTTAGAGATCCTTTGGTTATCTAAAAACACCACACCAATAGGGTACCTCATTGGAATTCTGTTCAGGCAGAAAATCTAGTTTTTCATGTTGAGTTTCAATGACCCAAAATCCACAACCTGGGGCTATTACCACACAAATTTTCATGTAGAACACAATGGTAACATCAAAATGGACAAATTCCCACTCACTCCCCTGTCCTGTTTTAGTAGAAAATTCAAAATAAATTCAAACAATTGACAACTTCCAATCTCAGCATCAAACTAGCGTCATACAGTTTCTAATAATCATAAACCACCAATAACGTAACCAAAACATCATGAATTACCTAAGCCCTCTTTTGACAAAAATCAGGGTAGATTTACACATGCCAAAATACTCATTCAATCAACACAACCAATAGCTCAAATTGAAGCTAATACTCACCTCTTGCTTCTCTTTAAGTTCTTTATGTGATTCTACAACTTTTGTTCTTGGATGATGACTCAAAAAACCTCTTCTTGAAATTCTAAAATAATTGAAATAAAGCTCTCAACAAGAGGAACAATGTTTATGAAGGATACTTGAGCCATAGATGAGGTTAAGAAGGTGATTAAAGTCTCACCTTCACTTGCTTCTTCTTGCACTCTAGTATTACAGCTACAAAACTAACTTGGAGAGAAATAAAATAAGTGATTAAATTGTCTAATTTCTCTTCCTTTATCTCTTATAAAACCAGCCGAAATTATGGACCAAATGGAGAGAAAATTGTGTGGCTAGGATTCCTTCTTGTTAAGTAAAAATTCTATAGTAATTTCTAAGTGTAAATGGGTCAATTTGGTTAGCCTCTTTCCTTTCCTTATTCTTCCACTCTTGGTCGAAAGTTAGACTTGGAAAAAGAGAATGATTGTTAACCAATTCATATCCTATTGTCCTGCATTTTTTTCCAAGTGGAAAAAGTGGAAGAAACTTTTACTTTTGGCTATTGCCTCTTATTTTCTTTCTTGTATGTTGTTGGCCAAAATTTAGGTGTCAAAAGGTGTCCTAAATAATTAATTCTTCAACCTTTCTTCTCTTTAAAATCTGACCGAATATGGAGGTTTGAAAGAGGTTAAAAGCCTTATAAGGGAAGAGTCACTACCTTATTCTTTTCGTACATGCTCCAGCACCGATTACTCATGAGCAGGGCTAATAACGAATCCTAAAAGCAAAACCAAGGATGTAGTGTCATTCTTTAATCCAAGTTCTTAATTACCAAACACTTAAGATTGGTTGTCATTTAAGCCTTTTAGGTGGCTATTATAAGCCTAAATACATGCTTAAAGGGTAGGCAAAGACTATATCAAAAACCACATTTTAGATTTGCAAAATGCTGATTTTTGGGGGTTGGTCACGGCCAAAAAATACACAGGCCGAGGCCAAAAATAGGTCAGAAACATTTGCGCAACGACCCATAATCCACTGGTCATAGCCAAGAAAATTTTGTTTCCTGGCTGAACTTCCAAAAATCATAACTAATTCCAAAAAAAATCAAAATGAGGTGATTCCAAAGCCAAATGAAAGCTATTTAAGTCCTATTGACTGGAAAAATATGGACCATTACAGAAATCACCACAAATACAGAATTGCACAAAACTAAATACTGCTCCAAAATAGAGTTCAGTTTTATCCCAAACTTTAGCAAAGTATAACTTTTAGTTCCTAGAACGAAATGACACAAAACATATGTCCATTTTGAATATTGGGATGTGAAATTTAAGGCTGGAAAGTTTCAGAATTTTAAGACACCATTTGCCCATTCAAAACGTCAATACAAATAGAATGCCCAGGATAGAGTTTCAATGGACAGATTTCCTGATTTTCACAATTGCTTCCAATGGTTCCCATTTTCACATCAAATACCATTCCCATACAAATTTCCACAAGGAATCCATTGGAAACACTAAATCAACCAAATTCACATCACATTGATATGTTTTCCCAACAATCTCAACATGTCACACTATGTCACAATACCATACTCAACATTGCAATTGCTTTCCATTAAACATTCCAAATCAATTCCAATGACTATAGCACACATCAAAACACCAATTGCACCACAATATACCATTCAATTCATATAATAAAAAATCACGTTAAAATCAGGGCAAAATTCAAAATTTACAAAGCTTAACCAATGACCACACAACTTAGGTCAAAATACTTCAAATACTCACCTTTTCCTCTTCCCAATGCCAATTCTTTGATTCCTCCACTTTTCAAATTCTTCAAGTTCTCAAACACCCTCTTTCACAAATCTAAAACCATAGCAATAAACTTATTATCACTAGGAACAACATTATAGAAGGCTATTTGAGCTAAAGAAGACATTTACGAAGGCAAAAACTCACCTATAGCTTTCTCTTTCTTCCCTTGAGTTGGACGAACATGGAGGATGAAGGAGAGAGATGAGAGATCAGTTTTTGGGCTGAAAATGGCCTAATGGCTGACTTAAATGAAGGAGAGGAGAGAGGGAAGAGTTGATACTTTGATCGAGATCCTATGGTTCACATTGTGACACTTGTCACAATCTTATTTCACCTTTATGAGCTCATATGAACTCAAACACATGGGATTCCACCCCTTTTAATCTCATAACAATTAATCACAACCATTAATCTTTGAGTTACCAAGGAGCTTCCTCTTCGGTAACTGACCAATTGGTCGGTAACTTTACCATTTTGCCCTTGATTATCACAATACTTACTAGATTGCCACTAAACACATTCTTCTCATTCCTTTATACCATTCTCATGTCCTCCCCTCTATTTTCATTCAATTTGGATGTTAATCCAAAATTAAACTTAAATACAGGGTTTTGGTGCTACTCACAACACATATGAATCACGTTCGAGTGCAAAATCACATCGTATTCTCCAAAAAGGGTTTATTTATCAATAATCACCTCCACTTTTGGAGTCATTTACCCTTAATCAAAATTTGGGATCCTGCTAAACCAAGCTTAGCAGTCCACTTATTTCAGACTTATTCTCTAGCCTCAAATCTCAAAATTTGGGGTATTACATAAACCGGGTAGAAATCACATTATATCATATCCAAAATAAGGAAGTTATTGCATCAACTACACGATTTGCTAGCTGTACAAGTCATGGTTAAGAGTTGTTGTGCTATTAAATCAAAGACTAATCCAAGTTTACCCAAGGAAATCAAGGCTCTCTTAGGGTAGTATCACTCATTATTTGATGCACCCACAGTATTACCACCCTCCAAAGGCAACCAAGATCATCGCATCATCCTAAAAGAGGGCACCGAACCCCTTAAGCTCAGTCCATACAGATACCCAGCATTACAGAAAGACGCCATAGATGTCGTGGTAAAAAATACGCTAGATCAAGGGATAATTCAGCATAGTACCTCACCATTTACATCTCCACGGTTGTTAGTAAAGAAGAAAGATAGAAGTTGGAGGATGTGTATTGATTATAGAGCTATTAATAAGGTGACTATGAGGGATAGCTTTCCTATTACTCTAATTGAAGCTTACTCGATGAATTGGGAATTGCTAAGGTATTTTCTAAAATTGATCTTCACTCTGGTTATAATTAAATTAGAATGAGAGGTGAAGATATACATAAAACAACTTTCCAAACACATGCTGGTCATTATAAGTATTTGGGGATGCCATTAGGTTTGACTAATGCACCCTTAACCTTTCAATCTATAATGAATCACCTCTTTGATGGGTCATTGAGGGAGTGTGTTTTAGTATTTTTTGATGATATTTTGGTTTATAGTCTAGACATTTATCCCATGCCAAGCATTTGAAGATTGTGTTTGATATTGTGAAGAAGAATCAATTTTTTCTTAAGCAATCCAAGTGTGCCTTTGCTACTGATAGTATTGAATAATTGGGGCATATCATTTATGATGGTAAGCTTGCAGCTGATAATTCAAAATTGGAAGTAGTTGAAAATTGGCTTATTCATAAAACCATAAAGGAATTATGAGCATTTCTAGGGTTATGTGGTAATTATAGACACTTCATAAGAGCCTTTGGCACCATTGCATTTCCTCTAACTGAGTTACTTAAGAAAGACAACTTCAACTGGACGCCATAGGCAACAGAGGCCTTCATGAAATTACAAAAGGAATTAATTGAAGCACCAGTCCTGGCTTTACCAAATATTGCAAAGCCATTTATCTTGGAGACAGATGCCTCTAATATTGGGATAGGCGCAATGTTATCCTAATATAATTATCCAGTGGCATATGTGAGCAAAGTACTATCTCTTAAAAATAGCCTTTTATCAGTATATGACAAAGAGTTGCTAGCTATTGTTTATGCTGTCTCAAGGTGGCATCAATACCTTTGTATCCAACCGTCTACATCCTCACAGATCAAAGGAGTTTAAAATGTCTATTAAAGCAAAGGCTATCCACTCCTTCACAATATACTTATATCACTAAATTATGGGGTTTCAATATGATATTAAGTACCAAAAGGGAAATGGAAATGGAGCAGCTGATGCCCTATCTCGGGCTACACATGGAGAGCTCTTACACCTGTCGGTTTCTTCAGCATCTACAGAGTTGTGGACTAAAATTCAAGATCATTGGCAGACCGATGTGGATTTGTCCAAAATCATTCACGAGATACAAGTGGACCCCAATTTCCATGCAAAGTATAATTGGAAAAATTGGTTACTGCTTCGGAAGCACTTCATAGTTATTAGATCATCCCAAAAAGAGCAACAACAAAGCATAATCCAATGGCTTCATTCTAATCCATAAGGGGGTTATTCTGGAATTAGTGCCATACATCATTAAATCATTGTTCTATTGGAAGGGTATGAAACATGACATCTAAGACTTCATTCAATATTACGAAATCTGTCTATGTTGCCAGACTAAAAATGTTGCCTATCCTGGTTTTCTTCAACCATTACCAATTCCAGAAGGCGTGTGGTAAAGTATAGCAATAGACTTTATTGAAATGCTTCCAAAATTAAGGGGCAAGGACACCATTTGGGTCATTATTGATCGATTAAGCAAATATGCTCATTTTGTAGCATTAACTTATCCATTCACAGCTGCTGATCTAGCACAGGTTTACATTGATTAATATATCGCATGCATGGTGATCTAGTTAATATAGTAAGTGATTGAGACCCTTTGTTTACCAGTCAATTCTGGTGTGAGTTCTTTCTCAGGTTAGGGGTGGAACAATGGGTCTCTACAGCTTATCATCCTCAAAGTGATAGACAAAGTGAGGTTCTGAATCGTTGCCTTGAGCACTACCTATGATGTTTTTTATGGCAACAACCTACCGAATAGGCCTAGTGGCTTCCCATGGTCGAGTGGTGGTATAACACTACCTTTCACTTATCGGTAAAAACCATACTATTCAAGACCATGTATGGGCAGTCACCACCATTACAACAGCCTTACCTTCCTAATAAATCCTCAATAGAATCTATTGACCGGTCCTTCATGGCACGTGAAGCTTTATTGGACCAGCTTAAACAAAATCTCACCACGGCTGTCAATAGAATGAAGCGAGTTGTAGATCTTCATCGCACAGAGAGTACATTCGATGTTAGAAATTGGGTATTTCTAAAGCTCCAACCTTATCGTCAATCTAGTGTCTCAACTCAAGCTTCAGAGAAACTAACTCCTCATTTCTATGGGTTGTATCGCATTCGTGCAAAAATCAATAATGTTGCTTACACCCTAGAGCTGCCTTCATCATCCAAGGTACACCCAACCTTCATATCTCTCTATTGAAGCCATGTCCGTACTCCTCCATACCAATGGTCCCACTTCCAGAAGATGACCACGCAATCTTAATCAATACAGTCCTATTTGCTATTCTTGATCGTCGTATCTCATGTCAGAACAACTGAGCAATCACTAAAGTCTTTATTCACTGGAAAGATGGTTTTCCCGAAGAAGCTATATGGGAAAGTTGGTCCTACATTGTCCACCGATTTCTAGAGTTCACACAACAAGATCATCCTTGAGGACAAGGATGTAGCTAAGGAAGGGGGAGTGTTACATGTTATTTACATGGCAAAAAAATTGTCGCATGTACTGGGTAGTCATTCTTTATTTATTTAGTGACAGGGTAGTCTTTTATTGTTGTAGCCTTTTATTGTTGTTGTCAATTATTAGAGTTAGGCTATTTATTTCCACTATGAACTACTCGTATGGTTATGCTATTGTTAAGACATATCACATAGAGTCAGGAAAGGTTAAGACATATCCCATAGAATCAGGAAAGAATCAGAAAACATCAATCTCTATCTTGTATATAATCTTGTATTCTTGTACATTAATGTAAGTAAGTTTGAACTATCATTTTATACATGGAATCAGAGAGCTAGACATACATGAGAGACTTACTTTAGCTGTCTGTTTATTTCTACATTCAAGTTTAGTTTTTTTGGTGAGTTTTTTTTTTTGAAATTCTATTGAACTTAGATCTCCCATCTCTGGTAACCTTAGAGAACATGCGCCCTACCATCGTCTTTTACTGCCCCTAATCAGTGCAACCTTGAGACGTTGTCCATTTCCTATCAACGTTGAATGGCCACGCTCCATTGTAGCTTCCGTCAGCTCATACATATGCCGGCGCGTGAGGAATATTTCGGTGAACTTTTTTGACACTTCAAAGTTTTTTCTGATCGACTTCTCCACCCCATTCCATCCCTGGTGGTTCTTTAGTCCAACTCTTACTTTGAAATTATTGGGTACTTGCCTCTCTTGTTCAAGCAGAAAGCTCCGTGATGACTTCGTGATTTTTTGAGGTGTTTTTCAATTCGTCTTTTTGTCCTTTGGTTAAGTTCATTGCTTTTCTAATCACAAGTAGACATCTTTGTTGACTTGGAGTTACATTTTATGAGCTTTTGGCATTTTGTGACTTGCTTTTGTTCAAGTACTATTGCAAGTTGTGACTTTGTCTATTTCTGAGATTACCATTTGGATATTTGTAAAGAAAGTGGTAGTACTAAAATTTTTTTGTGTTTCTTCTATGTGGGACCCTCATTCCGTGTAAAACTCTTGTTTTATCTTTTGAAGTTAATTTCCAGTGGCCTGTTATCTAGTTGATTTCCCAAACCATTTGCACTAGCTGTCTTTTCTATGACAATGTCGTGTGCCATTCTTTGTGTTCTCGATGATTCTCATGGTTGACTCTAAGAACTCTTATATGTTACCTATGCCTACTAAGATTACTGCTTCATAGTTAAACTGGACAAATTATAGTGATTGGAACAAAACTGGTAGAGTTTATATTCTAGGAATTGAGGTGAAAAACCATTTAACTGAAGATCCTCTTTCTGGTGATGAAACATAACTTTTTGCTTGAGCCACGAATTCTATCTTTTGTTAGCTACTGCAATACTATCAAAGAAATTATGCAGTAGCTCGAATTTATGTTTTTTGGCAAAGGAAATATCACTTGGGTTCATGAGGTCTGTAAAGGCTTTTATCGATCTCAACAACAGGGCCTTCCCTTGAAGGACTTCAGTCTAGACTTCAAGAGGTTGTATGAGGAAATGAAAGTAGTTAAGTCTTTGCAAGCGAATCTTCCGATTTGTATTAAGAATCTAGAACTTCAGGCCATTATCAGTTTTCTTGAGGCTCTTGATCCTTCATATGACACAATTCACTCTCAGATTTTGTTTAGTCAAGAGCTTCCCTCCCTTGAAGATGTGTTCTCAAGAGTTCTTCATGCTGATAGCTTGATTCGTCTGCCTATTGATCCAATTGCAAGTGCTCTAGCTAGGTGTGGCCCCTTTGACAACAGTTACATTGACATGTGAACAGTTAGATGCTGGTCCATCACATGTAGGGGAACTAGCTACAGGTAATTTGTCTTTTGGTCTTGCTACTTCCTCCATAATGTGGATCATAGATTTTGGCGCTACTGACCATATGACAGATAACCATCATTTATTTTCATCGTATGCTCCTTATGCCAACTCCTCCTCCATATTCGTCTCCAATGGTTTTTCTGTCCGTATATATGGTTCAAGCACAGCTAACCCAACTCCATCTATTTCATTATCCTCTGTACTTGATACCCCTGATCTTACATTTAATCTTTTATCCCCCAGTAAACTTACTCACCATTTGGATTGTTTGATGTCACTATTCCTTGATTATTGTTTGATTCAGGATCTATCAATGAAGCAGATTATTGGTAGAAGATACGAATCTGGCGGGCTTTTCATTCTTGATGATATGGTACCATGTTTCGTTGCTTGTTCTTATGTGTCTTCTTTATTTGTAATCCATTGTCGTTTTGGTCATGTGTCACTATCGTCCCTTAAGAAGTTGTATCCTCAATTTTTGACTATGTCTGCATTAGATTGAAAGTCTTGTCAGTTTGCCAAACACCGTCGTGTGCAGTTGGCACCTCGAGTTAATAAACGGGCTACGTCCCCCTTTAAGTTAGTCCATTCTGATGTTTAGGGTCCTTGTTCAGTTACATCTCAGACTGGTTTTCACTATTTTGTCACTTTTCTTGATGATTATTCACGATCAACTTGGTTTTACTTAATGAAAAAAAGGTTCTGAATTGTTTTCTCATTTTCATAATTATTGTAAGGAAATTTGTACTCAGTTTGGCATTCCTGTGAAAACTCTTTGAAGTGATAATGTGAATGAATATTTTTCAGCTCAATTCACAGACTATATGCAACATCATGGTATTTTTCACTAATCTTCTTGTGTTGATACACCTGCTCAAAATGGTATTACTGAGTGAAAGAGCCGTCACCTCTTAGAAACTACCAGAGCTCTTATGTTTCACTCCTTTGTTCCTAAACCATTCTGGGCTGATGTTGTGTCTACTACATGTTTTCTTATTAATTGCATCCCTTCATCTGTTCTCAATGGTGACACTCCATATTGCCTTCTGTTCCCCAAAAATAAGTTATTTCCCATTGATCCTAAAATTTTTGGTTGTATATGCTTTGTTCAAGATGTTCGTCCAAGCGTATGTAAACTTGACCCAAGATCTTTGAAATGTGTCTTTCTTGGTTATTCTTGAGTCCAGAAAGGTTATCGTTGTTACTCTCCTGATCTCCATCATTATCTTGTCTCTATTGATGTAGTCTTTCATGAATCCTCTCTATTTTTCAAATCTTCCGTATTGCCTGAGTCTTCATCCATCACGAGTGAACTTAATGATGTCCTAGTCTATCAAGTCCCTATATCACTAGCCGAGGCAGCTATTCTGGGACAGGATCTCATTAATGATGCTGACGTTGCAGGTATTTCATCTTCACCAATACCTGCCTCGCCAACTCATTCAGTTTCTGCTAACCTTACTCCTGAAATCTCTCCTAAAATCTCTAGTACTCCTGATCATGACTCACCTAGCTCTGATTCCCCACACCTTGATCCTAATGACTTGCCTATTACTCTCAAGAAAGGTACTCACACCCCTTATCTTCAAAAATGTTATGCTGATTGTACTTATCCTATCTCCTCATTTGTGGCCTACCAGAATTTATCTTCATCAACCTCCTCCCTTATGGCTACACTTGATTCCATTTCTATTCCTACCACACTTCACTAAGCCCTTACTTATCCTGGTTGGCGTGTAGTGATAAACAAAGAATTTATGGCCTTCGAAAAGGTTGGTACCTGGACTCTTGTTGATTTACCATTTAGGAAGAAGGCTATTAGATGCAAATGGGTGTTTGTTGTTAAAACTAAAGCTGATAGTTCCTTAGAACAATTAAAAGCTTGATTAGTTGCCAAAGGTTATGCTCTAACTTATGGTATTGATTATAGAAAGACTTTCTCCTAGGTGGCGAAGTTAACCTCTATTCTCCTTCTTATCTCTTTAGCTGCCATCTATCATTAGGATTTGTATCAACTTAATGTTAAGAATGCCTTTCTGAATGGTGATCTCCTTGAAGAAGTTTATATAGAGCAACCACCTAGTTTGTTGCTCAAGGGGAGTTTGGGAAGGTGTGTTACCTCAGGAAATCATTTTATGGTCTAAAACAAAGCCCCCATGCTTGGTTTGACCGGTTTTATGATGTGGTCAATAAATTTGGATTGAATCAAAGCAAGTGTGATCATTTTGTGTCTATTAACAGTCAAATACAGGCATAATTCTTCTAGTAGTATATGTTGATGATATTGTAATTACTGGGAGTAATATTTCTAGAATCTCTCAACTTAAAATCTTTCTTAATTCCTACTTTTAGAAAAAAGACTTGGGAATATTGAAGTACTTTCTAGGTATTGAGGTTTTGAGAAGCACGAAGGGCACCCTTTTAACTCAAAGGAAGTATGTTCTTGATCTCTTAAAGGAAACTGGAAAGCTTGGAGCTGCACCAAGTAGCATTCCTATGATTCTGAATTCATTCCTGGATCTTAATGAAAGCATGTTTGATGCGTTTCCCGATGACTTAAAGAAGAAGATTGATCCAGAGAACCTAAAGCCGTTTGAATTTTCTGAGAGATATAGAAGGCTCATTAGGAAACTGGATTATTTGACAGTAACTCATCCTAATATAACCTTCTCAGCCAGTAGGCTCAACCAATTCATGGCTTCTCCAATAGTAGCATAATGGGAAGCTTTAGAAAATATCTTGCATTATTTGAAAGGTTCTCCAGGTCATGGTATTCTTTATATAGATTATGGGCACACTAAAGTTAAGTGCTTTTGTGATGTGGATCATGCAAGATCTAAGGCTACAAGACGATCTACTACGGGTTATTGTGTTTTTGTTGGTGAAAACTTGATATGCTGGAGAAGAAGAAGCAAGGAGTTGTGTCGAAATCAAGTACAAAACTAGAGTATATAGCCATGTAACAATCAGTATAAGAAATTGTGTGGGTATTTCAACTATTGAAGGAAATTGGCATAGTCACAACATTGCCTACAAAACTATGGTGTGTGTAACACTCCAAATTTTATATTCACCGAATATATTATAATTATTCAAAAAAATCAATAAAATGGTGAATATTAATGGGAAAAATGAGCAAATTAATTCAAGAAAGGAATTAGATTTCAATAGTAATAGCAAAGTCATACTTATGCCATCTTAGCCAAGATTAATTATCTTCCAATTAATTGAAGTTAATTTCAATGAATCAAGGAAAATAAAGGGAAACATACAATTGGAATATTTTTGATGAAATAAATCAAGAATTATGAAATTAGAGGGAATTATACATAATACATTTAATTGAATTATGAAAATATTAAAAACAATTTTATTTCCCTTTTCTTCCAAATTTTCACCTAAAGGTTTAGATGTGAAAAAGTACAAGTTTTGGAAGCTAAAATACAAAATAACATTTTCCATTTTTTTTCCTAATGTTTCGGCTAGCACTGTTGTTGGGGAAGGAGCTAGATTTTCATAAAATATATGGTTCTATTAGATTTAGAAGGAAAAAATAGGTGGGGTTATAGTTGGTCACTTTTTCGGAAAAGGCCGAAAAAGCGTAATTACAAAAACGCCCCTAAAATACCTAAACCGAGGCTGTCAAGGGTATTTTCATAATTGGACATTGAATTTGGTGATTTTGAGCCTGTAAATGGATTCCTTGGGTGAAAATATGTTAGGATAGCCCTGGTCAAAATTTTGGAAAAACGTGCCATAGGGTCAGGTATGGCGGGACCGAGGTCCCGATGGCATTTTGGTAAATTTTCATATAGGCTAATATAACCGCAAAAAACACTATGGAATAGTCTAAAATGATACTTGGATAGGTTATGATCGATTTCTTGTACATTTAATATTTTAAGACCGAGATGGAAGCCGGAAGCGACACGTGTTACAAGGCACACTAAAAAACGGTTAAAAGAAATTTGAGGTAGGGATATTATCCTTCATACATCATGCCATAGTTATATAAATGTGTGAATGCCATGTTTGTAAATGTGCTTCATTAATCAACATGTTTTGCCTAGCGAGGGGCATTTAGTGCCAGAGGCACTTACACTGGGAGATGATGAGAATCCAACCGATGTAAATTATGGGGCTAGACCCTACACATATATACATGCAAATAATGTGTTTATAATGTTCATTAATTGGTGCATACCTGGCACATATCATATGTACTTTTCACATTTTCTATGAAAGACAACATGTTTCTACTTGGATTCCTTGGAATCTCACCCATTTTTCTAAACAAATATCTTAGCGGGTGCCAGTGGGACGAAAGGCAAAGGTGTAGACTTTGAGAAGTGAATTGCCTATGTCTCGAGGCAAGGTCAAAGCTGGTGGTTATAATTAGTTTATGCCTTAGATATTTTGGGATATTATGTAATTATTAAAACTTCTATTGTATTCTGTATTTCATTGACGAACAACTTTGGGGTTGTAAACAAATGTTTTTATCAGTATAATTATACTTTTCTATATGCCCATGGAATTTCATCTTTATTACTCTTCGATTTTCTAAATGGAAACAGGTGTTGACATTTTTTGTATCAGAGCTGATAAGCGGTTCTGGCATTATTATAATTGTATACTGATATGGTTTTGTTTGCATGGCGACAAGACATTATGGATAGTCAGGTGAGCCTATGATCATGATTAGTAGTGACAACGAGTCATTGGGGAGCAAGATGATGGTAAATCAGCGTGTTTTGGACATAGGGCCGATGATAGATTACTTCAGATACGGTGGTATGCGTAAGCGCTACACAGCATGTATGAGTGTCCCGAGACTACCAGTATACAGTCCAGAGCTGAGGCTGGCGTCACCGTGAGTGACAAAGGTTGGCGAGACTGGAGATGCAGCAGAGGAGTATGATTCTGACTATGACCCGGAGTAGAATCCCTTGGATGAGGCAAGTGATCATGAGTCTCAGATAGAGCTGGTACCTGTGCTGTATAACTTATGGCCAAACTCTGAGTGTTGGAATTACCTGCAGGGTTGATACATTTGAGTGGTACTGGAGTATAACACTCTCCGCAATCAGTACCTTACATTCTTGATTGGCATGGGAGTGATGTATAGGCTTCAGACGGAGCTGGGAATAGGGTTCACGAATGAGGTCTGGGTATATACTACTATAGGTTCCTTCCTAGACACAGCATTCTGGAATATATAGAAGAACCTCATGTGGAGAGGGGTTTGAGTAGGAACTTTTGGGAGTTCCTGGATCACTTGAACACCCTTGTAGCAAATCACATGTAAATCAATTGATATGGGGCCTACTTGGCATATTTTAAGTGACCGGAGCTGACCGACACGTATTATGAGTTAAGGGCAGTCAGGCGAAACTGACAAATAGAGAAAGATTTAGCGAGAGTCAGTATTTTGGGAGTGTGCCAAGGTAGTTAAGCGTGCTCGACCCAAGGTAGTTTAGGATGGGTGACCCTTGGGAAGTTGCATGAATTTGATATTTTGGATATGTAAAAGATAATATGTCATGTACAATAGTATGTATAATGTATGATATTTCTGTTTCTTTGTACTATAAATAGATGTGCTATGCTATGTATGACATATTTATACCCTGACTTTTATCAAATGACAAAAAATGCCCTTGCCCTTGTATCAAAATTTACTCTTCTTTAAATTTCATGTAGAGTAGATCATGGAAATGGTACAACCCGAAGAAGGTGGTAGAGGTTGAGGACGGGGTAGACATGGTAACAATGAGGAAGATCCAATGCTTGACCCTTTCTAACAGCGAATACTAGATATGTTAGAACAACAACAACAAATAATGAATGAAATAAGAGTTGATCTTCAAGGAGTACAGCAAAGGCAGGATCACCTGGAGAATAGTATGGATGAATTTATGTGGGCATATTATGAAGAAATACATTAGGAACTTCCACCAAAGGCTGACATACCTAAGCTTGAAGTAGATATTCAAATCTGGCTAAGCATATTCAGTAAACAACAGCCGCCTATGTTTAGGGGGAAGTTTGATCCTCAACAAGCTCAAGACTAGTTGGCTCGTTTAGACAAGATATTCAATATGCTGCAATGTCCAGATGAGGTAAAGGCTCGACTAGCTATATACAAGTTTGAAGGTGATGCTGATCGCTGGTAGAAGGTCATGGATCTGATTCTGAAAGGGAAGAATGTTCCTATCACATGGGAACTATTCCAAGAAAAATTCAATGAGAATATTTTCCCCCGACTGCCAGAAGGGAAAAGGAGAAAGAATTCCTCTATATTAAACAACAAGACCAGGAGAACTTTGATGAATATTTGGCTTGGTATATTAAACTGTCTCGATACTCCTCATATCACATGCTGAACGATAATGAAGAGTGGAACGCTAACATGATGATTGAAGGGTTGGGACTAGAGTTCAAAGAAAGGCTGATTTCTCAACACTTTAAGAAATTTAGCAAAGTGGCAGAAGAATGCCGATACATTGAGAAATGTATGTCTAGCTAGGCAACACAAACAAGAAATAAAGGTGCATTTGGATGCAGTAGCTCATGACAGAAATGAAAGGAAGAGAATAGATTTTTATAGAGGGGATCCTAAGAGGTCGAATCAATCTGGGGGCCGTGGAGGCCAAGGTTCTTTGGGAAGTAGGACTTGTTGGCGTTGTTGAAAGCCAATTCACTCTGGTAGATCTTGCAGCGGAATTTCATTCAGGCCAGACTCGAGTAAACTACTTGTTTGTTATGTTTGCAACAAGCCGGGGCATATGGCTAGGGATTGTCCACAAAACCAGCAGCAGCAGGAGATGAGACCTAAAGTTTCTAGCAGGGTATACAAGCTGACATAGGAAGAAGTTAGAAAGTCACCGGAGCTGATTCAAGGTATAATTTATTTGAATGGTAGTTTAGTGCTTGTCATGTATGATTCTGGTGCAAGCCATTCATTCATTGCATATGACTATGTGAGACGGTTATGTTTACCTGTGCACAAATCCCCATATGACTTGGTTATATCTACACGTAAGGGTGCACAAATTATGATGATTGACATTTGTCTAAATTGTGTGGTAAATGCTGAGGAGCACGAATCAACCATAGATCTTATTTGTTTGCCATTGTAAGGATTGGAAGTAACTTTGGGGATTGATTGGTTGACGGTGAATGCTAGTTGTTGGATTGTAAGCAGAAGAGAGTCATATATTTGAATCCATAACCTCAAGCTGACATATAAATCACTGTTAATCTTCTCTCCGCAGCTAAGGTTGAGAGATTTCTACAGAGATGTTGTCAAGGGTACATGTTATTCTACTCTATGTAATCAGAGGCTGGTTTAGCCTTGAAAAGTATCCTTGCAGTAAGCGAGTTTCTTGATGTTTTTTTGGAGGATATCAGTAGATTACCTCCAGATAAGGAAGTGGAGTTCTCAATTGATTTGAGGCCTGGAGTGGGTCCAATTTCAAAACCCTATCCAAGTAAAATGGTGGAGCTAAAGAAGAAAATCGAAGAACTACTTGAGAAAGGGTTCATACGACCTAGCATATCACCCTGGGATGCTGTAATACTTTTTGTAAAGAAGAAAGATGGAAGCTTGCATCTCTGTATTGATTATTGAGAGCTGAACAAGGTGACCGTTAGGAACAAGCATCCACTCCCTAGAATTGACGATTTACTCAATCAATTGTCTGGTTCCTATGTATTCTTAAAGATCAATTTATGATCGGGATACCATTAGTTGACGGTAAAAGTAGAAGATATATCGAAGACTTATTTTAGGACCAGATATGGGCATTACAAGTTTCTATTGAGTAACAAGCATGATCACTCGAGTAGCCACTCGAGTAATGAAGTCTAGAAATCATGTGTTTAATCGAATGATTATTGATTTATTATCTATATAATTAACTCTTCATTGTACTAGTATTCTAAGTACATTTGCAGAGAAACAATGAAGAGATCATGCCAGAAGTGAAAAGTCAGATAAAAGTCTGAACATTCACTTACCACTACCTACTACAAAAGGATAGTTTTCAAATTCGAAGAATAGTCAACCATTGATGCACAACTCTAACAGACATGTTTGAATTGCTTCCAACGGATACTACAAATCATCGATATATATGGAGCATTCAAAGAGCATACAACAACAACTGAGAACAAGCAATCATACATCGATCAACATACTCTTTGTTCTTTGTTTTCTTATATTCATTATACTTCAGTGATTATATATTTGCTCTGTGAGAGAGTTTTTCATTATAAACTCAATATTTGTTATTGAGACAACTTAAGGTTTGGAACCTTGATTTAGGGATTAGATTACAATGTGTAAGGGAAAGCGAGTGTCCAGGTGCAGGAACTTGCTGTGTAGTGAGGTGCCAAGAACCCATTCAATCTAGGAGAATATAGTGAAACTCTTAGAGACGCTCTGAGGACTGGACATTGGTCAAAGTGGTTGTGGCAAACCAGTATTAACTCCCGGTGCACACTTCAGCAATATTTCTCTTTGCTCTCAACTACTTTACATATTATTTTAATTTTCTTAAACTCAAAGAAATATCTGGTATCACCCAATTCACCCCCCTTTTGCATGAAAAGATACCCGGGTATGGTTTACAAATATATCCCAGCATTCAGTCACGTCTAAAGACCTTGAAATTGAATTGGCAAGTAGTAAATGATATGGTCAATGGCACTCACACATCGGGATTTGGATGGGATCCTGAGAAAAAATGTGTCACTGCTAAAAATGTCGTATGGGATGAGTATGTAAAGGTAAGATAATGTTAGTAAACTTACCTTTTAATTAATGTTTTGATATTGAAATTGAGTTGACATTGTGGTTTGGTTATTTTGTAGAGCAACAAGAATACTGCTCAATTCTATGGGAAACCTTTCCATCATTTTGATGAACTTTACATTATATTTACGAAGGACAGAGCTACTGGACAAGAGACATTGGATGGTTTACAAGCTGACCCAATTGATAACTTTGAAGAAAACCCACGTGTTAAAGTTGATGACAATAAAGATTATCTGAATATTGGTAGTGATGTTGAATTTGTCCCATTTTTGCTGCCCAATTGGATACACTTCTGCTGCCCTGAGTAGAAATAAGAAGAGGAGAAAGAATAGTCATGATCATGGTGACTGTTTTTTAGAAACTATGGAAAAGATGATGAAACCAACATGTGATGGGTTCCAAACTGCAGCTGAAAATTTGGGGTATGGCCTTTAAAGGATGGAACGTGCATCTATGTTGGATGCAAAACGTGAGGTCTTTTACGAGGAGCTATCAAAATTGAAAGAAATGATTGACAATGAATTGGAAGATGCATTATTGAAAATTAGCAAAGATGAAGAGCTCTTTGTTATGTTCCTTACCCTCCCTTATAAGGAAAAATTGTCTATATTTCGTAGGCTTCTTGCATAGATGTTGGCAATTTTTGTGTATTTTGATATTATTACAATGCCTTGTCATTAGTTTTTTGGTATATACCAAGGTTAATGTGTTAGCCACTTTTGCATATTTTAATATTAGGATAATACCCTACCATTGATGTTTGGTACATACAGGGGTTAATATGTTGGCTACTTTTGTATATGTAAATATGTTAGCAACTTTTAATTTGTATATGTTAATATGTTGGCCACTTTTGTATATTTTGATATGTGGAAGTGGATTATGAACACAATTGGATGATTATTGTTTTGTATATCTTAGAATTAATATCTTAGAATTTCTTTTGGGTTACTTGGTCTTTTTTACAATAGATGTCAAAGTTGGACATATATTCGTTCATTATGTGCAGATTTTGGGAAAGCTCTTGGTAGGTACCATGCAACAGATTTTTCTTAGAAATTGAAAAATTGGGATCAAAAGTTTCAAGTTCAATATGTCCTAGTATAAAAGGATGAAAATCGAATAAGAATAGGTTTTTAACTCAATATAGTGCATGGCCAGGAGAGTATGTAAAAGTGGGGCCGACAGTGTGGTTTGTCACTGCACTTTAGGATTTATTAACAGAATACAAAGTTGCAGGAATATGAGAGAAGCTTTAAATGCTCAAAATTTGACATCTATTGTAAAAAAGTATTAACTCTTAGAGACGCTCTGAGGACTGGACATTGGTCAAAGTGGTTGTGGCAAACCAGTATTAACTCCCGGTGCACACTTCAGCGATATTTCTCTTTGCTCTCAACTACTTTACATATTATGTTAATTTTCTTAAACTCAAAGAAATATCTGGTATCACCCAATTCACCCCCCTTTTGCATGAAAAGATACCCGGGTATGGTTTACAAATATATCCCAGCATTCAGTCACGTCTAAAGACCTTGAAATTGAATTGGCAAGTAGTAAATGATATGGTCAATGGCACTCACACATCGGGATTTGGATGGGATCCTGAGAAAAAATGTGTCACTGCTAAAAATGTCGTATGGGATGAGTATGTAAAGGTAAGATAATGTTAGTAAACTTACCTTTTAATTAATGTTTTGATATTGAAATTGAGTTGACATTGTGGTTTGGTTATTTTGTAGAGCAACAAGAATACTGCTCAATTCTATGGGAAACCTTTCCATCATTTTGATGAACTTTACATTATATTTACGAAGGACAGAGCTACTAGACAAGAGACATTGGATGGTTTACAAGCTGACCCAATTGATAACTTTGAAGAAAACCCACGTGTTAAAGTTGATGACAATAAAGATTATCTGAATATTGGTAGTGATGTTGAATTTGTCCCATTTTTGCTGCCCAATTGGATACACTTCTGCTGCCCTGAATAGAAATAAGAAGAGGAGAAAGAATAGTCATGATCATGGTGACTGTTTTTTAGAAACTATGGAAAAGATGATGAAACCAACATGTGATGGGTTCCAAACTGCAGCTGAAAATTTGGGGTATGGCCTTTAAAGGATGGAACGTGCATCTATGTTGGATGCAAAATGTGAGGTCTTTTACGAGGAGCTATCAAAATTGAAAGAAATGATTGACAATGAATTGGAAGATGCATTATTGAAAATTAGCAAAGATGAAGAGCTCTTTGTTATGTTCCTTACCCTCCCTTATAAGGAAAAATTGTCTATATTTCGTAGGCTTCTTGCATAGATGTTGGCAATTTTTGTGTATTTTGATATTATTACAATGCCTTGTCATTAGTTTTTTGGTATATACCAAGGTTAATGTGTTAGCCACTTTTGCATATTTTAATATTAGGATAATACCCTACCATTGATGTTTGGTACATACAGGGGTTAATATGTTGGCTACTTTTGTATATGTAAATATGTTAGCAACTTTTAATTTGTATATGTTAATATGTTGGCCACTTTTGTATATTTTGATATGTGGAAGTGGATTATGAACACAATTGGATGATTATTGTTTTGTATATCTTAGAATTAATATCTTAGAATTTCTTTTGGGTTACTTGGTCTTTTTTACAATAGATGTCAAAGTTGGACATATATTCGTTCATTATGTGCAGATTTTGGGAAAGCTCTTGGTAGGTACCATGCAACAGATTTTTCTTAGAAATTGAAAAATTGGGATCAAAAGTTTCAAGTTCAATATGTCCTAGTATAAAAGGATGAAAATCGAATAAGAATAGGTTTTTAACTCAATATAGTGCATGGCCAGGAGAGTATGTAAAAGTGGGGCCGACAGTGTGGTTTGTCACTGCACTTTAGGATTTATTAACTGAATACAAAGTTGCAGGAATATGAGAGAAGCTTTAAATGCTCAAAATTAAAGCCAAGTCTGTGACTATTTCTTATCTATTCCTCTTCCTGCAAAAATCATCTTTTTTATTTGCTCTTTGCTAGCTATATATTTGTTTCATATAAAGCATCTAATATTGAGGAAAATGTTTCTATAATATTCATTAACAAATTATTTAATTCTTTTGGACACATCAATCGAAAATGGTTTTGGAGAAGTTGTTCTATTTATAATGATCTTTGGCCCTCAAGTTGTACTATTCAATTATAAGAGCAATCAAGAGTTCCCAATTCAGATTTTCAATGGGAAATAAGGTGACTTTTGCAAAGGAAAGGGCTTAAAATGCTCAACTTACTCATAAACATAAGAGGCTCAAAGCTGATAAGATCTTTCATTAATAATATCACACAGTGAATAGAACATGGGGCTTCAATTATGACCTTACAATCTGATGAGATTTTTCTAGTCTACCAAAGGCTACACAGTAAAATAAAGGCCTTCAACTTATAACATGAGATATTGACAAATTAAAATGGGAAATAACAACAACCTCTAAATACAAAATGTTTATAAAACATAGGATTTATGAAATAAGTTGTCGAACAACTTCTTCTTTAGCATCATGTGGAAGGTTGATAAACTCAGCAACCAGCACTTTATCTTTAACAAGTTTTAGATAGACATCACGATGCTCCTCGTCATTAATCCCATCCACCGTCAACAGTTCATCATATAAAGCCTCAAACTCTTCAACAACATCACAATAAAATTGTAATTCGGTTGTAATTGGTTTTAAAATCTTGGTAAGAGCCTCAAAAGGAGGGAAAGATTTTTAACTAACCATTGTAGCTTTCTTGTTGGTCTATAAACAATAATAATGGTAATTATAGTATACCAAAATAAAATATCACAAACAATATGAAAATAACAATAATGCTTATTATATTTTTGTGATTTCTTACCTTGATGTACTCATCCCACACCTCTACTTCTGCAGTTACACAACTTTGATTTGGATCCCACCCAAAACCTAGGTTGTTGGCACCATACACCATGTCATATATCATGAGCCAATGTTGCTTCATTGTTTTCATACAGAACGTAATATCAAGCACCTTTATCCCATGTGTAGGTAACATTTCATTTAGCCTTAACTCTATTTGCTTCAACTACAGTGGTCCCATCAAAGCTCTTTCTTCATTAATCTCTACCAAGCACCTAATGAGCAACTCATCTTCCTCAGGAGTCCACAAGTGCAACTTCTTACTAGCCATATTCTGAAGACAAGCATATAGATTAACTTATTAAATGGCTAGTACAGATCAACTTCAATATTCTCATGAAACTGATCGTACTAATTTTAATTGCTAGTACAGGTTTTCTTTTAAAAAGTGTCATTGAACTCACAAATCTACAGATGTAAAAATTCATATTCATATTATTCTTAAACCTGCAATGAGCTCACAAAAAATATGGATTCAAATATACAAAGATATCATACTCTAAAGCAAAGTAATTGGAAATGTTGAAAAATTGATTGGTTTGATTCATTTTCAAGATTTATGCCCCCAACATGTGTTAGTTGTTAATGCATTATGCTTATACTATTTTATTTGCAATGTAAACCGTGCATTTAATAACCAAGATTAATTATTTTAGAACACTAAATTAGTTATGTGATCAACAGCTAGTGCAAAATAAATTCTACTACTTACTACTATACCTTCACATTATCAAGCATTCTTCCAATTTTTGCACAACATGCTGATATTATTAAAGGAAAATAAATTCATAGATATGCTATCAGATATGGGTTTGATGCAGATGTTTTCATTAGAAGTAGCTTAATTGATATGTATGCCAAATGTTCTCAAGTGGAGTATTCATGCCATGCCTTTAAACCCTTACCTAAGCAAGATGCCATTTCATGGAACTCTATAACTGTTGGGTGTGTGCAAAATGGTTAGTTTGATCAAGGGCTATGTTTCTTTCATCAAAGGTTAAAGTAAAAAGTCAAACACAGTAGTGAAGAAGAAGCTTTATTCTGAACTGCTTTTACAAGTATATTGGATTTTATGTTTTGTTTATTGTAGCAGGCCGAGTGATCTTAGAAATATTTTTTAAAACAAAACAACTAAAGATAATTTACTACAACATGAAAATCCAATTAGTATTACAATCCCCATTAAATCCGACAACTAGGTTTCATCTTATACGATGTTGATTGGGAGAAAAAAAAACCTATTGCGGAGGAAGAACAAATGGAATAAAGTTTAAGTTGAAAGAAAAAACAGAAAAAAACCTGATGTTGCAAGAAATTGAAAGTTGTGGTGAAGGCGAAACAACCCTACCGCAGGAAGAAACTATGCGACACTAGATAGAGGTTCCTGTCACCACTGTAGAATTCTAGGGTTGGGGAAAGTTGCGATGAAGTTAACACTGGAAGAACAAACTCTCAAATCACATTACCTTCAAGAACTATATGACATTCAGCTTCAACGAGAGTCTAGACAGTGAAGTAATGACTGACTTCGATTCAGATTCAAGTTGATTTGATTTGCTCCATACCTCAACAACAAAAGTTGTGAAAGTTTATAAGATGGTTTTGGCTAAATGGGGGGATTAATTCAATTTATTTTATTATTTTACTATTTGGGGCAAAATTGTCTTTTTCTAGTATTTTCATATTTTTAATATATATTCCAAATAAAAAATATATATGGATTCCATCTCCATTTCCATGACATAGCAAACATCTTTTTAAATGCCATATCCATTTCCATTTTCATCAAAATTAATTCCATTATACTAAATAGGCCCTAATGAAGTGGAAGTACTTGATTGGAGGTTGTGGATAGGGTCTTCTTGTAAAAGTTATGTTGCTATAGTCAATAATGTCTAGCCTTTCAATATAGTCTTTGTAACACCCCAAATTTTATAATTTTCAAATATATTGTAATTATTTGAAAAATTCAATAAAATGATGAATATTCATGAATTTGGAATTTATGAATTTTATAAATGTTCATTTTCATGAGAAAATGGGTTTGGGTAATTTTAAAAGCCATATATTAAGGTCTAAAAATGGAGAAATAATAGAGAAAATATCTGGTCCAAAAATTTATGGAAATTGACCAAATAAAAAGAGGAAATGAAATTAGATTAAAAAGGTCATGGTAAAATCATAATTTTGTCAATTTAGCACAAAATTAATTATTTTCTGATTAATTGTGTTAGTGCAAGCGTTTCACCCAAGAGTGGGGTGTATTGGGTGATACCAGAAATTTCGTTGCGTATAAGAAAATTGACAGAATATTTAAACCAGTTGAGAGCAAAGAGAAATATCACCGAAGTGTACCCAGGAGTTATACGGGTCCGGTCACAACCACTTTGACCTACATCCAGTCCTCAGATCGTCTTTGAGAGTTTCACTATACTCTCCAAGATTCTGTAGGTTCTTGGCACCTCAATACACAGCAAGTTCCTTCACCTGGACACTTGCTCCCCCTTACACGTTGCAATCAAATCCCCAACTCAAGGTTCCACAACCTTAAGTTGTCTCAATAACAAATATTGAGTTTGTAATTAAAAACTCTCTCACAGAGCAAATATATAATCACTGAAGTATAATGAGTATAAGAAAACAAAGCACTAAGAGTTTGTTGATCAGTGTATTCTTAGTTCTTGTGTCTTATTTTCTTTTCTTTGAATGCTCCATATATATATAGATGACTTGTAATGTCTGTTGGAAGCAATTCAAACATGTTCGTTAGTGTTGCGCAGCAACGGTTGACTATTCTTCAAATTTTGAAAACCATCCGTTTGTGATAGGTAGTAGTAGGTGAGATCTCGGAATTTTATTTGACTTTTCACTTTTGGCAAGATCTTTCATTGTTTCTCTACAAATGGTCTTAAAATACTAATGCAATGAAGAGTTAATCATATAGAAATCAATTTTACAAACATTCGATGAAAAGCATAATTTTTGGACTGCCTTACTTGAGTGGCTACTCGAGTGATCATGTATGTTACTCGAGTAGTCCCTAGAGTAACCCTATAAAAAATATAGTAGTGGGTAACTCAACATGTTTCATAAGATATTACTCGGGTAAGACATGGAGTGAGATAGATTACAAACCTTGAAAATACCTGATTACTTGAGTGGCTACTCGAGTGGCCATGTCTTTCCTTTACAGGTTACTCGGGTGCTGACTCTAGTAATCTGGTTACTCGAGTGGCCTTTCCTTTTCTTTACATCTTACTCGAGTGGTCCCTCAAGTAGATTTCAAATAAACTGGCAGATTATTCAATTACTCCCTAAAGTAATTGCATCAAATTCTTGGCCAAGAGTTTGCTTTCTGATTACTCGAGTGGCTACTCGAGCAATGCTTCAAATAACTCCGTAGATTACTCAGTTGGTCCCTCAAGTAAATCCTTTTTCTCACCTGGTTACTCGAGTGGCTACTCGAGTGAAGTGTTGCATTTCTTGGCTGAGAGCTACTGGAAGATTTTTGACCTGGTTACTCGAGTGGCTACTCGAGTGATGCCTTTGTAAATCATGTTACTCGAGTGGCTACTCGAATAATGGTCTATATAACTTTGTAGATTACTCGAGTACTCCCTCAAGTAACTTTGTCCAAATTTTGGCAGTACTTCACTGGATGAAATTCTCCTTAATTACTCGAGTGGCTCCTCAAGTAATGGCTTCCCTTACTCGAGTGTCTACTTGAGTAATCCTTCACAAAATTTGTTTATTACTCCAGTGCTTACTTCAAGTAATGTTTAGCCACTTTGTTCAAATTCATTTGTTTGTTATCAAATCCTTTTATATCAATGATCCAATCTTTGTTATCATCAAAACATATGGGATCTAACAAATTGAAGTTAATTTCAATTAAATAAGGAAAAGGGAAAATATATTTGGAATATTTTGGTCAATTAAATATGAATTTATGAAAAATTTAAGCAAAAAGTGCAATTTTGATCAAAATAGTGATTTTACGTATATACGTAATCAGAAAACATTGTGAAAAAAATTGAGATCAAAGGGTAGGACCCCTAGGAGTCTCTTACATGTGGCATGAAGAACTAAATATTGGTTGGGCTTAATGGGCTTGGTTACATGTACATAGGGTTTATGTACAGAAGGTTAAGTTTTGGAATTTTTGGAAAATTCAATAAATAATTAAAAAAATCATATAATATGATAAAACGCATTTCCATCATCTTCCTCTAGCCCATTTTGATGCCACCCAGATCTAAACTAGAGAGAGTGTGTGTGTGTGAAATTTTAGAGAAAGTGAAGAAAAACTTGCAAAGTTAAGTAATTTCTTTAGTAAATCGGTTTCTAACACGTATAACTCCATTCCTAAGTTATTATTTTGTGTTCTTAAAGGCTTAGAAGCTCAATTTTCATTGTGAACAAGGGCTAGGGTTCGGCCACCGTAAGAAAATCTAGGAGAAAGTGAAAGGTAACTCACAAACCTTCGTATATTGACTATTTTGGCTGCTGTAGACAATTTAATCGGTGAAATTTTTCCGGATTTTCTTTGTTTGTTAACTTTGGAAAAGTGACATTAGAAGTGTTATGTAACCAAAATTTGGATTAAATGGTTTATGTAACTTAATGTAATAGCTAATAAGTGATTAGGAGTAGAAAAGAACATGTTTGCGAAGTTATAATTGAAAAACCCCAATTTTCCTCAGAGCATTCCATAATTTTGGCCAGAGCTAAATCTAAGGGTTAGAGTTGGATTTTTAATGATTTGATGGTTCCATTAAGTTCATGAGGGAAAATTAATTTGGGTTAAAGTTAGTCACCTTTTCGGAAAAGGCCGAAAAAGAATAATTATGAAAACGCCTCTAAAACTCTTAAAGGGGGTTGCAAAGGGCAATTTTATCTTTTGATAATTCCAAGTCTTGAAATGGATTCCTTGGGCGAAAATATATCAGAAAGGCCCTAGTCAAAATTTTGAAAAAAGTACAGTCGGACTGGGTACATCAGGCTGGGGTCTCGAGAGCATTTTGGTAAATTTTCACTATAAGCTAATATAACCACTATAAACACTATGGAAGTGCCTAAAATGGTACATGAATGAGTTTTTACCTAATTCTTGTACATATGATATTTTAGGATCGAGTTGGGAGCCTAAGCTTGGCACGTTTATGAGGCGAGCGATTCAAGGAAAGAAAAGGGTTTAAGGTACTACTAACTTTATTCTTCATACACTATGTGAATGTTTATATGCTTCGTATATGCCATCTTTTGTAATATGTATGATACACACACAATGCACACTGATGAATGGTGCCTACGGGCAGTACCTACGAGTATACTGATCTACCCAGTCATGGACTAAAGTAAGGGATGTGCAGGGGTTGCAACTGTGATTGGCTCTAAACACATTTCTAATTGAACCGAGTTATGTGTTAGTTGATATTGCATTATTTGGTATTTAGCATATTGATTTATCACATTTTCTATGAATAATAATATGTTGCTATTGGGATTCCTTGGAATCTCACCCTTTTTCATAATGACAAAATTCCAACAGGAGCTAGCAGCTCCAAGGGAAAAGCAGCTGATACGGGCGAATGAGGGTGCAGAACCCGAGAATTTGGCTAGTAGTTATATATGGCCTTTGTTTTGGACATATTTGGATAAATTGTAAATATTATCAAACCTTGTGGGGATAAATCCTGTTTGTAAACATGTATTCAATATTAGTATATTTGTACTATTTTTGTGTGCCTGTGGAACTTGATCTCTATTACTCTATGTACATCAAAATGGAAACTCGTGTTGAGAGTTTTATATTTGTTACTACCTCTTGTCCTTAATATAAAATCTTGTTTGTTGTGACAGGGATAGTATGTCATGCTTATATTTGTCTTATTTACGTATTTTTGTTGCATTCCATTCCAACGTGCCTTATGTTGAACATTTTTTAAGTTGAATGAAATTATTATTTATGTTCCCATTATGCTTTATTGCCTATTGTTCCCTTGTTCAATTTCTTATCTATATGCATAGATCAAGGGAGAGCCAACTTTTATGAACTTGCTATTTGGATGGTAGGTTTTGTCATCAGCACAAGGCAGAAAGATGTTGAATTACATTGTTTTAATTGCAACAAAAATAGTAGAAATATTGATTTGCAGGGTTTGTCACAAATTATGAAACAACACAATAAGTTTAAGGGATACAAGAGAAGGGTTAGGAAATTAGTTCTAATCTTGAGTCTTTGTATCTCTTGTATGTATAAGAGTCTTAGAGCTTTGTTTCTGCATAAGAATTAACTTTTCAATAGTTTCAATTAATTAAATAAAGGAAGTTAACACACTTTGATTTTATAAAATAAAAAGTAGTAGAAAATGTTGTCACTCCAGTTTTCCATATACATGTTATATGGGTTATATATATATTGAATCTTACATCTTACAAGCTTAAGTTGGATAAACAATTTGTTAACCTTGCTAGTCCCTCAATCCACAATATTAATCATTTTTAAAAGAATAATTTGGTCTACAATATAAGTCACTTAGAGAGCAATTAATACTTATTTACCAATTTCTCCTTTGTAATTAATATTTGAATATGCATGGCTCCCTTGTATTTTTCTCCCTCTTTTAATACATCATTCATAATGGGTAAAGTTGGAAATTTCTTTCAACTTAAGATGAATTTAATGAGTTAACTACCATTTATTGATTCTGGTGAATTATTTAAAGTGACTTGTGTAATATCCCAAATTTTGATTAAGGGATAATCATGATTATTAATGATAATTATGAATTTATTGGAATTATTATGTAATTTATGGCTATTTTAATTAATGTCATAATTAGTGGAAATTGGAAATATTAGTGCATATGTGTGGTATTTAAGATCAAGGGTGGTGATTCCTTGACCGTGGGTCGGAATCCAGTGTATTTAGCTTGTGTGAGCTCATTGTGGGAATGAATGAGATGCTGACATGTGGCATTGTGGTGGCCATTGGATGAGATCATATGAGGACAAGGAAACACTTTTCTCTTTTCTCTCTCTCCATCTCTCCATTTCTCTCTCTCGTTTCTCTCTCCTCTCTTCCTCCATTTCCGGCGGAAGTTTTAGGCAAGGAAGAGAAAGAAGAACTTGTGATTTTGGGTAAGTAAATGATCTTCTTTGCTCAAACACCATTCATAAATGTTGATCCTTGAATCATGGGCTTCATTTTGGTGTGTATAGTTGGGCCATTTGGTGTTGTTTGGTGCCACACGAAAATCTGACTGTGTGAGAATCAAAGAGTCTCTTTGGAGAAGTTGATAAGGTGAGTGAAACTAACCTATCTATCTAAGTTTCATGCCATTTGGAACAGTTTATAAATTCTGGGAATTTTAGCCTAATCATGAAAATGAGTGTCACTGTCCATTTGGTATGTTTATGGCATGAGAATGGCATTTTGAAATGAGTTTATGTTAGATAGATAGATTAGAGATTGAAATATGATGTTAGGATGAAATGGGAATTTTGATGAAATTATTGCCCAAAACCCAAACCATGATAATGGAGTAGGATTTTGATGATTCTGAGTATTCCATTGAATTTGTTGGGTGTTTTTGGTGTGGGAATGGCTTTGGGTTAAGTTTTATGGCCATAGGAATCAATTGGGCAAAGGTTAAGGAGAGTGCCTCTGTTTTCTGCGTTTTCTGCTATCTGAGGTACTCACTCGAGCAGACAGGGGTGTGCTCGAGTGAAGTATGAACATCACCCGAGCAGATGGGGTCTGCTCGAGTGAAGGATGAAGGTCACCCGAGCAGGGATGAACTCTGCTCGAGTACTGAGTGGTTTTTCCCTTTTGATGCTTCGAGTTGTCTGGGTTTTTATGAGCCATGCTCGAGCACATCGCTTTGTGCTCGAGTGAGGGAAGAACGTGCTCGAGTGAGCTTGGGGCTGCTCGAGTGATGGTGTGAGTCCAGAATGAAGGGTTGCTTTCTGGTCTTTACTCGCGGGCTGATTGCCACGAGTGTGCTCTGACACTCGCGAGCATTGCCTTCTCACTCGAGCACTGGGTGTCTGCTCGAGTGAGCTGGTGCTTCAGGTGAGAGTTGTGCTTTCGGGTTGATGCTCGCGGGAAAGTTGCACGAGTGTGCCTTCTCACTCGCGGGTGTGAGGTGTGTGCTCGAGCACATATGGCTGTGCTCGAGTGATCTTGTGCTTGGAGAGCTTAGTGTGCTCTCGGGTTCTCACTTCTTGGATTTCTCTCGAGGGTGCTCGAGTGAGGCATTTAGCCTTGTGCTCGAGTGAGGATTTTGTGCTCGAGTGAGCCAGTTCCTGAAAGTTTCTTTGTGCTCTCGGGTGAGCACTCGCGGTCTCACTTTCTCTTGTGCTCGAGTGCTGTCCGTACCAATGCTCGAGTGAGAGCATTTGTGCTCGAGTGTCCGTACAATCTGTGCTCGAGCATGGTCATCTGTGCTCGAGTGAAACCGTGAAAAATCTCAGTTTTGTGATTCCAAAAGGGGATCTTTGGGATAGTTCTTCCTACCCTTTAGGAGTGTTGTTAAGGGTATTTAGTGACTCTAAAAGAGCAATAATGATAACCAATTAAGTATTATGAAGTGAATTAAGTCTTGGAATAGAGAATAACTCTTCGTCCCTAATTGTGAAAATAGGATTTGATATTTTCCTTCCTCGGGAGAGACCGGCGCTAGGACACGTCCGGAAGAACTCAGGTAGTGACTTTTCTCTCATATCTTGTATGATGTTTTGGTATGCATATCTTATCATTGAACTTGTGAAATGTGTGCCATGGTCCATTACGGCACGAGCAGGTCAGCGTGAGCCGTATAGGGAGTGACAGTGGTCATCTCTAGTCGGCCGTTCGACTGCCGTCGTAATCGACATGGATCTTTGTGAATCCGACCCGTGACGGCGGCGTTTGTGAAACCAGCCGTGGGCTGTGTATGTGTATTTTGCCTATGTGGCTTGAGAATATGATATGCTTTATATGGATCCCAGCTGTGGTGAATTATACTGTGTTGACTGTTGTGATGCAATACAGCGTGAGCAATTCAGCGTGAGCAATCGTCAGGGATGACATGTGTCATACTAACCATTGCCGCTGCAACTGCCGTTGTAGTTGCTTGTGTGGATGATGATTTGATTACATGCATTATTGTTGTACATTATATGATTGACTTGTTACTACGGGGATTCTTTAGAATCTCACTCTCCCAAAATTAAACCTTTTAGACAGGGCTGAAGGATCGAAAGGCAAGCGGGCGACGAAGAGTAGTTAGAGCTCCTGTTTGGGAGTATATTTTAGAGTTTATGGTTATCATTGTATATTTTGGAACTGTATATAGTGGATTTTGTGTAATCCCCAAGTAAAAGGGTATGAATTGTAGGCTTTGTTCCTTGTGTAAATCCCTTTTTGTTATGAATGGAACCCGAGTAAGTCGGGAATTTATTTGCACTCTGATATTTGTAAATGGAATCCACCTGTTCAGGCCAGTACTATTTTGTATTGAGAACTTGAGACCATTGTGAATAAGTTTTGAAAAATGTTTTTGCAAATCCGATTTTTTTGGGCAAATGAGTATCTTATGAAGTCCCAATTTCATTATGGTCTGTAATTACAACTTAATTATGAGTTTAAGAACTAAATCCCGGCCTAAGGTGGGAAGGGGGTTACAACTTGTATCATGGATCGGAGGGAGTATGATAGAAAGTTAACACACTTAAAGCTAGCACGAGATATTAACTAGCAAAAATTACTCCCTTCGGTCCTATTTATAAGAGCTCAATTACTGAATTACATGGGTTAAAAAAGTGGTTAAAATTAGTTAAAAATAATAGATATGTCTAAAATGCATTTTTTTTCTTACTAAGTATGCCCTTATTTATGAAGAGCAAGTAAGAGAGAGAAATAATGTAAATATGAGTATCACCAATATTTTAATTAATGCTATATATATAATTAATGAGGGGGAAAATGAAAAAATCTCATTAAATTTTCAGACAACTATTGTCAAGCTTTTACAAAAACAATTAAGACAATTCAAATTTTGGGCTCTTATAAAAAAGACAAGAGGGAGTATTAACTTAGCAATTAACATGATAACAAACTTTCAAACAAGCATTTATTGCAGTTAGAAAAAGACACTTTTCTTATTAAGCCTCTTTAGGTTTTCAATGGCTATAAACTTATTTTGACTAATTCTAAACTATAGATACCACTACATTTAAATTGGTTAGCACAATAACGTGTGGACCACATGAACATTTAATTGTCATTAATATATCTTGTGAGGATTGCTCAAAGCATGTGGTATCTTGGGTGTGTTAGTTGAGTTTGCTAACCATAAGAGTTTAATATTTCTGATAGTGTCTTTCTTAAAGAAGATTCCTTGTCCAGGATTAAGCTTTAAATAGCTAAATATTTAGTAAACAACTGCCATGTGTTTTTCCTACGGTTGGTGCATGAATTGACTTGTTACTCCAACTACATAGCTAATGTCTAGACATGTGTGGGTTAAGTATATGAGTTTTCCAACAAGTCTTTTGTATCGTTCTGGGTTGACTGGGACACCATTGTGTTTGATTTCTAAGTGACAACCTTCTTCCATTGGTGTTTCTTCAGGTTGTGCCCCTAACATTCCTGTTTCATGCAACAGATCTAGGGTGTACTTCCGCTGAGATACATTGATGCCCTTTTTAGTTATTGCCACTTCCATACCGAGGAAATACCTCATTTGTCCAAGATTTTTCACTTGGAATGTAGTTGACAAGTCCCGTTTTAGTTGAGTAATCGATTGTTCGTCATTTCTTGTAATGACTATGTCATCAATATAGACTATCAAGATGGTAACTTTGCTATTAATACGTTTGATAAACAATGTGTCATCTGCTTGTCCCAGAGTATACCCAAGTTCTTTCACTATTTTGGTGAATCTACCAAACTATGCTCTAGGAGATTGCTTAAGTTTGTATAATGACTTATTGAGTTTACATACAGAGTTGTTCGGAGCTAAATTTCCATCTGGAATCTCCATGTAAACTTCTTCTTCTAAGTTTCCATTCAAAAAGGCATTCTTAACATCCAGTTGGTGTAATGACCAATCCAAGTTGACTATGATTGATAGTAGCACTTGGATGGTATTAAGTTTGGCTATTGGAGCAAATATGTCTTGATAATCAATTCCGTACGTCTTGGTATATCCTTTTGCAACAAGTCTTGCCTTGTATTTGTTGATTATGCCATTAGGATTAAACTTTGGGGTGAAGATCCACTTGTATCCTACTAGTTTCTTTCCTTTGGGAAGAGTTGTAGTCTCCCACATTTTATTATCCTTGAGTGCCCTCAATTCATCTTCTATAGCCTGCTTCCAATTTTGATCAGCTATAGCTTGTTGATACGTGTTTGGGATTTTTATTTGTGCACTGTTTACAACGAAGGTTTGCATTTTTGTAGATAGGTTACCATATGAGACAAACATTAAATTGGATGCTGAGTACAAGATCTTACCCCTTTTTTTAATGCAATAGGCGAACCCAGTTCTTCAAGATTTAATCTTGAATTGGAGTCATGATCGTTCCTTCAAATGGGATAGATAGTTCTACCAGTGTTTGGTTCCTCTAGAACTTGTAGTTTGAACTCTTCCTTTAGTCGTGGTTCCGTATCAATCCTTGAATTGATTTCAATATTTGTTGCTAGTTCATTAGGTATAGATTTAGGTTAAGGTGGAATATGTTTAGATTCATGATCAAGTTGGGTAGGAATAGGTTGGTTTATTGGAGGAAATGAGTCAATGGTTGCTATACTGTTAGATTATAGTTGTGACATTGATGATGTGTATGATAAATCTTTGGAGTTAAATTCTTCTAAGATTAGCCATTCAATGTTGTTATACTCCCCTTGAATGGATAATTTTAGATAATAAGGTTCCTCTTATGAGAAGACAGTATCTCAGGAGATAAGAAGCTTCTTGGAAGTTGGACAGTAACATTTGTACCTTTTTTGAGTAAAGGAGTAGCCAAGAAAGATACATTTGTCAGCTCGAGCAGCAAATTTGTTGCCATCATTTTTGTGAACGAAAACAACACAACTAAACACCTTTAGAGGTAATGAATTGATTATTGGGCAATTTGAAAAATGTTCAAGGAGATTCTGGATAGGAGTGTAGTGATTGAGAACTTTGGATGGCATGCGGTTAATGAGATATGTTAAGGTTAGTACAACATCACCCTAGAAGATGGTAGGAACATTTCGTTCTATTAGTAAAGTTCGGGTTACTTCTAACAGGTGATGGTTCTTTCGTTCAGCTACTCCATTTTGTTGAGAAGTATAAGGACAAGAAGTTTGGTGATGAATTCGTTACCGATCAAGAAATTATTTAAAGGTGTTACTTATGTATTCCTTGGCATTATCACTTTGTAGTACCTTAATGGAAGTATTGAATTGGGATCGAATAAAGGTATAGAAGTTTTGGAATACTTTATCTACTTTTGATTTGTTTTTCATTAAATGAACCCATGTTGTTCTAGTGTAGTCATCTATGGAAGTAACAAACCATCTAGCATTGGTGAGGGTTTTTATTCGTACAGGACCCCAAATGTTACTATGGATTAGTGTGAATGGTGAGGAAGGTGTATAGGGCTATTTGGGATATGAAGATCCAGTTTGTTTTGCAAGTTGGCAAGTCTCACAATGAAAAGGAACTGAATTTTTATTAAATAAATTTGGAAATACATGTTTCATATAATCAAAACTAGGATGGCCTGAGTGACAGTGCTACAAGTATGCTTCATGATTTTGAGGGTTGGAGCTAACCAATGCTCTTCTTGCCTTCCATGTATTTTCCAAGTTTGATCCTTTAAGGTAGAGCAGTCCATCCCATTCTCTAAAAGTTCCAATCGTCCTCCTCACTTTTAAATCCTGAAAAACATAAAGATTATCATCAAAGATAGCTCGGCATATTCAACCTCTAGTTAATTTGCTAATATATATTATATTACAAGGGAGTGCAGGCACAAATAGGACATTTTGTATTTCCAATTGATCAGAAAGTGTGACCGTGCCAATGCCCTCAACCTTAGTGAATACACTGCTAGCTACTTTGACTTTAAGGTGTTCATTACAAAATTTAAGGTTGTGAATTAAAGTTTTGTTACAGATCATGTGATTTGTAGCTCCAGAGTCAATAATCCAAGTATCCTCACAAGTTACTATAGCATTAAGAGGTACAATGGAATTACCTGATTTTACTAGATTCATACCAGGAACAGAGTTTGACTTATTTTGCTTGTTAAGCATCTGGCGAAGCATCTATAATTCTTCCTGGCCTAGATAGTCAACATCTTTCGCTTTCTGTTCAGTAGTAGTAAGGTGGCTTTGTTGGGCATGTTGTTTTCCAGTTGAAGGCTTGCCATGGAGTTTCCAGAATTCTTCCTTTATGTGGCCTTTCTTCTTGCAGTAATTGCACCATTTAGTATTTTTCCTTTCATCTTGTGGCCCTTACATCTCTAAAGTTGAGCCCTCAATGTAATTTTGGCTACTTTGACTAAGTAGTTTTCTGCTTTCTTCAAATTGCATATGATTAACTACATCAAATAGATGTGGTAGAGGTTTTAAACCCATAATTCTTCCCCTTATTTTTTCAAAAGAATCTTTTAGTCCAAGTAGAAAATCATGAAATATCCCTGCTTCCATTTTTTTTTTGATAGAATTGTGCATCCTTGATGCTTTCCCATGGGTGTACCTCAAATAGATCTTGTTGTTGCCAAGAGTTAGGTTTCAATAACGTATTATAGTACTTGGTCGCTGACATGTTTCCTTGTCTTAAGTTTCAGAGTTGACGCTTCAAATGAATTAAGGCTATGATGTTGTCAAGTGATGAGTATGTCCGTTTTACTGCACCCCATATCTCCTTTGCCGTGTTTGCTAAGAGATATCCTTCACTAATATCCACAGTCATAGAGTTGGATAACCAAGTCATAACTTGATTACTTTCTGCAAACCATGTGTCAAAACTTGGATCATTAGGAGTTAGTTGTGGGGCCTCCCCATTAATATATTTTTCTTTTCTTCTTCTACGAATGTATTTCAACACACTTTGAGACCATTGAAGGTAGTTTTTCCCATTAAGGTTATGGGTAATAACCATAATCTGACTTTCTGGAAATTCTGGTGCAATGGTGCTGATAGAGGATACAGGAGAAGACATGGAGGAAGTAGTAGTACTGGAAGTAGGGTTTGTGGTTTGATTTTAACCATTGGTTCCCGACATAAAGGCTGTTGGAATAGAGCCACACAAGGGAGGAAACTACGGGGAATCCATCAATTTTAGTGAGAAAACTGGAAAACTTGATCGAGAGTCATTAGTGGGTTTTAGAGACGTCAGGACATGGCGGTCACGCCTGGCTGGAATCTGCAGTATTGCAGCACATGGGTTCACGCGCCCAGACTATAAAGGTGTGTGTACTTCACTTGTCGGTTAGATGCTGGCATCACTTCTGGGAAACGCCCATTGGCGTCTTCTGGTCACCTTAGAGTGGGTGGTGTAATCCCACTCTCCTACAGTCAGTAGTCTAAGAGCACGTTGATATGCTTTCTCTCTCAGCCTCATCGTCGATCCCTTCTCGCTGGTTTTGCCTTATTCTTTGGTAGAAGACTGAAGCTCAACTAGGAGCTCTGATACCATATTAGCTCATAGAGCTTAGTGTTTATTCTTATCTCAAATAAATATTACATGTAGATTTATATAAGAAAAAATGAGTAGGTTAAATAGAGTAATTGACAGAGAGACAGAAGGGAAAGATTAGAATTATTATGCTTAGCAAAGACTTCCCACCGAAATCATATATGACTTTTAACAATTAAAGACCCATAATGTTAGTATATATGTTAAGGGTGCAAATGAGACTTAACCATGCATATTCAAGCCCATATGCATACTTTTACAACACATAGAAGCTTGAGCATATGGCAAAGCATGAAGATCTATGAAGTTGGTGTAACATGAAGAGTAAGCCCAACATGATAATGTACAAGGCCAATGTGCAGTCTATATTGAATAATTCAATTAAAATTCCATGTGAGAAGTATGTGCCTTAGAGGAGGAGCATAAGAGACGTCCAATACACTTCAAGAAGCACCTAGAAGACGTCATTATTCATTAATTAGAGTTTAATTTATTTTAAGTAAGTTTCTTATTTTTATTGAATAAGGCCTTTCAATTAAAGATTGTTTAATAAGACTTTTTTAGTTTCCTATTTTTAGGTAGCTGACTTGGTCTTGAAGAATAAGTAATTTTCTAACTCCTTAAGGCTTGAATTGTGCCAACCAAGACAATCAATCATCATTAAGGCATCATTTATTTCATTTATGACTATGTTTTCAATTCTAGAGTGTTTTTTCTGGCCTATACATGAAGGTTGCATTTTTTTTGTTTTTAATATTCAGACGATTATAATTATATGAATAAGCCGGTCCGTTCCCCCCTTCGTATCAAGTGGTATCAGAGCTTAAGGTTTGCTAAATTTCAAGTTTTGTTCTTTTGTTTAATTTCTTTGCTACAGTTTTCCTTTTTCCCTTGTTTCCATTATCTTCCATCTTTCTCTTGTTTTCCCATTCTCTTCTCTCCTCTTCCACCCATATATTTTGTGTTTGTTGTGTGATTTTGTTAGTTCTTCAATTACAAAAAAAAGCGTGCAAAAAAAATGTTGTGCTGAAAAAAAACAGAGTAGAAAAAAATAGAAACAAATTTGAACATTCAAAAAAAAAAAGGAAAGAGCCACAGGTTTTGAAAATTGTAAGATTGAAGGTAAGTTTCATAATTTGAAAGCTTCCATTGCAAGTCACAAAATTTTTCTAAATCTACAAACTTAGGTGGCAAGACTCCTATTTTCCTAATTTTCCTTCTTTCATATTGTTAACTCTAAGAAATTGATACTATTCCAGCATATTTTTTTCTATTTTTAACTAGTTTTTGGATTCAAATTGAGTATAAAAAGAGTTAGTAGAAGAAAATGTGCATATCAGAGTAACAAGCTAAAGTTGAAGTAGAACAATATATTTGTGGGTTTAGTTCAAAGAAAAAGTTAGAACTTATGTATCCTCTCTTTCGTAGGAGGATAGAGACAAGTTGGGAAGCTTTTAAAAGATTGAAGAACAAGGGGGTGGAAGATGACAAGTCATTAAAACTCTCAAAAAATCAAAACAAGCTCATGGGTCAGGAAGAAGTTGTTGTGTTGTTGGCTTCAGCAAACAATACATGTGCTGAAGCCAATAGACTTTCTGGACTTTCTATGCAATATGCTTCAGCACCTGACCCTTGGCTGAAGCCAATGAGGAGCAGGACTCACTATGTCATATGCTTCAGCACACACCAGTGTACTGAAGCATACGATAGACTATGCAACCATGTGTTTTACCTGTTGAAACACATGTGGAGGGTTTTTAAGTAAGGGATAGGCCAAAATTAGGTCATTCTACAGTTTTCAAGTGTTCCTAGGAGCTTTGGGTGCTAGGGTTTTGGCTCCTTGAAGAATATTGAGCTTAGGTTGAAGTCTAGAAAAGATTTGGGGCTCCAATCCTTGATTTTTCTCATTCTTCTTCCCTTTCTTTGCTAAGTTTTTGATATGGTTGTAATTATTCTGCATAGTTGTAGCTCTTTCATGACTCTGATTAGCTAGAACTCTCAATATAGGATTAATTTTACCCATTGTATGGATTGAAACTACTAGATTATCTTATTTTTGTTGGTGAATGAGTATATATGTTGATTTTTTTTAGCTTAATGCTATCTTGTGCTTGATCGCCACATGCTTAGATTTGTTCAATTGGAAGATGCTTGAGAGAGCTATTTTGATTGTAAAACTTAAGAAAATCATGCTAGACTTGAAGTTTAGGGATTAAATGGATGTTTTGTTGTTAGAATAGAGATATATCAAACAACCTAGTATAGTCAATTGAAGGATTTCTTTGAAAAGATGGTTTTCATTAATTATAAATGAGAGATTGAATATTTTTAATGAAGATTAAAAATCAATATTGACTTAAGAGATCTTGGTTGATGATTTTAGAATCTTTGACTAACATATAACTTATTTAATCAATATAAGTGGATATTTGCATAGTTTCATAAAATATAACGGGGAAGAAGTAATCCTAATTTTATACCTCTTGAAGTTAAACCCAATTTCTCTATTTCCACTATTTTACTTTGTTTTTTTATCAAAAGTTTTTAATTAACTTGATCAAATTCAAATGATTCCGTTCAACCTAATTAAGAATATGGTTACATTAGTTAATTCACTTTCGTTATAGTTCTTGTGGCTTGACACTCATTTTCTTACTAATTTATTACTTGCGGCCTGTACGCTTGCGAAAACTAAACGACGGACACCTATTTTGATTTCCTTTCCTTTTCTCCTTTGATTCCTTTTTTCCCCTTTTTCTCTTATTATTTCCCTTCTTCCTTTCCATCATTATTCACATTTTTTTATAAGTAAAATATTTGTATATTTATTTTCCTTTATATGATTATTTTATGGATGATATTTGAGCTCAATTTATTGAATTTGGATGTAATTGATAAATAAATAATGATTTTGGCATAAAATATAATTTCTTGAAAAATACTAAATCAGACCTTGTTTCAGTTTTTTGGAATAATCTAGAGCTCTAGATATCAGATTAGGACGTTCGGTATATGGATAAAATGCTAGGAAAGAGACCTACAATTTTTATGTTGAGGCCAAAATCCAGTTCTATCTCCAAGAGTTTCTAATTTTGCTTGGAAATTGAGAAAGTGAATTTGTTCAAGTCTAAGATTTACCCACTAATTTGATGATAACATGAGCTACAAATATTAAAATGAGGAGTTTCCACTTGTGTCTTCAAGCTAAGATTCAGAGCTACAACTTTCATGAAGATCAAAATATGAAATTCCACCAACTATCTCACCGACTCCATTTCACCTACAATTTTACCTACTATTTCACCTACAATTTTACCTACCATCCCACCAACTCCATTCTTTCTTATATATAACCATCATCTCCCTCACATAACACACACAATTTCATATCCATTACTTTCGTCTCTTTTCCATATATTCCATCTTAGAGTAGTTTAATGCATTGCTTTTTTTTTCTTCTTGAATGCCTCCATCTTGGAAGGCTTAGGTAGACCTCCTTCATGAATAGTATAGGTTGCCACCTACATAGAATGTTTTACCTCCTAAAGGAACAGCTAGATTTCTCCATTTTTATGCATCTAGTGTGTCAAACCCATTAACATTTTGATATGCACAGAGTAATAAAGGCATAGTTCTACATGCATATAGAAATAGTACAATTATACTAATATTAAGTACATATTTACATACAGAAATCTCCATGCAAGGTTTGGAAGTATATATACAATGTGTTCAAAAATAACCAAAAGACTACTAATATAACCAATAGCTCAGCTCTCATAGCCCGTACACCTCAGTTGGTAGGTTCTACTTCCTTGCCTTTAGAGCCCCTAGTTCCCGCTAGAATTTTTATTTATTGAAAAAGGAGGAGATTTAAACAAATCTTAGTAGTAATATACAATCAATCATATAAAATGCAAAAATTAAATATGCAATGCACCATATAGTGTAAAATAAAAATTCATACTATAACGTGTGTGTACACAATGCTCAGGGCCAAATGATTGTTTAGAACCCCTACTTGTCCGTGTACCACAACTGAGTCCCCCGACCACAGCTGGGTAATGTTCATATCACAAAATACAGTAACATCTAACATATCAACTTTCACATAGTGTATGAGAGATAGAGTTACTGTCTTTTGTCCCTTTGCTACTCGGAAATAGTTCATCGAACTACGTGCAACGGCTCAAGCAAATAATCAAATCCTAAAATTCCAAATGTATAGGATTTAGATTAAAACCTACTCATGTACTACACTAGACACTTACAAAGTGTTTTTGTTGGTTATATTAGTCCAAATTTAAAAATTACCAAAATGCCCCTTGGACCCGGTCCCGGCCCCACCATACCCAGTCCGATTGTACTTTTCTAGAAATTTTGACCTAGGTTGTTCTAACATATTTTTGCCCAAGGAATCTATTATTGACCTCAGTTTTTACAAAATCACTACCAAATGACAGTTTGCCCTTGACATCCCCTAATTAGGGTTTTGAAGGCATTTTGGTCATTTCACTTTCTAAGGCTTTTCTGAAAAAGTGTTCAACAATAACCCTACCTATTTTCCCTCCTAAACAAATTGGAACCATCAAATTGATGAAGTTCTAGCTCTTACCCCTCAACCAGCCCTAGCCAAAACATAAGCCATGAAAAGGAAAATTATGGTTTTTGATTTAGGTTAAGGTGCAAAAATACACATGTGATTTTTCCCAAAGTGCACCAAACACTAAATAGTTTTTTAGGGGCAAAAGTAACTATTTGGCTTCAAAATAGGTGCAAAAGTACCCTTTGACCATTATTTTGACTTTTTTGTACTGGAAGTGATAACATGTACGATGACATGGACGTTAGAGTGACATTCTAGAAAAAACCTTGCTGACTGGTAAAGCTTTGCAATTAATGTTACCCACATTTCACTATTTCAGTAGCTAATGAACGGGCATCAAACCCTTGAAACTTGCAGTGCTTAACTTTCTATACTAAAGCCAGCAACAAAGCATAAATAAAATTTGCAAGCAAAGCAAAATAAAGTGGCCCAGACTTTCATTACAAAATTTATCAGAAGATACAGCTAAAACAAATGAGCGAGAAGGGATCCTATTTTGACATTCAAATAGAGGTTCCTTGTAAATCAAATTTGTACAAAACTTTTAACCAATCAGAACTTTGTATATGAAACTGATTTCAAAATCAATAGAACCAAAATCAAATACATCATATCTAGTAACTTTTACAATCTTACAAATCAAAGATTAATACATGTATACAAAACAACCTCATTCTTCACCAATTTTCCCAACCCAAGCAAAGTACACTTCTTTAGCGCCAAAGCCTGTATGTCATGTTCCGTGCATTGATTCAATTGTCGCCACAATGCACAGCGTCACGCATATTTACGAGTTAGCATCTTACTCCTTTGTGAGAGTCTCCATCAATAGCTTCAAAAATGCCGTCAAGAATGGCAGTTTGGTAATATAAGATGACATTGCAGCTGTGGCCCTAACAGGAACTTTCACTACTCTCACCTCCATTCAAGCACAATTAATCGTTGTTCTTATGAGTAATCTAGCATCTCTCCTCTGGTATTGTACTCTATCATACTGATGAAGTCTGTGTCTCCATTTTTGTCAATTGCTTGAGCTTCTCAATTCTTCCCCAACTCTAGATTCCTAATATTATTAAGTTAAAATCATTAGAAGGCATATACTATATTACTAATTTTTATTATATTATATGATTTTTCAGGAAATTTTGAATTTGATTTTAATTCATTTCCCAGTCAACAAGCTTTTTTTCAAAATGTCACTCCAATGTCCATATCATCAAACAAGTCATCACTTGTAGTATAAGAAAGTCAAAATAACAATCAAAGGGTACTTTTACACCTATTTTGAAACCACATAGTCACTTTGCTCCTAAAAAAAGTATTTGGTGTTAGGCGTACTTTGAGGAAAATCACATGTGTATTTTTACACCTTAACTCTTTTGATTTCTAATACCAAAAGCTTGCTCCTTTTCACACCTAATCACTTGATTAACTATTCAAACACCTAATACACAAGATTTGAAGAAATTTGGGTAGCGTAACTTCTTAGGGTTAACACTTCCCAAACCTGTAAATCCAATTAAACCAACCACAAATCCACCAACAACTTCAACAACAACAACATCTACAACAAGGATTTAACATTTATGAAGTTACCTTTGGTTTTCTCCTTCTTTCTCTCTCTAGCCAAAACTTAACCCACCTCAAGCCTTGAAATTTTGCTTTCTAAACACATGAATCCTTAAAGAAGGGAAGTTTAGAGAAGAGACTACACAAACTAGAAGCTAAATCACAAAGGAAATCAAGCTTACATTGTGATTTCTCTCTTTCTTCTCTCTAAAATCTTCAAGAACTCACTCACTCTCTCTCTCTTCTCGTGGTGGCCGACAATTTTGTGAAGAATGATGAAGGGAAATGCTTTTAAAAGATCTCATTTTCCCTTATTTAATTTATTACATAAAAATCCTATTTTATGACATAAAGCACTTTAACCTTATCTTGACCCAACTTATGTCATAATGTTCCCTTAAGATTGAACTAATCTCTCCTCCCTTGGTTACATGAAAAACGCCTAGCTCCCCCTCTCTACATGTCTCAATTTGCTTCATTACATTGGTCAAGTTACATGTACACATATGTAACATTTTGGTCCAATTTAAACATGTGTTCCACTTTTTCATAAATCCATATTTATTTGATCAAAATATTCCAAATATATATTTCCCCTTTATTAACTTCAATTAATTGGAAAATAATTAATTTTATGCTTTATTGGTAAAATTAGAATTTTGTCAATATGCTTTCGAATAAATTCCTTTTCTTCTTTTCCTTGGCCAAAATTAACATTAATGTTAGGCCAAATGTTATTCTCTTGTATTTTTCTACTTTGGGTCTCAATATTGGACTTTTTGGAAAACCCAATAATTAATTCCATAATATGTTCTGGCCCAATTCTCATGAAAATGAAAATTTACTAACTTCATAAATTTCAAGTTCATGAATATTCACCATTTTATTGAATATTTCAAATAATTACAATGTATATTAGTGAATAAAATTTGGGGTGTTACATAGTGGTTGTATTTTTTTGTTTTAGAATTTAATAATGAAGTTTCATGCAATGTTTATGAAGTTTTCAATTTATTTTAGTTTTGATTTTAATTTCATTATGACCTATTTTCTTTGAGTGATGATGTAGCTTACTAATAATGAATTGAATCTTAACTTATTCAATCTAGTTTTAATTTTTCCTCCATGATTGAGTTTTAATTATTGTTCTTAATGCTTTCAATTGATTGGCCAGCTTTTGAATGATTTCAATATGTATGTTGAGACCGGAAGGAGATGCATGTGTATAGATCGTATAATTAAAACCATAACTTGCATATGAAATAAAAATATACTCATGAGTTATGCAGTCTTAATGAGTTTCATAAATCTCAATGCATGATTAATTGCTTGAATTCATATAAGAATATATTGAATTAGCAATTAATTATAGAATTGATTGACCTTGGAAGAGGCTAGTAATCAACTTAGGGAAACCCGGCTATCAATCATGTAGAATAAATTAGACTAGGATAGATAAGTAATTCAATCCGAAATTTGTTAGGTGAAATCTGACCCCTAGGACTTTTTCTCATAGTTGCTTTCATATTATTTGCACTCATATTTAATAATTTTTTTATTTTTTACTCAATTACCAACTAATCGGTCGACTAAATAGAATTAAAATTACCTATTTTTGTACTTAGTGATAAATCTTCATGGGAACGATACTCTACTCACTTCTATATTACTTGTTAATGACAATATACACTTGCATTATTTAATAGATCATTTACACTGGGAACAAGTTTTTGGCGCCGTTGCCTGGGATTGTTGTCATTAATATCAATATCAAGTAATTTTAATACTAAATTGGTCTTCATATTACATTTTTTTCCTTTTTGGTGTCTTGTATTTCTTTTCAGACTTTTGCTTAGTGTATAGCTAGATCTAAGGAGATTGAACTATAGCCTTTGATTCGAAGTTTGAGAAAACTTGTCAAAGAAATAAAAGAGTATGAAGGCAGTTTAATTCAATCCTAAGCAATCCGATGGCAAATCTGGAGGGAGAAACAATAGATACCAAAACACTCCATGACTATGCATTACTAATAGTCATGGGGGAAAATTCTGGAATCAGAAAACCGCCAGTAGCAGTAAACAACTTTAAAATAAAGCATGCAATTATCCAGATAGTGCAAGCAAATCAGATCAATGGTTTACCAATAGAAGATACTAACGCACATATAGCCAACTTCCTAGAAATTTGTGACACATTCAAGCATAATGGTGTTACTGATGATACCATTAAACTTCAACTTTTCCCCTTCTCACTCAGGGATAAGGCTAAGAGCTAGTTACAATCGGTACCAATTGGAAGCATAACTATATGGGATGTCTTAACGCATAAATTTTTGGCAAAACAATTTCCTTCAACAAAAACTGCTAAATTGAGGAATGAAATTGCCTTATTTATGCAGCATGAATTAGAAAACCTTTATGAAGCCTGGGAAAGATACAAAGAGCTACTACGGAGATTGTTGGCAACTGCAAACTTTCTATAATGGGATGACACACACCTCTAGAATTCTTGTAGATGTTGTAGCTAGAGGATCTTTAATAGGAAAAAGTCTAGATGATGCCTACAATCTACTTGAGGAGATGGTAGCCAATGCATATCAATGGCCTTCTGAACATAGTAGTTCAAAGAAAGCACTTGGAGTGCATGAGCTGGATATCCTTACAACTTTGTCTTCTCAAGTTGCATCTATATCCAAGCAAGTGAGCTCATTGATAAACTAAGCAAATGTAATCAGCACTCCTGTTGATACCTATGATCGATGTGGAGGACCTCATGTGAACACACAATTTCAAGAAGGACACACATTCATTCCGGAGCAAGCTCATTATATCAGGAATCAAAGAAATGGCTAATTCTCGAACACCTACAATCCAGGCTGGTGAAATCATCCAAACTTTGGTTGGAGGAATAATCAAAATGCATTCAAGCTGTAAGGGACCTACTAGCAACACGTCCTTCAACAACTAAATCCATCACAGTAAAATTTGAATATGGAAGATGCACTAGCTTAACTCACTGTGAATACATCTCAATTCATGGCTAGGATTGACATAACACTCAAAAACCAAGAAGCCTCAATAAAGAACTTGGCGATCCAAATGGGCCAAATTACAAATATGCTGAATTCCAGGCAACCAGGAACTCTACCAAGTGACACTAAAAGAAACTCAAGAGAGCATGTGAAGGCCGTTGCACTTAGGAGTGGGAAAGAATTGAAATATCCTGTAATTAGAAAGAATATTAACAAAGAAAAAAAAAAGAAAGCAGAGAAGAATAGAAGGAGGAAGTTCAAAAACTGAAGGACGAAGATGTGATACCAGGAAGAATCAGCTTTCCAGATAATCCACCATCATGTACCACCAGTTCCAATCCCTCAAAGACTCGTGAAGGCAACTCTAGAAAAGTAGTTTGGCAAGTTTCTAGAGGTTTTCAAAAAGTTACATATCAATATTCCTTTTGCAGACGCTCTTGCCCAAATACCCAATTATGCAGAATTTATAAAGGACATTCTCTCAAATAACCGTAAGCTTGATGAATTTGAGATAGTTGCAATTACTGAGGAGTGCAATGCTATTCTACAAAAGAATTTATTGCCAAAGTTGAAGATACAAGAAGCTTCTACATACATTGCACTATAGGTCAATGTCACTTTAAAAAAGCACTTTGTGACCTTGGAGGAAGTTGACCTTATGAGTTCAAGATAATCAAGTGCTCTTCAACATTTTCAAGGCCTTATCCTATCCAGATGAAGATGACACCTGTTACAGAGTAGATACATTGACCAAATGCACAAAAGACATAGTGAATGAAATCTATATGATCAACCATTAGTAATGGGAATGGTAGATGTATCAAAATCTAATAATCCTGAAGTCGTGGAGCAGATTAGGTACCTGGAAGTAAATTCCTCAATTTTTATCAAGAAACCATTTGAAGATCTAGGAGAAAGTTTGAGTAAGCCAGTACCATCAATAGAGAAACCACCAGTATTAAAGTTGAAAGCACTGCCATCCCATTTGAAGCTAAGTATGCATATTTGGGACGAAATTCAACATTACCAGTAATCGTCTCTACAACTCTTACTCCCGATGAAGAATAAAAGTTATTAAGAGTTCTAAGGGAGCATAAAACAACATTTGGATCGTCAATAGCTGGTATAATCATCTCTGTATACTTGATGGAGGACAACTACAAGCCATCAATCCAGCACCATAGTAGACTCATTATGAATATGAAGGAGGTAGTAAGAAAGGAGGTAATAAAGTGGCTGGATGCTAGTATAATCTACCCAATCTTTGACATTCAATAGATAAGTCCAATTCAAGTTATGGCAAAGAAAGGTGGAATGACAATGGTGCCTAATAAGAAAAATGAATTAATTCCACATCTAATGGTGACTAGATAGGAGTGTCTATCGACTACAGAAAGCTAAATAAAGCCACAAGAAAATATCACTTCCATGTACCATTTATAGACCATATGCTTGACAGACTAGCTTGGAAAGCCTATTATTGTTTCCTGGACGGCTACACAGGATATAATCAAATTACAATTACATTAGAAGATTAAGAGAAAACAACTTTTACATGTCTATATGGTATCTTTGCAATTAGAAAAATGCCATTTGGTTTATCAATGCACCAGTAACATTTCAAAAGAGTATGATGGCAATCCTTTCAGATATGGTAGAAAGGTTCATTAAGGTGTTCATGGATGATTTATCAGTTTTTGGAGAATCATTTGATCATTGTCTTTCAAATATGGCAAAAGTCTTACAACATTGTGCAGAGACAAATTTGGTTCTAAATTGGGAGAAATACCATATCATGGTAAAAGAAGGAATCATGCTGGGTTATAAGGTATCTGATTGAGGCATTAAACTGGATTGATCTAAGATTGAAATAATTGAAAAGCTACCACCACCTTCCTCAATCAAGGGTATTTAGAGTTTTTTAGCACATGCAGGCTTCTATAGAAGATTCGTTAAGGACTTCTTAAAAACCACAAAGCCACTTTGCATGTTGTTGGGGAAAAATACTCCCTTTGTGCTTAATGAGGAGTGCTTATCAGCCTTCCAAACTCTAAAAAGTGCCTTGACTTCTATACTAGTTATCATAGCTCCAAATTGGAACCTTCCATTCGAAATAATGTGTGCTACAAGTGATTATGCAGTTGGACCTATTTTAGGACAAAGAAAAGATAAGGTCTTTCATGCCATCTACTATGCTAGTAGGATGCTCTCAGACGCACAGCTGAATTATGTAACAACAGAAAAGGAGCTATTAGCAGTAGTGTTTACACTCAACAAATTCAGAGATTACTTTATAGGGTCAAAGGTAATTATCTGGATAAACCACGCAATAATCAAATACTTAATTGAGAAGAAAGATACTAGGCATAGATTGATCAGATGGGTGTTTATGTTACAAGAATTTGACTTAGAGATCAAACACAAAAAAGGGACCGAGAATCTAATTGCAGATCATCTTTCTAAGTTAGAGCCATTTGAACAAAAGAGAGAATCACCAATCAAGGAGAATTTCCTAGATGAGCAACTCTTTGTCATATAATCACAACCCACCCCTTGGTATGTTGATCTTGTAAATTACTTGGCAAGCGGAGTAATGCCTTACAAACTTTCAAAAGTGCAAAAAAAGAAGTTTGTAGCTGATGTAAGGTATTACTTTTAGGAAGATCCGTTCTTATATAAACAATGCCTAGATCGGATTATCAGGCAATGTGTTCCTAAAGAAGAAATGTCTAGCATCTTAAATCACTACCATTTATCCCAATATGGTGGTCATTTTGAAGCAAATAAAATAGCTATTAAAGTTCTTCAATCAGGGTTTTACTGGTCTATACTCTTTAAGGACACTCACAGAATTATGGCAACTTGTGACAAATGTCAAAGAACAGGAAATATCTAAAGAGACATGAAACCCCGTTAGCTAACATCTTAGAAGTTGAGCTTTTTGATGTATGGAGGATCATTTTCCATCTTCATTTAGCAATCAGTTCATTTTAGTAGCTGTTAGTTGAATCATCTATATTCTTAATGAATGATTCTTGAGTGGTTGTGAAGTTTTTAAGGAAGAATATTTTTACAAGATTTGGAGTGCCTAGAGCTATTATCAGTGATGGAAGAAGGCATTTTTTTGTAATCAGTAGCTTCAGTTGGTGTTGGCTAAATATGGAGTAACTCATAAGGTTGCAACTCCATATCATCCACAAACTAGTGAGCAAGTGGAAATCTCAAATAGATAACTGAAATGGATATTAGAGAAGACAGTGAATTTCAATCCGAAAGACTAGGCATAGAAATTAGATAATGCACTTTGAGCTTATAGAATTGCCTTCAAAACACCAATTAGACATCCCTATATCAATTGGTCTACGAAAAAGCATGCCATCTTCCAGTAGAAATGGAGCACAAAGCATATTGAGCAGTAAAAGCCTTAAATTTTCACTTAAAGGCAGCTGGTGAGAAGAGGCTTCTCCAACTCAATGAGCTTGAAGAATTCAGAAAAAAAGCTTATGAAAATGCTAAGTTATACAAGGAGAAGACAAAAATGTGGCATGATAGAAGAATTTTGAGAAGAGAGTTCACACCGGGAGAAAAAGTGCTTTTATATAACTCAAGGTTAAAGCTCCTTGTAAAATAACATATTAAAAAAAAAGGGAAGTAGGGAGACAAGGCATCGGCATATTTTGTTTTCAAAACAAAAAAATAAAAAATATATATATGCACAGGGCCCGTTTAAAAAGAAGTGTCGGTGAGGGTATTATTAATACCTTTTCCCCTCACCATTCTCATTTTAATTTATATTTCATGAGAAGGCGGTTAGCGAACACTGCGATTCCAACAGGTAAGGTCTAAATTTATCAGATAATTTTGGTAATTAAAATCACTTTTTCTTATCAAACTACCTTCATAAAAGTTGTTTTACATATTTTTATCTTTTTATTGGTGGTAATATTATACTTATTAGTAAGAATTTAGGGTTAGGATTTTGGTAGAATTTTGAGTTTTTATAAAAGATGATTATAGATATGTAGAGAATAAATAATAGTTGATTTTAATCAGTTTAGATTTATTATTTAGTTCTTTTATGATTTTATAATTAATTTCTTCTTAAATAAATAATAAATTATACTTTAGAAACGTCTTTGACTGATTAAATTTAGATTAAACAATTTATTTGAGTTATTGGAAGTATTATTGAAATTTTAATCGGTTTAGTTTTGTAGATTGAGTTATGTGAAATTATAAATTTTGATTTAATATTAGAGTTTGAGAATTATAGTTATGAAATATTTTATTGAGTGAAATAGAGTTAAGAAATTTTAGAAATTTTGATTTAAAAAGAATTTGAGGAGTAGATAAATTTTGTTATTTTTAAGAAGATTAAGCCAATTATGAGGATTATTATCTGCTATTTTGTATTAGTTAACAATTATTATAACTTATGTTAACATGTAAATATATATTTATTGTAGAGTGAATTTGAATTTGACTTGTTGGAGTTAAATTCTCTCAAGTTTTGTTGTGTCAAGAATTTGCGGTAACCACTTTTCCAATTTATTATGTATGCTTATTGAAGTGATTATAGGTGTATGTTGGTATTTTTAATGGCTATAAATATGTTATAGTATTTTATAAAAGAAAAATGTACAATGACAATATTAATTATGTTTTTGGTAAATTTGTTAGTTAAGTAGGCCTGAATGATTTATTTCAATGATAGATGATGCATAGCATTAAATATGAAATATATGAATAAATTATTGATATTGAAGATTGTGATGTTGAGATGTTGAATGTGATGAGTTTTGATTGAGGAGGGGTTTGATTCTCTTATACCACGTGGTATAGCCGCCACTATGTGCACAGTGGATGGCTTTGACATTCTTATGACCCTTGGTATGACCCTTTCCTTTGGTCGAGTTAAGGGTCAGCTCAAGGGACAGGTGACACCTTTCCATTTTTGATGGAAAGGGAATCCATGGTCTAATGAGTTATATAGCCTTTAGTTGGGTTACATCCAATTATTGGAGAGCTTGGTGAAGTTTTGTCAAAGAGACTAATCCTATTATATGTTGTAGCTCATGGGTTCTGTCAGCAGTTAAGGATGCTATAAGGATGGCTGAGGGAGTTTTATGCATATTGAATTGTTCTCTTGAAATACTAATATTTTGGTTAGATTAGCCTTTATGTTATATGAATATATATTTTTCCCGCTTAACTATCTTGTAATCATTCCTTGCATACTTGTTAAAATGGAATTGTGGTTACTGAGTCCATATGACTCACCCAGTCGATGTTTATAAATTTTTTAGGCAAGAGTTCAAGTGGTGCTACCAAGGGGAAGGCAAACGAGACTTGATTTAATAACAATCATATGTTTCGTTTAATTACATGAGCATAATGTATATTGCCAAACTTAAGAATCTTTTTGGTATATGTTGCATATATTGAATACTTTGCTGCATACTACAATTTGTACCGTGGGTGGAGCTCTTTAATATGTTGTATTATATAATATAATGCTTTACTTGGTTTGGAAATTAATTATATGGTAATTAAGAGAGGTCGTTACATTTTTGGTGTCAAAGATTCAAGTTCTAAGCTTATATGGTGTTTTCATTATTGCATATAGATATATTGGGAATATACATAGGTTACTCACGGGCTTTCCCTTTTTGTCTGACTTATTATTTACTCCTTTTGGCTTATTTTTATTATTGGTTTCATTATTTAGGAGTAGAGGGATGGGAGATACAGGAAGGGCTTACTCAGTTGGAGAATAGTTAATCATGGTCAACCTATAGGACTACAAGATACTAATGACATTTTAAGAGAGCTATTGATCAAAGTACATGGGCTTGGTCAAATGGTGCAAAGATATGAAGAGGAATTGAATAAAGGGAAAAATCAAGAGGAAGAACACTCTGTTTATGAGAGTGTGTTTGAGGATATCGGAGCTCACGGTGGTCATCATTCTAGTGGTGGCCATAATACTACCATAGAGACAATGGATAACAAATCTCAAGAGGAGTATGACAGCATTTCCATCACTAAAGTATGGAAAGAGGTGCACAAATTCTCACCCCAGACCTTTATTGGGAGGTTTCACCTAAAATTTAGTGAATCCTAGATTGATCGATTAGAGACTATCTTCTCTGTAGTTAAATGTGATGAACAACAAAAGGTTACAATAGCAGTAGCGTTATTAGTAGATAATGCAAAGATGTGGTGGAAAAGCATTAGGCCTGCAAATGGGACCATTTTAAATTGGAACAAGTTCAAGTTGATGTTTTGTCAGCACTACTTTCTAGTAGCCTTACAATCACTTAAGGAGACTGAGTTCTATAATTTTCAACAAGGTGACCTGGATATTCACTCATTCATTGCACAATTTCTTGAGCTGGTCAAGTATACTGCTTATGGTAAATCTCAAAGGAATAAAGCTTAGATGGCAAATAGGTTACTACAAAAGGCTCGACCAGAGTTTAAAAGACATTTGATGCCTCTTTATTTTACTTCTTTTGAGGATATGTGTATAAGGCTCTATCTTTTGGATGCAGAGATACAGGGTTATAGTTATGAGCTCGAGCCAAGGAAGGACCCACAGGGTCGAATGTCATCTTATACTGGTCCTACTAGGGGTTTTAACAAGAGGAATAATTATAGTTTTAGAGACTCTAGATACTCAAAAAAGAAGAAGAACAAGTAACCAATGAGATTATTCCATAGTGGACCAGGTTCGAGGACTCAAGCTCAGAGGAGCCAAGGCAGGAGGAGTCAGTCATCTTATAGGGGCTCTATTGCCCCTGTGCCTAGTACTGGTAGGACTACAATTTGCTCAAAATGTGGAAGGTATTATCAAGGAAATTTTTGAACCTGTTATGCTTATGGTAAGATGGGGCACATCTCTTGCTTTTGTCTAAAAGGCAATTTGACTTGTTTCACTTGTGGTAAGGTGGGACACATCTCTCATTTCTGTCCAGAAGGTAAGCAGAACTCTCAAGTCTCCAGACGCACCATAACAAGATGAGTCTTTGCTTTGACTCAAAAGGAGGCGGGTACTTCACCTAATCTCATTAGAGGTAAAATTAAATTGCAAAATGATGATATTCTTGCATTATTTGACTCAGGTGCCACACACTCCTTTATAGCTTTTGATTGTGCCAAGAGACTAAACTTAGATTTTTCTAAGTTACCTTTTGAGGTAAATGTATAAGCATATATTAGATCTTCTGTAAAAACTTCTAATGCATATTTGAATCTTGCATTAGAGTTTGAGAGTCGTAAGACAAAAATTGATCTTATTTGTTTTCCCCTTAAGGGACTTGATGTAATTATGGGCATGGATTGGCTTACAGCCAATGGTGCCATACTTGAGTGTAAAGTAAAAACTATTTCTTTACTTATGTATTCTGTGTCCAGAGAGGTGTCTAGTTGCCCTCTATTGTTGTCAGCTGTTTAAGTTGAATGTTGTATCAAACAGGGATGTCAAGCCTATATGGTTTTCTTCTCTGTTCAAGCTGAGATAGAGGAAGGGATTGATAGAATTGAAATAGTGAATGGTTTCCTGAGGTATTTCCAAAGGAAATGTTAGGATTACTCTTTGAGCAAGAAGTATAATTTTTTATTAACATGGTGCCTAGTGCAGAGCCTATCTCAAAGGCTCTCTATCGAATGATTCCAGTAGAATTAGAAAAATTGAAGAAGCAACTGGAAGAACTACTTGAGAAGGGGCTTATCAAAATGAGTGTATTGCCTTAGGGATCACCTATTCTATTCATGAAAAAGAAGGATGGGACCTTGTGATTGTGCATTGATTACCATAAAAAAAACAAAGTCACCATCAAGAATAGATACCTTCTTCCAAGGATTGTTGGCTTGCTAGATCAACTTGTAGGGTCAACGGTATTCTCCAAAACCGACTTAAGATCAGGATATCATCAGTTGAGAGTTAAAGTAGAGGATGTATCTAAGATGGCCTTTCATGCACGATACGGCCACTATGAGTTTCTAGTAATGTCGTTTGGGTTAACTAATGCTCCAGCGGTATTCATGGACTACATGAATCGGATATTCAGACCATATTTAGATAAGTTTGTGGTGGTTTTCATAGATGATATTCTCATCAAGTCTCGAAATGAATAGGAACACCGAGAGCATCTTAGAATAGTGTTGTAAATGTTGAGAGAGCACAAGCTTTATGCAAAATTCAGCAAATGCGAGTTTTGGCTTAGAGAGGTAAAGTTCCTTAGCCATGTAGTTTCAACTCAAGGGGTTGCAGTGGACCCTATCAAGGTTGATGCAGTTCTTTAGTGGGAATAACCAAAGTCTATGACTTAAATTAGACGCTTCTTGGGATTAGCTGGATACTACAAAAAGTTTATACAAGGTTTTTCTCAGTTAGCAAAGCTACTTACTAAGCTAACATGGAAGGATCAGCCTTTAATTTGGACAAATAAGTGTGAAACCGCCTTTCAAGAGTTGAAGAGGAAGTTAACCTCTACACCATTATTAGTTATTCCTAATCCTGCTTTATCCTACACTTTGTACACAGATGCTTCGTTGAAGGGTTTGGGAAGTGTATTGTTGCAAGAAGAAAAAAAGTTGTTACTTATGCTTCCAGACAGTTAAGGCCACATGAAGAGAATTACCTGACCCATGACTTAGAATTGGCAGCAGTTGTATTTGCATTGAAGATTTGGAGGCACTACCTCTATGGTTCACAATTGGAAACTTTTACTGATCTTAAGTGTAATATCCCAAAAAGTAATTAAGTGCTAATGACTTCAAAAGTGGATGTAATTATTGTTGAATAAATACTTTTAGAGAATAAGTGATGGGAATTTGGTGGTTTTAGTAATACCAATGGTTTCCTTGTGAAAAATTGTGTGGGAATAAGTTTGATTGTTGATTTTGGAGCCATTAGACACATTGGTTGAAAATTTGATAAACTGTTAAGTGTAATTCTGTACAGGGAAGTCGGTTTATAAGGACATTTTGAATGGGCAAATGGTGTCTAAAAATTCTGAAACTTTCCAATCTTAAATTTCATATGGCAAGCTTCAAAATGGACATATAATTCATTTCATGTCTTTTTGTGAGCTGGGAGTTATGAATTTTTGAAGTTTGCCCAGCGAAATTGATTATTTTCTGGAATAGTAGGCAAAGATTAAGATTCTGGGAATTTCATGATTCAAGATAGCAAAAGTTTATATTTTTTCATGAATCTAGGCTCAATAAGGGTTCTATAGGCTTTGGAATCACTCCAATTTCATTTTTCTAGAATTAGTTATGATTTTTCAAAATTTGTCCAGAAATCTGCCAGAATTTGTGAAAAATCCAAAATTGTTGGAAATTAAATTAATAGTTAATTATCATATAATATATGATATGAAATATCATCATCCTTCTTTCTCTAGCCATTTTCACGCCATTTTTAGCTGAAGCAAGAGAGAGAAAGTTGAGAGAGTTTAGAGAGAGAAAGGGAAGAAATTTCATAAGGTAAGCTGATTTCTCCGACGATTTAGCTCCTAACGCATATAACTCTGACCCTAAGCTACTCTTCTTTGTTCTTTAAGCTTTGGAGGCTTAAAAATCTGTTGTTATTTAGGTTAGGGTTTCAGCCATATTTGGGAAACGCTTGTGGGACCTTGAGGTAACTTCCAAACCTTCGTATATTAACTATTTTGCTACTGTAGGCCATTTAATCGGTGAAATTTCGCCGGATTGCCGTTGGTTTTGAATTTTGGTAATTGAGTTACCTAAGGGTTGTGCTACCCAATCTTGGTTCAAATGGTAGTTATAACCTAATGTAATAGTTAATTAAGTGGCTAGGAGTAGAAAGGAATACATTTACGAAGCCGAAATCGTAAAACCCCGATTTTCCCCGGAGAACTCATAAATTTTGGCCAGCTCTAGAAATGGCTCTTAGAGTTGGATTTTTAATGATTTGATGGTTCCATTGAGTTCAGGAAAATTAGGTGGGGTTACAGTTGGTCACTTTTTTTGGAAAAAGGCCGAAAAAGCAAAATTACAAAAACGCCCCTAAAACCCTTAAATTGGGCGGAAATATGTTAGGTTAGCTCAAGTTAGAATTTCAGGAAAAGCACAGTGGACTGGGTATGGCGGGAACGGGCCGGGCCCCTGAGGGCATTTTTATAAATTTTCATTATAGACTTATATAACCCTTAGAAACACTATGGGAGTGTCTAAATGGTGCATTTGAAATTGTAGGATTCGACATTTGCTCTTATCGTGAACGACCTGTGCCAGAGCACGTTCTGAAAGAACTGGGTAGTGACTCTTTCTCTTATACTTTGTGTAATACATTGTATGTATATTGTATCACTATTTTATGATGATTTCTGATGTTGTTGCAGTTACAGCTGGTGATAGCTTTCGTTTACAGCGCAAGCTATCATTATACAGTGCAAGTTGTCATTATTGTGATTACAACGCAAGCTATCGTTATTGTGATTATAGCATAAGTTGTCGTGATTGTGATTACACGCAGAGATGTTGAATTGTGTATACAGCCATGAGTGCTGTCGTTTGTGGTAAAAGCCGTGTACCTTTGTGCTGCTGCTGCTGTTGATGTTTGTGATTTACTTACATGTTGTGTGCTTATATATTGTATGAGTGACTTGTTACTACTGAGATTCTTTTGAATCTCATTCTTTCCATGAACTGATCTACAGACAGGGCAAGTGACTCAAAAGGGAAGCGGACAACCAAGAGCGGCTAGGACTCCTTAGAGATCTTTAATGTTGGTTGTTGTTATCCATTTTGATTTGGGATTACTGTATATATGTGGAATGATTTTGTGTAATCCTCTACATGGGAAACTATAAACCCTTAGTGAATGAATGAAACTCAGGGGTTGCCGAGATTTTTATTGTACACTCTGATATGTGTGAATGCGATTCAACTGCACAGGGTAATTATATTCAAAACTTGAATTTGAGACCAGAATAGGAATGAAATTTCAAAAGCGTTTGTGAAAACCCTACAATATGGAGGGGAGTTTGAAATGAGTTTAATTATCCGTCGATCTCTAATTTATTTTGATTACTCCTTTTCGAATTATAATTATGATTTCGAGGCAGGGGGTTACCTTTGTGGTATCAGAGCTGTAGTTACTGGCAAGGGTAGAGTTTGCTAGGAAAACTCCCTTAGTCTGGTCTTAGTGATAGAAGATGATTGTGAATGCTTGTTGTGTATACACATATACTCTTTACTATTATGAATATATATGAGATTTGTGGACATATGTTTATACCTATTTGTGATATTGATGGGGTGAGTTATTTGTAGAATAAAGAAAATAAAAGGTCAACCCAGAGCGCAACAAGTAGACCCAGAGGTAGAAGAAGTTAATGACAATCCACCAGATCCTATGCAAGAGATGATAGGTATGATAAGAGATCAGAGGGATATGATTACTGAGTAAGAAGATCGGGTTCAATCCACTCAAGAGGAGACTCACGAAGAGACACCACCTAAAGAAACTATAGAAGGGTCGACACGACCATCAGAATCATTTCCTCATACTGGACCAAACCAAGAATCACATGGGGTTCAATTAAGAGAGGAAAGAAATCTTCAGTATTGGGTCTCCAAATTCTGCAAGCAACTACCTCTCGTGTTCAAAAGGAGATTCGATCCACAAGCAACCGAAGACTGATTGAATAAGCTGGAGAAAATTTTTCAAGTTCTTGAGTACTTGGATGAGGTAAAGGTGCGCGTGGCGGTATATAAGTTAGAAGGAGATGAGGATTGTTGGTAGTGGAATATCACCCTAACATTGCAGAGCAGAAATGTGCCACTGACCTGGGAATTGTTCCAGCAACAATTTAATGAGAAATATTTTCCCAAGTCAGTGCAACTTGAGAAAGAGATCGAGTTTTTGTCCATCAAGTAGGGTGATTCAGAGACCTTCGACGATTATCTTTCTCGTTTCATTTGGTTATCCAGGTATTCCTCTTATCTACAAAAAAATGGATGATGAGGAATGGAGCTCGGATATGTTAATATGTGGGTTGAGGCAAGAGTTGAAAAAGAGATTAGCCACCCACCGGTGTACCGTATTAAATAAAGCGGTAGAGGAATGCAGAATCACTTAAAACAATCTGAGAGACTTGTATCCAGCTAAGGGTATCAGTAGCCGCAATGAACCCAGTAAGGGTAATACTTCCCAGAAGCGGAAGGTTTAGGGATTCTCTTCATCCAAGGGCAGTGGTAAAAAGCCCTATCAGTTTGGGAGTCGTGAACAACAGAGAGCTCCTACATGGTGGATATGCCCTTATTGTAACCAGCCACATTATGGCAAAACTTGTGAGGGTCTGGTAATATGTTTTAACTGCAAGCAGCCTAGGCATATTTCAAGTAAATGCAAATGACCCAAACTAGAACAGAGATCGAGGACTCAGGGGAGAGTATTTACCATGACACACGAGGAAGCTCGAAAGTCCCTTGATCTGATTTAAGGTAATATAGTTCTCAATGGTAACTTGTTACAAGCGTTATTTGATTCGGGTGCAAATCACTCTTTCATTACTTATGATTGTGTGAAATGCCTGGGCATGCATGTACATAAGTTGCCATTTGATATGATTGTCTCCACCTCAATGGGTGTCAAAGCCTTGACTACTGAAGCTTGTTTAAATTGTGTTATAGCCGTAGGGGGGCACCAATCCGTTGTGGATTTGATTTGTTTGCCGCTTTATCAATTAGAAGTCATTTTGGGTTTTGATTGGTTAATGACAAATAATGTGTTGCTTGATTGTGGGAATAAGAGGATAGTGTATCCAACTTCTCAAAGTGTTGAGGATGTGAATGCCAATATGAATTTTCTCTCGACGGCTAAAGCTGAGCAGTATCTGGAGAAGGGTTGTCAGGGGTATATGGTGCTTTTCTCTGTACAAGGAAAGACCGAAGGACTTTGAGTAGTATACCCGTGGTACGGGAATTTCCTGAGGTATTTCTGGATGATCTTAGGGCATTGCCTCCAGAAAGAGAAGTTCAGTTCCCAATTGAAATTGTTCCTGGAGCTAGTTCTATATCTAAAGCCCTATATCATATGGCCCCAAATAAAATGGCGTAGTTAAAGAAATAGATTGAAGACTTGCTTGAGAAAGGGTTTATTAGACCCATTGTGTCACCTTGGGGAGCTCCAATGTTATTCGTTAAAAAGAAAGATGGAAGTCTATGTTTGTGTGTTGATTATAGAGAGTTAAACAAGATTACTATCAAGAACAAGTACCCTTTCCCAAGAATCGATGACCTTTTAGATCAACTATCTAGGTCGTGTATGTTTTCAAAGATTGATCTAAGGTCGGAATATCATCAGTTGCATGTGAAAGCAGAAGATGTTCCAAAAACTGCTTTCAGAGTGTGAAAGCAGAAGATGTTCCAAAAACTGCTTTCAGAATGAGGTATGGGCATTATGAGTTTCTGGTGATGCCATTTAGGCTAACCAATGCACCTACGATATTCATGGATTACATGAACCATGTCTTTCGACAGTATTTGGATCAGTTTATTGTTGTATTTATTGATGATATTTTGCTATACTCCAAGAGCAGGGAGGAGCATGAGTATCATTTGAGGATTGTGTTGAACATCTTGCATGAGAAGCCGCTTTATGCCAAATTGAGTAAATGCACGTTTTGGCTGCCAAAAGTAAAATTCTTAGGCCATATGATCTCACAAGAAGGGGTCTCTGTAGATCCCAGTAAGGTAGAAGCAGTACTGGACTGGAGAGGCAAGAAACTGTTATTGAGGTACACAGCTTTCTGGGTCTTGCTGGTTACTATCAGAGATTCATTCAGAATTTCTCCCTTATTGCTTTGCCAATGACCAAGCTCACGATAAAAAATCAGCCGTTTGTGTGGGATGAGGAATGTGAAAATTGCTTTGTGTAGCTGAAGGAGGGACTGACTATGACACCTGTGTTGATTATACCTGATCGTAGCTTGACTTATGTTGTGTATAGTGATGCGAGTAAACAGGGATTAGGGTGTGTCCTTATAAAGCAGGGATGTGTGGTGGCCTATGCCTCTGATAGCTCAAACCTCATGAAATGAATCATCCCACCCATGATCTAGAGCTTGCGGCCATTGTGTTTGCTTTGAAAATTTGGCGACATTATTTGTATGGTGTGACGGTAGAACTATACTACAACCACAAGAGTCTCAAGTATTTGTATTGTAACCCCCGCCTCGATTAAGACCATAATTAGTGTTTAAACACATTTAATAATCGAATGAGAGATCCAGGATAATTAAAAAAACATTTATAACACCTGTATAAATAGATCTCCATTCATTTCATTCCTTAAAACAAATGGTATGTTCGGTCTGTTACATGTACAATATCAGAGTATACCATAATTCCCGACATTCACCCGGGATAATAACGTTACTCCAAAATAATAATCAGGGTATTAATGCCCATCTCAGTGTCTATATCGGGAATTACACAAAACTATACTTCTATGGTCTATTCAATATGTACATTTATCCTTGTTCACTTGCTTGTTCTTCGATCCTCTTGCCCTGTCTAAAAATGTTATTTAGAAAGAATGAGATTCTAGAGAATCCTAGTAGCAACAGTTTACGTATATGATGCATATAAACAAAGCAAGTAAACATATATCACAATGCAGTAATCAATATTTGAGGCCGGGCACAGTGCCACGTCCCCTTCACTATGTATAAGGTTGGGCTTTTGCCACGTCCCCTTACTGTATATGTATTCAAGGTCGGGCTTTCACCACATCCTATCAACTGTATCTGTATTCGAGATCGGGCTTATGCCATGTTCCCTTCATTGTATTTGATGACTATTGCAAACAAGCACTGCAATATACATGATACAGGATAAAGTGTTACTACCTTGGTCTTTCCATTCTTGAGCAGGTACAGGCCTTCAACGCTCTCGACAAATATCAAATTCTAAAGTCATAATTAAGGATGAAGCATTATTCTCTATTCCAATACTTAATTGACTCTTCAACAATTATTTTTGGTTATGAATAATAACCCTTAAGAAGGTATAAATGCCTCTAATAAAACCCCTAAAAGGTTGGGAAACAATAGGTTGAAGATCTCTTTTCAAAAACTCAAAGTGCTAGAACACAGGGGTTGGCCACGGCCAGCCCTCTCTTGGGCCGAGGCCAAAATATGGTTAGAAGGTTACTGGCCGTGGCCAGCCACCCATGGACCGCGGCCAGAATCAGGTCAGAAAGGTTTGGGCGCCGACCAAGAAATTCCTTGATTCTTGGCTAAAGTTCCAAAATTCATAACTAATTCAAGAAAAATCAAAACAAGGTGATTCCAAAGCAAATGAAAGGTATTTAAGTTTTCTTTACTAGAAAAATATGGACCATAACCAGAAATCACCACAAAATTCCAGAGTTACCCAAAACTCAACACTACTCCAAAACAGAGTCCAGTTTTTGTCCCAAACTTTGGCAAAGCATAAATCTTAGTTTACAAAACGAAATGACATGAATTATATGTCTATTTTGAAGCTTGGGATGTGAAAGTTAATACTGGAAGGTTTCAGAATTTTCCAACACCATTCGATTATTCAAAATATTCGTACAAACTGACTGCCTAGAACAAAGTTCACAAAAGACAGATTTCCAACTTTCTACCAAAGTGTCCAATGACTCCAAAATAATAACCAAACTTATTCCCATACAATTTTCCACAAGGAACACAATGACAACCTTAAAATGACAAAAAGCACAACCCAATGACATGCCCTGATTTGCCCAATGCATAAAAACTAACACAAAGTGGCCAAACTTCACATTTAAGCTTCAATGCAATTCTATCAATTCAAAACACTAAATAAGGCACCATTTCCATAACAATAACATACCAACAACACAATGACCCTCATTTTTGAAATTCAAGGTAAAATTTCCAAAATTTCAAAGCCCAATCAATGGCCACAAAACTTATATGAAAATGAAGCTTTTACTCACCTCAACAACTTTCCCAAAGAGGTTCCTTGGTTCTCCAACTTCTAGATTTCCTTATAGCCACAAAACACCACCAATGGCAAATCTAAAACCATGAAAGTGAAGCTCTCAACTCAAGGAAAAACTCCATTAGAGGTCATTTGCTCACCTTAATCTCAAGCTTTCATTCCTCCTTTCTCCTTCAACAATGGCGCAAATGGAGGGAGCTTGGAGAGAGAGAATGCTTTTGAGATGGTGATGAAGGATGAGATCTAATTTTTTCTTCCCAAGCCCATGCCTACACGAAAATGAGAGAGGGAGAGAGAAGAGAAAATATTAAAATATTTTCTTGACTTTTCTACACTCTCATGCTTCATCCCAACTTGACACTTGTCACATTTTCATTGGTTCTCATAAAGTAAGTAACCAATTAGTTACTCTAACCACTCCATTAGCCATTTGGTCACACATCTCATTTCTCCTTAGTTAGTAATTAATCTCTCCATTAATCATTAACTTATGGCCATTCTTTCCATTTTCTCAATGATTATGGCATATTTATTTAAATTGCCACATAATTCATAATCAAATTCTTTTCCTTCTTCCATATGTCATTTACCCCTATATTTAGCCCAATAATTATTTTGCCACATAATTATGCTAAAATACAGGGTATTAGGCATTCCCAATACTTAAACTGGATCTCAAATCCACATTAATCCACATAAAAATTCACAATAAGTGCAATTAGCCCTTAATCAAAATTTGGAGTGTTACATGTATGATAAAAAAGAATTGAATATGAGACAGCATCGTTAGATGGAGTTGTTGAAAGACTACAACCTGGAAATCAAATATCATCCGGGTAAGGCAAATATAGTCATGGATGCTCTAAGTTGAAAGACGATGCTTGTGGCAGTAATGATGATACAAAAAGGGAAGTTGATAGAAGTCTTTCGAGATTTGAATTTGTCAAACCAGATCATCTATGCCAACTACAATGTTTCTCAAGGGGAAAGTGATCTAAGAGCTGAGATTGAAGAAGTTCAAAGGCAGGATAGTCAGATGCAGTTAATTTGGGCTAGAATCGAAAGGGGAGAAGCTCGAGACTATGATTTGTCGCCTAGTGGATTGGTTCATTACCAAAAGAGAATTTGTATTCCACTTAAGGCGGAGTTGAGGCAAACGATTCTTGATGAGGCACACAAAAGCAGGTATATTCTTTACCCCAAATTGACCAAGATGTATCATAATTTATAGTCTGTGTATTGGTGGCCGGGACTGAAGAGTGACATGTTGAAATATGTGGCACAGTGTCTTACTTGCCAAAGGGTAAAGATTGAGCACCAGAGACCGCCCGGTTTGCTGCAAAGTCCTGAGATTCTGGAATGGAAATAGGAGAGTGTGACCATAGACCTTGTTGTGGGATTGCCCAGGATCAAGAATTACGATGCTATCTGGGTAATCATGGACACGTTGATGAAGTTGGCATACTTCATACCAATCAATTATAGTTACTTTCCTGACAAGCTAGCAGAGATTTAAATTCAAGAGATTGTAAAAATTCATAGCATACCGAAGAATATCATTTCTGATTGAGATCTTCGATTCACCTCAAGTTTCTGGAGGGCATTGCATAAGGCCCTGGGTACTCAGTTGAGATTCAGTACGGCTTATCATCCTCAAACGGACGGACAATTAGAGAGGACTATTCAGACATTGGAGGATATGTTGCGAGCATGTGTCCTTAACTTTAAAGGGAATTGGGATTACTTTCTTCCACTTTCTGAGTTTGCCTACAACAATAGTTATCATGCGAGCATCCAGATAGCTTCGTATGAAGCATTGTAAGGGAGGAAGTGCCAATCAGCTTTATGTTAGAATGAGTTATCTGAGAGGAAGCTTTATGGGCCGGATCTTGTTGATCAAACCTCAGTACAGATTCGAATCATTCGAAAGAGGCTCCTTATAGCGCAGAGTAGACACAAAACTACGCTGACAAGAGAAGAAGACCTCTAGATTTTGAGGTTGGTGATCATTTGTTTTTGAGGGTATCTCTAGTTACTGGCATCAGGAGAGCTATCAAGAGAAAGAAGCTTAACCTGAGGTATATAGGTCCTTTTGAGATTCTTCCGAGAATTGGACCTGTTGCGTATCGAGTAGCCCTACCCCCAAACTTGAGTAGGCTCCATGATGTGTTTCACGTTTCCCAAATAAAGAAGTACCAACCGGATCCGTCTCATATTGTTGAGTATGAGGAAGTCAAACTACAAGACAACTTCACCTATACAGTAGAGCTAGAGCAGATCATTGGTAGTTGAGTTGCCTAACGGTTATACTGCCTAATTTTAGTTCAAATGGTAGTTATAACCTAATGTAATAGTTAATTAAGTGGCTAAGAGTAGAAAGAAATGAGTTTACGGAGCCGAAATCGTAAAACCTTGATTTTCTCCAGAAAACTCTTAAATTTTGGCTAGCTCTAGAAATAGGTCTTAGAGTTGGATTTTCAATGATTTGATGGTTCCATTAAGTTTAGGAGCGAAAATTAGCTGGGGTTACAATTGATCACTTTTTTGGAAAAGGCCTAAAAAGTATAATTATGAAAACGCCCCTAAAACCCTTAAATTGGGGCTGTCAAGGGTAAATTTATAATTTGACATTGAATTTGATAATTCTAAGGTAAATTTATAATTTGACATTGAATTTGATAATTCTAAGTTCAAAAATGGATTCCTTGGCCAGAAATATGTTAGGTTAGCTCAGGTTAGAATTTCGGGAAAAGTGTAGCGGGACCAAGTACGGTGGGATCGGGCCCGGTCCCCAGGGGCATTTTTATAAATTTTCATTATAGACTCATATAAGCCCCAGAAACACTATAGAAGTGTCTAAATGGTGCATTTGGAATTGTAGGATTTGACATTTTCCCTGATCGTGAACGACTTGTGCCAGAGCACGTTCGGAAAGAACCAGGTAGTGACTCTTTCTCTTATACTATGTGTAATGCATTGTATGTGTGTTGTATCACTATTTTGTGATGATTTTTGTTGCTGCTGTAGTTACATTTGGTGATAGCTGTCCTTATACAGTGAAAATTGTTGTTTATAGCTCAAGATGTTATTATTTTGATTACAGCGTAAGTTGTCATGATTGTGATTATTGCAAGAGCTGTCGCATTGTGTATACAGCTGTGAGTACTGTCATTTGTGGTAAAAGCCGTGTATCTTTGTGCTGCTAGTGCTATTGTTATTTATGATTTACTTACATGCTGTGTGCTTATATATTGTATGAGTGACTTTTTACTACTAAGATTCTTTAGAATCTCATTCTTTCCATGAACTAACCTACAGATAGGGCAAGTGACTCAAAAGGGAGGTGGACAACCAAGAGAAGCTAAGACTCCTTAGAGATCTTTGATGTTGGTTGTTGTTATCCATTTTGGTTTGGGATTATTATATATATGTGGAATAATTTTTGGGAAATCCCGTACATGGGAAACTGTAAACCCTTAATGAATGAATGAAACCTAGGGGTTGCCAGGATTTTTGTTGTACACTCTAATATGTATGAATGCGATTCAACTGCACATGGTAATTATATACGAAACTTGAATTTGAGACCAGAATAGGAATGAAATTTCGAAAGGGTTTGTGAAAACCCTACCGTATGTAAGGGAGTTTGAAATGAGTTTAATTATCTATCGGTCTCTAATTCATTTTCATTACTCCTTTTTGAATCATAATTACGGTTTTTGAGGTAGGGGGTTACATTAAGAGTTTGAATTATCCTGTGGATCAGAAGGAGCATAATAATAGGTAGAGGAGGTGGATAGAGTTTTTAAAAGATTATGATTTTAAACTAAAGTATCATCCCGATAAAGCCAATGTTGTTGCAGATGTTTTAAGCAGAAAAGATGTTCATGTATTTCACTTGAGTCTTTATGAGAATCATTGGTTAGAAAGGTTGAATGACGTAGATTTGCTAGTCAATAAGGTTATGATACAGTCTATACGAATTGAGAATGAATTTTGGAAGGAGATAAAAATGGCTCAGTTGGAGGATGAACATCTATTGAAAATTAAGCAGGAATTAGAGGAAGGAGGCGTCAATGATTTTAAAGTAGGTAAAGATGGTATCCTGATATTTAAAGGAATGGTTTGCATCCCAAATGATGAAAAAGCAAAGACTTGTATCTTAGACGAAGCACATCAAAGCAAATACACTATTCATCCGAGGATCACTAAGACGTGCAATGATATGAAGCCAAATTACTAGTGGCCTAAGATGAAACATGATGTGGCAGACTTCGTAATGAAGTGTCTGACTTATTAGAAAGTGAAGATTGAGCATTAAAAGCCTCCAGGGCTACTTCAACGTTTAAACAATTCCTCAGTAGAAGTGGGACAACATTTGCATGGATTTTATTGTGGGATTGCTTAATACTACACACTATAATGCCATATAGGTCATTGTAGACAGAATGACGAAGTCAGCTCATTTCCTGCCGATCCATATTTGATATAGCTTATAGAAGCTAGCTCAGTTGGATGTGAATTGGATTGTTAGATTGCATGGTGTGCCTGCAGAAATTGTTTTAGACCGTGATTCAAGGTTTGAGTCAAATTTCTGTAAAGCATTACAGGAGGCTATGGGGACTAGGCTAAAGTATAATATGGCTTATCATCCATAGACTGATGATCAACTGAGAGGATGATCTAGACTCTTGAGGATATGTTGGGGGCTTGTGCAATTGAGCTACCTGGTAGTTCGGATTCTTACCTACCTTTACAAAATTTTCCTATAATAATAGTTACAATTCAAGCATCAGATGGCTCCTTTTGAGGCATTGTACGGTAAAATGTGTAGATCACCTCTCTGTTGGACTGAATTGAGTAAGAGAACTATGATTGGACAAAACTTAGTGGACGAAAATATTAAGAAGATTAAGATGATTCACCAAAAGTTGTTAACCACTCAGAGCAAACAAAAGAGCTATGTGGATAGGCAGTGTAGACCTTTGGAGTTTGAAGTGGGTGACCACGTATTCCTTAAGGTTTTACCAGCAACTGGTATTGGCAGATTTATTAAAGCCAAAAAGTTAACTCCTCATTTCGTTCGACCAAACGAGATACTGGAGTGAATCGGATTAGTTTCCTATCGATTCACCTTGCCGCTACATCTATCGAATGTGCATAATGTGTTCCACATGTCATAACTTAAGAAATATCATCCGGATCCTTCCCATGTGATTGAGCCTAAAAAGGTCGAGTTGAGGGAAAATTTGACTTATGTGCTGGGACCAGAAAGGATTTTAGATGTAAAGGATAAACCTTCCAGAACAGAACAATTCATCTTCTAAAAGTTTTCTGGAAGGGTATGTCTCCTGGTGATGTTGCTTGGGAAACTGAAGAGCGAATGCGGCATAATTTCCCTAATTTGTTTGTTTAGGTACATTTTATACGTTGTGTAGTAATCTTGTGTTCTGAATTGTTTTTATTAGTTGTTATGAATTTTATTGACAAAAATCTATTTAGGTCGGCAGAGTTTTAAAATAAAATATTAAAAAAAAAAGGGAAGTGGGGAGACTGGCGTCGGCATGTTTTGTTTTTAAAACAATATATATATATGCACGGGGCCCGTTTAAAAATAAGTGTCGAGGAGGGTATTATTAATACCCTTTCCCCTCACCGTTTTCATTTTATATTTCATGAGAAGGCAATCAGTGGATGCTACGATTCCAACAGGTAAGTTCAAATTTTAATAAATAATTTTGGTACGTAAAATCACTTTTTCTTATCAAACTACCTTCATAAAAGCTGTTCTATGTATTTTTATCTTTCTATTGATAGTAATATTATACTGATTAGTGAGAATTTTGGGGTTAGGATTTTGAGAGAATTTTGAGTTTTTATAAAAGATAATTATAGATATGTAGAGAATTCATAATAGTTTATTTTAATCGGTTTAAATTTATCATTTAATTGTTTTATGATTTCATAATTAATTTCTTCTTAAATAAATAATAAATTATACTTTTGAAACATTTTTTACCTATTAAATTTAGATTAAACAATTTATTTGATTTATTGAAAGTATTATTGAAATTTTAATCGGTTTAGTTTTGTAGATTTTGAGTTATGTGAAATTATAAATTTTGATTTAATATTAGAGTTAGAGAATTATAGTTATTAAATATTTTAATGAGTGAAATAGAATTAAGAAATTTTAGAAATTTTGATTTAAAAGGAATTTGAGGAATAGATAAATTTTTGTTATTTTTAAGAAGATTAAGCCAATTATGGGGATTATTATTTGCTATTTTGTATTAATTAACAATTATTATAACTTATGTTAACATGTAAATATATATATTTATTGTAGAGCGAATTTGAATTTGGCTTGTTGGAGTTAAATTCTCTCAAGTTTTGTTTTGTCAAGAACTTGAGGTAACCACTTTCCAATTTATTTTGTATACTTGTTTAAGTGATTATAAGTGTATGTTGGTATAGTATTTTATATAAGAAAAATGTACAATGACAATATTAATTATGTTTTTGGTAAATTTGTTAGTTAAGTAGGCCTAAATGATTTATTTCAATGATTGATGATGCTTAGCAATAAATATGAAATATATGAATAAATTATTGATATTGAAGATAGTGATGTTGAGATGTTGAATGTGGTGAGTTGTGATTGAGGAGAGGTTTAATCCTTTTATACCAGGTGGTATAGCCGCCACTGTGCGCACAGTGGATGACTTTGACATTCTCATGACCCTTGGTATGACCCTTTCCTTTGGTTGGGTTAAGGGTCAGCTCAAGGGATAGGTGACATCTTTCCATTTTCGACGGAAAGGGAATCCATGGTCTGATATGAGTTCTGTAGCCTTTGGCTGGGTTATATCTCATTATTGGAGTGCTTGGTGCAGTCTTATCAAAGAGACTAATCCTATTATATGTTGTAGCTTATGGGTTCTATCAGTAGTTAAGGATGTTATAGGGATGGTTGAGAAAGTTTTATGCATGTTTAATTGTTCTCTTGAAATACTAATGTTTTGAGAAGATTAGCCTTTATATTATATGAATATATGTTATGCCCGCTTAAGTTTCTTGTAATCATTTCTAGCATACTTACTAAAATGGAATTGTGGTTACTGAGTCTATATGACTCACCCCGTTGATATTTATAATTTTTTAGGTGAGAGTTCAGGTGGTGCTACCATGGGGAAAACAAAAAAGACTTGATTTTGATAATAATCATATGTTTCGTTTAGTTACATGAGCATAATGTATATTGCCAAACTTAAGAGCCTTTTTGGTATACGTTGCATATGTTGAATACTTCACTATATACTGCGATTTGTATTGTTGGTGGAGCCCTTTAATATGTTGTATTATGTAATATAATGCTTTACTTGGTTTGGAAATTAATTATATGGTAATTAAGAGAGGTCGTTGCACTCTTTCTAGGAAAGCTAAATTCAAGTTGGCCAAGACCTTTTATTGTGACTCAAGTATGGCTATATCGAACCATGGAAATTCAAGATGGTGATCGAAAATTCAAAGTGAAGTGGCAAAGGTTAAAGGAGTATAATGACGGTGCACTCAACCCTTTGAAAACTTTCATCATGTTTGAGGAACTAACAGGTAAGCCCTCCTTCTCATAAAAAAATTATAAAAAAATAAGAAAGGGTCAATTGGTTTTTTTGTCTACCTAAGGACGTTAAAGAAGTGTGGCTATTTGGGAGGAACCCAAAACTTCTTTTCTTTGCTCATTTTTCTTTCTTACTCATTGAAGCACTCTGCACTACATTGAGAATTTTAGTTTTCATCATTTTCATGTCAAGTTAACATGGAGGAATCTCTTGCAAAGCTTAAAACTAGGTACCCCACTATTCCCAAAGATATGCTCAGGAAGATCTATAGCTATCGACTTGAAAGAATGAAGATATTCAAGCGTTTGGGCCTTCCTGAGGACGTACACTGGATTATTGAAATTATGGTACATTTGACAGGTGAGATTCATAAGTCAATTATTAAACCTATGCTAGGAATGGGAAGAAGTTCTTACTCCAAAAAGAAAAGAGCTAAAATAATGTAGGTCTGCTATAAATGTATAAGGTGGATATGTGATAAGCGCTGTAAGAGCAAAGGTATGATTTTTATAAATTAAGAAGATAAAATTAAATTCATAAAGGATGGACTAAGTAAGGGGTCATTGGATGAACTCATTCCGAGTGGTGAAGTTCATCATAATCTTCTCGATTTAATGGATATATTCAACAAAGAAAAAGAACACTAATGTCTTGAGAATTTGATGTTAAAAGACCCTGTATGCTGTAATATCATAAATTTTGGGATTGGAGGCTTGCGAATAAGTCTAAATTAACCGGACTGCTAAGCTCTGGTTTAACAGGTATCCCAAATCTATTCCTTAACATTTCCTTTATCTTTGAGGTATTAAAAGAAATAAAATGGTGAATTAAAGAGTAAGGGAAATTTGTATACAAAAATAGAATTTGTTAGAGTTGCAAGTGCTTGCCGTTTCATTACTTCTAGTGAGGCAGTGTTGTACAATACATTTTCTTGACCAAATGGTGTTCATAAATTATGAAATTCTACAAAGTGAAAGTAGACATCTTAAATTTTAATTTGATAGGTCCATATGACTCAATTAGAGCTATATAAAAAAAGTTATGAATTTTTCAATTTTGCCCAATAAAACTATGAATTTTCTAGATCAACTTCAAAAAATCAAAAATTTGGGAATGATGCTCTTCCAATTGGTAAAAGGCTATATTTTTCCTTGAAACAAGATTCAATAAGGGTTTTATAGCCTTTGGAATCGCTCCAATATGATGTCTACAAAATTCGTTATGATTTTTCAAAATTTGGGCAGAAAATCTACCATAATTGTAAAAAAATCAAAATGGGAAAATTGTGACTTTACGTGTATACGTAACTGAAACAAGTTGTGAAGCCAATTGAGATCAAAGGGAGGGACCCTTAGGTGTCTACTACATGTAACAAAAAGAGGAAAATATTAGATATATGTTGGTTGAGTCTATGACACAATTGGAAGAAGATAGGAATTGTTGCATGAAAATCCAAAGTTTGGAATTTTTGGAAATTCCATAAACAATTAAAATAACATAAAATAATATGATAAAAGCATATCATCCTCTTCCTTCTAGCCATAACTGATGCTCGACTTTAGTTTTAGAGAGAGGAAGAGTTAAGAGTGTAATATCCTGAATTTTGGGATCAGAGGCTAGAGAATAAGCCTAAATTAAGCGGACTACTAAGCCCTGGTTTAGCAAGTGTTTCAAATCTATTCCCCAATATTTCTTATATTTTTGGGGTATTAAAGGAAATAAAAGGGTGAATTTTGAAGAAAGTGATTATGATTCCAATTAAATTTTTTGTGAGGCAATGAGCTTGTCATGAGGTTTTGGAAGACTAAATGATGAAAAAAATTATGAAATTTTGTAGGGTAAAAGTATACATCCTAAGCTTTAATTTGATAGGTTATATGACTCAATTAGAGCTATATACAAAGAGTTATGAATTTTTGAATTTTACCCAGAGAAATTAATTCTTTTCTGGAACAACATGTAAAGATTTAAAATCTGGGAATGTTATGCTTCTAACTGCTAAAGTCCATATTTTTTCCTTAAAACTAGACTCAATAAGGGTTCCATAGCCTTTGGAATTGCTCTGAAACAATATCTACAAATTTAGGTATGATTTTTCAAAGTTAGGGCAAAACTTCTGCCAAGAAGGCCAATTATTCCGAAAATTGAAAAATAAAATGTGTTGGCAATTGTGTCAATTGTGGAATAAAGTAAAAGCCCATATTTTACCTTTATTGGTGGATATTTGGGAGAAGGAAAATATTTACTTGGAAGATAAACATGCCAAGAGTCATCAATCCAAGCCAGAGATTAAATTATAATTGTTAGAGTATGAGCACATATGGAATTAGATTAAAATATGATTATCTTGTACATGTAAATGGATGAAGCCCAAATTTGGTGTAACTAGGGTCTTGGGGCGTCACTTTATGAGCCAAGGAAGAGAAGGAAGTTGGTTCAATTACAATGGGAATGGTTATAACAATTACGAAAGGATAAGCTTAAGCAAAAAAGCATGTGTCATAAACCCAATAAACTAATATATTTCTTAAAGGGTGAAAGAGAAATTTTAAGCTTCATCATCTCTTTTCCTTCTTCATTTCATGTCATACACAAGAAAGAGAGGGAGTGCAGAGAGGTTTGAAGAACTTAGAACCAGAGAGCTCAAGAAGGCAAAATCAAATGTAAGTACTTGTGATTTCAAGTGTTCTTGCCTTTTAACTTGTGTAAAACCTCTTTTAATCTCTTCTCCTTCATGAATATCATGGTTAGCAAGCAAGATTCCAAGCAAGAAGAGAGGGGGAAAAACGTTCTAGAGAGAGAGCTTGGGAACTCAAAGATAACTTCAAGAACCTTGATTCTCTTGATGTATTGTTGATGTTGTTGTTGATGTTGTTGTTGTTGTGATTATTGTCATGATTTGTGGTTTGATTGTGGATCTTGTAAACTTGGGATGTTGAAACCTTAAGGGGAAGTGCTACCCAAATTTGGATTAATCATGGAGGAAGTATAATTAAGTGGTTAAACAAGTGATTAAAGGTGATAAGAAGGTGTTTATGGATTGAAATAATAAAACTCCATTTTCTCCAATTTTTGTGGAATTTCATCTAGATTTGTTTTTGGTTGTGCTTGGACTAGATTTTGGTGTTTTTTATAATTCCATTGTGCTTAGAATGGAAAATTGTGTAGGGTTCATGTTGGGTGCGAAGTGAGAAAAGCCCTAGAAAGTGGAATGACAAAAATAGCCTTAAAACCCTCATATAGGGGCTGTCAGGGGTAAATTCATAATTTGGGCTGGAATTTGAGTAATCCGAGGTCACAAATGGATTTATTGGGTGAATATATGTCGGAATAGCCCATGTTAAGATTTCAGGAAAAGTACGGTCAGACCGGGTACGACCGGGCCGAGCCGGAGTCCCAGGGGCATTATGGTTGTTTTTCAATATAGACTCGTATACCACCAAAAACATTATAGAAGTATCTAAATTGTACATTAGATATTTTATGACCAAGTTGAGAGCCAGTCAGTTGCATGCATTAGGAGGTACGTTATTCGAGGATCTAGGAAGGCGATTAAGGAAACTTACCTCTCTTGCGTGTATTTGATATTTATGCTAGTGTATTGATGCATGTTATTGCTTTGCTTGATTATATGAAACATATATGAATGATTGAAGCTCTGTTTCTATTTATGCTATGGCTATAAGTATGTTGGTTGAAACATTGAGCACATAGATATGTCATTGTGAGAGCATGAGTTATGTAATACAAGCATGTCATGCATTATGAACTTATCTTGCATGCATATTGGTACTGTTTTCCTACTGAGATTCTCTTGAATCTCACCCTCCCCTACCAACAATTTAGACATGAGGAGACTGAAGATATGCTGAAAACAAAGAAGAGAATAGCACGAGAGGATTGCAGTAGTGGAACGAAGACTAGAAGATGTCTCCATTTCACTGGGACAGGTTTAAATACCCTAGTAGCCCTGTGTGGCTACATTGATGGTAACTATTATGTACGAACCCCTATAGGGAATTTTTGTAATCATGTACTTATTATTAGTGTATTTATGTTATTCCTGTGTTGCTCACTGAAATGCATATCATGTATCAAGCACTTATCTTGCATGCATATTGGTATTGTTTTCATACTAAAATTCTCTCAAATCTCACCCTCCCCTACCAATAATTTAGATAGGAGAAGATAGAAGCTATGTTAAGAACAAAGAAGAGAACCATACGAGGGATTACAGTGGTGGAACGAAGACGGGAAGATGTCTCAATTTCACTGGGACAGGTTTAGACACCCAAGTAGCCTTGTGTGGCTACATTGATGGTAATTATTATGTACGAACCCCTGTGGGGAATTTCTATAATCATGCACTTATTATTAGTAAATTTATACTATTCCTATAATACCCACCAAACCGCGCATTAATATTCTACTGTAAGTAAAAATAAGATAAGGGTGTGACAGAGAGCACTTAGAGAGAGAAGAGAAGAGAACTCGCGAGGTAAGCCAATAAATTCTTACCTAACGTGTATAACTCCGCTTCTAAGCTACTCTTTCATGTATTTCAAGGTTTTGAAAGCTTAATTTAGCCCTTGGGAAGGTTAGGGATTTCAGCTACTTAAGGAAAAGCTAGAAGGAGCTAAAGGTAAGCTCCGAAACTTCAATCTTTGATAGTTCTAGCGGCTGTGGACAATTTAATTAGTGAAATTTCTTTGGATTTTCTTTGTTTGTGAAATTTGGAAATGTTGTGTTAGAAGGGTTATGCTGCCAAAATTTAGTCTAAATGGTAGTTGTAACCTAATTAATTAGTTAGTAAAGTAGTTAGGAGTAAAAAGGAAAGTGTTTATGGAGTCAACTACAAACTTATGGACCTAAACCAGATCTATTAATCCAGCAAATAGGTGGGTAATCTTTAGATATCAGTTAGAAGAAGAATCCAAATACTACTCTTCGGTTGTAACTTCCCTTAATCTTTTGGTTTTACTTTATTGTGTGTTTATGTTTCAAAAAACATTCTCTAAGCTCTATAAGACATTGGGGACAATGTCTAATTTAGGTTAGGGGAGGAGAATTTTATATATATATATATATATATATATTTAGTTAGTTAGTAGAACCATTAGATGCATGGGGTGTGGAAAAAATAGCAGAGTAAGGAGTTATTCTTAACTTTTGAGACGTATTTTATTAGTTGCATGTGTTTTTGTTCCTTCTTAAAAAAAAGAAAGAGTAAAAGTAAAAAATCATCATGTTTAAGTGCTTTTTAATGATCTTAAGAAGTATATAAGTTTTGAGTATGGATCAATTGAATTTAGAGATTCCATAGCATGAATGAACAACTGATTGTTGCAATTGGTGATGAATTTTAAGATTAAATAAGCTGAGTTTGAAAGCCCCTAACCATAAGCTTTTAAGCCTATAATGATTATTTCTCTTGTGTGTGATATTTAGCTATTAAGTTGTCACTCTAGAACTTGCTTTAAAACTAGTTGAGATTACATTTCATATGCACATTCAAAAATGATAAAGACATTCATTTTTTTAACTAAAGCCAACTAGTCAACCTTGTAATTATATCGTTGATAAGACCCTTTGAGCCTAATTGACTGTTTCTTTGTTCTCAACCCATTAACATATATTTTAATGATATATCAAGTACTTTGACCTAATTCGGAAGATTAGCAGAGCATTTGAAATTTTTGTGAAATGGGCTTTTCACAAGTATTGGGTGTATATATAATTAACTTTAGAGTTATAGAATTATGCAAAAAAAAAAAATCTCTACACCCTAGAAGACATTGGGGGGCAATGTCTGGTTTAAGTTAGGGGAGGACTAAAAAAAAGAAAAAAAAATTAAGTATCGCACCAACTCCATTTTACCTACCATCTCATCTACCATTTTACCTACCATCCCACCAACTCCATTCTTCCTTATGTATAATCATCCTCTCCCTCACATAACACACAATTTCATATCCATTACTTTTCTCTCTTCTCCACATACATCATCTTAGAGGAGTTTAATGCATTGTATTTGCTTCTTTCATGCCTCCATCTTGGAAGGCTTAGGTAGACCTCCTTTATGAATGGCATAGGTTGCCACCTACATGGAAAGTTTTACCTCCTAAAGGGACGGTTGGATTTTCCATTTTCATGTATCTAGTGGTTATATTTTTATGTTTTAGAATTTAATAATCAAGTTTTATGCAATGTTTATGAATTTTTCAATTTATTTTGGTTTTGTTTTTAATTTCATTATGAGCTAAATTTTTATTTTCCTAGGGTGATGATGTAGGTTACTAATAGTGGATTGGATCTTAACTTGTTAAATCTAGTTTTAGTTTTTTCTTCATGATTGATTTTTAATTGTTGTTATTAATGATTTCAATTGATTGGCCACATGTTGAATGATTTCAATATGTATGTTGAGACCGAAAGGAAATGCATGTGTATAGATCTTATAATTAAAACCATAACTTGCATATGATATAGGAATATATTCATGAGTTATGTAGTCTTAATAAGTTCCATTAATCTTAATGCATGATTAATTACTTGAATTCGTATAGGAATATATTGGATTGGCAATTAATTATAAAATTGCTTGACCTTGGAAGAGGCTAGTAATTAAGTTAAGGAAACTCAGCTATCAATTATGTGGAATAAATTGTACAAGAATAGATAAGTTATTCAATCTGAAATTTGTTAAGTGAAATCTAACCCTTAGGGCTTTTTCTCATAGTTGCTTTTATATTATTTGCACTCATATTTAATCATTTTTTTTTTATTTTTTACTCTAAATCACCAACTAATCGATCAATTAAATAGAATTAAAATTACCCATTTGGTACTTAGTGACAATCCCTATGGGAACGATACTCTACTTACTTCTATATTACTTGTTTACTATAGTGTACACTTGCACCATTTAATAGATCATTTACAATTGTAACATTTTCCTTCTCATATTCTTTCATCACATATTTCTCCCCTATCAAACATATTCTCTAGTTCTTACAATTACTAGTTACAAAGATTACCACATACTAACATTGTATCTTGATTTTGTTGAGTTCAAACAAGAATACTATAGGAGGCAAGCTTGAGTGGTAAATGGCAAGAGTGTGACATAAAGTTGAAAGCCATATTTGTGTGAAACACAACTGTTGAGTCTAAGCACGTAAGTAGAGTGGTGAGTTCCTTTATTGCTTTTTTCCTCAAACTAACATTTCAGGTTCAAGATGAGTAAAGAAGAAACACTTACAGAATTCAAGTTTTTCTTGGAAAGCATGACAAATGACATCTCTAAGCTATATAAAGAGGTCAGCAAAGTAAAGGCATCATCCCATTTTAGGCTTTACAAAGAATTGTAGGAGCTCAAGCAAGGTACTATAAGTGTCAAAGAATACTTTGATGAGTTGCATATTGCTAAGGTTCGAGCTAAAGTCAAAGAAAGCTCAAACGCAACTATGGATTGATTTCTACATGGAATTAATCCAGACATTGCTAAGCAAATAAGGTTGTACCATTATAGTGATGTTCAAGGAATGGTCTTAATAGCCATTGACATAGGAAAACTCATGAATAAAAAAGAGAGAAAGAGAAGATAAAAAGAGAGAAAGAGGCACATGAAAATATGCATGAAGAGAAAAGAAAAATTGAGAGTAAAAGAGAAAATGAGTTTAAGGTAACAAAAATAACTGAGAGCGACTCAACTGAAAATAAAAAGAATGAGAGTGAAAATAATGATAAAGAATATGTAAAAGAAGAACATTTTCTTGATACTTATTATTCTTTTCCTAGTATTGGTTTTTCATCACTATAGGAGTAAAGTTATGATAACTCGACAATTATTGTTCCACATGGCAAATATGACCCTCAAGAGTCAAGGACAACTATTCTTCAAGAGGAAGAGAATGATAAAGGTGCAAGTGGCATCTTATGAGGTGTCCAACAAAGCATCAAAGTTAGCATCCAATGTGGCGACAAAGTACTACATGGTAGCTTATATGGCATCTACAATAAATAAAATGTTGTCTCTATTATCCAATTAGATTCTAAGCAAGCCCAAAATCCTCTTCAAGACATTGAGGGCCCAATTACTAGAAGACCAAAAAAGAATGAGATGTTTGAGAGGTTGGGGAAAATATTTAAGCTTCAATTGGCCTTATTAATGGCTTATAATGTTAGTATATATGTTAAGGGTGCAAATAAGACCTTAACCATGCGTATCCAAGCCCATATGCATGCTTTTGCAACCCAGAAGCTTGAGCACATAGAAAAGCATGAAGAACCATAAAGTTGGTGTAACATAAAGCAGTAAGCCCAACATGATGATGTACAAGGCCCATGTGCAGTTCAGATTGAATAATTCAGTTAAAATTCCTTGCGAGACGCATGTGCCTTAAAGGTGGAGCATAAGTGATGTCTAATACAATTCAAGAAGCACCTAGAGGATGTCATTATTCATTAATTAGAGTTTAATTTCTTTTTAACCAAGTTTCCTATTTTTGTTGAATAAGGCCTTTCGGTCAAAGATTGTTCAATTAAACTTTTTTAGTTTCCTATTTTTAGGTAGTTGACTTAGACTTGAAGAATAAGTAATTTCCAAACTCCTTTAGGCTTGAATGGTGCCAACCAAGACAATCAATCATCATTAAGGCATCATTTATTGCATTTATGACTAGGTTTTCAGTTTTAGAGTGTTCTTTTATGGCCTATGTATGAAGGTTGCGTTTGTTGTTTTTCATATTCAAAAGATTATAATGATATGAATAAGAAATTTGTTCTTGGAGAGTTTTATTTCTCTTGTGTCAAGCCCCTTAACATTTTGATATACACAGAGTAATAAGCACACAGTTCCGTAAGGTATACAAAAAAAGTGGAAACATATTGACATTAAATATTTGTTTACAATACAGGAAATTCCCCGTAGCATTGGAAATATATACATAAACATGTATAGAGTGTTAAAGAGGAACTAAATTACAAACTACATAACCAACAACAGTTTCTTCGTGTGCACTAGATCTCTACTTGACAGTAGCCATGGATTTGTTCTTTGAGCCGCTACCTTTAGCTGGAATATTTTAACTTTTGAAAAAGGGTGACATTCAAAAGAATCTTAGTAGTAACATACAATTGATCATATAATATGCAAAAATTAAATATGTCATGATCCATGTAATGCAATGTAACCCCCTGCCTTGAAAACCATAATTATGATTTAAAAATGCGTAATTAGAATGGATTAGAGACCGACAGATAATTACAAATTCATTTCCAATCCCTTCCTTCCGGTAAGGCTTTCACAAATTCCTTTAAAATGTTTGCCTTACCCTGGTCTCAAATTCAATATTCCGAATATAATTACCTGTGCAGTTAAATCACATTTATATATATCAGAGTGTATAACAAAAATCCCGGCAACCCCCGGGTTTCATATATATATACTAAGGGTTCATACATTCCCATTTAGGGGATTACACAATCGTATTCAAAATAATATTTACATCCTAACAATACACAGTAATCCCAAACCAAAATCTGATAACCAATGACCCAAATTATATTCCTATGAGAGTCCTAGCCGCCCTTGGTCGTCTCCTTCCCTTTGGAGCCACTTGCAATGTCTGAAGGTTAGTCAAAGAAAAGAATGAGATTCAAAAGAATCCAAGTAGTAACAAATCACTTATTCCCCACATAAACACATAGCATGCAAGTAAATCATCAAACAGCACAGTAGCAAAAATCACAACATGCGAGCTGTCACATATGCATGTTGCCTCACTGGCATACACATAACACATTGCCTCACTGGCAATCACAGCCTTTCTGGCTTTCACATAGCCTCACTGGCTTGCAGCATTCACAGTTATCACAAAACAATTATAACACATACATACAATGCATTTACACATAGAATAAGGGAAAGTGTCACTACCTTGTTCTTTCCTGGCGTGCTCTGGCACGAGTTGTTCACGTGTAAGGCAAATATCGAACCCTATAAACCAAAGTCAAGGACGATGGATTAATCTCTATTCCAAATTCCCACTTTCATAACACTTAAAGTTGGTTATCATTGCACTCTTTGGGTGATTACTAGAAGCCTAGACACATACTTAAAGGATTGGGAAGTACTAAGTTGGAAACCACTTTTCAAAATCACAAAATGCTGAAAATGGGGGTTGGTTGCAGCCAAAATGCGCACAGAATGTTTTTGCATTGCATCCAAGAATTCTGGCTGCAGCCAAGGAAACATCAAAAAAATCATAACTAATTCTAGAAAAATCAAAATGAGGTGATCCCAAAGCCAAATGAAAGCTCTTTAAGTCTTCTTTATAGGAAAAAATATGGATCATTACCAGAAATCACCACAAAATTACAGATTTACACGAAATTCACCACTACTCCAAAACATATTCCAGTTTTAATCCCAAACTTTGGACAATCATTACTTTTAGCTCACAAAACGGAATGACACAAAATTTATGTCCATTTTGAAGCTTGGAATGTGAAATTTAAGACTAGAAAGTTTCAGAATTTTTAGACACTATTTGCCTAAAAAGACGTCCAGACAACCTGACTGCCCTGTGCAGAGTTTTAAGGGACAGAATTTCAGTTTTTGAGTAATTGCTTCCAATGGTTCCAAATTTACAACCAATACCATTCCCACACCAATTTTCCACAAGGAATCCATTGGAAACACCAAAATAACCAAATTCAACTGACATTGACATGTTCCACAAGAAACACAACATGTCACACAATAACCCAACTTAAAACTCACAACGCAATTCCTATCTATTTAAGGTTCCAAACCAAAATCACATGAAAATCAGGGTAAAAATTCAAAATTCTCAAAACTTGATCAATGGTTACTAAACTTAGCTCAAAATGTGTTAAATTCTTACCTCTTCTTCTTCCCAAAGCAACTTTCTTGTTTCTCCAACTTTCAATTTTTCTCAAGTTTCTCAAACACCACCTTTCAAAAACCTAAAACCATAGCCATGAAGCCCTTAACACCATAAACAATATTAATGAAGGTGAATTGAGCATACAAGAAGAAATCCTCACCTAACTTAAGCCTTCTTATGAACAATGATTTTAGATGGGAGAAGAAATCATAGTCGTTCATTGCTTTTAAATAGTGATTGTGGTGGAATAGTGGTATTATATGTTATATAGATTGGGCCCTGGAAGAACTCATATGGACGATGCCCTACCACCTACGCTGCTCCATTCTCAAAGGATTGAACTTGTGACATTTGGTTAAGTTGGAACAATTCCTTCCAGTTGATTCAAGCGTTCAATGGTTAATCAAATTAGTTTTAATGAAATGGATGGACTTTCCACCCTTAAGTATGAGGACTTATGTTTGGGCTCATGTGAATGCAAAACGTATTTCTGGGAGAGTTACCAATATAGTTAAATCAATGTTTAAAATACTTGAATTTAACCTAATTATCTAGATATGCTAAAAAGAATTCACAACAAACAAGGTTGGGTCTATCCTTTTACTACATACTAAACCAATGATCAAATCCTAATTAGAAGAAATGCTTACATTTAAGTGCCTAACAATGCTTTAAACATGATTACTGTAACACCCCGAATTTTGAGATTCGAGGCTAGAGAATAAGCCTGAGAGAAGTGGACTACTAAGCCCCATTTTAGCAAGATCCCAAATTGTGATTAAGGGTTAATGACTCCAAAAGTGGATGTGGTTAGTGATAAATAACCCTTTTGGAGAATTCAATGTGGTTTGAGTTTCGGATGTGATTCGTATGTGTTATGAGTAGCGCTGAAACCCTGTATTTGAGTTCAATTATGGATTAACATCTAAATTGACTTAAAATAGAGGTAGGGCGCATGATATGGTGTAAATGAATGAGAAAATGTATTTGGTGGTGATTTAGTGTGAATTGCCATAATCAGGGGCAAAACAGTAAAGTTACCGACCGATTGATCGGTTACCGAAGAGGAAACTCATTGGTAACTTCAAGATCAATGGTTAGGATTGATTTGTGTTGAGATCAAAGGGTGGAATCCCATGTGGTGTGCCTATGTGAACTTATGGTTGATGGAACTAGAGAGTGACACTTGGCAAGTTTTGGACCCTTGATCTTGGGTCAAAGATTCAACACACTTCCTCTCTTCTCTCTCCCTTATTTGGACATTTTTGGGGGACCCTAATTGCCCAAAAACTGATCACTCTATTCATCTTCATCATCCACTCATCTCTCTCTCAACTCCATTGTCGTCCAAGAGGAGGGAAGAAAGAGAAATCAAAAGGTTAGTTTTTGGTTGGCTTAATGTCCTCTAATCCTTAAACACCTTTCTATAAAGTTGTTCATATTGATGAGAGCTTCATCTCTATGGTTTTAGATTTGTGAGAGGAGGTGTTTTGGAGCTTGAGCAAAAGTGGAAAGATGAAGAATCAAGGAATTGGTTTGGGAAAGAGGAAGAGGTGAGCATTTGCTTCCTTTTGATCTAAGTTTTGTAAGTTTTGGTTGAGTTTAGTGAATTTCAAATTTTGCCCTGATTTTCTTGTGAGTTTGGATTGGATGAATTGGGTTGATATTCACCCTGATCGTGGTTCGGTATTCGTTCATATCGTGAGTAAGCGAAGCTGGAGCATACGTGGAAAGAGTGTAGGGAACTTACCTCTTTTGCCTGTATATGATACTGTGTTAATGTGTTGATGTATGTTATTGCTTTGCTTGATTATGTGGAACATATATGATGTTTGAAGCTCTGTTTCTATTTATGCTATGGCCATGAGTGTGTTGTTGAAACATTGAGCATGCAGATGTGTCATGGTATGGACATGTGATATGTATTGCAAGCATGTCATACATTATACACTTATCATACATGCATTTTGGTATTTGTTTTCTACTGAGATTCTCTCGAATCTCACCCTCCCCTATCAACATTGTAGACAGGGAAGGAAGAGCGAGGATGGTGTAGGCATTCAAAGACGGTGAAGACTCCTTAGAGTATTTGAGTTTGGTAGTTGGTTATCATAGATGTTGGGATAATTATATATGATATGGATGTATATTTGAGTATGTATTCGGATATGTATTTGAGATGCGTATTTGAGAAGACTTTGTGTAATCCCCATATGAGGGCATGTAGGGGAGAATATGCCCTGTAAGGCTTTGAGTTAATAAATGAAACCCGGGAGTTGCCGGGATGATATTGTTGTATACTCTGATATTTGTATAAATGTGATATTCTGCGTGATGTAATTGTATTCGAAATTGAATATGAGACCAGGTAAATTAGATTTCGAAAGTTATCTATGAAAACCCTATCGTGAAGATGGGATTTTGAAATAGTTTTGTTTCTTATTGGTCTATATTTTATTTTAATCGCATATTTCGGATATAATTACGGCAGGGGGTTACAATTACCTCCAATATAAAGATGTTAATAATTAAAAAAAAGTTCAACATATTCAAAAGACATATTTTTTTCCTTGAATTATGGAATCATTTGTGTCAACTTATTAACCTTTGTCTCGGTTTTAACATTTTTTTGATGTTATGTCATTGATAACCCTTGTACACCTTTTATGGGCCCCCACCTTAAGTATAGAATAAAAAAGTGACAAAATAAAGTATAAAAAGCTCAAATGATTTGCACTGAGCCAACGGTGGGGTTTATTTCAAATCCTTATAAATATATGATATTCGCACCTGATTAATTGCATGTCATTTCTAATTGTGTAAAATAATAGAAAGCACTAATTTAATTGTGTTTGATTGTGATGGTAAAATACATTTTTAATAATTATTTATCTAACATAATATATAGATTTCAAGAATGCTTTATATTTTTCAGTTATTCCGTGTATTCTATTGATTAATAAATTATAAAATCATGTCATAAAATTTACCTAAAATAATTTGATGATAAAAATATATAGATGTAATATTCATCACATGGTTATTTTATTTAATTAAATAAATTAAATATATTATAAAAATTTGTGCAATAAATATAATATGAATTAAGTATATATTAAAAGTATACAAATTTTTTTAAAAAATATATATAATAACCATTTTATATCACAAAAATATGTTAACAACCCTATTCCAACTTATTGAGAATACAATATGGCTAACAAGACTTAATATTAAAAGCCTATTTAGTTCAACCCCATTACATGCCTATAATAGTAATCATGATTGCATTACCAAGATAAGAGTGTTTGGTTGCTCTTTTGCATGATAATAGGATTACTATGGTAATGATGATTACCGAAAAATTGGTAATTCTCATTTATACATCCCCCCTTATGAATTCCCATTACCATCGTATTACATGTTTTAAAAAGTCCAATTTACCCTTGAGTTTTCTGTGTCTTTTTTTCACTTATCTCATTTCACTTGCCACATCACGCTACAACTGCCATCACCACTACCTCCTTCTCCTTTACGGTCGTCCCCTCTACCCACTGCCACCGCCACCACCTCCTCCTCCACCCCTGCCACCGCCACTTCCTACTCCTCATCCACTGCTGTAGCCACCACCCCCATCGTTGCCATCACTGCCATTACCTCCTCCTCCACCCCCGCCACCGCCCACCACCACCACCACCTCCTCCTCCTCTACTGCCACCCCCATTGTTGCCACTATCACTACCTCTTCCTCCTCCATCTCTGCCGACGCCAACTCTTAACTATATGTTCTATAAATATTATATTAAGGGTAAAATAGAATTTTTGTAACATATTAATTTTAAATAATTGTTAAAATATTAACTCATTGTACCTTGCTTAAAAATCAAATCAAACACTACCCCTCGCATTGCATTACCATTGTATCGCATTGCATTGCAGGGTGTAATGGAATCAAACCAAATGGGCCCTAAACAAAGAAAGAGATTAACATTTAATTAATCAAAATAATCTTTGGCAGAAAAAGAAATTAAAAAAAAAATCAATAATTAATCAGTCCCTAAATTATTGCCTTTCTATTTGGTGAGAGCCTGCGCGCATTAAGAGCGGGAGAGAAGAAATTCTGATTCGCCATTTTCGTTTCCTTTCTGTTGCAAGCTCCTTCCTCTGCAAAACTTCGGACTCTTGCCATTTTCTCTAACCTCTACTTTCTGCATCGTTCAAAAAGGTCAAGAAGTTAACCCTTTATTGTCCCTTTCCTTCCCCTTCATTTTCCTCTTCCTTCCTATCTCGTTTTCAGGTTCTTCATTTGTTTTTTCTTTGACCCGTTTCTTTACCAGTTCCATGCATTCTTTTTGTAACATTTGATCCATTCACATTTCATCTTCCCTTTTTATTTGGAAGATTCACGTTTGATTCGAAATGCATAGGTTTTGCGATTCTGTTTGTAACTTCACGATATGGTTGCATGTAATATTTCAAATTTTTCAGAGTTACTCTTTTGAGCATGGAAGTTAAATTTTCTTTTCTTCATTATGTTTACAGGGTATCATGCAAATTTCTATATTCATTGTGTCAGATTAATGTTGTTGGAAGTTCAGTAGGTTTTGCCAACACTTGATTGATCTTTAAAGAAAGCAATTCCTTGTGATTTAATAGAGACAATGGGTTAATGTAATAGACAAAATAATTCCACAGATTATATAGCCAAGAATGAGTTCAGCCAACTAATATAATATTGATCCGATAAAAAATCAGTGATCACAGAGCTGAGCCATACAATCGACATTAAAATGAAATGCAGTACAATAAAGTAGTGAAGACGATAACAGAAAAGGAAGAAAGCACATAGAGATAAATACGGAAGATTCCGTCCAGAAGAAGATCTCCAAATCATTCACACCCTTTTCATTCCACTATTCCTTCATATATTGCCACTCTCTTCTAAATCTCGAAGCTTCCAGGGCCTTTTCCTGATCCTTAAGCTTTTCCTTGTAGATTTGGGCTCTATAATCTTTACTGGGCTTTTTCCTTTACTTGTACTTGGGCCTGCCTTTGATTTATCTGTTACAATACCTCCCCCTTGGAAAGAGACCTTGTCCGCAAGGTCAAATAATTGATAGGTAGAAACCAGGAATTCTTGGTCTTCCCATGAAGGATTAGGTGAACTATCCCATTGGACTAAAAATTGTTGTACCTCTATAGAGTCACGTTGTACCATTCTAGAATCCAAAATAGCAATCGGCTGAGAAATCGGTCCTTCTGGAACTGTACTGAGAGGTAAAGGAAAATAAGAAGCAGCAGGTTTATCCCTAATGAATTTCTTCAGAACTGATATGTGGAATACTGGATGAATTTTGGCATATGGAGAAAGCTCTAATCGATATGCCACGGTACCCAGTCTTGCAAGGATCTTAAATGGGCCAAAGTAAGCCAAAGCTAATTTATGATAATGACGGAGAGCCACTGAATGTTGTCTGTAAGGTTGCAACTTCACTAATACCAAATCACCAATCTGAAATTCTAATTCAGTTCTCTTAGCATCAGCATACCTTTTCATACGAAGTTTGGCCCTTTGAATATTAATCTTGAGAACTTGTAGCAAAGCATCCCGTTCTTTTAGCTACTTGTGAACATCCAAAGGAGTATCAACCACCGAGGAGTGTCGTAATAGAGGAGGGGGATCTCTTCCATACACAATTTTAAAAGGAGTCATGTTGGTGGAATGATGGTAAGAGGTATTATACCAATACTCCGCCCAAGGTAGAAAACACAACCATTTCCGTGGAAACTCATGGACAAGCAACGAAGGTACATTTCAGCATACTTATTCAAAGCTTCGGATTGCCCATCTGTTTATGGGCGATATGCAGAGCTAAACTTCAACTGAGAACCTTGCAACTTCATAAGATGCCTCCAAAAGGCACTGGTGAAAACCCGATCACGATCAGACACAATTGAAGTCGAAACACCATGTAACTTAACAATATGTTGGACAAAGGCTTCGGCAACATAAAGGCTAGAAAAATGAGCAAGTACAGCCACAAAATGACCATATTTAGAGAGACGATCAACAACAACCATAATAACCCCCAAGCCCTTAACTATCGATAAGCCAAGGATAAAATCCATAGATATATCTTCCCATATCCTTGTAGGAATTGGTAACGGATTAAGCAAGCTAGTGGGATCTAAATGAGACAATTTTGCCTGTTGACAAACCAAGCAACTACGAATATATGAACGAACATCCTGACGCATTTAGGCCATTAAAACAGAGGAGCAAGGTGAAAGAAAGTTCAATGAAATCCCGAGTGCCCTCCAATAACAGAAGAATGAAACTCATCCAAAATTTGTGTTAGTCAATTCTGAATGATCCGGTGGAATCAGTAATCGATTCCGCCAATAAAGCAACCCCTGTTTAATACCATAATAAGGAAAAGATGTAGGATCCTGCTCTATTTTAGTTCTCAAGTCAACAACAAAAGAAGAAGAAGCAAGTTGTTGATAGACCCAATCCATAAAAGCATTATTCATCAAAGTTAAAGCCATACAAGAAACTCGGGAAAGGGCATCGACAACCTGATTGTGCTTACCGGCTTTATAGTAGATAGAAAACTGATAACCCAGCGATTTCAGCAAACAAGCCTCCTGTTCCGGCATGTGAATGGTATAATCCAAGAAATGACGAAGGCTCGCATGATCAGTCTTGATGATGAATGGATGACCGAACAGGTGATGGCAAAATTTGGTCACCGCTTCAGTTATCGCATATAGTTCTTGAACATAAGTGGATTTGGCTTGCATCCTAGGAGATAGTTTCTTAGAAAAATAGGCGATAGGGTGAGTGTCTTGGCTTAAAACTGCTCCGATTCTGATCCCAGAAGCATCCGTTTCGAGAATAAACGGTTTGGTGAAATCTGGTAACCCAAGAACGGGCGCCTGAGTGAGGGCGAGTTTGAGGTTCTCAAAAGTGAGCTGGGCATCCTGAGACCATTGAAATCCATCTTTGCAAAGGAGTTGTGTAAGTGGGCCGGCCTTGTGGGAGTAATTGTGAATAAACTTTCGATAATACCCACTGAGCCCCAAAAATCCTTTGAGTTGAGTAACTGTCGTGGGTTTGGGCCAATTTTGAATAGCTTGGATCTTAGCTGGATCAACCTCCACACCTCTAGCAGATACAATATGGCCCAGATATTCAATACGTGTTTGGCCAAAAGAACACTTGGATTTTTTTTTGCAAAGAGCTTATGTTTCTGGAGTAAATCCAAAACTAAAGCAAGATGACGCAAATGGGAATCCTAGGAAGCAATATAAATTAATATATCATCAAAAAAATTAAGACAAATTGTCTGAGGAAAGGACGAAAAATAGAATTCATTAAAGATTGGAAGGTGGCTGGAGCATTAGAAAGCCCAAAAGGCATAACAAGCCACTCGTATAAGCCCAAATGAGTACGAAATGTCGTCTTCTCCCTATCCTCCTTATGCATTAAAATTTGATGATAACCTGAGCGAAGGTCTAATTTAGAATAGAATACTGAACCATGTAATTCATCAAGAAGTTCATCCACTGTTGGCATTGGAAAGGCATCTTTAATTGTAACAGCATTCAAAGCTCGAAAATCGACACATAATCACCAAGAACCATCCTTCTTTCTCACTAAAATAACTGGAGCAGAAAAAGGGCTTGTACTAGGTTGAATCAACCCATCTTGCAACAAGGCATGGACCAATTTCTCAATTTTGGCCTTTTGACTAACAGAATATCTATAAGGCCGAACCTTAACTGGGCCCGATCGATGCACCAAGAAAATGTGATGCTCATGTCCACGTGGTGGTGGTAATTCGTGAGGAAGATCAAACACGCGCTCATATTGCTGTAAAACATCTAACAAATCTTTTGGAAGAGAATCCTAATTGGGATTTGTCACAGTCTCGTCCGCATAATGTTCCACCAGAAAACATTCTGCAACAGTGTCTATTTGTTGAAGCCAAACTAAATGGTGAAAAGTGGCAAGAGAAATCGAAGGACCACGATACCCTTGTAATGTAATAAATTGATTGTCGGCCATAAATCGGATCATCGAAGCACTATAATCTACAACATGAGGCCCCAACGTCTGTAACCAATCAGCTCCGATGACCATATCGGCACCTACAATCGGCAAAACATTTAAGCCCAAAAACAGAGTATGACCGTTTATCAGAATTGGAACGTTCTGCACAGCTTCATTACTACTAAGAATGCAACCCGTGCCTCCCAAGACGCACAAGGTTAAAGTTGGTTCAATCTTAAGTTGTAAATGATGGACTAAGCGAGGGTGAATAAAGTTATCAGAACTGCCCCCATCCAATAGGATTTATACGTTGGTACCGAGAATACTGCCATTTAACCGAATGGTTGCTAGACCATTAGTGCCCCGCATTGCATGGAGAGACAAGTAGTATAAAGTGCCGTCGAACTCCTGATTAGTAATACTCAGATCAGTAGCTTCGGCCGAATCCTTTTCAGTAATCAACATCATTAATTGTTTGTTAGGACATCGGTGGGTAGGCGAGAATTTAGAATCACAAGTATAACAGAGTCCCTTCTCTCGTCGGATCTGCATTTCAGCCGGAGTTATCCATTTAATGGATGGCAGTTTTGGAGTCAATAACAAGGGAGGTAGATTAGCCTTTCCACCTGACGTATCCGTTGAGGACAAAGACTGAACCACTAGTGTGCTCGGAAAACATGACTTACCATAAGAGATGAACCCAGGCTTTGGTTTAGAAGAAGGTGGTACGGACACTGACGTATCGGTAAATAGACGAGCAAGTGACATTACACTTAACACAGTTATAGGGCATTGCAGTAAGAGATCTCTCTTTAAATCAGATTTCAAACCACCCACATAACAATCCAGAAGTGTTGTCTCAGGAATATCCTCTGTTCGATTGGTCAGTGCCAAGAAACGAGCATTATATTCCTCTAAGACACCCCATCACTCTGTTGAGTGAGTTTAAATAGCTGCAAACGAGCACAATCGAAAGGAGAAGGACCATATTGAGCTTCTATAGCCTGTGTGAAAGTGGTCCATGTAGGAATACGATTGGCTTTCTGCATCATTTGAAACCAGGGTAAAATGTCGCCATCTAGATGAATAAAGGCAATTACCAGTCATTATGCATCAGCGATATCATAGTAAGAAAAATATTGCTCTGCTTTAAAGATCCAGTTGAGAGCATCTTTGCCATCAAAACGAGGGAAATCAAGCTTGATGGGCTTATGATTCTATGGAAAGAAGTGCATTGGCGTTGCCACTAAAGGTGTGGTCGAAACTGGAATATCGGCCGAAGGGGAATCGGACGAACCAGGTTTTTGCGTCAAAGTATCCACCGAGAGAACTAAACGTGTGAGCAAATCCTCTATATTGGTAAAATGCTGATTGATAGTGGTGAAGCGTCCAGCTGCATCTGTCATGAACTCCTGGGTTTTTTTAATTCTGCTTTTATGTCTTTCATCCTTGGTTATCAGCCATGAGAACCAGCAACTGAATGAAAGCACCAAAAATGTAATAGACAAAATAATTCCACAAATTATATAGCCAAGAATGAGTTCAGCCAACTGATATAATATTGATCCGATAAAAATTCAGTGACCACAGAGCTGAGCCATACAATCGACATTAAAATAAAATGTAGTACAAGAAAGTAGTGAAGACGATAACAGAAAAGGAAGAAAAGCACATAGAGAGAAATACGGAAGATTCCATCCAGAAGAAGATCTCCAAATCATTCACACCCTTTTCATTCCACTATTCCATCATATATTGCCACTATTCTAAATCTCGAAGCTTCCAGGGCCTTTTCCTGATCCTTAAGCTTTTCCTTGTAGATTTGGGCTCCATAATCTTCACTGGGCTTTTTCCTTTACAAGTACTTGGGCCTGCCTCTGATTTATCTGTTACAGTTATATTGGGGCTCATGGTGCAGCAGCTCTGCATAAATACAAATATAGTGGTGTAGAATGTAGATCATTCCTATGTCGCCAAATATGTTCTTCAACCCTTCTGGACTCGCTTTGTTAAAATTTGTCCCCTATGGATGCCGTGAGTGCTTTCATTTTTTTAATTTTATCCTTGGTTCTTTCCATTCCATCTCTTAATCATATCATGATCATCATTAGGATTGATTAATTTTTGAAAAAGTAATAGTGACTAGGCTTTTAGTGTTGTAAGTTTCAACTTAAGGCATGCAGATTAAAAATTATCCTCGTATGACCTGATGTTTGTTCAATTCTCATTATTCAAAATTTGGGTTTATATTGGAAGATTGGTCTAATTGCGTTGCTTGTCTTCTCAACTTCTCTTAGAAGTGGGTTTAGGCTTCAATTAGATATCAATAACGGTTAGAGATTTTATGGAATTCCCTACTAATAACACTAGGAAAGATACTGTACACTTGAAAGTGCTTCCCCTAGCCCTACGTCTATGGAAGAAATGGCATCATTATGCCAAGTTAACAGTACATCATGACAATAATAGTCTAGGACGTTCAGATATCTAAACTTCTGGCACACTTTCACTTTCACTTAGGCTTCCCCTACCCCTACATAATATGCAACTGCACACTTTCACTTATGAAGTTGGAGAAAATGTCATTTACTATACTGGCTATGAATTTTTTTTTTTTTGAAGTACAGGTTTAGTTATTGTCTTCTGAATTGCACTAACTTCCTTGCTTTTATCTTTCTACCATCTGTTGGCATCTTGGCATTCTGGAATCACTTTACAGTCCAAACATGGTACTCCCTCCGGTCCTATTTATACACAACTTTCCTCTTGATTGTGCAAAACGAACAGGTAGTTAAAAGTAATGATTGTGTCAAAAATGCCATGTTTTTTCCATGTATGCCCCTATTTATGAAAAGAGTATAGGAGAGAGAATAGATAAAAAGTATGAGAGATAATGAATATAAGATATGAGAAAGAATGGGCATTTAATAAAGGTAAAATAGGAAAGAAAAGCTTATATTTTGAGACAAAAAGTCAAAGTTGCTTATAAAAGAGACCAATCCTATGAGAAAGAAAGTTGCTTATATCCTTGGCACTGATGAAGAATTAATTTCTTGGTTGTAGATAACTCTTACAGAATTCATGTTCTTAATCCTGTCTGCTCTACTTGGCTATGTGAGTATGGCATAAGTTTATTAAAGTAGTTGAAAGTCATATCAATGTCAATTGATATCATGTTTTTAACAATGAGTAAATTAGGTATGCATATTCCCGTTCAAATTGCTGATGAATTCCATGTTTCACTGATGCCTTCTTATATAGAACCATATTCAGGAGAGCTTTATTGTCTTTTGACTCATGAACATAGTCATGAAGACAATATAGTTACTGTACGAGGGGCTGTACTAAAACAGTGACTGATTTGCGTTATTGTGATTTATTTATTTGAGTGTAGATTTACTCACCTCCACCAAGATGGGTTCACTTAGCTCATGGATTGCTTCTGTTTTTATACCTCTGCTTAAAATCTCCAGATGCAGTTCATATATTGCTCCCTTCTCCACTTTGTTACTTTAAGATTTTATGTATTTTGCGTTACCTTGATGGTTGGCAAGCCTAATAAATTTTACCCTGCTGATATGTTAATTTCCTTCATATCATATTTATTATGTTGATCCTCTCCTCTTGATTGTCATGGGTGTAATTTTATTGCTGACTTCAAAAGAACATCAAAATTAGGGATTTAGTTTTATATTGTGAAATCCTTGTGGGATTAATATTAGAAGAGTTTGAGCATCTTGCTAAGAGATGGTATAGAATCATGAATCATTACAGAGGAACTAACATCTACGAACTGTGGATTCACTAATATTTCAAATATTACAACGGTCCATTGCTATTTGTATTAAACTGTTGAACGCTTCTGGGCATCTCAAGATTCATTTCCTACTGACTAAGCAAGCTTAGTCGTTTTAGTAAAAGTGGGCGATCCTGTTGTAGGTTAATGTAGGTAGGGTCGACTTACTGCATGACGCCAAAATATCAATTCTTTTACTGATTTTCTTATTGATATATGCTGGACGTTTGATGCTGTTGATGGAAAGCAAGCTCGACGAACTAACTCTTCAAGTCCACTGGGTGAATTATTTGATCATGGTGAATTCCTTGTACTGTGTATTTCATGCTATTACATAGCTTGATGCTTAACAATTTGAAGATGATATGAATATTTATGTTGCGGGATGTGATGCACTTGCTTGCACGGTATGTTTTCTGATTTTAGGTTGTTACTTTCAAACTTAAAAAGTAATAATGATTATCATCTGTTAGAAATGTGTTTCAGTTTGAATCATTGGCTTTTGGGAGCACTGTCATGAGTGGAAGAGATACCTTCTGGTGGTGGTTAATATCTGCAGTTCCATTTTACTGGGCGACGTCGGAACAATAAGTTTTTTATTTTATGCTGTGATCTGACAGCTGTACTTTTTCTTTATTTTTCCTATATATGTTAACTTGCGTGTTAAAATTTTATGCCTTGCTGCTACGAAGCAGTACAATATTTTTTTAGTGATCTTTCTGTCGGAGAAAAGTTAGTTTTACTTGAGTTTGCAAGCATTGTTTTCTAAATGGTTCCAAAAAATTATTCCCTCCGGTCCTAAATATAGGACAAAGTTTATAGTGTAAATTGTACTACAAACTTTATCTTATATTTAGGACCGGAGGTAGTATTGTTTTTTCTTTATGTGCACCTTAAAAATGCATCTCTTTTGGCTGTAAAAAGCACGCTACTTGGATGAGTAAATAATATAACAGTATAACACATTTTTATCACAAATTGTCATTTTCCAAATATAAGCTTATAACGATATTATTTTTATTATGGTGTTTTGGATGCAGCTATTTCACTAATTGCCTTATACTGCCAGTTGTTAATGGTCCCATGGAGGGTCTTATGATAATATAGCTGCTCCACTTTTTCACTGCCATTTTGTTATGGTATTTCTCTGAGTTTCTTATTGTACTTGCAGAAAATAAAGTGCATTCACTACTACAAACTAGACATTTAACGATCCTAAAGGACGTCCCTTTCTAAATTAGGGACGCCCAAAGTTCAATATTTGGCGCGAACCATTGGCGCTAGTTGAATTTTTAAAGTGTACAATTTATGCACTATAGGCGTCCCCAGAACAATTGGGGACGCCTAAAGTGATCTTTAGTCGTCCCCAGAACAATTTGGGACGCCTAAAGTGATCTTTAGTAGTCCCCATTAAGACTGGGGATGCCTAAAGCTCACTTTAGGCTTCCCCATTTTGACTGGGGACGCGAAAATGTCTACCATCGATCATATCATGCAGCAGGCTGTAGCTTTACCTTCCCCATCCTTGAGCTTCATTTGTCTTCCCTCTTTTCCCTTTCCCGTGAGCGTTCCCTGTTTTCCTCTTTCCCCTTTCTTGTGCTTCCCTGTCTTCCTTCCTCGTCTTTGAGCTTCCCCATCTTCCTTCCTCTTTCTCAGTTAGTTCCTCCCATTTCAGTTCATAATAATATTTTCATTTTTCCCTCTCTGTTTTTTGACAAGAGCACTGTTGTGGACGTTTGTCTCTCCCACTCACAATCGTCCTCTTCCCAGCTGGTGGCATCGTGAGTCATCTCCATCTCCGTCGTCCACAGGTTAGTCTCACACTCCCACAACTTTGGACACACCGTGTGATGAAATGCAGAAGAAATTAAGGATAATGGGAAATTACATTATATATGGCAGCAAATATAGTTCAACTGGCCTTTCTCAATCTAATATTTTGAGCTTTGCTTCTGGAAATAATACTAATACATATTAGCCCACCTTCAATTTGTAGGTCTCCTCTATGTAGAAATTTGAAAAGCAATAACTACTGTCATGTTCCATTTATTTCATTACATGCAGATTCATCCCTAAAACTTGCTCTGTTTTTCTATTACTAAAACAAGGGAGGCCTTCCCAATACACATATAGTGCATATAAACAGTAGTGATCGTGACTATCATCTTTTTTCTTCATTTTGTATCATGTTTGTAATAAGTAGATTGTATTTAATTCATTATTATTTGGTTAATATATCCAATTTTTTTTCAAAAAAAATTTCGTATTCTGTATCTTTCTTTTTTTTGTGAAGTTATATTTGTCATGGCCAATGTAAATAATTTCTATGATAAAATAGTGTATTCATACTATACATTGGGTTTAATTATGATACAATTTCTCATGATATAGTTTCATAGCTAATGAATACAAATCGTTGATACATCTTTGTTGTAAGTTGTAACTAACTAATATATATTTTAAACAGTGTTCACTTCGTCCTTAAAAGATAACTAGCTTGACTAATAATAAACCAATAAAATATATGTGTAATCTTTTATTTTTTACACAAAATTTGTGTTTTAATGGAATATGATCAAAAATATATATGTCAACCCAGGCAACGCACGGGAGAAAGTTCTAGTTATTATTAAAGCTAAATGAAAATTTTCTGACATTATGCCTTAATTATTGAATTAGAGTATGCTCATAATATAAACATAAACTTTGTTATGCATGGTTGATATTCCTCCTATAGATTGCAGAAATATTATTAAAATGAACATATGGAAGAAACTCAATGCTAGATGCTCCAAGGTCTACCCACCTATTTTGATTGCGACGTATTAAATTGAAAAAAAAAAGAACTAATTAGAGATGACAAGGCCTAATATGTATCTCTCAACAAACCCATTTCGCTTTCACTTACCAGTCTTCTCAGTTTCTTATGATCTTCTAAATAATAAATGAATTAGCTTGAGTGGCCATGCAAACCTTTAATATGCCTTTAACTTTGTTTTTTTTCAGCCTGAACACCTTTACCCACCTATTTTCATTGTTTCTTTTTAGTTTCAAATGAACAGCATATATTTAATATGACATTGTCTTGAACATGAACTGTCTTAATTAGTTTAGTTTCGTTTAATTTAAGCTGAGAGGGTTTGATATTTTGATTTTGGAATGTCTCACTTTTAAGAGGAAATGTTGCCAAAATTTTGAAAAACAAAATAGTAGAAGGCAATCCTAGTGTTGACAATTATTCTTAACTTGAGTGTTAATGGGAATGGCGTAGGTGGTAATAAAATGGATCATAGTTGGATTAATGCTTTGAGAACAAGTGAAGAATATGAGAATGGGGTTGAAGAGTTTATTGAATATACTAGAAGGAACGCTCTAGCCAAACATGGGATGTATTTTTGTCCTTGTGTTAATTGTTTAAATGAGAGAAGACAGGATATTGAAGTTATAAGACATCACCTACTTTGTGATAGAATAAATCTTCAATATACAAGGTGGATATGGCATGGTGAGGAAGTAACTGATTGTCCGTCGCACAAGAAGGAAGCTATGGATGTCATAGATGAAGATAGAATGGAGAGAATGATTCAGGATTTTGAGGTAGAATCCTTTGCGCAGTTGCATGAATATGACAGCCTGCGGAGTGATGCATAGACACCGTTGTTCCCTGGGAGTAAGTACACACGGCTAACAGGAACATTACATTTGGTTAACTTAAAAGCAACTTATGGATGGACTGATAGTAGTTTCACATTGCTGCTTGAACTATTATGTGATATGTTTCCAGATGATAATGTACTTCCAAATCATATGTATGAGGCCAAGAAAATCCTATCTATGATGGGTATGGAGTATAAAAAGATACACGCTTGCCCTAATGACTGCGTACTGTATAGAAATGAGTATGAAGGTCTAATTGAGTGCCCTAAGTGTCAAATTGCACAATACAAAGTGAAGAAAGATGGTGGTTCATATGAGTGTAGATGATGTATTAAATAGTGCAAGTGTACACTGTCGTAATCAAGTAATATAGAAGTAAGTAGAGTATCGTTCCCACGAGGATTGAGCACTAAGTACCAAAATAGGTAATTTTAATTCTATCGTTCCCTAGGACTTTTGATTGAGAGTACAAAATAAAAAAAAACAATTAAATATGAGTACAGATGATAAGAAAGCAAATATGAGAAAAAGTCCTAAGGATTAGATTTCACTTTACAAATTCTGGATTGAATCACTTATCTATTCTAGCCCAATTTATTCCATATGATTGATAGTCGAGTTTCCCTAATTTAATTACTAGCCTCTTCCAAGGTCAAGAAATTCTATAATCAATTGCTAATCCAATATATTCCTATATGAATTTAAACAATTAATTATGCATTAAGATTTATGGAACTCAGTAAGACTACACAACTCTTATGAATATATTCCTATTTCATATGCAAGTCATGGTTTTAATTATAAGGTCTACACACATGTATCTCCTTCCGGTCTCAACATGCATATTGAAATCATTCAAAAGATGGCCAGTCAATCAAAAGCATTAAGAATAATAATTAAAACTCAATCATGAAGGAGAAATTCAAACTAGATTTAAAAACAAAACCAAAATAAATTGATATTATATAAAGCTAGAATGAAATGATCATGGTGAAGGAATTGGTAGATGATGAAGAATATGCTGTAAGAAATGATCATGGTGAAGGAATATGGGAAATAATATAGAGTATGAGCTTAACTTAGAAAATAGTAATGTGTGCTGTTTGTTTTATATCTAGTTAGTTCATTCATTTAATTACAATTTATTCACCTATCTGACAATGATTTTTATGATTACTGGAATATGGACAATTCTAGTGACTCACAAAGTAATAGGGACAATGAAATGAATAGGCCTGAACCCGCTGCGAGAAGAAGGGTTAGAGACAGTACAAAATTGCCTGTATTGGTAGCACGTTGATAAATCTCAATATTTATATATTTTTATTAATTAATCATAGGCTTTTGTGGGACTTAATTGAATATTTTGGGCATAATCAAGTGTTAATGTGAGATTATAGTAAAAGAATAATTTGGGAATTAATTAGATAAATTGTTATATTTTTAATTAATATTTATTATTTTCATTATCCTTTAATTGTGAGCAAAAGATATTACCTTTATGAATTTAATTTTATAGATGATGACATGGCACAACTTACTTATTTAACCTTGAGATAATTGTAAAGAAAGGAGGTGGTGCTGTTTTTGGGCTGAATTAAGAAGCATTGGAAAGAAGCAAGTAAGGGCTTTATTTGAATAAAGCTGGACCAAAGGGAATGGAAGAATGAGAAAGGCATGAATTGAAGATGGGCTTGACCGAATGGGAATTGATTGGAATTAGAGAGTGGGTTGAAATGGTTAAATGGAATAGACAGGAGCAACACCAAATTGAAGTCACGCAGGAGGCAGCTGGGCTGATTGTAATGGGCTGAATCGACATGAATAAAGATTGAAAAGGGGAGGATGACCGAAGAGAGACTTGGACCGTGATTTAAAAGAGGAATTGAGGGGCAACTGAGATTAAATGAGAAATAGAGAGGAGATACGGGACCACGTGAAATGAGAAAGGAGGAGGAAGTGTGGGCTGAAATTGTTGAATGGAAAAGGGAATGATTGACCAAAATTAAAAAGCAAGCTGGAGCAATAAGAAAAGAGGAGGGTTTGGCGGCTGTATGGGAGAGGTGAAGCACAAATGAAAAGGTGGGGCGGCTGGTGTGTAAAAAGAGGAGAGCTAACAGAAATGAATGGAGGAAAGCAAGCAGCCGACATTGTGGACCAAGGAAATGAAGAGAGGGAGATGGCTGCATTGACGGACTCGGAGAGCTAACCGAGATGAAGAAAGAGAATGGGAGAGGCGTGAATGATCAGCTGGATCGAAGGGATTTTGAAGAGAATTGAAGAGTGACATTGCTGCTGCATTTCATGGCCAATTATCCCTTCTTTCATCAAGCTTCATCCTCCTCTTCTTCCATGAGTAGCCAAGTCTTGGTGATCTCCTTGAGTTGGGTAATGGTTTGAGCTTCTAAACTTTAATGGAATTCCTTAAGCTCTCTTTATAGTTCATAATTATGTAGCTTGGTTAAGTATGTAATTGTGATTTAGATTGTTCTATACCAAGTGAATAATAAACTTGGTGGTTGAGCTAGGAGTTGATTAATTAAGTTTTGTATGATTCATATTAGGAGTAGGTTGAATTGTTTATTTCAACTTAGTTAAGTGGATTTAAATGATTAAACTGAATATTTTAAATTGTTGTAATGATAATTACAATTTAGAATTGGAAGTTAATTATTCATCTCCTTGAGTCACTATTAATTGGTGGTATTCATTTAATTGCTTCGATTGAATGAATTAAATGATTATTGCAAGTATGGAGCTAGTAGTAGCTTAGTTCCATTCTTTTGACTCATATTATAGAATTCATATCATTAGCAAGCAAGGAAGACTAAAACCTCAACTCAAGGGAATCTCATTTTATCATTATATTAGTTAATTGAATTTATCTTGTTGTTAGTGATAATTTCAATTCCTTTTGGCTTCTTTGTTTTAAAAACTGAAAAATACAAAAATATTGCTTTAGCTTAGATTACTCCATTAGTTTAAAAATCAAATTCTCAAAATGATTTATCACAACTTTAAGGTTTTTTATCACTTTACTACTTAGAAACTTGAAAATTAATCTCCTCACAAGAACGACCTAGGTTGAGCTACTACGCTACATTTTAAAACCTAGTTTTATTTTGTGAACTCACACAACATGGGTTCATCACACGTCATCCCCATCAACAGGAGAGGTTGCATATTGACTTTGATGACAATATGAAACTAATTGGTCAGAAGGAAGACCATTTCATTAGCTACTTAGGTTATTTGGATTGGAGCAAAGTTCATATTATCTATATTAATTGGAAGTTGGTTCCACAAAAAATGAAAGACTTGATTTGGTAACAACTTTTGGTATATAAGTTTCGATACATCTACATATATATCTTTATTCCTATTGCTTTAAATATAATTAACTTATGTTTTTACCTTGCAGTAAACCTATGATATCCCTGACACCACAATGATGTATAAGGAGTGGATGAGGGAGGTTCGTGTACGATAGAAAGATTTCAAGAACAAGCTTACACGACATTACATTCAAGGGGACCTGAAGGTTAAGGATCTATGTCAGGAGTATACGTTTTTGTCTTTAGAGGACTGGAGGTTGTTTATTGCATCACAAGAAGATCCAAACTTTTTGGTAAGATTTCTGTCATCATAGAGTTTTATTTGAATATAGTTGACAGTATTGATTTAGTGTTCATTGTTTTCCTTTTACAGGCATTCAGTGCAGCAAATGCAGAGAGGAAAGCAGCTAATAAGTATTAACATTGCATGTCTCGTGGTGGTTATCGGAAGCTTGAGCAAAGGATGATGGCAGAAGAGTTGGAGAAATTGAAGGAAGCAGCCACATCAGATCCTAGAGTTGTGGTTCAAGCCCGCCACCTCCTCCATATCACAAAAAATGGAAAGCAGGGAGGATTAAGGGTGGGAAGTACGTAAATCTGACTGTTCCTAAGGTTGCCGCATGGATTGTAAGTAGTTAGAGCATAAGTATAAAGTTGTTTTCATAATGGGAGTGCTTAATTTTCATTTACGATAACTTTTATACTACAATATGAACTGGAAGATCCTAGTAGCCAAGGTTCGATCACTCCAAGTAGACGGATGGACATCTTGTCAACGGCGATTGGTAAGGTAGATCACAACGGTCATGTTCGAGGGGAGGTAGGGAGAGTTCATGTCGTGAAGTATTTTGGTCGAGCCTCACATTCTTATTTGTCACAAGTTGAACCCAGTAAGGAGCTTGTGGCCAAGATTTGCCAGAAAGTCTCATAGGAGCTCGAGGCCAACCTTCACAACAAGCTTTGAATCGCAGATGGCAACTTCCGAGCGTAGAACCTATCATCCCTAGCCTTCCACAGCACTAAAGGAAGTTACAACCCGGTGGAGGAACCACTTAGCAACCCTTCTCCCACTCCAGCATCGGGAGAACCTGCCATCCTCTCTTTGGATGCCCCACTACTCTGTGTAATTGCAGATACTCTCGTTCACACACAAGCTACCACCCACCATCATCAGCAAATTCCACAGCATTTACGTAGGGTGACTATGACGAGTGTTCAAGAAGAGGAAGAAGGTACAACCATCCTTATTCTTAATGATGAGGTTGCCACGATAGCTCAGGCGAGAGGATCTTTCATCCTTTGGCCTGTACATCTTATTGGCTTAGCGGCAACACCTCCAATGGTATGGAACTACCTTACTTTTACTTGAGATCTGTTAGCATTCTACTAACAAAATGTTTTTTATGTTCTAAAAGAATGAGCAGGAAGTAGGAAAATGGCCCTTCTTAGCATGAATGTAGCAGATCTATAAAGGCATTCGCCAAATTGATTTGCATACACCTCTAGGGATTGTGGGCCAGAAATAAGAGTATCCCTTCACAATTTATAAAGATAACCTTAAACAATTCATTAAGTTAGAGGAGCTAGATGTAGGATGGGGCAAATTTGCAATTCTTTAAGTTTGAAATTTCCCATTTTTTCCTTCATTTAGTGAAGTGGTTTTTTGGTTTTATATATTCACTAGCTAATATATTCATCATTTTAATGCTATTATAGCTCCTTCTGTCGTATATGCGTTGACATGCAAATAGTTGATTTATATGGATTCTTGTGTCCTGTAAATACAATAAGGGATAAGAATACATTGCAAAAAAGGACTCACTATGCGGGCTTCACAATGGCAGAGAATGACTATCGTTGTTATCTAACACTGATTGTTCAAGGGTACACATTTTAATTGTCTATTTAAGATTTTTAATAAATAATTGCCTTGTTGTCTAACTTCATTTTAACCTTTATATGTTGTTATAGTTACCACTAGAGTTTGTGTGTTCTCTGTCCTCAGTTCCATGTAGTTTACTGGTTTGATTCCTTGCGTAAAAGACCAACAAAGAAATAAAAAACGTCTTCAACACGTATGTCATTTTTTTGTATTTCATTGCTTCTTGATTCTTGAATTAAATGACTTATTCTAATTTCTGTTGATTTTCATTTTAATGATAGGGCATCCCAGACATATAAAATGCTTGGCGGGCCACACGAACATAAAGGTGGCAAAGACCCGAAATGGTTGTTTCCAAAGGTACGTAGTTTCAAATCAAGTTCTTTTGATTGACGGTCGTTTTAGATATGTCTTTATTGATTTTAACCATTTTCTTTTTGATTTATAGTGCCCTCAACAACCTAGCGGCTAGGAATATGGATATTATGTCTTACTTTATATGTATAACATCAATCAGAGTGGCATTACGACAGATTTTAAACAAGTAATCACTTCTTCATTCTCATAGGATAATATTTTTGGTGTTGTAATTCAATGGCAATTCATTCACTTGATTCATTACTTCATCTAAGGTTATGTTCTAATTTGCAGATTTTTGACAATGAATATGCCTACTTATATGAAGACATAAATATGATCAGAGACTTTTTGGCTGGATATCTTCTTTAACGTATACCAGAGTAAAGTCTTTAGTAGTTTGTGTAGGACATACTTTTGTGGTAGTTCTATATATTGTACATATAATTAGCGTTGTTGTTGTTGTTGGATATAGATTGTTGTGTAGTTTGTGTGGTTTGTTAGTTAATTAGTTTGCTACTCCTTAAAGTTATTGCATGTAGAGCCTTGGGGTTGATCACTGTGTTTCAAGTTGTTGTTTCCATTCTACTGAACTGCTGTTGTTTTATTCTGTTATTTCCATCCTATTTTTGCAGTTTAAATTTTCCATACAGTGAAATATGTATATTAAAAAAGGACATTTAAAAAAAACTTTTAACGTCTTTAAAATAAAAAGGGACGTAGAAATGATTTCGTCGTTAGTTTAGACATCCCCACAGTAACCTGGGGATGTCAAAAACACCTTTAGATGTCCCCAGTATGTAGTGGGGACGTCTAAAGTGTAACTTTAAATGTTCCCAATTTGGATTGGGGACGTCTAAAGTGTACCTTTAGATGTCCCTAGTTTGAAGTAGGGATGTCTAAAGTCCTGCCTATCCACATCCCCTGTTTTACGGATGTTATTGACATTTTTTTCTACATCCCTCATATAGACATCCCCCTGTTTTTAGATGTTAAAAGGCCTAAAAAAGGGACGTTAAAAGAATTTTTTCTAGTAGTGATTATTGTTGTTATGATATATTTGACCAATGATGATAATGTGAAAAATTTACAGGTGCTCAATGGTGGGCTCAACAATTGGGAAATTCCTTACCCTTTTTAGGGTGGATACCCTTTTAAGGGGTAAGTAACTTTATTTTATTTGGAGATAGAAGTTTTTGAATGACTATAATATTATTTGCTAGTTATGAGAATTTTTAGGTTCCCTTTCATTTAGAGCTTTCCATGTGGTTTGGAGTTCAGTTGCCTTTGTGTTCATTTTAATATGTATTCTAGTTGTAGCATTTTATACCTGTAATGAATTTTCTTCCTTTAATTTAGTTTGGTTCCACACTTTATTTTGCATGCACATAGGAGAACTTCGAACTGCCTGTCAGTTTTGGCTACTGTGTGCTCAATGTCATATGATCTTGGATATGGAGGAATGAAAATAGGCATAAGGAGAAATTCTCCTGCGAAGTTTCAGTTTTGCATTCTTAGATACTACTAATTTCTTTTACATTATTTAGAGAGAGGGAAAATATCCTGAAATTCACTACTATATATTCTGCTGCAATACCTTGTGTTATGAGTTCTATATTAGGCTGCCTTATAGGTAATATGTGTTCTATAACTTCAAAAGACACTCCCCCACCAACTAGTTAGTTTTTTAGGATTGGGCTCTTTATTTGGACTTGTGCTATAAATTTGGTGCTTTCATTGAGAGATTGATATTTATGGAGAGGGCTATCGAAGGAAGGTTCTGACGGGCTAAAGGTCAAGTGAAGTGCTGTGGAGTGGAGCCTTTGAGAAGAAGTCAACTCTCAAACAGGAATGCATTGTTACAAGTCCCACATTGAGAAGTTTTACAAGTAAAGTGCAATTATATTACAAGTAAAGTGCGATTATAAGTTCAAGAGGCTTTCTCACCTAATAGGCTACTCTTTTAGGATCGGTCTCTCCCTTAGGACTTGTAACATTAGCTTTTGGGGTGAGAGAACCAAATCACTTAAATGTCACATTCAGTATCCCATACTACCAAGTCTCCATCACCTTAACTCTTGAGTGCCAAATTTTTCTTGTATTCTTTTACTTGTTAAACATTTTACACTTGAGCAGTTAAGTTCCATAAATTTAGTTATACCTTTAGCTTCTTTGAGACAAATGAGAATCTGTCAATTTGTTGCTAGAAGGTAGAAGCCACACAATAATACTGCGCAAAGTCGATGAATGGCCTTTTGGTTTTAAATTTTGGTGCTTGTTAAATAAGCTTTGAAAAAATAAGTGTGCGCACAAGTTGTTGTTGTTTCAAATTTTTAACTTATGACTTATAACATTGTTTTGGTTTTTTCAAGAATTAACTGTTACTTTTAAATGTTATATATCCTTGTACGACCTCCGCCTCGATATACATGACGTTTATTAGTTGTAACTATTTTGTATTAAGTGTTATAAATGTCTAAATATGTAGTAGTGCATGAGTGTTTAAGTGCAGAAGCTCATCTGTATATTCTTGATCTTAGCCAAAAGGCTGAGAAAGGTATTACTTCTGTATGTTCTACCTCTATATATTGGAGTGTTTTTGTACACAAGAGCTTTGTTATGTGAATTTCCATAGCTTCTTTTTTTAGTGAGGAGAGTTAGTTATACATCTCCATTTATGCCTCTAACTACTCAGCATATACTAACTCCAGTCTTCAATAAAATATTTACTTTGTAGTTCAATTTTTTCATCAAAATGAGTCTTATATTAAAGACTAAATGGAGTATATAATAATGATTTATAAGAAACTTAGGGCTTGTTTGATTATGTTTTTTGTATTTTTTTTAAAACAGTTTTATAAAATTGATTCTAAAAATGAGTTTTGAAAACAAAAACATAAAAACATTGTTTGGATCTTTGCTTTCAAAAAAAAATCTATTTTTGAAGTGATATGGCGGCGGTCATCGCCAATAGTATAGTGTCGATATTGAATAGGTGGAGGCTTTAAAAGATAAAAAATAGAAAAGAAAAATAAGAAAACATTTATAAAAAAAATTTGTTTTTTACTTTTTAAAAACAAATTTTTTTGTTTTTTATAAAAACAATTTATTGGAAACAATTTTTCAAAGAAGTTTCTCAACTTTTTATTTTTAAAAACAAAATGAAACAAGACTTTAATCTTTTAGTCCTTAAAGTTTTGATTCACTTCTCGGGGGGGTTGGTGGAGGAGTTGATGGCTTTAGTTGTGGTAATGGGGCAGGGGATACCACAAGAGCCACCGCTGAAAATGGAGGTTTTGCATACTTCTCCTGTTTCAAAATCCGTAACGATATGCTTTGATAACTATGAATAAAATCAAATGTACTTTATGCAAGTTCTTTTTAATTTTTAGATATACAATAAAGGGAATGAGTGTTCCAATTTAAAATATTTCAGCTTCATCATATGCTTGAGGGTTACTCATGGGGTTTAATTTGTTTACTTAATATCGGTGTATGACCCATTTTTGTAGCATAGAATGAGTAGTATGTTTTTTTAACACCAGAACAGAGGAATGTTCAATTCAATGGATAACGGAATAATGCATTCAGTAAGCGAAAAGAGAAGTAGATGAGTTTAATGGTAAACGATGAACTTATGAAGTTCGTGACTGAAATCCAGTAAGAGATTACAATCACAATAATTGTAGAAAATGCGAACTATGTTTCTAAGTATAGAGGGATCTTGAAGAGGAAGAACCAACCCTCCAATGATGATAGGGCATCCAGTGGCTTTGGTGCCAAACCAGTTAAAGGCACCATAAGCTTATCGGATATGGATGGTCCATATTTGAGTTTTTTATTTTTATTTTTTTTCAAAAAACTCTTTTAATAGATATAAAATCTAAAATAAAGATCATATCTTAATTATCATTTTCTTAAAAAAAATATTTGTTTTAATTTAAAAATCATCAATTGCAAAATCTCAAATATGGATTGCTCATATTAGAACAATCCAAATATGATCGGCTTATGGTGCCCATCAGTGGTTCCCTTCAGCACCATGGCCCCAGTAAATCCTTCAGTTGCTCTAGTCCCTTCTCCACCAACTCCCATAGTAGGGTGTGTTGCCTCCATTAAATCCTTTAGTTGCTCTAGTACTTGCTCCACTAACTCCCATAGTAGGGTGTGTTGCCTCCATTAAATCCTTCAGTTGCTCTAGTACCTGCTCCACTAACTCCCATAGTAGGGTATGCATAGACAAGACCAGGTTAGTAATCAACTTGAGATCTAGTATAAAGAGGACCTTGGGCTAAACAAGACAGCCTATGAACCAGTCTGATCTAGCTCCAACACAAAGTCTAGTTGAACTAGACTTAGTCCACTGTACTGCCTGACTAGTTCAGGAAGCAAATGACCTCAATTTTTGTCTTTTTCTTTATGGGAGGTAGAATTTCAACATGATAAATACTATTCAAACAAGGGAAAATCCCATTAAAATACCACTTGAATTTGTTTAACCTAAAAAAGTCCATTACTGAAATTGTCAGCACCCACCCCTTTTGGGCCAACTCTAACACATTTGGTGAGAATAAGTTGTCATTCACGATATCAATGTCGTCAAAACCATTAATAATTTTGTTATTCCCATAGCTGAAATTGTCAGTAATTACCCCTTTTGGGCCAAGACTGACACATTTGGTGAAAATAAGTTATCATTCAAATTATCGATCTTGTCAAAACCATTAATAATTTTGTTATTCTCATTACTGAAATTGTCAGCATCCACCCCTTTTGGGCCAACACTTTCACACATTTGGTTACAACATCAAGCATTAGTTAGCATTCCCATTATCGATCTTGTCATAATCATTAATTAATTTGCCATTCCCATTAGTCAATTTGTGAGAGTCCCCCCTCTTGGCCAACTCTTTCTCACATGCAACTCACGATGTTGGCATTCCTATTATTAATCTCGTCAAAAAAATTAACTAATTTGTCATTTCCATTAGTGAATTAGTCAGAGACCCCCCATTGGCCAACACTTTCACAAACTTGGTGAGTACGTATTGCATTAGTTGTCATTGTCATTAGCAAAATCGTCAAAACCATTAATAACTTTGTCATTTCCATTAGGAAATTTGTCAGAGCCCACCCCTTTTGAGCCAACACTTTCACACATTTGGTCAGTACATCTTACATTAGTTGTCATTGCCATTAGCTAATTCGTCAAAACCATTAATAACTTTGTCATTCCCATTAATTAATTTGTCTAAAGCCACCCCTTTTGGGCTAATAGTCACGCATTTGGTGAGAATAAGTTGTCATTTCCTTTATTGATATATTTTCCAAGCCATTAAAAATTCTGTTATTCCCATTACTAAATTTGTCAGCGCTCAGCCCTTTTTGGGCCACATTGTCACGGATAATATTTCTTAATTTATTTACTTCCTGTACAAAAAAAGTGCACAATAGTATACTATTGAAATAAAGGGACTAAAGCTTTAGTCAATCTCCATACACTAAGACTACATCACAAAATACCACAGCTATGAATCAGTATAAAAGAAAGGTGACCAAAATCATCATAACTTGCAACACTTGGCTACAATCAATTAAGTCTTTTCTAAGGATGGGAGAATATAACAGCACTCTAACCATACTAACCTATCACTAAAATAATTTAAAACCAACAGAAGAGGCAACCATTTTAACATCAAACTAGGAAAAAAATACTAGAACATGACAAGCCCACCGATGGTAGACTTGAACAATTAAACAAAGAAATTGTCAAAGTACCTCAAAAAGCTATTAGAACTTGTAGGCTATGAAGCCCATGACCCATTCTTGTGTTCCTGCATGAAATCAAAATAGATCTTGACCAAATTAAAAGCAATGTGAAAAAGGATATGGGGGTTGGGGTAAAGGGGAAGAAAATAAAAAGCCAACTTGGCTAACTACCATTTCCTCCAAAGATCAAGGGCCTTACAAAGGGTACCATCTCTACTACATAGGACATCACACAAAACACGATCAAATAAAAGTTGGGTAATATGTTGTTCTAAATCCACGGCATGCTTTCTGTTTAAACGGCATCCTGAGAAGTGCTGTGCTTCATGCCATAAAAGATCAGGTGCAGTGCGAACTCTGTGAGGACGAGGAGATTGGAGGTGAAAGAAGTTCATCAGAAAAAAAAATTCAGAGGAGGAAGAAGGTTGGAGAGAGAAATAAATTAATTCAGGGGCATTTTGGTCTTTTCAACCTAACATCAAAAACCCAGATTCCTCCCAATCACCAATTTTTCCTTTATATTTCTTATCAGAATTTTTAGGGTTTTGTAAATTCAAATGGTATTTAAGTGGAATTTTTTCTTAAAACAACAATATATATATAATCATATAAAACTCATCCTAAAACATTAAAATTGTTGTAAAAATACTAGTTGATGTGGATGATCATAAACTCCCAACTCTTGGCCTTTCACTCTCTACACTCCATAACCTTTCTAATGAATAGTCTTTAGGAGTTTTTATACCTATAACTCAAAGTTACAATATGTACACTCATGAGGATTAACTTTACTATTTACTTTATATAACTCTTGGTTGAGGTTGAGGGCCTATAAATAGAGTATAATGTACTATACTTTTGTTGCATCTAAATGAATAAAATATTGCTCCATATTTCTCTCGAATTCTTTCTTCATATCTCTTCATCTCTTTCATCTCAATCTTTTCTATCTTCTTTATTTCATAACACACTATCCGAACGAATTCTCTTAGAAGGCTTATGATATAGTTTTCTATCTCTTCTACTCTCTAACTTTATCATTTCCATACTATATTTTATGTTGTTGATTCTCTATGTTATTTTATCTTTCTAGTTTACATTGTTGATCTATTATTCTATATTATTTTTATTACTTTTCTTTTACGCTATCTATTTTTATCTTTCATGTTGTTATCTTTTATATGTATATTCGGGAAAATCTAAACTATTATATGGAATTAAAGAGACTCTTTTACTAATTATTTTATACATCGGATTCCATGACTATGATTTGAGATTATTGTTGCTTTATTATCCTTTGCAAGTTTTCTTTCCTTTCACTTTTATTTATCATTTTCCGGTAATCTCTTGTTATGTAAAATTTATATTTCTCTATTTTATATTCTAGTATTCTTTACATTTTATGTTGTCATATTATGTTATTTCATTTTATCTATGTTTCATTCTCTTTTTGTTGTACTCATTTAACATTTATTTATTTATTTATTTTGAATTTTATGTTATATATTATTGTTTATGTTTCTTTATTTTATGCTATTTATTTCATCTTGTTTTATTGTTATTTTATTTACATTTCATTTATTTATGTTAATATATTAGTATATCATTATGTCAATCTTTATTTTCATTTGTTTATTATAGTACATTAATATATAATAGTATTATATATGATCACATAATGTGGTTTATATGATCATAGGCTTATATATTATTTATATTTGATTATGAATTTGAATTTACTTAATTTATTTTATAGTATTTTAATTTTATCGAGAGGCCAAAAGCCATAATATTCTTAATTTCGTGATCAGATGACTAGAAGTCGCATCACTGTTATAATAGTTCTTATAAGAAAGAATGCTTATGGTTTCATTAAATTGCAAGATTGACAAGAAAAAATTTGGCACTTTGATAATTTAATTGTTACAAATATCAAAGCTCTAAAGGCTAAAGGTTCAAATATCAAACTAAACAAAAAAAATAGTTTTACAAGATTTTTGCTATGGTATGAAGACCAATATTTGGAGAAATTCATAATGCTATTGAAAGCAAAGAACATATATAAGAGTGAAAATGAACATAATCACATTGCATTGGTGGAATTGATAGTTGAAAGCTAAGAATACTTTGTCTTGATTGTTGAATTACAGTCATGGAAATAATAATATTTCTAAGGTGATTAAAATTATAATCAAATGTTATACTATGACTAGAAGTCATATGGATGAAAAACTTGTATGATATGATCAGAAGTCATATAGACTAATAGATATCAATTTATTGAAAATAAAGATCAAAATTGTTGTGAAACCAAAAAGACCATGAAATATTTTGAAAAATATCAAAATTATTTATGATGCTTAAAGCAATAAATTATGGAGAAAGATAATTAGCTTGTAAAGCCAAAAGAAATAATTGTAAGCCCTGAAGGCTATATAATTTTGATTTTGATTAGTGTTTAAATTTACATGTATTGTTATTAATTTTTTAGAGGAAAATTATTATTTGATATTGTGATGTCGATATGTAACACCCCAGATTTTATTCACCAAATATACATTGTAATTATTTGAGAAATTCAATAAAATGGTATTCAAATCTTGTGAATTTTGAAATATTCATAAGGAAATGGGCAAATTAATTCAAGAATTTAATTAAATTTCAAAAGTGATCGAAAAATCACAATTTTGCCAATTTAACCCAAGATTAATGATTTTTCTAATTAATTGAAGTTAGTTTCAATTAATCAAGGAAAATAAATAAGAATGTAAAAATGGATTATTCTTGATGGAATAAATCAAGAATTGTGAAATTATGGGGGATTATACATAATACAATTATATGAATTATGAAATTTATGAAAAATATTTTTCTCTTCTCCTCCCTAAAATTTCGGCCAACACATGGAAATGAGAGAGGAACATGGGCATGGTGGACACCAAGTGAAGACATGGGCATGGTGGTCATGATGATAGATTATGGCATAAAGTAAGAGGGTATGATTGGAGGCATGGGAGGAGGAATGGTGCATGATAGGTGGTGAAATCTCAACTCTTGATGAGATCAAGGGCTAGAAAGAAAGAAGAGGCAAAATGATAAACACATTCTCTTCCCTTTCTTATGCACATTTTGGCCAAAGTAAGAGAAAGAGCGAGAGAGAGTGAACTTGGAGAAACTTCAAGAGTTAGAGAGAAGGAAGAAGAAGAGGTTAAGGTAAGTATGGCTCCTTTGGTTTTTCTTATAGCATTTCCTTAGAATCCTTCTCTAAACTCTTGTTTCTCATGAATCCATGGTGGTGAAGTCACACTTTAAGATCAAGAAGAGAAGGAGGAGGTGCCTAGAGTAAGAGCACCCAAGAAGTTTAGGAGGTAATTATACCAATCTCAACTTTATGTTAAGTATGAAGTTGTTGTTGATAATTGTTGTTTGGTTTATGTGATTTTTAGTTGAGTTATGAAATTTGAAAAGCTATAACCCTAAGGGGTTATGCTGCCCAAAATCATTTAAATCATGATTAAGAAGTGTTTAAGTGAGTTAATTAAAGATTAGAAGTGGAAGAGTACAAGTTTTGGAAGATAAAACACAAAACTATTGTTTTTCCATTTTCTTCAATATTTCGGCCAGCACTGTTCTAAGGGGTAGGAATTAGATTTTCATGAAATAAATGATTCCATTGGACTCAGTGGGCAAAAATAGGTGGGGTTACAATTAGGGACTTTTTTGGTAGAGGCCGAAAGGGCATAATTACGAAAACGCCACTGAAATCCCTAAATAAGGGTTGTCAAGGGTATTTTTATAATTTGACAGTGAATTTAGTGATTTCAAGCCTGGAAATGGATTCCTTAGGCAAAAATACATCAGAATAGCCTTAGTCAAAATTTTGAAAAAACATGCCATCAAGTCAGGTACGGCGTGGGCGGGCCGTGGTCCTTGGGGCATTTTGGTAAAATTTCACCATAGACTAATATAACCACAAGAAACACTATAGAAGAGTCTAAAATGATACTTGGATAGGTTATGACCTATTTCTGGTACATTTAATATTTTAAGACCGAGTCGGACGCCAGAAATGACACGTTTTACGAGGCACATTGAAAAAAGGGTTTAATAAACTTTGAGGTAGGGACTACCATCGTTCATACACTATATGAATAATTATGTGTATTTGTTACTATATTTTGTGATATGATTGCGTGCTACAGGCACAATACCTAATTGTGGTTCGCGACCCAACAACGGTATATCGGAAAATCCTAGCTGTGGTCGATAACTCAGTTGAGGTATATTATTTGAAATCCTAGTTGTAGTCAATAACTCGACTGAGGTAAATCTATATGAATCGAATCGAACTTTCATTTTTCCTAATATAGTGCATTGTATATTTAATTTTCACATTTTATATGTCGATCGTATGTCTCTACAGGGATTCTTTAGAATCTCACCCTTTTTCAAAAACAAATATCTCAGCCGGTGCCAGTGGATCGAAGGGCAGAGGTGTGGACACCGAGAAGTAGTCAGCTCGTGTCTTAAAGCGAGGGCAATATAGTTGTTATAATTAGTTTATGCCTTAGATATTTTGGGTTATCCTATAAATATTAAGTTTTCATGGTATTTTCTGTATTTCGTTGATGAACGATATCGGTATTGTAAACAAATATTTTTATCGGAATAATTATACCTTTCTGTATGCCCATTGAATTCTGTCTTTATTATTCTCCGATTATCGAAATGGAAACGGATGTTGACACGATAAGTGTTCATGAGTGATATATAAAATCAAATATACAAAAATGTAATCATTGGTCATTTTAAAATTGTAGTATATGCCAATTTATTTACAAATTTAAACATTATGGTGTGTGGATGTTCATGATTTCATGGCCTTTTAGGATTCTAACTACCTCATGGTTATTGTCATTACACCTTCTAACTCCCAAATCAAATGGTTTCCAATATTTATTCATATAAATTTCAATTATACAATTAAGTTGTTTAATTACCTTCTTTATGTATAATTGTACAATTTATTTGTAACTTTAAGAATATAGTGTATGCGAATACTATTTGTCAATAGAGTTTACCACCTTTATTTTCTTTTTGAGATATTATAGATTACCCAACAAACACTCAACTCATATACCACAACATCAAGGTACCTTCTTTCATTATTAGTCATGTTTTTTATTTTACCTTTGTCTTCCATCTCTTTTCTCCTCTTAAGCACTATTATGTTTCCTTACATATATATGCAATTTTTCTTAGTTCCAAACTTTCATTATTGAAAGGCATACTAATATTCTACAATTTGTATTTTATTTTAGTATTGATAAATTATTGTCTCCTCTCCCAATTCGTTGTATTGTCATTTCTTCTACTCCTTAGTATTCTCATATGATACGTGCAAGTTTCATACATTAATCATGATATAATATAAATAATATGATATATATTGGAATCAAATTGGCTTTATGTGACATTTGTGGGGGGAAAAATAGTACATCATATTTGAATTAAGAGAATGAGAATTTGTTTAATTTTCTAAGAAAATTCATTATGAATAGTTTATGATTTATTAGACAAACCCATTTTTGTAATGTGTGTGAAATATATATATATATATATATAGTGCAAGTCAAATTTATGGATGATCAAATAGTAGAGAATATTTGAAAGAAGACTATGTATATCATAATTATTCATTATTTTATATTATAATGCATTTATCTTTACATTTCTCTCAAATTAATTTTAGCTCCTAAACAACACAAATCATTCCAATAAGATCTTTATGTATTTTGACTATGGATCTCCTCATATTTCTTTATGTAGTGGAAAGTTCTAAACATTTCATACTTTGATTATACATCAAAAGAGACAAATTGAAACATATTATTAATGAGTAATAAAGTTATACAAAAATGTGATAATATATGTTAGGTCTTGAAGAACTTAAATGTAACAAAATCGATATAGTTCTTGGAGAACTAACATAGATTTTTCTTAATTCTATGGGTGGAAGAAGAATTGTTCATGAAATGTTATGACCCATAGATTTACATCAAAGTTTCACTCTGCTAAAAGGTCTAAGTGATAGCCCAATGAACTGAAATCCATGATTATATGAGTTATAAAGTACTTGAGCTTTCAAGTGAAAGATAGATTATTGGCTTACTATATACTGGTTTGTGTTTAAAATATAGAAATAAAGAAAGTGTATTTATATGACTCACACTTAATTAGGAAATTGTTAGAATACAAGTGAGTTAATATTAAAAAGTTCTACTCATATACTTCCTCACAAGACCTATTGATCTCCCAAAAGTGGATGTCATATTGATATTTTATTTCAATATCTTATGAAAATTGAAAAGTTTGTTGTTGGTTAAGTAACATGTCACGATAAACCAGTAGTTTACTGATCCAAACAAATTTATTGTTGGTATGATTTGTTTGATCATCCAAGTTATATATAAAATATTATGTATGACATCTATTGAAAAACAAAAAGATTTTTCATGAATAGTCAACATATTATATAATTTAAGAATTATCATGTGCTATTTGTTCTCAAAGAAATTTGATTATGAGAATATCACAAGCTATGATTTGGAATAGAGCTCTATATTTCTGGAAATATATCAAACTTATATGTGGCCCATTCAAATAGCATATAAATCATACAAGTATTCAATGAATTCGATAGATGCATCAATATAAAATGCTTACATGTATGATTATTATTAGCTTGCAACTTGAGGTTTACAAGATTATTTGAATAAATCATTATGTTAAGCGTGCAATATCCAGATAATATGACCTAAACACTACTACAAAAAAAAGCTTTTAACATCCCTTTTTTGGACCATTTAACATCTGAAAACAAGGAGACATCTATCTAAGGGATATAGAAAAAAATTGTCAATGACGTCCCCAAAATGGGGGATTTCTATGGTCAAGACTTTAGACGTCCCCAGTTTATTTTTGTCGCACTTTAGACGTCCCCACTTTGGACTAGGGACGCCTAAAGTCTAGACTTTAGATGTCCCCAATCCAAAGTGGGGACATCTAAAGTGGGTTAGACACACTTTAGACGTCCCCAGCCCAAACTGGGGACGTCTAAAGTGTGTCTGACCTACTTTAGACTCCCCAGTTTGGACTGGGGACGTCTAAAGTTTTTTTAATGGCCTTTACTATATACATCACTATCCGACAAATTTAAACTGTAGAAATTGGATAGAAGAAATATTGCATAAACCAGAATGGAAACAACGGCAGTTCAGCACTATCTAATAAAAATGTCATCCAACAATCTAATAGTATGTACAACAACAACTCTAATTCGCACCTTGAAATATAGAAACTTTTGAATCCCCTTTAAAAACTAACCAATCTAATAAAAAAAGAGATAGGCAACCACCACAAAGTATGTCCTACACAAACTACTAATTAATTAACTAAAATAAATAAAAACTTTACTCTGGTATACATTGAAAAAGATGTCCAGCCAAAAAGTCTCTGATCAAATTAATGTCTTCATATAAGTAGGCATCTTCATTGTCAAAAATATACAAATCAAAAAATAAGTTTAGATGAAATAATGAATCAAGTGAGTGAATTAATTTGCAATTGAATTACAACACTAAAAATATTATCCTTTGAGAATGAAGAAACGATTACTTGTTCAAAATCTGTCGTAATACCACTGTTAATGATGTTAAACATATAAAGTAAGACATAGTATCCACATTCCCAGCCGTCAGGTTGTTGAGCGCACTATAAATCAAAGCAAATAGTTAAAATCAATAAAGGCATATCTAAAATGACCGTCAATCAAAAGAACTTGATTTGAAACTACGTACATTTAGATACAACCATTTCGGGTCTTTGCCACCTTTACGATCGCGGGGCCCGTGAAGGATTTGATATGTATGGGTTGCCCTATCATTAAAATGAAAATCAACAGAAATTAGAACAATTCATTTAAGTCAAGAATCAAGAATCAATGAAATACAAACAAAATAACTTACGTGTTGAAGACGTTTTTTGTTTCTTTGTCTGACCTTTTACACAAGGAATCAAACCAGTAAACTACGTTGAATCGAGGATAGAGAACACACAAATTCCAATGGTAACTATAACAACATATATAGATTAAAATAAAGTTAGACGGCAAGGCAATTATTTATTAAAAATCTTAAATAGACAAAATTAAAATACGTACCCTTGAACAATCAGTGCTAGATAACAAGCATAGTTGTTTTCTCCCATTTTGAAGCCTGCATAGTGAGTCCTTTTTTGCACTGTATTCTTATCCCTTGTCGTATTTACAAGACACAAGAATCCATATGAATCAACTCTTTGCATGCCAATGCATATACGACGGAAAGAGCTATAATAGAATTAAAATGATGAATGTATTAGCTAGTGAATATATGAAACCAAAAAACCACTTCACTAAATGAAGGAAAAAATAGGAAATAAAAAACTTACAAGATTGTAAATGTGACCCATCCTATATCTATCTCCTAAACTTAATGAACTGTTTAAGGTCTTCTTTATCAATTGTGAAGGGATACTCTAATTCCTGGCCCACAATCCCTGTAGGCATATGCAAATCAATCTACTTAATGCCTTTATAGATATGCTGCAGTCATGCTAAGAAGTGTCATTTTCCTGCTTCTTGCTCGTTCTTTTATAACATAAAAAAACATATTGTTAGTAGGATGCCATCCACATCTCAAGTAAAAGTAAGGTAGTTCCTACCATTGGAGGTGTTGCTGCTGAGCCAATATGATTTATAGGCCAAAAGATGAAAGATCCTCTTGTCTGAGCTATTGTGGTAACCTCATCATCAGGAACAGGGATGATTGTACCTTCTTCCCCTTCTCGAACACACGTCACAGTCACCCTACATAAATGCTATGGAATTTGCTGATGATGGTAGGTGGTAGCTTGTTTATGAACTAGAGCATCTGTAACGGGACGCCGTAGTAGGGCATCCAAATAGAGGATGGAAGGTTCTCCCGGTGCTGGAGTATGAGAAGGGTCGCCAAGTAGTTCCTCCACTGGGTTATAACTTCCTTTGGTGTTGTGGAAGGCCGAGGATGAATGTGTTCTACGCTCGGAAGCTGCCATCTGAGATTCAAACATCTTCGTCATTTCATCTCACAGCTCAGGCATCAGCTCAAGACGTAGCTTTGACAACAGCTCTTGTCAAAGCTTGTCGTGAAGGTTGGCCTCGAGCTCTTGTGAGACTTCCTGGCAAATCTTGGCCACAAGCTCCTTACTAGGTTCATCTTGTGATCAATAAGAATATGAGGCTCAGCCAAAATAGTTCACGACACGAACTGCCCTTACCTCCCCACTAATATGACTGGGGTGATCTGCCTTCCCAATCGCCGTTGATAAGATGTCCATCCGTCCACTTGGAGTGAACGAACCTTGACTACTATGATCTTCCAGTTCATCCTGCAACATAAAAGTTATTACAAATGAAAATTAAGCACTACCAATATGAAAAAAAATTTGTACTTATGCTCTAACTACTTACAATCCTCACGGCAACCTCAGCAATAGTCGGATTTATGTACTTTCCACCCTTCATCCTCCTTGCTTTCCATTTTTTGTGAAGTGGAGGAGGTGGCTGGGCCTAGACCACAACGCTATGATCTGATGTGGCTGCTTCATTTTCTCCAACTCTGCTGCAATAATCTTTTGCTCAAGCTTTCGATAACCACCACGAGACACGCAATGCTGATACTTATTAGCTGCTTGCCTCTCTGCATTTGCTGCACTTAATGCCTGTGAAAGAAAAACAATGAAAAACGAATCAATAATGTCAACTATGTTCAAATAAAACACTGATGAAAGAAATTTTACCAAAAAGTTAGGATCTTCTCATGATGCTATGAACAACCTCCAGTCCTCTGGAGACAAATATGAATAATGCTGACATGGATCCTGAACCCTCAGGTCCCCTCGAATGTACTTTTCTGTAAACTTGTTCTTGAAACCTTTCCATCTTAGACGAACCTCCGTCATCCACTCCTTGTACATCACCGTGGTGTCAAGGACATCGTAGGTTTGCTGCAAGGTAAAAACATAAGATAATTATATTTGAAGCAATAGGAATAAAGCTATAAATGCATATGTATCGAAACTTATATACCAAAAGTTGTTGCCAAATTATGTCTTTCATTTTTTGCGGAACCAACTTCCAATTGTCATAGATAATGCAAACTTTGCTTCGACCTAAATAACCTAAATAGCTAATGAAATGGTCTTCCTCTAGACCAATTGGTTTCCTATTGTCATCAAAGTCAATATGCAACCTCTCTTGTTGATGTTGATGATGTGCAACCAATGCTCCCATTTTTGTGCTGCCTCTAGTCCTTCTTCTCGCTACGGATTCAAGTCTATCAATTTCATTGTCCCTATCACTTTCTAAGTCAGTAGAACTATCCATATTCCTGTAAGCACAAACATTAAAATCATTATCAAATAGGTACATAAATTGTAATAAAAATATCCTACTCTTAGCAGGAGTAAAATAAAAAACAGACAGTTATATTTTCTAAGTTAAGCTCATACTCTATATTGTTTCACATATTCCTTCACCATGATCATTTCTTACAGCATATTATTCATCATCTACCACTTTTACTTCACTTTTTATAGGTGGATTAATTGTGAAAGGTGGTGTGTTGTCAAGGTTGAAGGTTGAATCGTCATGCTTCTATTTTTTACTTTGAAGTACAATGGAAATTTTTTTTTTATTTTAAGGATCTGTGACATAAAACACTTGTTTCGCCGAATTTGCTAGAATGAAGGGCTCATCCCTATAACCTACTCTTTCAAGATCAACTGAGACTAATCCCAATTGTTGATCTATTACCACAGCATTATTGCTAACCCACTTACATTTTAATAAACCAACTTTGAACTTGTTGTAAGTAATTTCCCATATTTCTTCTATCACTCCATAATAGGCCATGGATGCTAATATTGGGTTTTTGTCTTTCGAACTAGAAAAGTGCATGGCTTCAGCTTCTACCAACGCCCCACTATTTTGTATGGTACTTCTGTTATCTTGGTCTTTTATGTAGAAAGAATACACATTTATATCATAACCGATCCAAGTAATGATCTGAAACGAAGGCCCCCAAGCTAGCCACTCTATTGTCTCAGATACACCGGTTTCATGCAAAACCTTTTCCTGAAACCACTCTATGAACGACTTGTTTTGCTCAATAGCAATCTGCATGTCATTCTTCCTTGGATTCATATTCTTCAATCCCTTTCTGTGTTCATCTATGTATGCTTGAACTTCTGTCTTGTTATTCAGGATATACAAGTGTGCTTGCAATACCTCTTCATAAGGCATAGTCTTCACTTTCAGTCCTCGTGTGCCCTTACTTCTCCCCTCTTCATACCGAGATTGTTCCTTCTTCCCTGATAGATAATCACTGTAGAAGTTCATAGCATCTTCAACTACATATCTTTCAACTATTGAGGCTTTTGGTCGATAGGGATTTTTAGAATACCCTTTTAAGATCTTCATGTATCACTCGAAAGGGTACATCCACCTCAGGTAAGCTGGACCGCAGAGCCTTACCTCCCTTACCAAATGAACTATCAAATGAACCATTATATCAAAAAATGAAGGAGGAAAGTGTATCTCTAATTTGGACAATATAATATAACCCTCAGCTTCCAGGTCATCCAGCTTTTAAGTGTCAATGACTTTATTACAGATAACATTAAAGAAAACACATAATCTTGTTACAGTGGTTTGAACTTCATCTTTCATAATGCCTCTAATAAATACTGGTAATAGTTGTTGCATCAACACATGATAATCATGGGACTTCATTCCCACTAACTTCAAATCATCCATTGCCACACACCTTCTCACATTCGAAGAATACCCTTATGGTACCTTAATTTCGTGCAAACACCCACACAAACCTCTTTTCTCCGCTTTTGATAGTGTATGCGTTGATGGCTCCATGTATGTCCTCCTACCATCGTCTCTTAGTTGTGGATGCAACCATTCTCTTATACCCATATCAACAAGGTCTAGTCTCACACTAATCCCATCCTTAGTCTTCCCTGGTATGTGCAAAAGCATACTGACAAGGCTATCACAAACATTTTTCTCCACGTGCATCACATCAATACTGTGTCTCACGTTAAGAGTACGCCAATATGGAAGATCAAAGAAAATTGATCTCTTCTTCCATATGTTCTTGTCACCCGCAGTCTTCTGATTCTTACCTAATAAGACATTGATATGTTCGACCCGACTATATACCTCCTCTCCGGTTACTGCCTTCAGAGCCATTCCATGCTACGGCAAGTTGTTAAAATGCTTTCTTAACCTACGATACAGGTGGAACCTATGAAGGAACCTCCTGTGACTAAGGTAGACCATTCTTCTTCTATGCTTAAGTTGGTGAAAGTGAGTGTCTGGTTCATAAATCGGACATGCTTTACACCCCTTCACACTGTACCCTGACAAGTTTCCTTACTCAGGGAAGTCATTTATCATAGTGAAAATCATTGCACGTAGCTTGAAGGACTCCTTCGTATATGCATCAAACACATGTATGCCTTCCTCCCACAACTTCAAGTCCTTAATCAAAGGCGCCAAGTAGACATCGATATCGTTCCCCGGCTATTTTGGTCCAGAAATCATCATAGAAAGCATCACATACTTACGTTTCATACAAAGCCAGGGAGGCAAATTGTATATTACAAAGAGTACCAGCCACAGACTATGTGTGCTATTAAGATTTTCAAATAGCTTGATGCCATCTATACAAAGCCCAAGCTGAAGGTTTCTCGGCTCGCTGCCAAATTCAGGGAACATTTCATCTATTTTCTTCTACTGTGGAGAGTCAGCCGGGTGCCAAAGATATTTTCGGTTAGACATTCTCTCATCCGAATGCCATCTCAACTTCTTCTCTTTTTTTCAATCCCAAACAAATGCATAAAGCACGGTATTATTGGAAGATACCATAAAACCTTTAAAGGTTTCCTTTTAGTTGCCCCATCCACAACTGCCATCTTTCTTCACTTTATATCGTGCAGTTTGACACTTAGGGCACTCACTCAAACCTTCATACTCCTTTCTAGACAGTACGCAATCATTAGGGCAAGCGTGTATCTTTTTATACTCCATACCAATAATAGATAGGATTTTCTTGGCCTCATACATACGATTTGAAAGTACATTATCGTCTAGAAACATATCACACAACAGTTCAAGTAGCAATGTGAAACTACTATCGGTCCACCCACAAGTTACTTTTAAGTTAACCAAATGTAATATTCCTTTCAGCCGTGTGTACTTACTCCCAGGGTACAACGGTATCTCTGCATCACTCCACAGGTTGTCATATTCATGCGACTGCGCAAAGGATTCTACCTCAACATCATGAATTATTCTCTCCATTCTATCTTCATCTATGACATCCACAGCTTCCTTCTTATACGACGGACAATCAGTTACTTCCTCACCATGCCATATCCACCTTGTGTATCGAAGGTTTATTACATAACAAAGTAGGTGATCCCTTATAACTTCAATGTCACGTCTTCTCTCTTTTACACAATTGACACAAGGACAAAAATACATCTCATTTATGGCTGGAGCGTTCCTTCTAGCATATTCAATGAACTCTTCAACCCCATTCTCATATTCTTCACTTATTAAGAATAATTGCCAACACTGGGATTGCCTTTACTATGTTGTTTTTCAAAATTCCCATTTACACTTAAGTTAAAAATAATTGTCAACATTATGAATGCCTTTTACTATGTTGTTTTTCAAAATTTTGGCAGCATTTCCCCTTAAAAGTGAGACATCCCAAAATCAAAATAACAAACAATCTCAGCTTAATTTAAATGAAACTAAACTTTAGCTTCTAGCACCAAGCACAAACATAATACACTTATATTTTAGTAACCAAATTATTATATCAGATATGTACCATGAGTGAGATATGTGATATGAAAGTGATGCACATCACTTCCGGTGCCCCTTTCAGTGATGAGTCTTCACAATTTTAATAACCGTCTCAAACATTTTTTAAACTCTCCCAAACTCATTTAAATATTCATTATAGTAATCCTAACCATTCAAAATCATCACTAATCAAGTTTATATGAATATTATAGGTGATTAAACATGGATTAGAGCTCAACTACAAAAAGACAACTTTTTGTCAAAAAATTTAACGGCTACCTCCAATAGACCTCCAATGGTCATATTCTCAATAGGAAGAAGAAAAATCTCAATGGTCCAATGCCCATCATCAACTATAACTAGAAGAGATTTCAAAACTAAAATCAGAGAAAGCCTATGCATACAATGACAAAATGCCAAAACTTTGATTCTTACATATAGTCAAAGCTCTAAAATTATACTCCCTTCTTGTACTTCAGTTTCTAACTCAACCAAATACCATCAATAGTACATTCCATATTCTTTAGCCATTATACACCTTGCAAGCCATTTACAGTCATACATTAATTTATTCTTTTAATCACCAATTAAACTCAATATTTTGCAATTGAGGACAGCAAAGTTAAGCTTAACAACAGTGTGCAATGATAAAGCTCAAGCACAAATCACACTTAAATTCCAGTAGAGAATCAAACGCATTTTGCTAAGCATTCACAAGTTCAATGGGTAAATGCCACTATAGTCATTTTTTAAAGTTCAATCTACCTAATTATCATAAATTAAAGAAAGTTAGATAGCAAACCTGTAGCTGAAACTTTAGAGGGAGATGACCCACAGTGGTAAGAGGGAGGCCGACGATGGAGAGAATGACATAAAACTCTACAAACCCAGAGCAAAGACTGCGACAGAAGTGAAGATAAACTTTGGAGAAAGAAGAAAAACAAGAAGGGGAGAGGAGAGCACGAAGATGGGGACAGAAGTGAAGATAAGCTTTGGAGAATGAAGAAAAACAAGAAAAGGATAGGAGAGCATGAAGATAGGGACGAAGTAAAGGTTAGAGGAGTGATGCAGAGTGAAGCAGGGGAGCCTTTAGGTGTCCCCAGTCAATATTGGGGACGCCTAAAGAAAAATTCTGACATGATCACATGCACCGGTCATATCGACCAGTACATGTGATCAAGCTTTAGATGTCCCCAGCCCATCTGGGGACATCTAAAGCTTCCATTAGACGTCCCCAGAATAGCTGGGGATGTCTAAAGTCAGATCTTTAGGCGTCCCCAACTGTTCTAGGGACGTCTAAAGTTTTTCTTTTCTTTTCTTTTTTGTATGATATTTAGAGTTCTTTGACATCTTGATTTTGACTGGGGATGTCTAAAACACTTCCTGACGGCTCTTGGCGCGAAGTTCAATTATTTTAGACACGCAAACCTTTCAACTTTTCACCTATAATTACACATATGCCACCTGTCTATATTTTGGGCATCCCTTTTTTAAAAAGGGACGTCATTTAGGGTAGTTGTAGGTATATTCTGTAGTAGTGAAAAATCATTTACAAAAGCCTCCATAAATAGCTAAATCAATACTTTTGAGAATAAATTTTTATGTTGGCATATTTGATCTTATATATTGTGGCACTTATATACATCAAGCTAACAAAATTCTCCTAATAAAATTAGCTTTTGGATAGGAGTCAGGATATTCCATCTTAAAAAGTTTGAATGTGCATTCATATTGATCCACCACAATGCACATAGATGGATATTTAAAGAAAATTGAGATATATGTTAGGTAAGAACCTCCTTCTTTTTGCTTATCTCTAAATGAAATAAAAGGATGTTTGTAATGGAAACAAATAGATTTAAGAGACTTATACTATAGCATTAGTTGATTGTCATTTGAAAAAGTTTTCCTAACATGAGGGGGGGAAATTGAATAGCTGGAAAAGAGAACAAAATGAATGCATTATTATTATCAAGTATAGATCCTTGAATATAGCAATATGAATCAGAAGTTCATTAGGTTTTGTATTTATGAAATATAGTATAAAATCTGCAAGATGCAATTACTAATGTAAATGAGAATTACTAAATCTCATATTCTAGTTGAAAATGTTCTAATTAGTGTAAATGAAAGTGAGACATGCTTGAAACATGAGATAATAATCAGTTCAAAAAAGAGAAGAGAAAGAAGCAAATAATTGAGATGATTATATTGAGGAGGCAGGTACTCTAGAAGAGGCCAAGACATAACTAATTGTAAAAACTTCAAAAAAAAGTTCAAGTACCTAAAAGTAATAAAGAAATTTCAATAAATTATGTCATAGGAAAAATGGAATCTAAAAGATTAAATTGTCGACAATGGTCTTGATAATAATTTCATGTGATCAATTGAGGATCTTATGCATAAATCTATCTTGTGAGTAGATAGAATGATGATTGGCCAAAAAGGAAAAGTAAAAGGGGAAAGGCACAATAAAAATGTGATTATATTATTTTAATATATGAAAATTATAAACCTGTAGTGTAATATCCCAAATTTTGGGATCATAGGTTAGAGAATAAACCTGAATTAAGTATACTGCTAAATCCCAGTTTAGCAGGTGTCCCAAATCTATTTCCTAACATTTCTTATATCTTTGAGGTATTAAAGGGAATAAAAAGTTGAGTTAATGAGTATGGGAAATCTGTATACAAAAATGGAATTTATTAAAGTTGCAAGTGCATGTCATTTCATTTCTTCAAGTGAGGCAGTGAGTTTGTCATGAGGTTTTGGAAAACCCAATGAAGAGCAAAAATTATGACATTTTACAAGATGAAGTTATACATCCTAAGCTTTAAATTGATAAGTCATATGAATATTTGAAGCTATATACACAGAGTTATAAATTTTTGAAGTTTACCCAGCGAAACTGGAAAGTTTCTATGGCAGCGTCCAAAGATGTCATTTCTGGGAAGTTTGTAGTTCCAATTGGCTAAATACTATATTTGTCCTTGAAACTAGACTCAATAAGGGTTATATAGCCTTTAGAATCTCTCCAATATGATGTCTACAAATTTAGTTATGATTTTTCAAAGTTTAGGTAGAAAATCTATAAGAAAATCCGAAAATGGGAAAATAGGAAAGAATGACATAAGCATATAATAAAGTGACATAAGCCTATTATAAAACACTCATCCTCTTCCTCCTTGCTTCAAAACTGACATCTAAGTGTAGCTTAGAGAGAGAGCTTGGCTTTTAGAGAGAGATGGAGAAGAAATCTCACAAGGTATATCAATTTCTTCGGTGAATTCATTCTTAACGTGTATAATCCTTCTCCTAATTGATATGCACAGACAGAAGATTGAGGTACGGAATAAGTTGGGGTTGTAACTGTGGTTAGCCCTAAACATATGTCCAACTAAACTGGATTATGTATTAAGACATTCCCTATGAATGATTGTGTGTTATTATGGAGGTCAAATGGGATCCAACTGAGGAAGTAAGACAAGTGTAGGCAGACAATGCAGCCCCACCTATATTATATTTGATAGTATGAAACATCAGAGTAGGCAGCGGAAGCATAGTAAATTTGTGTGCAATATTTGAGAACAACAGGAGAGGTTAACAGCCCGTACCAGTGAATCTAACTAAGTAGGATGGTGAGTCTGTACGGTCTGTAATGGTGTGCCCTATGTGATTGATAATGAAGTAATCTATGTGGTTTATAGTGATGTGAGTTGTGTGGTCTGCTATGTGGTGACCTGTGTGGTCTATAATGAGGGAATCTGTGTGGTGTGACCTGTGTGATCTGTAATGACGGAATCTATATGGTGTGATATGTGTGGTCTGTAATAAGGCAATCTATGTGGTGTTACTTGTGTGGTTTGTTGTGTGGTGACCTATGTGGTCTGTAATGAGGAAATTTGTATGGTGTGACCTGTGTGGTCTACTGTGTGCTTACCTATGTGATCTACTGTGTGATGAACTGTAACCCCATCTAATATTTGTTAACCAAGAATCAATGTTAAGCCTTAGGTTCAAAGAACACTGAAATTAATCAGAGTTGTTTGAGGCATAGAATAGCTAAGAATGATATGTAATGATATCTAAGTAGTGATTAGTGGTGTTTATGCCATATATTGATCCTGGAGGATCCGATCTGATGATACATGAAGGTTAAGAATATGCTTGCATTTGATCTAAGCTGAAATAATACTTAGGTTAGAATGAGAATTGTTGCACTATGATTCTATTCCATTATGGAAGTTTAAACCTTGTGAATAGTGTTGGACCTCCAGTAATGTTTTGACTCCTTAGGATAAACTAAGATCTCCAAAATCCTTGATTAGTTTCTGCTCACAAATCATCATGGCTATCACCTGCACGGCTCATGGCTCAATGTGTTAGTAACAACATTGGCCTTCCCTATGTGATATGTTATCTCTACATTATAATATTTATTAGCTCCATCCATCTATGATTTTCCACATTCAACTCTTTTCTCTTATAGTTGCATACAGTTCTATGGTCGCATGGAGATAGTGTCTCCAGACTTTCAATACCAGTATAGTTGGTGTTAAAACCCCGACTCCTTAAACCAGTACTGGCTGAAACTCACAATTATTGAGGCTTTCCAATTCTGACTCTACATATTTGCTCCTTTCTACTCCTAACCACTTTATTAACTATTTAATTATGTTATAACCACTATTTAGGCTCAATTTGGGAAGCATAACATTTATGTCATCACATTTCCCAAATTTGAAATCAAAGCCAATCCGACATAATTTCACCGATTAAATTGCTCACAGTAGCCAAAACAATCAATATTCGAAGTTTCAGAGATTACCTTAGCTTCCATCTGGCTTTTCCCTTTGATGATCTAACCTTAGCCTCCAAGAACACTAAAATTTATGCTTCCTAAACCTTAAATTATATAGAAGAGGAGCTTAGGAGGAGGAATATACACATTAGGGAATTCAATGAAAAAATCAACCTACCTTATGAGATTTCTTCTCCTTTTCTCTCTAGAAGCCAAGTTCTCTCTCTCTCTCTCTATTTGGTGTCACGCCCTTATCTCAATTTTACCTTTACCAGAGTATTCACGGAAAACGATATGCGGTTCGGTAGGCAACACAAGAATAGCATAACTATACTGATAAAAAGTACTCGATTACAGAAATTTCCTATAGGGGTTCGTACATGATACTTACAATTAAGGTAGCCGCACAAGGCTACCAGGGTGTCTAAACTCATCCCAGTGCAACGGAGACTTCTTCCCGTCTTCATTCCACTACTGTAATCCCCTCATACGGTACTCTGCATTGTTGTTTGCATATCTTCTGTCGTCTCCTGTCTAAATTGTTGGTAGGGGAGGGTGAGATTCGAGAGAATCTCAGTAGGAAACAGATACCATAATGCATGCATGATTGATTCTAGGTGTATGACATGTTAGCTTTATCTAGATGTATGCCCCATAATGACATTTCTGCATGCTCAATGTTTCATACAACAAGACTATGGCCATAGCAAAACAGAAACAAAGCTTCATTTATTCAAATATGCTCTACACAATCAAGTAAAGCAATCACATACATCACTACACAAGCAAAGATATCAAATACATGCAAGTAAAGTAAGTCCCCTACCTTAACCCTTTTCTGCCTCGAAATGCGTGCCTCGATCTACGTGCAAACAGCTCGGGGCTCCATATTCAATCATACAATGTCAAATGTACTATTTAGACACTTCCATAGTATTTTTGGGGGTATATGAGAGTATCTTGAAAAATTACTATAATACCCCCGGGGACCCGGCCCCATCGTACCCGGTCCGGCTGTACTTTTCTCGAAATTGTAACCTGAGCTATCCTGACATATTTTTTCCCAAGGAATCCATTTCTGGACTCAGAATTTCCAAATCCACTGCCAAAAGACGAAATTGCCCTTGGCAGCCCATATTTCAGTGTTTTGGGGGCATTTTCGTAATTATGCTTTCTCGGCCTTTTCTGAAAAAGTGCCCAACTGTAACCCCACCTAATTTTCCCTCCTGAACTCAATGGAATCATCAAATCATTGAAAATCCAACTCTAAGACCCATTTATAGCCCAGACCGAAATATATGGGTTTTCCAGGGAAAATCGGGGTTTTTCGGTTTCCGCTCCGTAAACGTGTTCCTTTCTACTCCTAACCACTTTATTGACTATTCCATTAGGTTACAACTACCATTTAGTACCAATTTGGGCAGCATAACAGCCCCACATACCCATTTCCAAAAATTAAAACCAATAGCAATCCGGTGAAATTTCACCGATTAAATTGCCCACAGCAGCTAGAATAGTCAATATATGAAGGTTTGGAAGTTACCTCAAGCTCCTTCTGGCTTTTCCTGACTTGGTTAAAAACCCTAGTCCTTCAAACTCCAAAATCTTGCTTCAAACACCTCAAACAACATAGGAGATAAGCTTAGGAGAAGGATTATGCACGTTAGGTACGAATTCACTGAAGAAATCGACCTATCTTGTGAGTTTTCTCCTCTCCTTCTCTCTCTAAAAGAGCACAACTCTCTCTCTCTCTCCTTGGCTGCAGCACGTCTGAAATGGTGGGAGGAAGATGATGATTTTCCTTTTATCATTTATATTATAATATGTTAATCAATTGTTTAATTTTCCAAAATTCGGATTTTTACAAAGTTTTGGCAGATTTCTGCCCAAACTTTGAAAAATCATAACTAATTCTAGAAAAATCGAAATGAGGTGATTCTAAAGCCTATAGAACCCGTATTGAGTCTAGTTTCAAGGAAAAATATAGACTTTTGCTTTCTTTAATCACAAAATTCCCAGAATTTCAATCTTTGCATATTGTTCCAGAAATTTCACAGTTTATCTGTGCTGACTTCAAAAATTCATATCTTTTTGTGTATAGCTCTAATTGCATCATATGACCTATCAAATTAAATCTTAGAATGTCTACTTTCATCCTGTAAAATTTCATAATTTTTACTTATCATTTAGTCTTCTAAAACCTTATGATAAGCTCACTGCCTCATAGGCGATTTTACCGTAAGCATAATCACTTTCTCCAAAATTCACCATTTTACTTTCTTAATACCCTAAAGATATAAAAATCATTAGGGGATAAATTTAGGCTCCTGATAAATTGGGGCTTAGCAGTCCACTTAATTTAGGCTTATTCCCAAGCCTCAAATCCCAAATTTCGGGGTATTACATTTGGGCTGCACTTGGACGTCGTTTTTGAAGCAAGGAGGAAGAGAATGAGTGTTTTACAATAGGCTTATGTCACTTTATTATATGCTTATGTCATAATTTCCTATTTTCCCATTTTCAGATTTTTTGGCAAATTTTCTGCCCAAATTTTGAAAAATCATAACTAAGTTAATAGACATCAATTAATGCAAGTGAGTGATTCCAAAGGCTAAAACATGTGTACCAAAACAATTAATGCAAGTAGGCATGGATTGAGATAGGAATTGATGCGAGCTGAGTAAGGGCGTATGCATCTCGTCAGCTGAAGCTTTAGGAATTAAACTATCTCATCCATAATCTTGAGTTAATGGTAATAATATTTGTACTGAATCTAGAAACATTGCTCGAAAAAGCATAATTACGAAAACGCCCCTGAAACCCTAAAATTAGGGTTTCTAAGGGCATTCTGGTATTTTGACAGTGAATTTGGTAATTCCGAGTCCAGAAATGGATTCCTTGGGCGAAAATATGTCAAAATAGCTCGTGTCAGAATTTCAGAAAAAGTACGGTCGGACCAGATACTCAAAGCCAAGCCGGGTCCCTAAGGGTATTTTGGTAAATTTTCAATATAGACTCATATAACCACCAGAAACACTATGAATGTGTCTAAATTGTACATTTGACATTTTAGGACTGAGTAGAGAGCCCGAGGGGTTGGCACGCAAATCGAGGCACACATTTCAAAGAGAAAAAGGCTTAAGGTAGGGGCTTACCTTATTTACATGTATTTGATATCTCTACTTGTGTAGTGATGTATGTGATTGCTTTATTTGATTATGTAGAGCATATATGATCAATGTAGCTCTGTTTCTGTTTATACTGTGGCCATAGTTGTTACATGAAATATTGAGGATGCAGAAATGTCATTATGGGGCATGCATCTAGTTAAAGCTAGCATGTGATGCATATAGCATATATCTTGCATGCATTTTAGTAATTGTTTACCTACTGAGATTCTCTCGGATCTCACCCTCCCCTACCAACAATTTAGACAGGTGAATACAGAAGGTACGTTGAGATCAAAGAAGAGAACTACACGAGATGATTGCAATGGTGAAACGAAGGTGGGAAGATGTCTCTATTTCACTAAGACAGGTTTAGACACCCAAGTAGCCCTGTGTGGCTACATTGATAGTAATTATCATGTACGAACCCCGATAGGGAATTTCTGTTATCATGCACATATTATCAGTATAATTATGCTATTTCTGTGTTGCCCACCGAACCACGCATTAATATTCCGCTACTGGTCAAAATAAGATAAAGGTGTGACATGTAGTCCACTAAAATATGAAATATATAAATATATAAGTGAAAATAAATATGTTCACAAATGTTAATGAATACTATAATAAGGTATACTATTTTGTGGTGAATACAATAATTTTGTATTTCTAGAAGAATATGAAAATAAAATTTTGTGTATGTTAGATATTGTTATATATAGCCTATTCATATAGCTCATTAAATAGTAAAATTTATATAAGAATCCTTGAAGGATCTAAAATGCCAGATGTATATACAAGAAAATCATTTTATGTATAAAATGTTATGCGAGTTTAAAAATAGTTCAAACATACATAATTGATTGAAAAATATATAGGAAAATAAGTAATTTTACATTTTACTTGACTTGGAGATCGAGTTATCAAATGCATCAAAGATTTCAAAATGGCATATTTTTGCTATGGTGAATTTTCTTGCAAAGTATATTGAATTTAATGGTTTAGAAGTACCTTATATTTTATGAGAATATTTTATATATCATGCTAATATTGTATTTATTATGGTTTTATCTGTAAAAATTAGTTCTTGCATGTACATAGTAGATAACAAAAATGAGATTTGGTATGATAGTCCTATGAACATATTATATGATATTATTATTTTGTTTGGAACAAACTAAATATGTGGATGCAAGATATATTTTAATGATTTTCAGAATAATGTTTCCTTATTGTTTCCGCAATGAATAAAATAAATGTATAATATACTGATATTTTAGCATATCCAAAAGATATGTTAGAGGAATATATCCAGCAGAACATTTGATGACAATATATCATTCATATTTTGGCGGATAAAAAAATGATATACTCGACAATACATTGGAAGTGATATTCTTATCAAGGGGAGTAAATACGATATTATCATCATGTGAAGTAAAGAGCATGTTGTACTCTTTTCCTTAACTAAGGTTTTGTCCCATTGGGTTTCCCTAGTAAGGTTTTTAATGAGGCATCTTCAATTTGTATTGTGTACTCTTTTTCCTTTACTAAGTTTTTCCTAATAAGGTTTTAATAAGGCACAATATTTGTTCATGGATATTCAAGGAGGAGAGTTGTAAAAATACTAGATGATGTGGAGGTTCATAAACTCCCAACTCTTGGCCTTTCACTTTTTACACTTCATAGCCTTTCTAATGAATAATCTTTATGAGTCTTTATGCCCATAACTCAAAGTTACAATGTGTGTACTCATGAGGATTAACTTTACTATTTATTTTATATAACTCTTGGTTGAGGTTAAGGTTGAGGGCCTATAAATAGAGTTTTATATACTACATTTTTATTGCATATAAATGAATAAGATATTGCTCCATCTTTCTCTTCAATTCGTTCTTCATATCTCTTCATCTCTTTCATCTCAATCTCTTATCTTTATTTCATAACAAAAACTTATACTTGGACTATATTTCCTAACTGTGAATGGTACACATTGCCATTTTTGCCTTGGCCTACATATCATATATCACTATTTTCAACCATTTTCTTTGACTTTTCTATGATATCCATCTTTTGTTGAAACTTCTAATAGTAATTAAAAGGACAGAACTAATGCAATTGATAGATCTTTCTTCTAACTTAACTGCGGGAAAACTTTTCCTCAGCTAGCTAGGAGGTCATCAACTAGGGCTGCTCAACTATCACTTCACTTCATATGAATTAAAATAATATTAAAAATTGAAGCATTAATAGTTTAATCAAATTTTAATTTTGATCCTTGAAATTTAAAATAGGGGTCTTTTTTTCCTTCATATTCTTCGGTCAAAATGGTAGTCCCTGTAATTTTTATAAAGAGTTGGATATGAGTTTAAAGGCAAGTAACTGAAACTAAAACTCTTTATAGTTATAGCGATCAAAACTAAAATTCTTTATAATTATAGAGACCAAAATCAAAACTCATTAGAACCAGAATCTATTAAAAGTATAAATAGAAAAGGTAACTTAAATGTGTGATAGAAGACAAAGAAATCAATTTTGAATGACAAAATTGATTTGGAGTGTAAAAATCAATTTCAACAATAAGATCTAGTTTCCAGCATTTGAATTCATTTTCTATTTTCTTACTTTTGAGTTTGATTTCATCAATTTGAGAGAGTGCGTATTTTTAAGGGGTGCAACTCTTTTTCAGCTATGTGCAATTTATATATCTTCAACTATGTAAAAGTAACTACCTTATTGAAGACTTTTATAGCCTGTTTGGTTTGATTCTATGAGAGAGGATTACATGTAATCATGATGCAATAGACTGATTACAGTATTTGGTTGGGCTTATGTAATGTCAAGAGGATTACATTTTGTAATCTTGATTACATCATTTGATGTAATCACAATTATACTACTAGGACTGATGAATGGGGATGCAACCATCCTATAATCAAGTGAAAATGACACTGTTGCCATTATGATTTTTTAAATTGACCAAAGTAGTCACCCAAAAAATGCTGTTAAATATTAATTAATTTTAATTACCACCATTAAATATTAAAAAAATAATTAATGATATAGAAATTTAAGAAATATTCCCTCATTAAAAAATTGAAAAAAATTATATTCTACCATTAAAAAATATTAAAATATCATATTAAATAATCTTCCCATCATTAAATATTAAAAAATTAACATGAACCCAACATATACACTGCATAATATTTCCACCATTAAATATTTAAAAATTACTATGAACCCAATGTGTATATTATATTAGATTTTAGTGAGGTATGTATATTATATTGATCTTTCTATCAAAATGACTCAAGTCAATTTGATAGGATCTACCATTGGGTTACATACCTTCATTCTAATGTTTATATAATCAATGTGGGACTATTCTTTATGTATTCTAATATTTTCCCTCCTTCCTTTTTCTTCTTCTTTTGCTTGGGCTTGTACTTTTTTTTTAAAAAAAAAGTTTCAGAGGCCTCAAGTCCACAATATGTATATAGATATATATTCAATATTCATTTTCTTCTTCTTCTTCTTTTTTTTTTAGTCCCATTGATCGGATGACTTTGATATCATATTAGATTTTTGTTAAGTATGTATATTAGGTTGATCTCTCTATCAAAATGACTCAAGTCAATTTGATAGAATCTACCATTGGGTTATATGCCTTCATTCTAATGTTTATATAATCAATGTGAGACTATTCTTTATGTATTCTAATATTCTCCCTACTTCCTCCTCCTTCTTCTCCTTCTTCTTCTTCTTCTTCTTTTGCCTTGGCTTGTACTTTTTTTTTTTTAAGTTTTAGAGGCCTCAGTATATATATTCAATATTCACCATCATCTTCTTCCTCCCATTGATCGGATAACTTTGATATCATATTAGATTTTAGTGAAGTATGTATATTAGGTTGTTCTTTCTATCAAAATGACTCAAGTCAATTTAATAGGATCTATCATTGGGTTATATACCTTCATTCTAATGTTTATATAATCAATGTGGGACTATTCTTTTTGTATTCTAATATATTGCATAAAATGAAAAGAATTATCATGAACCCAACGTGTATATTATGATATGTGTAGATAGCGGTAATTTTGTCCTTCGCTATATTATTCTCATATATTATCATGTTCCATGGAATCCAACCAAGCGTTTTTATGCATATGTATCACCTTTCTATAATGATGAACCAAACAAATTATGTAATTATCATAATATTTCATTCCATTCCATTCCATTATATTATATTTAATTACATTACCTTCAATTTTGTGAAACAATCGGCCACTTACATATGGTTGAGGATACGCCATGCAATTAAAAAACAAAAAAAGAGTTCTGTGGAGAATGATTGCACGTCCTTCTAGAAAACAAAATTGCCACATGGAGAAAATTGTATATTTTTTATTTATAGTTTTAATAAATTTTACTTTTTGTTCATACACTTTTATCGAGTGATTTTTATCCGTATATCTGTCCATATCAAACTTTGAATAGAAGAAATTATAAAAACGAAAAAGCACTCTTTTAAATTATAAGAGTCAAAACTATAATTTCATCAAACTATAAAAAATAATAATGATATTATCCCAAAAATAAAATAGTCAAACTCCGCGCGGCTTTTCAGAATGGAGATGTATAATTGAAATTGACACTGCCAACTCTGCAGAAAAGCACCTAGCAACCGTAAATGACGCCATCACAAATTGATAAAAAATCATCAATAACATTGACAAAAAATACCATACAATCTGGGGAGAGTTGTTGATAAATAATTTTTTAGTAAATTAATTATTAAATGCTATTATGAAAGATCTGTTGTATATAATGAAAGATATTTTACATATAATAGAAGATTGTTTACATATTTATATAAAAGATTTTTTCATACACTGATGATGATTTGTATAAAACGGAAAATCGTTTGCACACACGGAAGATCACTTGTTCTTTTGATAGTAATCAGCAATTAATTTGCTTCGAAGGTATTTTTGGGCAACTCTCCCTACAATCTATGCCGGCTTAAGAATTTAGATGTTAAAAAATTATAAAGATTCTTTTTTGCCGGAATAAAAAATTATAAAGATTCAATTTTACAATTTTAAACTATAATAATTGAACTAAATTATAAAAAATATAGAAAAGTCATATAATGGCTTTTTGTTTTAATTAAATTATAAAGATCATTTGACTTGAAAATTAGCAAATGATAATTTCGCTTCAATTATTCGCCAATAAAATTTCCGAGCGAGTAGTTAATTCCATTAACACAACTTGAGCTTCAACCCTTTATTTACAGCACACATTGTGAATGAATAATATACGCAATTATTTCTGATCCTATTTATAAATTACTTTTAACTGTTTTAGAAGAACTACGTAAAAGCTTAAATCTTAATAAACTTACCTTAAAATTTAATAACTTTCTAATTTGACCTCTATTTAGTATACGCTTTTACCCCATGAGAATAAAGTATACACAATAATAAATAAAGGACAAAATTATACATTCATATGATGATTCTAGTGGATAAAAAAAATGGAAAAATTGCAGTATGGTTCCAATGAATAGAATATATATATATATATATATATATATATATATATATATATATAAGTCTCAGTTATTCACTATTTAAGAATTATGGATTCAAATTGTGGATTAATGCACTTCAGTATCTCATTAAAAAAAAATTTCTTGATGCAACTTAACCTTCAAACCTTTATTTAAAATATACTGCCTCCGTCTCTATACATACATATATATATATATATATGATCTTTTTTGTTCTTATAAGATCCCATTATTGCAAAAGAGAACACCCTTCATATTAATTCTTAAAAATTCATCGCCCCTCATTGTTTCAGCCGCCAACAGGCACTGAATTCCGATTTATTCATTAATAATACCGAAAATAGCGTCGACTTTGTGGCTCCTATAGATCGAGCGTCTTTCCTTTTTTGACAAATATGTTTCCGACACCCACTTATCCATCAAACACCATTCGTCCCAGCCTCCGACGACTCTGTCTTAGAAATAAATCTCCAAAAAAAAAAAAAAAAAAAAAAAACGAAACAGTCAACTAGGCACGCGCTTATCCATCAAACACCCTTCGTCCCAGCCTCCGACAACTCTGTCTCAGAAATAAATCTCCAAAAGAAAGTCAACTAGGCACCCAAAAAATATAGTATATGAACTACTGAAACAAACCAAATGTTTGAATAAAATATACGTAAAATAATTACATAAGAAAAGATAACAAAATATGTGATTTTCTTAAGGAAAATTGCCCATAAACACTTCATTAAAAATTTATTTATCAAATGAGACCTTATACTATTTAAGGAAAGATTTTTTGTATATGACAAATATTATTTGCACATAATAGAATATCTTTTGCATATAGAGAAGATTATTTAAATATAAAAGAAAATCACATAGGGAAGATATATTAAATACTGGGAAGATTATTTACACACAAGGAAAAATCTTTTACATATGAAAAAGATTGTTTGCACGTAATGTCCCATTTAGTAAATAAATTTTCAATTAGGTATTCATAGACAATTTTCCCTTTTTCTTATTGAACAATTCAAAAAAAGTTGCAATACAAACATTTTAAAGAAATTGAAGAATATATAAGAATTGCCTATAAAGACCTCATTGAAAATTTATTTATCAAGTGGAACCTGAAAGTATTTAAGGAAAGATCTTTTGTATATGAGAAAGATTGTTTGCACACAATGAAATATCTTTTACACAAAGAGAAGATTGTTTGAATATAAGAGAAGATCACATAGAAAATATATATTGAATACAGGGAAGATTATTTGTACACAAAGAAAATCTTTTACATGTAAAAAATATTGTTTCCACATAAGGTCCCATTTGATAAATAAATTTTCAATTAGGTATTGATAGACGATATTCCCTTTTTATTATTAACAATTCAAAAAAAGTTGCCTTACAGACATTTTAAAGAAACTGAAGAAGATATAAGAATTGCTTGGCCGCCACAGAGTCAAGAGAACAATGTGAGATGCAAGTAACTCGTGATCATTTGACTTGTAAAATGGCAGTATCTGCAAGAGTATTTAATTAATTTCCTTGATACAACTTAACCTTCAAACCTTTATTTATATATAATATACTCCCTTCGTCAACATATATAAAATATTTTTTTTAATATGCTTGTTTTTTATTGACTCCGTATATTTACCTATTTTACCATCATTCTCTTACATTATTTATTTATCATACATTCCTTTTTTCTTTTTTATCATCATTTCTCTTTCTCTCTTACTTTTTCATAAGTAGAGGCATTTTTAGAAAAAAATTATATTTTTTTTATATATTTATTACTTCTAACTAATTTTAATTATTTTCTAAAATCCTGTAATTCGATTAAAATGACTTTATACCAATGTTTTAAAAGACGAACCGGATATCGAGCCGGAAAGGTCAGCGGGTTAAAGTTCAACCGGTTAGAACGGTTGAGCCGTTTAGCCTGACCGGTGACGTAATAATTAAATTTAAAAATATTATATATATATATATATATATATATATATTACAATAATTAGTCATTAGTCTAATTTCATATGAAGTTACTAAAGTCACAAAACACCATTTAAAAACCTCATCAATTTTCACTTGTCAGGATAAGTGATTAAAATATCCACTACTCAAAGGTTATACAAATCTGATTATGTTGATATGTTCTTCTGATATAAAATTATTAAAATAAAATAACTCAATTGACAAGCTAAGTTTAAAATAAAATAACTTAATTGATATGTTCTTCTTTTTTTAAACAATTCTAAATCTGTACATCTAACTCTAAGACAAATTTGAAGCACTTATCTTGCTGCCCAGCAAATATACATATGTATATATGAAATATATTAACCTTTTTAAAATAACAAATAAGAGAATGTAGATTTATGAGTCATTTGACAAGAATGAGAACATATATGGTAAATAATTTAATAATAAACTTAAATAATTTAATTTTCAAATAAGTTGATAAATTTATATAATTATATGGTATCTTATAACATTTTTTTTTTCCAGTGACAATGATAAGCACATGGTTAATTTTATATTAAGTATTTTAGATAAAAAAAATGAAAATAAAATGAGAAATTGAGAATATGTAAATAAATTTTAAAAAATATAAAGCTAAAAACAAAGAATAAAATGAAAAATAAGATAAAATGTGAGTTAATAAATAATTTAAATATAATGTCTGTATAAAAATTAAAAAACTGTGATGCAGCATCATTAAAAAGAACGTGTGATTGTGACTACAATGAAGCTTTTACAAATTTTCAACTTCCAATGATTCGGTGAACGTGTGACTATGATGGAGCATCATTAAAAAAAAAAAAAAAGTTAGCTGCTTGTAGGCATATAGGTAACAAGACGTGGGAAAATGGAGGAAACAAGAAAATCATTTTATTTTCTTTTTTTTTTTACTCAACTGCCAGCTTGCACTGAGGATCGAGGTTTTTCTTTTTTCCCTTACTTCAGAAATCACAATCACCTTCTTCTTTCCTCTAAGCATATGAAAAGCTTTAATCCAAAAACTACAAGGTCATCTCTAATAAAGGCAAAACGACAATTGCAAGCATCAAAGCACCATGGATGGTGTAAACAATGGAGTTTTTTGATTATCTTTTTCTCAGTATGATTTTCAACATTTTCTTTATAAATCAATTTTATTTGAGGTGAGATATAGATTTGGTTTGATATTTTCTCTTTCTCCGCTACTTCTTCTTCTCCTTCTTCTTCACATATGGCTCGTTGCTTTGAGACTTTGAGTTCATGCTTCTCCTGGCTGGCTTTTCAATACCCTCTACGGGTTGCGGTTTTTTTCCGGCCACCGGCTCAAATCCCGGTTTTAAACGGCTCATTCCAGCTTGACCTTAAAAACGACTGAATGCTTTGAGATGGGCCGCCCTCCTCTCCGATCGACGGTCGGACCGGTTCAACCGTCCGGTCCGGTCCAGGCGTGAAAACATTGCTTTATACACAGTGAGAGAGGGTTATCTGTGAATGAGAACAATCCTATAGTGTACCCATGAAGTCTTCCTCTTCTTCTTCTCTCCCAAATTTCTTCTCTCTGATACTCTCGTTTGCACCTACCTTCACGCTCTCTTCTGGTAAAGTGGTTCTCATTGATGGTTTAAAAAACTACCATGAAATTAAACTTCCCAACGTTACAGGCCCTGAAAGCTTAGCCTTTGACTAAAATTTTTCAAGCAATTCTTATATATGCTTCAGTTGATCCTTTCCATTTGACTAAATAATTTATAATTTAGTCATTATTTATAACGCAAAGAAAAAATTTAAAATACAAATATGATTGAAAATCTAGAATGATATCTATCTTGTTTTTTGAATGATTTGTTTTTGTCAGGTTAAAACGAAAACCCCCTTCATCCTTTACAACTATTGTCGAACGTAATATTCAATCCACTATTAATCTGCGGAAAGTAGCAGGACATTGTGGACTTCAATTTTCTTATTGGCCAGTTCAAAAAAAGTTGCCAAATTCAAAGAAACTGGAGAATATATAAGAATTGCTGGGCCCGCCACCGAGTCAAGAGACCAATGAGATGCAAGCAACTCGTGATCATTTGACTTGACCTGTAAAATGGCGGTATCTGAAAGAGTATTTAATTAATTTCCTTGATACAACTTAACGTTCAAACCTTTATTTATAATATGCTCCGCCAATATATATTATAAAATCTTTTTTTCAATAGGCTTGTTCTTTTTTATGAAATCTCATTTGATTTTGTCTCAATAAATACATTTTTAATTCATTTTATTCTTATTTTCTCACATCATTTATTTATCATACATTTTTTCCCTCATCATTATTCTTTCTCTCTTACTTATTCATAAATAGAGACGTTTGTAAAAAATTATATTTTTTACATATTTATTATTTTTAACTAATTTTAATTATTTTTTAAAACCCCGTTATTCATTCGATGGACCTTATATATAGTGATGGTGACTTATGAATGAGTACTTGTGAATGAGAACAATCCTATACCGTTGCCATGAAGTCTTCCTCTTCTTCTTCTTCTTTCCCAAATTTCTTCTCTCTGTTACTCACATTTGCAGCTACCTTCACATTTTCTTCTGGTAAAGTGGTTCTCATTGATGGTTTGAAAAAGTACCATGAAATTAAACTCCCCATCAACGTTACAAGCCCTGAAAGCTTAGCCTTTGACTGTAATGGGGAGGGACCATATATTGGTGTATCAGACGGTAGAATTCTCAAATGGAGAGGATCAACTCACAAAGGTTGGATTGAGTTTGCTATCCCCTCACCACACAGGCAAGAATCTCAAAAATTTTCATATATATCAAACTATTCATGAATTTTGCGTTAAAGATTGTCAACACCCGTTTCCATTTCGATAATCAAAGAGTAATAACGACGGAATTCAATGGGCATACAGAAAAGTACAATTATACTGATAAAAATATTCATTTACAATCCCAACGTCGTTCGTATACAATTCCAATATTGTTCGACGACGGAAACAAAATACAGCGGAAGTTTTACTATTTACAAATTAACCAAAATACTGAGGCATAGACTAAAGCATAACCACGTTCATATCCTCGCCTCGGGACACGTGCCACTCACTTCTCGGCGACAACTTCTTTGCCCTTTTTCCCACTGGTACTCGCTGAGGTGTTTATTTAAAAATAGGGTGAGATTCCGAAGAATCTCCGTAGAGACATAATATCGTTCATAGAAAATGCGAAAAGTAAACATGTCATGCGCCAAGGTATGCACAAATTAATGAACAATATAAACACGTCATCGTCATGTATACATGAGTAGGGCCCAGCCCCACAATCTACACCGGTTGGACTTCTGCCAACTCCCAGTGTAAGTGCACCTCTGGCACTAACAGCCTCTCTCTAGGCAAATCATGTTATTAATAAAGTGCATTTACAAAACAATGGCATCCACACAATCACATAACTTATGGCATAGTGTATGAAGGATAATGTCCCTACCTCAAAGCTTTATAATCCTCTTTTAAATGTGCCTCGAAGAACGTGTCGTATCCGGCCTCTAAATCGGTCCTAAAATATTAAATGTACCAGAAATAGGTCATAACCTATCCAAGTATCATTTTAGACTATTCCATAGTGTTTATTGTGGTTATATTAGTCTATGGTGAAAATTTACAAAAATGCCCCCGGGAACCCGGCCCGGCCCCGCCGTACCCGGCCCGATGGCACGTTTTCCCAAAATTTTGACCAAAGCTATTCTGACTTATTTTCGCCCAAGGAATCCATTTCCGGGCTCGAAATCACCAAATTCACTGTCAAATTACGAAAATACCCTTGACAGCCCCTATTTAGGGATTTCAGTGGCATTTTCGTAATTATGCTTTTTCGGCCTCTACCGAAAAAGTGCCCAACTGTAACCCCACCTATTTTTGCCCACTGAGTCCAATGGAACCATTTATTTCATGAAAATCCAACTCCTTGTATCAGTTCTGGTCTGGCCGAAATATTGAAGGGAAAATAGAAAAATGAAGCTTTGTGTTTTAGCTTCCAAAACTTGTACTTTTCCACTTCTAATCCTTGATTAATTCATTTAAAAACTTCATAATCATGATTTAAAGGATTTTGGGCAGCATAACCCCTTAGGATTATGGCTTTTCCAATTTTACAACTTAACCAAAAATCACATAAATCAAACAACAATCACCAACAACAACTTCAATACACAAAGAAGTTGAGATTTTGGAGATTACCTCTTGATCCTTGGTGCTTCTCTCTCTAGAACGTCCTCTCTCTCCCCTCAACCTTGAGATTAGCTTGCTAACATGGTGATCCATAGAGAAAAAGAGATTAGAGAAGCTATTATGCAAGAGAGGAAGCTTTGAACACAAGAACAACAATACCTACCTTAGACTTCTTCCTCCTTGAGCTCTCCTCTTCTCTCTATCTCTCAAGCTTTCTCTCTTCCTCTTTCCCTTGTGCCTTGAACGAAATGTGTGTATGAAGGGGAAGAGAAGATATTTTATTAACCTTGTCATCTTTCTTCCTAGCCCTTGATTTCATCTATGATTGAGATTGCAACACCTTTCATGTACACCATCATTCCATTTTTGTGTACACTCAACCTTGCCATGCTTCCCTTTTGTGTACACTCAACCTCAATTATCATTTCCTTCTCCCTTGGTTAGTCAAAAACGTGCTCCCTCTTATGCTCCAACTAAATCAAGTGTTCCTTCCATTTACTCAAGTCAATTGGTGCAAAAGTTGGCCACCTAACCTTATGACATAAGTAAGGACTTATGACACAACAATTATCTCCATCATCTTTCATGTGGTGTTGACACTTGGCCTCATTGGATTTTGACACTTGTCTTCTCCTCCTTCATCCCTAAATTTCTCAAATAATTAAGAGAAAAAGGAAGATTACTTTATTTCTCAAATTTTCGGAATAATGCCAATTCTGGCAGATTTTCTGCCTTAATTTTGAAAAATCATAACTAATTTTGTAGACATCGTTTCGAGTCGATTCCAAAGCCTATGGAACCCTAATTGAGTCTAGTTTCAAGGGAAAATATGGAATTCTACTGGAAATGATCATATTATTCCCAGATTTTCAATCTTTAATCTCTGCTCCAGAAACTTTCCAGATTTTCTGGATCAACTTCAAAAATTCATATCTTTTTGTCTATAGCTTCAATTGAGTCATATGACCCATCAAATTAAAGCTTAGGATGTCTACTTTCACCCTATAAAATTTCATAATTTTTGGGCATCATTTGGTCTTCCAAAACTATATGACAATCTCACTGCCTCGCAGGCGATTTCACTGAAAACACTGTTCCACCTTCAATTTTCAATATTTAATTCTTTTGGCCTTAAATATTCACCATTTCATTGAATATATATAATAATTACAATATATTCTTGGTAAATAAAATTTGGGATGTTACAGTTCTCCCCCACTTAATTAAATTTCGTCCTCGAAATTTGCTACACTTATACATTCATGAATTCCAGGTAATGCTTCTTCATACTTTCTTCTGTTTCCCACGTAGCCTCTCTAGGCGATAACCCTCTCCAGACGACCTTGACAAATAAAATGCTCTTATTTCTGAGCTGTTTTTCCTGCCTATCAATGATTCGGTTGGGCATGACTTCATAAGTCAAGTATTCGTACAATTTCCATATCTTCGTACTCTATTACGTGTTCTGGATCAGGTTGTTACTTTTTCATTTGGGAACCATGAAAACGTCGTGTAGCTTGCTCAGACTCGGCGGCAAGTGATACGGTACGCACTTTGAGGTTTTACTCCTCCTTTGTGCATCAACAATGTCAGACTGATTAAATAGGAGTCCCACAGGAATCTCCATAATACCTGACTGCACTCAAAATTGGTGTTTCTCTATGCCGCGCCTTGGCCCTATTCCACTTGAATCATTCAGAGCCATAGAAACTTTTATCAAAACCCCTTTTATATGGAACTTATTACAACACACCATCATTGAGAGCCAACGCTCCTGTAGCTCTATTTTACAATTCAATGTCACAGTGACTGCACTCTAGGGTTCGTCATCACAGTGGCTGCACTCGCGGGTTAGTCATCACAGTGGCTGCACTCTAGGGTTTGTCATCACGGTGGCTCCACTCTAGGGTTCTGTCGTCATGGTGGCTCCACTCTAGGGCTTGTCGTCACGGTGGCTCCACTCTAGGGTTCTGTCGTCACGGTGGCTCCACTCTAGGGTTCTGTACTCGGTGCTTTACACAAACGCCCATACACCTGGTCAGCCCCCCTCCGGTCAGAATTTTCCTTAGGTAGCCCTCTCCGTTCAGATTTTACCATAGGTAGCCCTCTCCATTCAGATTTCACCGTAGGTAGCCCTCTCCGATCAGATTTCACCGTAGGTAGCCCTCTCTGTTCAGATTTCACCGTAGGTAGCCCTCTCCGATCAGATTTCACCGTAGGTAGCCCTCTCCGATCAGATTTCACCGTAGGTAGCCCTCTTCGATCAAAACTTTCAATCTTTGTGGTCGCAGTACAACTCTACAACTATGCCATAAAGGCAACATTTCCATATTCAAAGCAAACATTATTACCATCTGCTCAAGATTATGGATGGGATAGTTCGGTTCCTGAAGCTTCAGCTGACATGATGCATACGCCCTTAATCGGCTTACATCAATTCTCATCTCAATCAATGCCTGCTTGCATCCGGGACTCAATTCCCTTCCCAATCCATGCCATCTAGCATTAGTGAAGACAACAAAGGCTCACTATGGATCTGGGATTTTCAACGTTGGTACTTTAATAAATTTTCATCGTCAGCTCTCTGAAGCTCCTCTCACAATCATCATCCCATGCATAATGTTGAGTTCTGGGAAATTTTGATATAAACATCTCATCCTTTTTATTGTCACACCCCGCACTTCCCCAATCCCAGGGACTACGAGCAGACTACGAGCGTGGACTCATCAGGAATTTGCGGCCCCTCCAACTCAACCGCATTTCTTTTGCCTCCCGCAGCCTCGAACACACGACCCTGAGGGCATAAGATCGCGGTCCTGACTAAGGCTACTACCATTGAACTACTCATAATAATCAACAGGACTCAGAACACTGCGTATCACAATCACAGTTTTTGACCTTCTCAGTTTAGTACTGCTTCCACTTTAGTAGGGTCCCTTAGAATCCCTTGCCACGGCACTACTTGGCCCAAAAGTCTATCTTTTAAAAGTCAAATCCCACATTTGCTTACCCCATTAGTTGGATCCCATATGACCTTCGTAGTAACACTCCACCGTTCATAGAACATGCGATAATGGATATGCCTTGCACCATATAATGCAATATTATACTAACACATAACTCAGTTCAGTCGGAAATGTGTTCAGAGCCAACCATTGTTGCAACCCCTACATATTCCGTACCTCAGTCCTCGACTAGGCATATCAATATACCCAAAGGCACTGCCCGTAGGCATTATTCATCAGTGTACCCGAAGGCACTGCCCGTAGGCATTATTCATCAGTGTACCCGAAGGCACTGCATATCATACATATTGCAGAAGATGGCATATACAAAGCATATAAACATTCACAGTGTTTGGAGGATAGAGTTACTACATTGACCCTTCCTGGATAATATTGAATTTTTAATTTTCCCCTAGTCTGGGTTCTACTGCATCTCTCGCAGCTCATTACTATGATCCTTGATCATTACATACCACTTATTATCGATAATGCATAGCTCAGTGTACCCGTAGGTACTCAATTCAGTTCAGTGTACTCATAGGTACTCTATTCGATCTACCTATAGGCACTATGCATCAATTTCGGTAAGACTACCCCCTGTCAGTAAGCCCAATCCAGGCCCAAGGGACATGGTTCCTTACTATGTGGCTGGCAACAATGCCAACACGTCTCATATCAGAAGGATCTCTGCTCGCTACCGCTATCATCCCGATACTATTTTTTTTTCACTGCTTCCATAGGGACTTCCTTATTCTTACATTTCTGGGTAGAATTCCCATCGCCAAACACATCCTTGTAGTTGTCACTTTTGTCAGGACGCAAACTCAACAAGTTGTTCTACATCTCGATATTAATTCTGATACCATTATCAAAATTGTTACTACTGGCACTCTGATAACGTCATTACGTGTATCGATTCTTTGATCCAGCGCACTAGTCCCACTGATACTGCTGACTGGGCACTGGTACCCCTTAGCTTGTACTGATTCTATTGTCCTCTAATATCGTTAACACTATTCTGATACCGCTATTACAAGTGCGTCTATCATTTCCATATGTACAGGAACCACCAATACCATCAACTGGGTACTGGTACTACCTCTGCATGCATTAATAATACTGATACCATCCTGATACCACTGATATCATTCTGATACCACTGATACCATCCTGATACCATCCTGATACTATCGATACCACACTAGTATTATCTCCAGGTGCACCAGTACCACCGATACTACATCTGGGTACTGATACTGCCTCTGCATGTACTAATAGTACTAATTCCTGTTACTTCTGATACCATCCTGATATCACTGATATCATCCTGATACCACTGCTACCATCATGATATCATCTCCAAGTGTACTAGTACTACCGATACTACAATCTGAGTACTGATATCACCTCTAAGTACCCTGATACCCCATTCCGTGATGTCGCAGTTACCGTCTCGATACCGCTCTGTCACGAAACTGCTCCCTTGGTCTCCTCGTCTCTACACCGTCAACGAATGCTAAGTACCGTCTCCCGGGGTATCGTGCTCCTGCAGTGCCCTGCGACACTTGGCCTTGAAAAAGTATGACAACTCCATGTTTGGATATATGTTATATGGCACCTGTACCGGCTCTATCTGAGACTCGCGGTCACTCGCCTCATCCGATGGAATCTCCTCTGGTTCGCAGTCAGAATCCCACTCTGGTACTCCTCTAGCACATCTTCGGTCTCGCCAACCTCTGTCACTCCTAGGGATGTCAGCCTTGGCTCCGGACTGTACACGAGCAATCTCGGCACGTTCTTCCGTGCTGTGTATCGATACGCATACCGTCGTATTCAAAGTGGTTGATCATTAGCCCTCTGTCCGGAACACGCTGGTTCACCATCATTTCGCTGTCACTATCCACGATCACGATCATCGGCTCACTCGGACCATCTATGAATATAGGCGCACTCGAACTATCCATGATGTCCTCTCGCCGTGCAAACAAAAGCTTATCAGTATACAATTCTGATAATGCCAGAACCGCTTATTAGCTCTGATACCAAAAATGTCAACACCCGTTTCCATTTCGATAATCAAAGAGTAATAACGACGGAATTCAATGGGCATACAGAAAAGTACAATTATACTGATAAAAATATTCATTTACAATCCCAACGTCGTTCGTATACAATTCCAATATTGTTCGACGACGGAAACAAAATACAGCGGAAGTTTTACTATTTACAAATTAACCAAAATACTGAGGCATAGACTAAAGCATAACCACGTTCATATCCTCGCCTCGGGACACGTGCCACTCACTTCTCGGCGACAACTTCTTTGCCCTTTTTCCCACTGGTACTCGCTGAGGTGTTTATTTAAAAATAGGGTGAGATTCCGAAGAATCTCCGTAGAGACATAATATCGTTCATAGAAAATGCGAAAAGTAAACATGTCATGCGCCAAGGTATGCACAAATTAATGAACAATATAAACACGTCATCGTCATGTATACATGAGTAGGGCCCAGCCCCACAATCTACACCGGTTGGACTTCTGCCAACTCCCAGTGTAAGTGCACCTCTGGCACTAACAGCCTCTCTCTAGGCAAATCATGTTATTAATAAAGTGCATTTACAAAACAATGGCATCCACACAATCACATAACTTATGGCATAGTGTATGAAGGATAATGTCCCTACCTCAAAGCTTTATAATCCTCTTTTAAATGTGCCTCGAAGAACGTGTCGTATCCGGCCTCTAAATCGGTCCTAAAATATTAAATGTACCAGAAATAGGTCATAACCTATCCAAGTATCATTTTAGACTATTCCATAGTGTTTATTGTGGTTATATTAGTCTATGGTGAAAATTTACAAAAATGCCCCCGGGAACCCGGCCCGGCCCCGCCGTACCCGGCCCGATGGCACGTTTTCCCAAAATTTTGACCAAAGCTATTCTGACTTATTTTCGCCCAAGGAATCCATTTCCGGGCTCGAAATCACCAAATTCACTGTCAAATTACGAAAATACCCTTGACAGCCCCTATTTAGGGATTTCAGTGGCATTTTCGTAATTATGCTTTTTCGGCCTCTACCGAAAAAGTGCCCAACTGTAACCCCACCTATTTTTGCCCACTGAGTCCAATGGAACCATTTATTTCATGAAAATCCAACTCCTTGTATCAGTTCTGGTCTGGCCGAAATATTGAAGGGAAAATAGAAAAATGAAGCTTTGTGTTTTAGCTTCCAAAACTTGTACTTTTCCACTTCTAATCCTTGATTAATTCATTTAAAAACTTCATAATCATGATTTAAAGGATTTTGGGCAGCATAACCCCTTAGGATTATGGCTTTTCCAATTTTACAACTTAACCAAAAATCACATAAATCAAACAACAATCACCAACAACAACTTCAATACACAAAGAAGTTGAGATTTTGGAGATTACCTCTTGATCCTTGGTGCTTCTCTCTCTAGAACGTCCTCTCTCTCCCCTCAACCTTGAGATTAGCTTGCTAACATGGTGATCCATAGAGAAAAAGAGATTAGAGAAGCTATTATGCAAGAGAGGAAGCTTTGAACACAAGAACAACAATACCTACCTTAGACTTCTTCCTCCTTGAGCTCTCCTCTTCTCTCTATCTCTCAAGCTTTCTCTCTTCCTCTTTCCCTTGTGCCTTGAACGAAATGTGTGTATGAAGGGGAAGAGAAGATATTTTATTAACCTTGTCATCTTTCTTCCTAGCCCTTGATTTCATCTATGATTGAGATTGCAACACCTTTCATGTACACCATCATTCCATTTTTGTGTACACTCAACCTTGCCATGCTTCCCTTTTGTGTACACTCAACCTCAATTATCATTTCCTTCTCCCTTGGTTAGTCAAAAACGTGCTCCCTCTTATGCTCCAACTAAATCAAGTGTTCCTTCCATTTACTCAAGTCAATTGGTGCAAAAGTTGGCCACCTAACCTTATGACATAAGTAAGGACTTATGACACAACAATTATCTCCATCATCTTTCATGTGGTGTTGACACTTGGCCTCATTGGATTTTGACACTTGTCTTCTTCTCCTTCATCCCTAAATTTCTCAAATAATTAAGAGAAAAAGGAAGATTACTTTATTTCTCAAATTTTCGGAATAATGCCAATTCTGGCAGATTTTCTGCCTTAATTTTGAAAAATCATAACTAATTTTGTAGACATCGTTTCGAGTCGATTCCAAAGCCTATGGAACCCTCATTGAGTCTAGTTTCAAGGGAAAATATGGAATTCTACTGGAAATGATCATATTATTCCCAGATTTTCAATCTTTAATCTCTGCTCCAGAAACTTTCCAGATTTTCTGGATCAACTTCAAAAATTCATATCTTTTTGTCTATAGCTTCAATTGAGTCATATGACCCATCAAATTAAAGCTTAGGATGTCTGCTTTCACCCTATAAAATTTCATAATTTTTGGGCATCATTTGGTCTTCCAAAACTATATGACAATCTCACTGCCTCGCAGGCGATTTCACTGAAAACACTGTTCCACCTTCAATTTTCAATATTTAATTCTTTTGGCCTTAAATATTCACCATTTCATTGAATATATATAATAATTACAATATATTCTTGGTAAATAAAATTTGGGATGTTACAAAGATGATCTCTAATATGTGGAAATCTACATTGAGTTTGAATCCTATAGAACAGTTTATCAACTTCGAAAACTCAGTGTACATGCAGTTTCTTGGTTTTTACTGAAAACGTGTTTCATTCTAAATGTTTGATTATATTATAGGGACAGGAAACTATGTGATGGATCAACAAATACAAACAACGATCCTACATGTGGAAAGCCATCAGGAATCAAATTTGACATGAAAACATGCGATCTTTACATAGCAGATGCATACCTTGGCCTCCTAATGGTTGGCCCTCGTGGTGGTGTGGCCAAGCAACTAGCCATTTCTCCTTCTGATGGAGGTGCTCCCTTCAAATTCCTAAATGGCTTGGATGTTGATGACCAAACTGGTGTGGTTTATTTCTCAGACAGTAGCACTGTGTATCAAAGAAGGTATTCTTTATTCCTCTTCTTGCCTTGAAATTCCATAGGTGTCTATGGGAAGTGGGAACCGTTTCCCTACAAAGCTAAGCTTTTAGCTTAATAGGGAAAGGTAATTAGATCTGAGCCGTTTAAATATGAATTTTTTAAAATGATGATTGTTTAAATAAAAAATCATTTTTTAAAAGACTAGTAGAGATGAAATTATCTTTATTTTAAATTCTATATCCATTAAAATATTTTTTTTAAAAAAATATAGATTTTAAAAAACTTAGATCTGGACAGTCTAAATCAGATCTAAAGGCCTAAATCTAATGAGCTCTCTGTACTAAGCTTTTTTGTATAGTGGAGAAACCAGTTCCAGGCGGTATATATCTGTGTTTCTAAATCGGGCTTTTTGGTCAACACTTTTTGAGATGTCAAAGGTCGTTCTTTTAAAGAGTCTTTGTTTATTGATTTGTGATATGTTTGGTTAACATACTTTTTGAAGTACATTACATATTTGCGGAAGTAAAAGCTTCCTCCTCCCACAAACTAATGTGTTTGGTTTTCAGTTTTGTCAGTTTGTCAAAAGTTCATTTGCTAAAATTCATTTAGGTAAAAGTTAGTTATTGTAATAGGATTTATATTTGGATTATATTTTTTCAACAAGTCAGTTTGATAAATTGAAAGTTGTTTAGATTATATGTAATAAAAAGTATTTTTAAATGTATAATTACTAAAAAATTTGTTCAAAAATTTTATATGTTGAATAATGTATATAATTAAAAAATGTATAAATAACATAAAATTTTTAAAATTTTTCACTTGTTTTTTTTGGTACATAAATTTTTCACTTGTTGAGAAAAAAAATAAAACATATATGACCGGTAGACTGTGATCTCTAGAGGGAGGGGAAAATGTACGGTGTGGATGAGGGGTAGCAACTCACATGGAAAAAATGGGTGGTTAAGAATTTAACTCCTCTAATAAATGCACCACCATCCAAAAAAGGAAAAACAAGTCAAACTTCCCTTTAGAGAAATGACTTACATATCTACTATAATAAGCATTTGGCAGGGAAAAATAAACTTTTTATACCTTTTGAAAAAAACTAGTACGAGTTTATTTTTGAGTTAGCAAAAGGACTTTTGGATTGTTAGAAGTTGAAATCTAACAGATCCTAATAACTTCTTGGAAACTAGACTTTATAACCAAAAGTTTTTTTAGAAGCCAAATATACATGAATCATTATATATGTATAATGAAAGGTTAGAAAGATTTATAGACTTCATTGATGAGACTAGGAGGTTTATTCCTAGGGATTGGCATGTATAATGATTCATCATAGAAGTAGAGAGGAAATTTGTCTCGCTGATCATTTCGTTAAGATTTCTCATAAATGACTGATAACTTTTATATCCTTGATCAACCATGGAGAGTGATGAAGGAGTTTAAGATTTCATTTTTTTTAACCAATCATTTTTGGTATATATTCAGTATTTATTCATTTGTATTTCATTTATGTGAAAGGCAAGCGATAACGATACTCCAAAAAGGAGATAAGACAGGAAGATTATTTAAATATGATCCAAGTAGCAAGAAAGTAGAGACCTTGCTTCAAGGCTTGGCATTTGCAAATGGTGTGGCTTTGAACAAAGATGGCTCATTCCTTCTATTAGCAGAAACAAGTTCAAGGACTATCACCAAGTTCTGGCTCGAAGGCTCGAAGGCTTACACTTCAGAACTCTATGCAAAACTTGAGAGACTACCAGATAACATAAAGAGAAACAAGAATGGAGATTTCTGGGTGGGACTAATTAGTAACAGAACAACATCAGTTCACACTCAGAAATTAGGGGAAGACCCAGTGGGAGTGAAGTTGAATTCGAAGAGAAAGATTTTGGAGATTTTGGATGGAAGAGGAGGTCCTCAGCTTGAAATTATCAGCGAAGTTCTAGAACATCATGGGAGGCTATGGATTGGATCCTCTGTCAATTCCTATGTAGCTGCAATTAAACCATAATTACTTCGATGGGAAATTTGATGAAAAGTCCCTATTTAAAAAGTTTATTGGCAAAAAAGACCTGATATGTTTTTATACAAAAGAAGTGCTACAAAATTTTATGCATGAAAGATACTAGTACTTAAATTCATGTCTTTTTGGCTAATAAAATTTTTAAACAAGGTCTTTTTCACCGTTTTTTCCTACTTTTTAAATCAGTGATATTCTTCCCTCAAGATACTATGAATAAATTTTTAGTCAAATGATTATGTGGTGCTACTAAATAAAGGCAGTCTATTAGTTTTATAAGTTTTTATGAGTATTTTATTCCAATTCCTATCTTAGTTGTTTTGTAATTTTTTAAAAATATCAGTTACATCATGTTAATCCCCAACCTATGAATCTTCAATTTCTGTTCATCTCTTCTTCTTCTTCCTCTTCTTCTTCTTCTTCCTCCTCCTCCTCCTCCTCTTCTTCTTGAGCTCGTGCATATAGGGAAATTGTGGTAAAGGTATCTAGGACTCACCGTTTGATTAATTCCTCTTGCCCGCCTCAAATTCAAGGGAAAAAAAATCCTCAAACACCCTCCCTCTATTTTTCACATTAGAGGTGTTAGTCCCTGCTCTTTAGAATATGCAAGTGTCAAAACAGAGTAATAAATAAACATAAATCATTAGCACAAAATTCCCTTTTTAGACCGTCATATTTAGACCGGTTCTAGCGGATAAGGTTTTAAAAATTTGACCGGTGGCAATTTTGTAAATATATAGAACTTCTAAGACCGCATCTAAACATAACTGGTCTTAAAAAATTTATCTAGACCGGTTTTAAAAAAACCGGTCTTAAAATATAAAAATATTTTAAAATGTAAAATTTTTTTTAACTTTTAAGACCGCTTATTAAGTAAACCGGTATTAAATAAAAACTTATCTTAACCGATTATAAATAAACCAGTCTTAAAATATGAAAATATTTTAAACTTTAAACATTTTTAACTTTTAAGACCGGTTCTTATGAAAACCGGTCTTAAATATTTATTTAAGACCAGTTTTCATAGAAACCGGTCTTAAAAGTTAAAAAATTTTTAAATCATTTTTCCCCCATTTTAAGACTGGTTTTAATGGACAATCGGTCTAAAAAGTGAGATATTTCGGCATATTTTCACTCCCGCGCGCCCAAATCTTGGGCTCTGAACCCTTTCTTCTCTTGTCGCCATTTTTGTGTAAGCTCTGTTGCTGCTTGTTCTGAACTCCTCCATCGCTCCCCGTTCCTCTTTTGCTCTACTTTCCTCCATCATTAACGTTGTCGTTGTTGTGTTCCTCGTCGCTGTTCTTTGATCATCGTTACTCTCTTTCGCCGCTACCTCTATTCTCCGCAATGACCATTCTTCTCTTCCATGACTTCCCTTTGCCATCGTGACTTTGGGTAGAAGCTCACTCCTTGGTCTTCAATCAAGTTAGTGTTCTGTTAATTAAAGCCCTCAACTTTCAGCTTGTATTTGTTATTTTCAACAATATTAACTCTGACATTATATAGTGGTTAGACACGAAATAATTGCAGAAAAATTTAATTAAGGTTAAAGGTTAAAGGGAAAACTGTGTGATCGATGACTTTATTACTATATATGTTTTTCTTGTTTTAGACCAAAAGTAAATAAGGTGCTCTCTGACTTGTGATAGTTGGCTTGGAGTAATACCATTCTAAGTTTAATTTTGTTTTAATTTAGTGTGATTGTTTGATTGTCAGTGTTTAGTGTGATTGTTTGATTCAAAGTTCTGTTTTTTTTACTATTTTCAAATGGTGCATGTTAAAATTCGTTGAACTCTCTAAAACTCTATGGTGGTTGTTTTCTTGTCTATCCTTTTGTTGTTGGATATAGAGTGCTACAAGTGTTGAGATATATATGGATCATAGTTGGATAAAAGCTAAACGAACGAATGTTGAATATGATAATGGGGTGAAGGGTTTTTAAGACTTCACTAGAAGAAATATCGATGATGGTAGTGGGAAGTTTTATTTCCCTTGTGTAGTATGTTTGAATGAGAAGCGACTAAGTGATGTAGATATATATACACATTTAATTTGTGAAGGATTTTGTAAGAGTTATACAATATGGGTATGGCATGGTGAAGAATTAGAAATGCCAAGTTCATCTAAATAGGGGGAGTGGGCTTTGATGATAACAACACAGATACGGATGATCGGATAGAGGATATTATTCGTGATATAGGAAAAGAGGCTTTTGAGCAATCACATGCATATGGTAATATGTGCAATGATGTTGAGACACCGCTATACCCAGGGTGTCAAAAATACCAATTGTTGAAAGCAGTATTGAAATTGGTAAGCTTGAAAGCACGGCATAGATGGAGCGACAAGAGTTTTTTAGAAATGTTTGAGGCTTTTAAGGACATGCTTCCAGATGATAATGTGTTGCCTTCTTGATACTATGATGCTAAGAAAATACTTTGTCTACTAGGGATGAAGTATAAAAAGATTCATGCATGCCCTAATGATTGTATATTGTATAAAAAAGAGTATGAAGGGGAACAACAATGTCTGATATGTGAAACCTTGAGGTACAAATCAAATAACGCCCTTGCAAAAGTGTCGTGGTATCTTCCAGTCATACCAAGGTTCAAGCGCTTGTTTGCTAATGAAAACGATGCAAAGAATTTGAGATGATATATGGATGAGAGGATATCTGATGGAAAGCTTCGACATCTGGTTGATTCTTCTTAATGTAAGAAAATCGATTAATTATTTCCTACCTTCTGTGAAGAACCTAGGAACCTTAGGCTTGGGCTTAGCACAGATGACATGAATCCTTTTGGTAGCCTGAGTAGTATACATAGTTTATGGCCTGCTCTGTTGGTAATTTACAACTTATCTCCTCTGTTACGCATGAAACAAAAGTACATCATGCTGTCTATGTTGATTTCGGGACCAAAATAACCTGAAAATGACATAGATGTTTACTTAAAACCCTTGATCAAAGACTTGAAAGAGTTGTGGGACGAAGATGTTGATGTTTTTGATGCGAACAAGAAGGAGATTTTTAAAATGCGATCCTTGATCTTTTGTACTGTAAATGACTTCTCTGCATATGGAAACTTGTTAGGATATAGTGTTAAAGGCCATAAAGTATGTCCGATTTGTGAAGAAAGAACATGCTACCATCAACTTCAACATGGAAGAAAGCCAGTTTATCTTGGCCATAGGAGATTTCTTAGACGATGCCACCCATATTGTAAATTAAAGAAAGCTTCTTTTGGTAGACAAGAGTTTGAAGATGCTCCGAAGGCATTGACTGGGGAGCAAGTTTATGAAAAGGTGAAAAATATCAATGTTATCTTTGGTAAGACTACAAAGAATAGTAATGAAAAAAATAAATGGAAAAAGAGGTCTGTTTTCTTCAATCTTCTTTATTGGCCTAATCTTGATGTCAGACACTGTATTGATTTCATGCATGTGGAGAAAAATGTATGTGATAGTATTGTTGGGACACTCTTAACATACAAGGTAGTTCTAAGGATGGCGTGAAGGTAATATTAGATTTGCAAGAAATAGGGATACAAGAAGACTTGCATCCAAAGCCATATGGTAAGAGAACTTTTTATCCTCCAACTGCTCATACTTTGTCTAAGGATGAGAAAAGAAGCTTTTGTGAGTGTTTACATAGCATAAAAGTTCCTTCAGGGTATTCTTCAAATTTAAGGAAGCTTGTGTCGATGAAAAATTTGAAGTTAATAGGGTTAAAGTCTCATGATTGTCATGTCTTAATGCAACAACTACTCCCAGTAGCTATTCGTGGCATTGCCGAATATGACCTTCAATATATTTTGACTAGACTTTGTTTCTTTTTCAATGCTATTTGTAAAGTCATTGAGACAGAAAAATTAGATGAACTGGAAAATGAAGGATATCTGATATTGTACCAGCTTGAGAAGCTTTTTCTTCCTTCTTTTTTTGACATCATGGTACATCTAATTGTTCATCTAGTAAGGAAGATAAAGTTGTGTGGCCCTATCTATTTACGGTGGATGTATCCAATTGAAAAAACTATGAAAATCCTAAAAGGGTATGTGAAGAATGCAAATCGGCCTGAAGCATCTATAGTTCAGAAATATGTTTCTGAAGAAGTCATGGAGTTTTGTCAAGATTACTTGTCAAATGTAAGACATATTGAGCTTCCTGAAAGTCATGATGAAGAAGGGGGTAGACGTGAGGCTACAGTAAAAACTAAAAAGTGTTGATTCTGATGAATTGCAACAAATTCACTTGTACATCTTGAATAATGTTGATGAAGTTTAAGATTACATTAAATCTCATAAAGATATTATCCGGAAAGAAAATAGTTGAATGAGCGAACAAAATTTAATTAGGGAGCATAACAAAACTTTTGCACATTGGTTCAAACAAAAGGTTGATGGAGAAGAATGTGTTTCTGATACAATTAAATGGTTAGTACGTGGTCCTGAGGTTGATGTCATAACTTGGCCTTCATTTATGATAAATGGTCATACGTTTTACACGAAGTCCCTTGATGATAGGAGCACCGTCCAGAACAGTGGGGTTATGTTAGTTGCTAAATCTATGCACTTCTCTAGTTCAAAAGATAAGAACCTTAGATTGGCAACAATACCTTGTTATGGGGTTATTGAAGAGATTTGGGTGGTTGATTATATTAAAATTAAATTTCCCATTTTCAAATGCAAGTGGGTTGATGTCAACAATGGTGTGATGATTGATCAGTTGGGATTTACATTAGTTGATCTGATTAGTAGAAGTTTTGGAGATGAACTTTTTATTATGACATATCAAGTGAAACAAGTGTTCTATGTTACCGATCAAGCAAATAAAATGTGGTCTATAGCTCTCCAAGGAAAAAAATGTCATTGATATTAATCAGGAAAGTCGTTCAATGAATGATCTTCTTGAGACGCCTTCTTTTTCTTGGGGTCTACCAAAATTGAACGAAGAAGATGAAGCAGACAATGAACACGGCATAAGAAACGATCATCATGAAGGGATATGGGAGGATATCCCTTTATAACACTACTTTGAAGGTTAGTTAGCTAAAATAATTATCATGTATATTGTTGTTGGTATATATATAAAACTACTTTTTTTGTTGTCGTCACAGGAAAATGAAGCAAATGAGATGTCTTAGCTAGGACCGAGCTTAATCTATGCACATATTAGGTCATAATGGAGAAATAAACACTCTTAGAGGCAACATGAACTGGTATGCTGTGAATCAATGTTGTTACAAACTTGTACTGTTTTATTATTTAGAAACTAGAAGAATAACTATTTTTTGCATGCATATTTAAATTCATATAGGATGAAGGCACGTGAGGGCCTACTCAAATGCAAAGAGTGAGCTTAATTTGTCTGAGTCTGAGTTAAAGGGTCTGTTGCCTATTGTTAATGCTTTTTTTTCCAAGGCCTATTGTTGATGATAATTCATCTGATTTAGGTAGTTCTAATTTTTAATTTCCATCTATGCTACTACATGTATATCAACAGATATGGGTGAATCTATGTCTACTTACGTTTTGGATTGTCATGTATGTGATTTGTATAAGATGTTTGTTAAAATGTGTAAGAGAAGAATTTATTTGGATGTCATTGAAATAACCGCTGAGTGAAATGTAAAACAGGGGAAATGGTTTGCTGGGTAAATCTTTTAAAAGGAACAATTTTTTTTTTAACAAAAAGCTTTTAAGACCAGTTCTATTAAAAAGCGGTCTTAAAAGTAACTTTTAAGACCCGTTTTTCAAAAAACCGGTCTTAAAAGTTACTTTTAAGACCGGTTTTTAATAGAACCAATTTTAAAAATTAGACCCTTTTAGACCTGTTATATCTAAAACCGGTCTCGGTTTAAAAAGTTGAACTTTTTAGACTCGTTTATTGGATAATTAGTCTAAAAATAATTATTTTAAGACCGGTTTCATAAATAACCGGTCTTGAAATTTTTTTCAAGACTGGTTCTATAACCGGCCTAAAAAGTAGCAAACTTTTAAGATTGACTGTATCAAGATCGGATTTGCAACCGGTCTAAAATGTTATTTTTAACTGGTCTTAAAACTGAATTTTCCACTAATGAATAAAGATTATGCTGTAATTTATGTGTATAAACCTTACAACTTTCTAGTAGTATGAAACTGAAAAAGGTGCTACTGGTATTTTTCTAATCCCACTTATATTTTTCTAAACCATTACGGCTAAGTTTGACACTTTAACATAGAAGTGAACATAAACCCCCTTGATGCAATCATAAAAAAACAAAGAAAGAGAAAGAAAAATGAATATAAAGCAATTACCTTTCTAAAAATAACATCTTAACACTTTATTGCATCTTAACACTTTATTCCAGCACAATCAAGCCGGTAGAAGAAGAATAAGAGAAATGTTTAATCGCTGTTTCAAATATAAATAAGTAACACAGTAATATAAAAAAATAGAAATAAATGTGGTTGTATTCATATAGCTCTTGGAGGCTTTTCCAATAATGCAGAGAGGTAAACCTCATCCTTTGACTTTGGAGATATAGCCCACTTATGCTTCTTGTACCTCAGTTGTAAAAACATGTAAACATAGTCATCCAAATCCTTTTTGCTACAAAAGAACCTGTCTATCCATAACAACCCTCCAGGTCTGAGGATCCTGTCCCAATCATAAAGGACAAAGTCCAAGAGCAAAAGGTCAATCCAACCATCAAGGAATCCACCAGTGTGAATCAGATCCAAAGTGTTATCAAACAATGGAAGCCTCTGATTCAAAGTGACATAAAGAGGAATCAAACCCCTTAAAGCTATCATCTCATTGAAAGGTGCCCCTAAATTTAAAGCAGTGGTCACAATAGTCACATTATGTTCCCTCATTCTTGCAGCAAAAGTCCCAGTTCCTATCCCAAAATCTAAACCAATCCTTGTTTCCCCAGGCTTAATACTTAGAACATCAGTTATCAGAAAATCTGCTAAAACTGAACTATTTGTGACCCATTTCAGCTTTTCCCTTTCCATCTCAAAACAACCAACACATTTGGAATAACCCCTTTTGGGGTTTTTGCTCGATAAGCAGAGAAAATTTCTGCATTGATAATTCCCCCACCGCACATTCCTATCATCAGGTAGCTTCCAAAGTGACTCATTTATAGGGTAGGGCTTTTGGTATACCTTTGAAGCTCTTGTTAAACATCTTCTTCTAGGCAAAGGGTCACACCCATTGAGCATAAGTTTCTGAGCTAAATTCCAATCATCATCACAATAGGACCCAATATCATAGTCCATGTATTGCTCTAGATCCTTCTTGTGTAGGACACATGCATGCCCTATTGTGTTATAAACCCTCTCTGAACCCAACACATTGAGCTTCACTTCTTCTCTGTTCTCCTTTGGGGTTATGTACTTTCTGATCTCCTCTGTGATGAAGAAATTGATCAAAGGGTCTTCTTTTATTGCAGAGTCATTTCTGATTCCTTCAGATTTTGGAAGCCTGATCAGTCTGAGAGCAACATTGGAAGCATGAAGGGGTTTGAGTATTTCTTCCTCCAAGTACTTCTTGTCCAATATTATGGCCTTGTCTTTCTCCATTTCCTGTGATTTTGTCTCAAGCTTGGCTTGTAAAGTTTCAAACTTTTCCAGCACTTCTTCAACTCTGTCAGATAGTGATTTTGTGTCAAAACCTTCAAAAACTTGCTTGGAATTGTAGAAACTGTGGCATAGATCTGAATTGTTGAAGAAAAAACCAGCATAGTAGAATCTTATGAGGCTTGAAATGCTTACTAATATAACCATACCTCCCAAAATTATCTGCAGAAAACCCATTATTCTGGTTAGTTTGCATCTGGGAAGGCATGACCTCCCCATTGGGATCTCTGAGGAGAAGAATGAAGAATAAGAATGAAAATCAAAACAAACAAGAAAAGTGGCAAATGAAAGTAATGATTTTTTTGAAGATTTTAGGGAGTTGAAGGCTTGAAGCTTATTGCCTTATTCATAAGCTAAAGTCATCAATCTTTGATAAATAAATTGATCATTGCAATTGGGTGTCTTGAGTTTGCTTCTCTAGCTAAAAAGTTAATAATTCTGTATTTATAAAAGAAAATTTAATTCCAACTTTGATTTGAGATTACAATTAATTGTACTGAATGGATCTGGAGCATGCCAAATAAAAAAGGGGCCTTTTTTCAAGTTATTTAAATATTTTAAGATATAAAATCAATTTAAAAAAACATAATATGATAATTCTGTCTATCTTCAGGCTATTCATATCAAATTTAGGTTGTTTTGTGTTATTTGTTAACCATTAATCTAAATTATACTTGCTGAAAATTATAGTCAACTTTTTAATTTTACTCATCCCATCTTGAAGTAGGGAAAAATCATTCTATTTCTTTCAAAATTATATAAAAATTTAACATTTAAACCATGAGTGAAACAGATCAATATGAACATTGCTTATCCATGCTCAAAATGAGTACAAGATGAACTTTTGATTGATATTTAATTTTAATAACTTAAATGAGGTTTATGAATAAATTTTGGAATTCTATATATGGTGAAAAGTTTTCTGTTTTTAAATAAAAAATGTAAATCCTAATCCTATCTTTCTTGAATTTGGTATAGTTCTTGTCAGGATCTTCATCCTCTTTTCTGATGAATTTGATGATATATCCTTTTCTCATGACAATAAATTTAATAATGAATCAAACAAAGTATAAAAAGGTGAACTGAACTATATACTATTTTAGCGTCATTGAAAAAAATAGAAAATACTAAATTGTAAAATATAGACAATAAGTCAAACTTGGCACATGCTTCTTCCGTGACTGAAATCAAAGTTTGTGCTAGAAAAATGCTAGAAACTATATGAGATCCAGTTCGAGTGGAGGGAACATCTTAATTTGCAAGCAATACCACATGAAATTTGTAATATTTTACAACTTGCAATTGATTGCACATATTGCTCGTCAAGGTAGTGTATGCATGAATCCATAATCAATAAAATTAATGAATTTTACCTAAATAATTGTTTAATTTTCATTTCAAAATCAAAGTAAAGGTCAGAAAATTTAAGAAAATTAATATTCTGAAAAAACAAATCACTAAAAAAATTGCTCATGAATCCCAAATTAAAAAATTAAATACATATAGATCCCTTTAATTTCATGTAACACTAATACAAGTCTCAAGGGAATTAATATTTACAAGTTTTACATGTGAATAACGCAAAAATATGAAAATTTAACTTGTAAATATCATATTATTAAATTTGACCAGCAAATAACGTAATTTGGTTTATAAATATTAAATCTCTTGGGTTTTATCAGTATTAAATAAAATTTGCAGAATCTAATCTATTTTAATTTTATCATCAGGGACTATTGGTAATTTTCCCAAAACCAATATACAAAAACTTAAATAAAACTGTAAAAGTGTGTATCATTATGGCTACTATAAACGCGTGTTCAAAGCTTTTTTTTTTTTTTTTTTTTTTTTTTGGTACAAAAGAAGGCTTATAGCCTACAGACTAGTAAAATCAGCTACTGGGGAAGTGACTCCCATACAATCATTAAGAACCAGAGTCCGCAAAAACGCAGGACAACTAACAAAGTGAGAGGTAGTGGTTAGACCATTTTTTGCAAGTGAGTCTGCCACCAAGTTGCACTCTCTTGGGATATAGCATAATTTAATCTCCCAGGGATAGTTGAGGAGTTGTTGGATCTGGAGTAATAGTAAACTGCACCGAGAATCCATATTACTTGAAAGAAGCATGTCAACAAGCTGCTTTGCATCTGATTCTACGATGACCTGTTTGAAGCCAAGGTCCCAAATCATACGAAGACCCTAAAGTAAAGCCCATTGCTCCGCCTCCAGTACACTACAATATCCCAAACTGTGCGAGTAGCCACTGATCCAGGAACCATGGTGGTCTCTCAACACTCCCCCACACCCAGCCTTATATTGGGAGAGGGAAACCGCCCCATCCACATTAAGCTTAACCCAATCAGTTGTTGGAGGATGCCACCTTATCTGTAAATCATTGTTGGGAATCATATTATCCAATTCTTGAGTAATAACATACTTCTTCCATGTCTGCCTAATAACAGTATATGGATCTGCTGGTTTCAAGAATTCATCTTCAAATATATCCCGGTTCCTCCATTTCCACAGGGACCATATAGAGACACCCCATAACATATGCCAATTATCCTCAGTATTCACTTCCAAATTTTGTTGTAGGTTCAGAGCAAACCAATCACATAATGGGGCAGCATAGAAGCTTGGTAGATGTCTTGGATGGACTAGTTTGCTCCATATCTGTCTAGCATAATTACAGTCCCTCAGAATATGCATTAAATCCTCTGCCTCATGCTTACACCAGTTACAGTCTGCTCGTTGAGAGGACCATCTGCTTCGCCATAAATTAGTAGGCAGCCTATTATGGAAAGCCAACCACATGAAAGTGCGAATACGTTCTGCTCCCTCCCATTTCCAGATCTTTTTATAGACAGAGCCATGAATGGATGAAGGTGGTGGTTCAAGTAGGTAATATGCGCTCTTAACTGTGAAAGACCTATCAGAAGTTGCATTCCATGCTATCACATCATTTCCAGCATTTTCTATAGGAGGGACCGTAGCAATTAATTTTCTAATAACCGAGCTAGGGACAATGACAGATAATTTATGAAAATCCCAACTTCCTAAAGTTGCCCATTCGCAAACCTTACTGTTTTCTTCCTCCAAAGTTAGAGGTCGGATACACAATTCTTTAATGCTCTTGTCTGCAAACAACCAGCAATCCGTAAAGAAGCTTGTTGTCTTCCCATCTCTGATATGCCATCTAGTCCATAAGTTAATTAGCTCTTGTTGCTGTGAAAGGAATTTCCAGAGAGCAGAATCACTACTTCTAGCTTCTAATAAATTGACCTCATTTCTCATTACGTATTTGTGCAACAATATATCACACCACAGTCCCTTTTCACCACTTACCATTTTCCACGCTGCCTTGGCGCCACACGCATTATTAAAGGCTGATAACCTTTTTAAACCGAGTCCCCCATGAAGTTTTGGCTGCACAATCTTATCCCATCCAATTGGATAGTAAGCATGAGAACCTTGACTCTGTCCCCAAATAAAATTCCTTTGCAATCTCTCCACCTCTTGACATACTGTAGAAGGAATTTTAGAGACTTGCATTGAATATGTTGGGATAGAACTTAGTACTGAATTGGCCAAAGTTATCCTTCCAGCCAATATGAGACTATTGGATTTCCAATTTAATAACTTCGATTTAACCTTGTCAATTATATATTGGTAGGTCTCTGTTGGTTTTCTCCCTCTGGAAATCAGAACTCCAAGGTACTTGCCAATCTCAATAGAAATTTTCATTCCTATTATATTGCAAATATCTCTTCTAGTTTCTCTATGCACCCGAGGGGAAAAGTAAATGGAGGACTTTTGTTTATTTATTTTCCCTCCTGATGCTATACAAAATTTGTCCAAGCAACGCATCATGCATAGTGCTTGTTGTGTGGTAGCCGCTCCAAACAAGAGGAGGTCATCCGCAAACATAAGATGAGAGATGGAGGGACCCCTTGAGCACACTGTAATCGGCTTCCAATTGCTGTTGTTGACTTCATCACATATGAGATGTGATAGTTTGTCCATACACAACATAAATAAGAGGTAAAAGCGGGTCTCCTTGGCGCAAACCTCTCTTAGGATAAAAAAACTCAGTTTGAGTGCCATTCCATAAAATGCTGTAAGAAACTGATGTAACACAATTCATAATTAGATTTATGAATTGAGAATCAAAACCAACATCAACAAGTACCTGTCTTAGAAAGTCCCAACTTATTCTATCATAGGCTTTCTCTAAGTCTATTTTTAAAACCATCCAACCCTTTCTACCTCGAGCCCTCTTCATGTTATGCATGATTTCTTGACCTTTTGATTATGTTGTCTTGAATCACACGGCCTTTGATAAAGCTAGACTGAAATGGAGAAATTAGTCCATCCATATATGACCGTAATCGGTTGACAATGATCTTGGAGATGCACTTGTAGTGAACAGTGCATAACGAAATTGGCCGGAAATGACTCACACATTCAGGATTATCTCTCTTTGGAATCAAAGAGATCAGCGTCTTATTGGCTTGAGGCATAACTTGACAATCCTCAAATGCCATTTTAACATACTTGCAAAGGGATGCACCAACAGAGTTCCAATTCTTCTGATATAAAACGGGTGCAAAACCATCACAACCCGGAGCTTTATAAGGGCCCATCGAGAAAAGGGATTTTTTGATTTCATCGTCATTAGAAGGGCTGCAGAAGTTTAGTTGACCAGCACTCATAACCTCTGGAAAAGTTGTAACAGAATTTAGATAACTGATATTGGAGTCACATACATTGTAGAGAGTCTTAAAATGATTCAAAACTAAGTTACTCAGAGCCATTCCCTCGTCAATCCAATTTCCCCCACCATCCTTCAGCGCTTTAATTCGATTCCTTCTTCTACGCATATGGGTTTTAAGGTGATAATAGCGAGTATTCCTATCTCCTTTAGCTACCCATGTTGTTCTGGCTTTTTGGAACCACTTGATCTCTTCAAGTTTCAGAATTTCATCTAGCTTTACCTGTAGTTTCCTTTCCAAGTCACAAAGGAAATGAGAGTAGGGGTATGCAGCAGATTTTTGGATTCCCCCAATTCTTGATAATAAGATGCGTTTCTCTTTCTCAACAAAGCCAAAAACATTTTTGTTCCAGTCAATTAATGAATGACCAAATTCCGCCAAGGACTTATCAATATCATCATTTGCAATCCAAGCTTCAACCAAGAAATTTTTGAAACTGTCATGCTCCAACCACATTGCCTCGAACCGGAAAGGTTTAGAACCATTGATAACATCAGTTTTGAATTGTAAAATTAAAGGATTATGATCAGAGAAAATTGTTCGGGGCATTACCTTAACTGAACAGTCTGAAAGCTGTAATAAGAACTAGGAATTTGCAAGCGCACGATCAAGTCTCTCATATAGGCGTGGAAACCCAACATTTCTAGGCCCTCTCCAAGTAAACTTTGGTCCTTGAAAACCCAGATCAGCTAAGCTATAATCATTTATTCTGTCATGAAACCAAGTTATTCTGTTGTGAGGGCAGCCTGAACCACCAACCCTCTCTGAACCATACAAAATATCATTAAAATCTCCATATACTACCCAGGGTGAGGAGATGGAACAGGAAAGATGCTTCATTTTGGCCCAGAATGTTTGGCGAAGGTTGGAATGTGGAACCACATAGACACTAGTCAATAAGAAACGAGGTTGTCCAGGAATTTCGCACCCATATGGATGTATTGATGATCTTCTTCAATCACCGTGACCTTTATGCAATTATTCTTCCATGCCACAGCCAAGCCTCCTGATCTGCCAAAGCTAGGAATAATTCTCACCATGTCAAATCCCAGATTATTAAGATTCTGGAATCGTGAGCTCTGCTCGCATTTAGTTTCAGATAGAATGATCATTACAGGTTTTGGGCCTGCACACACACTTCTCAAATTCCGTAGGAGCCTATTTGAGCAAGCTCCCCTTATGTTCCAATAGAGAATACTATCCATATAACTAAATACGATAGAGAGGATCAACTCGAAGCTGGTGGGCTACTAATCAAGTTGGGACGCTGGGACATGGGAGTCCACGATCATCATATAGTCATTCTCAACTTCGTGGATCGGATTAGCACTAGTAAGCCCATTACCAGAATCACCTGGGTCAACCTCTTCCACACCAATATCATTTGTGCTATGGGTGATCTTAGACATATGGGCTTCGTGGAGTGGATCAAGGCCCACTTCATCTCCCTCTCGTACCTCTGCTATATCCTTATCACGTGTCTCCTCACCCTCTATATCACCCCTTTTTTTCTTTTCTTCCCACGTCAATAAAAACGGATGCCCATTGGCTATCTCGCTTCTCGCTGTGTCTCTCCCTCGTTTCTCTATTCTCCTTTTTTTCATTGATGTTTTCAGTGGTGTAATGGCATTTTGACCCACTACCTTCTCTGTATTATCCGTTGGAAAGGACTGTATTTTCATAGTGCTTGTCCTCCTCACTCGTTGCGATCGTACACCAGTGGTACAGAATTTAGTAGTGAATTGCAGGACGACGTTCTGCACTAATTCCTCCTGCAAATTCTCATAATGCCCCTGACCTTCCACGTCAGCTAGAATGCTGAACCGAGTTCCCCCAATTTCCGAACGAGTCGGCTCACCTCTGGTTTCCTTCCCCTTCCTAGGACGGCACTGCTTTTGCACAACTTTCCATTATGCTTGCTGGTGACCTGTGTTGGATGCAACCCCTCGTTCTTCATCCCTTGGCAAAGGAATAGGCTCCCCCACATTCTCCGGTTGCTTAGTAGCTGGTGCTCTGTTTGGGCATATTTCAGCTCTGTGGCCGTAGATGCCGCAGTTAGCACACAGAAGGTGAAGACCTTCATACTCTAAATAAAATTCTTCATCCTCAAGAGTAAACCCTGACATAAGCTGCTTACTTAAATCAACTAGAACGCAGATTTGAGCATAGTGTCCCCTCAGATGCCTGGATGTGTTCATATCAATCTTGAGCGTTTCACCAATCCTATTTCCTATTAAAGTCAGTGCCTCTCGATCATAGTATTCCAAAGGAATCCTAGGCATCCTCACCCAAACTGCGACTTATCAATATGGGCTCTTTTCTGGCCTAAAGTTCGGTTCCCACAGCCTCACTATAAGATAATGATCATAAATCATCCATGGTCCCCCTGTTAGAGTATTGAAATAATCTTCCTTGTTAGACATCTTGACAACGTAATAGCCATAGCCTATATTAATCAGACTAACCACTCCTTTCTTAGCCCAGATCGCTTGAAGTCGAATGTAGAGCGCCTTATAACCAATGGGTTTGTCCAGCAGCTTGACTATTACTGCCTTCCTCCAAGCCCGATAGAGTCTTTTTTTTCATTTTCCCCGAAAAGGAGAAAGTCGGAAAGTTTCTTACCGGATCTTCAATCGTCTCGCATAACGGTTCTTGTTTCCCTTCTTGAAAAGGTGAATCTGACATATCATCCTCGAAAGGGGCCTCCTCATCCTCAGTGACTTCATTTTCTGAGTTCTCACTTTGCCTTTCCACACCTTTGAGTTTCTCCAAAAAGGAAGGGCCTCCCAGTATGAACCCAGACCCTTTTGAACAAAGTTTCGGCCAGTTACCGTCCAGATTGTTACCTCTCCCCTGATTGGAACCAGTGTTCTTAATTTTCTTTGAGCTACGCTGGAGCAAATCATCTTCTTCTTGCGTTGGAGGGACAAACGAGGGTGTTGAATCTGATGACAGAATTGCAGCTCAATTTTCTAGGTTTGATTGTGGAACCCAACCCAGAAAATTAGAATTTAGTTATATGCACAAAAGAAGATGGTTGAACTGCAGCCCAAATCCTTTTCTCTATTTTTTTCTTTCAAAAAAAAAGTAGAAATAGGGCTGAAGTAGAGTCCAAAAAAACTTGGACTTGGGGCATAAAAGCAAGTATTTTCATGAGAACCATAAGCCTTAGCACAGTTGATATTTAGTTGGGTTTCTTAAGTATCTAGATAAGGGTTTGATCCCGTGTGTATGGAGAAGGTCTCTTGGATTAGTCATTGTTATTGGCGATGGATACTCTAGGCCTACCAAAAATAAAAAAGTATGTTCACCGGAACACCTCCTATTTTCATGGACAGTTTGTTTTCCTTAGCATTTTTCATGTTCATGATAAATTTGAATTTTCAAAACCAATTAGCTTAGATAACTAATTTTTTGCATATTAAAAAATTATTTAAGTTAGTTAATTGTAATAAATTTGTGTTGATTTTTCTAAAATATCATTTTAATAATTGGGCGTATTAGAAATTAGAAATGTCTTTTAATGGAAACATCTTTAATATGTACAAGTATTAGGGATATTTTAGAAACAAAATATAATTTTAGAAGATAAAGTAAATTAAAATTTTATATTTTTGAATATAAATTAAATATGAAAGGATATTTTGTATCTGTTGCACATGTGGTCGGATTGGTCACTCTGAAAAGGATTGTGATTAGGTTGTTGATTTCTTCTGGTATGCAAGTTCATAGTGCTCGCCTGATATCTAGATTTTGTTCTGATTTTGTCAAGACTATGACAAGCCTATGGTTTAACGTGAGAATATTGCCTTTTATCATAAATCTCATCAGCGCAGAACTACTCATGTCTCTTGGGTGCCATCTCCAAATGGTGGATAGGATTCAACTAGAGTGCAGCAACACAGAACAACTCCTACAAATCAAACTCGACAGGCCTCTCGGGTTTGATCAAACTCATCTTCTTCCTCAGCTTCATCTGGTGAGTTATCTCTAGGTGATTACAATCACTGTCTCCAGAGTCACCTGCTCGTTTTCACCGTATGGATGAAGATGATCAACCACACAATGTGTTACCAACTGAAGTTCAACCTAATCATCATCAATATAGCCACAACAATTCTGACTCTACACCACGTGTTCATCCTTATCAACTTACTTCACCTGCTGTCGCACAGACTAGTCCCTCTGATTTATCTAATGTGCAAATGTTTCATCAACCACATCCATCATTCCGTCTGGCTGCTCCAAACTTTGAGTTGATTGATCAATCTAGTTTGCTTTCTCAGTTGATTCTGACCCACATTGATCCAGGTGGCATGCTCCGATTGGTTGTGGTAGACTCCATTCAGGCCGAATGTTTGGTATTTAATGAGTTTGACCCACTGAGATTGTGGCATGAGATATCTCAAGGGCTTTTGGACCATGTTTCACATTTAGAATATACTATGGGCTCCTTTTCGATTACCAGTGCTCTACAGGCCCATCAATCTTGGTCAAATTTCATTTCCATTGATGGATCACCGATCCCTGTTCCAGATTCGGCGTGGCTCAATGGTATCTTCCTTGGACTATCTTATTTTGGATTTATCCCATATAATACTTGGCATGGCACGGAGCAACCTCCTTTAGAAGATACTTGGGCTCAAATATTTTCTAATTCACTTACTTCTCTAGTTCTTGTTGCCTATCCTATTGACATAGAGGACCCTCTCATCTTTTACAATTTTCAGACGAAAACCTTTGTCAAGTTTCAACCTTATGTTTTTGTAGACCCTAATATTGCTTCACCTTATAGTGGTATATCTGCTAGTGCTACTTCACTTAGATCATTTGTAATCTTTTTCAGACCAGACTCTCAAACCAAGAAACGCTCTTCCTTGGACATTTGGTATGTGTTTTGATGTCTTTGCCAATTGAGTTGCTTTAACCTTGCGTTATTTATTCATGTAATAATATATATAATGTAATAATTAAATAACAATTATAATATTAAGATAAATATATATGTAATTAAATATATATTTATATATAATTATATATTTCATTTTTTATAATATAAAATATAAAATTTTTTTAATTTCTAATTTCGTTTAAATATTTAATATTAATATAAATATATATAATATAATTATATATTTCATTTTTTATAATATAAATTTAAAATTTTTTAACTTCTTATTTCATTTAAATATTTAATATTAATATATGTAATATTAAATATATATTTATATAGAATTATATATTTTGTTTTTATGATATAAAGTTTAAAATTTAAAATTTTTTATTTCATTTAAAATTTTTATTATTAATATTATATATATTATATTAAATATTAATTGTATGATATTTAAATTTAAATTTTTATTATTTTATATAAATTATTAAAAGATAATAAAAAAATTATTAGTTTTACCTACAGATTACCCACGGAATTCCGTCGGAAATTTCTCCTTAAAATTACCCACGGAATTCCGTGGGTAAATCGTCCGTAATTACCAACGGAATTATTCTGTGGATAATCTGTCAGTATTTACTGACGGAATTTTTTCCGTCTTTAATGCGTCGGCAATTAGAGACGGGTTACCCACAGAATTCCATCGATAATTTCTCCTTAAAATTACCCACGGAATTTCATAGATAAATCGTCGGTAATTACCGACGGAATTTTTTCCGACTTTAATACGTCAGTAATTAGAGATGGATTACCCACAGAATTCTGTCGGTAATTTCTCATTTAAATTACCTACGGAATTCCGTGGGTAAGGCGTGGGTAATTACCGACGGAAAAAATTCCGTGGGCACTCCGTCCGTATTTACCGACGGAGTTTTTTCTGTCAGTAATTAGAGACAGAATTTTTTTTCGTCGGTAATTTTTCTGACTGAAAATCCGTCGGTAAACCGTCAGAAATTACCGATGGAAATAATTCCATGGGTAATTCCGTCGATAATAACATGTTTTTTTGTAGTGCCTTATGAAGCAATGTAAACTAACTAAAAGACTTGGCAGGTTTTCATTCATTGATATCTATGTAGTTGATCTAGTTGGTCACAAGGGGGCCTGTTTTTGGGTATATCCTCTTCAGTGACATGTAAAATATTGGATGCCTCTCCCCTCTGGATACATGCCTCTTGTACTATTTTGGATAGCTATGATATATATATTACTGTTGTGTATGGTTTTCCTAATTACAAAGATTGTCATGTCTTATAGTCTTGGCTTCACTAAATAGTTAAATTCTATTTCTAAACCTTGGCTTATTATTGGTGGTCTAAATCAAATTGCAGGTATCTGTGATAAATTTAGTGCTTCTTCTTCTATTATGGGTGCAACCTCTTTTTGAAATATCCTCGACATCTGTAACATCATTGACATTCCCTCTCATGGTGGTTGGTTTACTTGGTGTAATAATCGCAAAGGAGTGGATTGTGTTAAGGAGAAATTGGATAGAGCCCTTTTATGGATACAAATCTTTCCTTCATCAACACTCTAGGTTTTGCTTATAGCTACTTCGGATCACTCCCCTTAGTTATTTCAATCTTATTCTGTGACAAAAGGGGTTAAACCATTCAGAATTAAAAAAATTTTGGTTCTCCTTTCCACAGTGTCAAGACATTGTTCAAAAAGAATGGTTTAAAGAAATATATGGTTCCTGGATATTTAAGAATATTGCTCAACTTAAATGTATTCAAAAAGCTCTCATTAGCTGGAATAAATTGTCAGTTAGCCAGATTTCTTCAAATATTCAGGATCTAGAAACTAAACTTCAATTTTGGCATAGTAAAGCTAATTTATCCTCTGAAGAAGAACATCATATTTCTTTTCTCAACTTCGCTTGAATTTTGGTATGATTGTGAAGAAATCCTATAGACGCAGAAGTCTCGGCAAAACTAGATGTTGCAAGGGGACCGTAATACAGAGTATTTTCATAGTTGTGCCATGTCACGAAGGATGAAAAAGCATATCATTCAGATACAGAATGAATCTGGTCACTTGATTGAAGATTAAGCATCCATACACCAAATGGCTACTACTTATTTCAAATAGTTGTATGAAGATCCAGGATCTTTTGATGAGATCTGTGCTGACCAAACCTTATCAAATGTCAATCTACCAACCTTATCTCCTTTGTATTTTGACAAATTAAGCCGCAATATATCTGTCCAGGAAATAAAGAAAGCATTTTTTGAGATGAAGGCTGGTAGTGCTCTATAATCGAATGGCTTTCATGCACGATTTTATCACCAATTATGGTCTATCTTAAAACACGACATCATTGAAATGTTCTTCCAAGTCTTTCAACGTGGCTTTCTCCTTAAGGAATTAAATAGATCCTTCATTGTGTTGATTCCCAAATGCAATAATCCTTATACCTTCAAAGATTTTCAACCTATAAGCCTTTGTAATGTTCTCTATAAATTCATTTCCAAAATCCTTTGCAATCGTTTGAAGGAAATCTTGGATGATCTTATTACCCTAAACCAAAATGCTTTCATTAAGGGCTGGCTTATCATCGATAGTATTATACTCACCTCAGAATGTATGGCCAAACTACATGGTACACGTGAGTGCAAAGATGGATGGTGTGCAATCAAATTGGATATTGCAAAGCCATATGACAAAGTCTCCTGATCTTTCTTCCATAAAATTTTTTTGAAGATGAACTTTTCACCAGCAATTTTTCAATTAATGATGCAATGTGTTTTGACTATCTCCTATAAGGTTATACTTAATCTCTGGGTGTTCCTTTTAAACCATCACAAGGTCTTTGACAAGGTGATTCTATTTCTCCCTATTTTTTTTCCTGCTATATGCCAATATTTTGTCTTGCATGATTCATCAGGCGGAGAATTATCATTGGTGGAAGGGTATCTCCATTGCTTGAGGAGTAATGCCGCATATCCACTTGATGTATGTTGATGACACTCTTATGTTTTGCTGAGCTATAGAAAATGATTGTTGTATATTTAAGGCCTTACTTCACTGATATTCCCTAATCTCCAGTCAACACATTAATTACCAAAAATCATCTCTGGTATGTAGTCCCTCAGTCTCTCACCAATTGAAGTGCCAATTGTCTGAGCTGCTCTAATTCATATTTCATTCCCGATTAGGGAAATATCTAGGTACCTATGTAGATGATCCCAAATCTAAATAACAGAAATATTTTGAGGTCCTAGAAATACTTGATAAACGTCTTTCAGGATGGAAGGGTAATTTTCCATCACAAGCAGGCCGTTCAGTCTTGATAACCCACTCTTTGTCATCCTTACCGATATACCCCTTTTCCTGTCTCAAGTTTTCTACTAACTTATGCCATGCAATATAAATGAAGATGGAAAATTTCTTTTGGGGTCGTACGGAAACTTCAAATTCATCACACTTTCTCCGATGGGGTGAGTTATGTCTTCCTAACGCAAATAGTGGTCTACAAATTGTTCAAGTAGAAGCCTTTAATTCTACCCTCTTAGCAAAGCATTTGTGGCGAGTCATCACTAACAAATCTTCCTTACTTAGTTCACTGATGTTATAAAAATATTTGAATCCAAAGCAAAATTATATATTTACGCTCGCTTATAATAGTTCATCTCTGTGGAAAAACATACTTAAATCGGGTGATATTATTACTAACTATCTTACCTGGCAAATGGGTGAGGGTACTTCTATATCTCTCAATGGTCAGCTTTGGTGGCCTCTGCAGTAGTGTGGTCTGGCATATCCTTATCTTTGGGTATCTGACCTTATACTGTGCCTTACAGGATCTTGAAAGACCCAATTATTATCCTCACTTTACCTTGGGCAAGTGGTTCGAGAAATTTTAAAACACCTACTTCCTTTATCTATATCCCTTGATATTATTAGGTGGTTTGCTACTAATTTAGGAATATACACTATTCGAGACGGATATAGACTTCTCCAATCCACATTTGGACAATCTAATCACTCATCTAATGAGGTATGTACTTTAATTTGGAAATCTTCTTTACCTCCTAGGATCTGTTTGCTCTTGTGGAAGATTGTTAGATGTATCTTGCTCACCAATCAGTCCTTATGTCATCGACACTTGGCTTCAACGAAGGTATGTTCCTTTTTGTAATGATAATGATGAATCTTTAGAACATTTATTTTTTATATTGTCCCTTTTCTAGAGCTTAGGATTGACTTCATCCCTAATAAAGGTTACAAGATTGGATAGAGACATGGTTGATAAGCCACAATAACCCCAGCAATTTTCTGACCTATTTACCTTTTTAGGTTTTAGATTCTCTCAGGTTTGCAAGAAACAAACTTTGTCATGTGGATTCTAGTACCTCTCCTTTACAGGTCATTAAATCCTCACAAGCTAAAGCATGTGGTTTTACTAATCATTTTATGGCTTAAAGAGACCAACAATAATATGATTTTCATCAACAAGAGCTACAATATCGAGCCTGGCAATCTATCCTACAAAATTGTGCTTGCAAGTGGGATGTTTGCTTCAGAATTAGTAAAACTAACAACCGTGGATGTGCCATTTCTGTTGCAATCCTTTTCAACAATGTTCACTTTCACCATTGGTTGTTAACTCCCCTGACCAAGCTTGGCATCCTTCAATTGCAGTTGTAGGCACTCCATGAAGCAACGACTCTTATTCTCTGACAAATTCATGTCGATTGTCCCCATCATTTTCTTATCCACTGCAAGCTGGTTAAATCATCACATATAAAAATTATTATTCAAACTATAAATGTTTGTTAGACTTTACAATACTTTTGAGAGATGTATGTATATTATTCAGCTATTTTGTAACTTATATTTTAATAGTGTAAATATATAGTTATTTTTCATAAAAAAGATTTTTATATTTATGATAGGAGAAGGTAATAATAATTCGTATTGGACAAGAAGAAAGAAGTAATTGGTTGTGATGAATGTGAAAGAAGATATGAAAGGCGGTCAATGTCTTAGCCACTAGTGAAGAATGTAAAGTTTCCAATTGCTATTGGAGAAACCAACTTCACAAAAAAGTCTTTGGTTTTATAACACGGAATTAGAGGGCCCCACAACCGAACAAGAACCTGTGCCCTTATGAATTTTATCTACGTGTTGGAAATAATAATGCATTACACATGTCATTGTTCCATGAAGGCTCTCATTCGCAGTGTGAGCTTTACTCACTACTCCCTCTAGACCGTGTTATATGGTGTATTATTGGATGAGTTCTTAGTTTTTTTTTCTTGATGAAGGTCTAAATTTCTGTATAAAGTTTTCATTCAGGAGTTGGGTGTGTTTTTAGGTTCTGTATTGTTGTAGAAATTTCCAAATCCTAAGAATGTCGTGCCCTCCATTATTTAAGTTAGATTTGACCATTATTTTATCAAATATACCAAGTAGGCAGGTGTATACGTGATTCATATCATTTGGATTACTGTGTAAATTTGCATTTTAACCCTTTTTTAATATATGGCTATATTTAACAAAGGTAGTGAGAAATGAAAGAAATTAGGGTACGGAGCAAGGTAAGTCAACCTAGATCAGCCACTAAACCGTATATGGGACTGGGTTAAGGGTCAGTGGGTCATATTGGAGTTAACTTGGGGGCAAACTGGTGAGAAATTGAAGATTTTAGGCTTATTAATTTGAAATTCTAAAGCAAAAGTAAAGAAAACTAATTTTTTTAAAAAAATGTATCGAATCGGGTCGATGAATGGACTGGACCGGTCTACAGGCCAATTCGCCAGTTTCCAGTTTGAACTGCCCTATCCGATCTAGGCTTGAGTACACTGGTAGTAAGAGATAGTAGAAATTATGATGTTGAAGTTTAGTATAGTTAATAAAAATAATATTAGAACCAATGTCTAGTTGGTCGAGTGGGATGAGGCGCTAGGTCCTCTAAGCAACATCTAGAGCTTGCATCGTTGTAAATAGAGCTGTTGGTTTGGGAGGGTTGCCTCTTTATGGGCATTTATAATGCCTAAATCTGGATTAATTGAGGCCTGTAGAGTTCTCAAGAAAAGAGGTTGGCTTGAGATACAGGGGGCACATGTTAAAAATAAGAATAATACTATAAATCACTCTAATTTTATGAAAAACTTATTGGTTTCAATTATTTTTATTATTATATGTGAATTATATTTGGGATAAGGGAAAATATTTCATTGTCTACCTCTCTTCCCATTCATATCCCACACCCTCCAAAGACTTGGTCGAAGTATAGATTTCGTCATTAATTTTAATTAAAATTGATATTTTTATTTTACAAGGAACATATGAAATACAAACTAAAATGAACAATTATATTATATAGAACTCAAATGAATTTTGACCAAGGTACAAATGATTCTCTTGATCTTATACTTAAAAAGACCTCTAAACTTTATTTATTTGAATATGATTCCATAATATTGAATACTGTCAACACCCGTTTCTATTTTGATATACATAGAGTAATAGAGACCAAGTTCTATAGGCATACAAAAAAGTACAAATATACTGATAATAAGCATTTGTTTGTAGATCGGAATCAACCATACATAGTTTGATAATATTCACACATATGTACACAATTTCAAAAATATTCACAACACAAACTATACATAACCATGATCTCCATCTCGACAAACGTGCATGTTAGTTTCTCATATCTTCATCCCTACCTTTCAAGCCACTGACACCCGCTGAGATGTTTTTTTCTAGAAAAAGGTGTGAGAATCTAAGGAATCCCAATAGAAACAACTATCGTTTACATAAAATAGGATAAGTAGATATATAAGCATCATGTATGCACCAATTAATGAACAATATAAAATATCACCTTCATGTATACATGAGTAGGGCTCCTGCCCCACTAATCGTACCGTTGGATTCTTACCCAACCCTCATATGTAAGTGCAGTTCCAGCATTAACTGCCGTTTCTATGCAAACCATGTTGATTAATAAAAGCACAAACAACGGCATCCACACAATCGTATGAATTATGACATGATGTATGAAGGATAATGTCCCTACCTCAAATCTTTTTCACCCCAAAACGTTCACCGCGAACAACGTGCCAACCCCCGGCTCCCAACTTGGTCATAAAATGTTAAATGTTGTAGCATTTTAGACACTTATATAGTGTTTTTAGTGGTTATATTAGCCTATGGTGAAAATTTACCAAAATGCCCCTAGGGTCCTGGTCTGGCCCTCCATAATCAGTCTAACTGTACTTTTTTTGAAATTTTTACTAGGGCTATTCTGGCATATTTTCACATAAGGAATCCATTTCCAGACTTGGATTTATCAAATTCATGCCAAAAGACAAAATTGCCCTTGGCAGCCCCTATTTCAAGGTTTCAGGGGCGTTTTCGTAATTATGCTTTTTCGGGCTTTCTGAAAAAGTGATCAACTGTAACCCCATCTAATTTTCCCTCTTAAATATAATGGAATCATTTGAAAATCCAACTCTAAACCCCATTTCTAGCTCTGGACAAATTTAACAATACTCCAGGGAAAATTTAGCGTTTTTCGATTCTGACTCCAAAGACATGTTCATTTCTACTCCTAACCAATATATTAACTATTAATTAGGTTACAACTACCATTTAGACTAAAGTTTGGCAGCATAACCCTTAGGCCATCTCAATTCCAAAATTTAAAACCAAAGACAATCCGGCGAAATTTCACCGATTAAATTATCCATAGCAGCCAGAACAATCAAAGATTGAAGTTTTGGAAGTTACCTCAAGCTCCCTTTAGCTTTTCATAGTGTGGCCGAAACCCTAGCTCTTCCAACAAGAGAATTTGAGCTTCACAAACCTTAAAATACATGAAAGAGAAGCTTAGGAGCAAAGTTATACAAATTATATACTAATTCATAGGAGAAATCGACCTACCTCGCGAGATTTTTTCTCCTTCTCTCTCTAAATACTCTCAACTCTTCTCTCTCTATTTCAGCTAAAATGGCGTCGGTTTGAGCTAAAGAGGAAGAAGAAATATGCTTTATATTATATTCTAATCATTTACTAATTTTCCAAAAATTTCAAGAATTGGACTTTATGCACATAAATCCCTATGCACATGTAACTATGCTCATTAAGCCCAACCAATATTTCTTTCTTCATACTACATGCAGGAGACACCAAAGGGTCCTTCCCTTTGGTCTCAATTGGCTTCACAACTTGTTCCAGTTACGTATATACGTAAAGTCTCAATTTTGGTCAAAATTGCACTTTTGCTCTAATTTTCCATAAATTCATATTTATTTGAAAAAAACATTCCAAATATATTTTCCACTTTATTTTTCTTAATTAATTGAAATTAAATTCAATTAATCAAAAAATAATTAATTTTATACTAAATTGGCAAAATTACGATTTTACCATTGCATTTTCTATTTCATTCTTTTCCTTCTTTTTATTTGGCCAATTTCCATTTGTTTTTGGACCAAATATTTTCTCTATTATTTCTCCATTTTTGCACCTTAATATTGGGCTTTTTAAATTATCCAAATTAATTCCATAATTTTTTTCCCAATTTCTCTTGAAAATGAACATTTATAAAAGTCATAAATTCCATTTTCATGAATATTCACCATTTTATTGAATTTCTCAAATAATTACCATATATTTGGTGAATATAAAATTTAGGGTGTTACAGTTCGTCCCCATTTAAATAAATTTTATCCCCAAAAGTTTCTACACCTATACTGCCATAAATTCCAGGTAACATTTCTTTATACTTTCCTCTGTTTCCCATGTAGCCTCTCAAGGTGATAACTCTTTCTAGACAATCTTGATGAATGGAATGCTCATGTTCTGAGCTGCTTCTCCTACCAATCAATGATCTGGTCAGGTGTGACTTCATAAATCAAATTATCGTGTATTTCCACGTTTACATACTCAATCACATGTTTCAGATCAGGTTGCAATTGATACTTTTGCAACTAGGAAACATGGAAACCATTATGTAACCTGCTCAGATTTGGTGGCAAAGTGATGCGGTACGCTACTGGCCCAATCCTCATTAAGATCTCGAATGGACCAATGTACCTCAGATATAGCTTTCTCACTTTCAATGCTCTGCCAATACCTGTAACCGGTGATACTTTCATAAACATGTGGTTGCCGACTTCAAATTCCAGAGGTTTTCGTCTCTTATCAGTATAACTCTTATGTTGGCTCTGAGCAGTTAACAACCTCTGTTTGATCAACTTTATTTGCTCTATTGTCTGATCAACAATATCTAGTCCCAGCAAATGCCTCTCATACAACTCTATCCAGCACAAGAGTGATTGACACTTCCTCCCATATAGTGCTTCATACGGAGCCATCTAGATGCTTGAATGATAACTGTTATTGTAGGAAAATTCTGCCAATGGAAGGAATTTGTCTCAACTGCCTTTGAAATCAAGTGCACACGCCCTCAACATATCCTCAAGTGTCTGTATGGTTTGCTTCATCTGCCCATCTGTCTGAGGATAATATGTCGTGCTAAATTAGAGCTTGGTACCCAAAGCTTTATAAACTGCCTTCCAAAACTTAGAAGTGAACTGGGGATCTCAATCTGATATGATGTTCTTCAGAGTACCATGTAACCTCACAATCTCCTTAATGTAGATTTCTTTCAGTTTGTTAAGAGAATAGTGAACACTAATAGGCAGGAAGTGTGCTGTCTTTGTAAATCTATCAATTATCACCCATTAGTGTTGTGGTTTCTGACCTTGGGTAGACCCGTCACAAAATTCATAGTAATGCTTTCCTACTTCTACTCACGAATCTTAAGGTTTTGTAGAAGCCCAATTGGTCACTGATGCTTAACTTTCACTTTCTGACATGTTAGACAACGAGCGACAAACTTGGTCACCTCTCTCTTTATTCCTGGCCACCAGTATTGGGCCTTTAAGTCATGGCACATCTTTATAGCCCCTAGATGTAGAGTATACTTACTCTTTTGTGCCTTCTTTAGGATTTTCTGTCTCAATTCTGGTTATGGTAGAACATAAATCCACTTCTTGTACCTTACTAGTTCGTTAGGTGACAAAGTCATATTCCTAAGTTTCACCTCGAGCAATCATATCCCTAATAGATAAAGCTCGTCTATCTGCCAACTGTGCTTCTTTGATCACTGCCCTCAGATCATTGTATACTTTACTGACACCACTACTCATCAACATTTGATTTAGCAGATTACAATCTCAAAAATCCTCGATCAGTTGTTGCTCTTAGATCATCGCGGCTTCCACGTGCACTAATTTCCAACTTAATGTGTCAGCAACAACATTAGCCTTTATGGGAAGATATTTGATTCTATGTAATAGTCTTTTAGCAACTCCATCCACCTGCGCTATCTCATATTGAGCTCTTTTGGATCATACAAGTACTTCAAGCTCTTGTGGTCATAGTACAACTCTATGATCTCACCATAGAGATAATGTCTCTAGATTTTCAATGCAAACACAATTGCCACCAACTCAAGATCATAAGTAGGATAGTTCAATTCATGAGGTTTCAGCTGACAAGATGTGTATGCCACTTCTCAGCCATTCTACATCAACACACATCCCAATCTGTACCCACTGGTATATATATACACAATATACGTAAACTATGGATCTAGGATCGTCAGCACTGGTGTTGTAGTCAACCTCTACTTCAACTCTATGAAGCTCTTCTCACAATTCTCATCCCACACAAAATGTTGAGCTTTCCTCATCAATTTCGTTAAAGGCAAAGTAATTCTGGAGAAATTCTATAAAAACCGTCTGTAATACCCCTCATTACAGTCTATGGCCTCTTTCAGCTTAGTACCGCTTCCACCTTACTAGGATCAACAGAGACCCCTCGTTACGAAACAACATGGCCTAGAAACTTTACCTCTGAAATCCAAAATTCAAACTTGCTCAGCTTATCATAGAGTTGCCTATCCCTCAATATGTTCAACACAGTTTTTAGATGTTGTTCGTGTTCAACCTTACTTCGTGAATACACCAGTATATCATCGATAAAGACTACTATGAACTGGTCCAAGTACGAATGAAAGATTCAATTCATGTAGTCGATGAACATAACAAGTACAGTGGTCAGCCCGAATGGCATCACAAGGAAATCGTAATGGCTATATCTAGTCTTGGAAGCAGTCGTCGACACATCTTTTGCTTTTACCCTTCATTAGTGGTATCCTGACCATAGATCAATCTTCGAAAATACACAGGAACACAGCAGGTGCAGTGGTCAGCCCAAATGGCATCACAAGGAACTCGTAATGGCTATATCTGGTCCTGAAAGAAGTCTTCGACACATCTTTTGCTTTTACCCTTAATTAGTGGTATCCCGACCGCAGATTAATCTTTGAAAATACACAAGAACCAGATAACTAATCGAGTAGATCATCAATTCTAGGAAGTGGTACTTATTCTTAACGGTTACCTTGTTCAGCTCTCGATAATCAATATCGAGACACAGGCTTCCGTCTTTCTTCTTAATGAAGGGCACTGGAGTACCCCAAGGTGAACACTGGGTCGTATGAACCTTTTCTCAAGTAGCTCCTCATTCTGCTTCTTTAGTTCTGCCATTTCACTCGAAGCTATTCTGTATGGGGTTTTGGAAATTAGACCTGTTCCAGGCCTCAGATTAATTGAGAACTTTACTTCCCTATCTAGAGGTAATCCACCAACATCCTCCAGAAACATATCAGGGAACTCATTCGCTATAGGGATACTTTTCAAGGCTACACCTAACTCAACTACATAGAGCAGAACACCATATACCCCTGTCAACCTTTCTGCAAACACCTCTCAACCTTGGCTGCAGAGAAAAGGTTAAGAGTGATTTTTGTGTCAGCTTGCGGTTATGGATTTGGATAGATAACTCTCTTCTATTTGCAATCTAGCAACACACCATTTGCTGTCAACCAGCCAATCATTAATATTACCTCTAACCCTTAAAGTGGCAAATAGATCAAATCTATAATCGATTAATGCCCATCAGTGTTTACCACGCAATTCAAACATAAGTCAGCCATAACAATTTAAGTACCCATAGATATAGACACAGCCAAATCATATGGGAATTTATGCACATGTAAATTCAACCATCTCATACAGTCATATGCAATGAATGAATGGTTGGCACCTAAATCATACATAACATGCACTACACTGCCATTCAGAGAAATCATATCTTGAATAGGCTTCAGAGATTTTCGGGCTTCTTCTTGTGTCAATGTGTAGACCTTGCCTGGAACCTTGGGTCTAGTCTCCTTCGGTTGCTTTTCTATGGACAATCCCCAACCATACATCCTGACTTATTGCAATTGTAGCAAGTAAACGACTTATTTGGATCAGGTCTAAACGGAATCCTACTACTAGGTCTACTAGGGTGAAGTTGCTTTTGGCAGCGCCAACAATTATTGCTTCTGGAGGAACCCTAGCCTCCTCAGCCCTCAAACTGATTCAGTCTCTTAGTATCTCCCCTGGAACATCTACTCTATTCCTTGTGCTTCTGTGATGAGCTACCACTCCAAAAAGTACCCTTATTACCAGTTTGAACAGCCAAACTTAATATGTGTTTCTCAATGTAACACATTCTTCTACTACTTTAATAAACTCGATGAAATGTTGTAAGATCAGTTTCTCTTTCAGCTCTGGTCTCAACCCCTTAATCATCATACAAAACTCCACTAATCGTTGTCATGAAGTTTGCGGTATGCCGAATACCGGGATAACCAAATATACCGGGTCAAATATTTGTCAAAGCTATCCCGATCTTTCTGTTTGATACTCAGAAACTCTTTTTCCTTTTCCCTTTTGACAAATGGGGGAAAATATTTCTCATTGAAGCTCTCCTGGAATAATCCCCAAGTAATAGAGATATTCCTTCCCCTCAAGATGAGCTCCTCGTCTTCCACCAACGGTCTGTATTATTTTCTAACTTGTAAATGGCTAGCAAAGCTTTTACCTCATTCTAGCATTGCAACATGTTGAAGATCATGTCCGGACGTGACAACCAATCTTTAGCTAGCTATAGGTTAAACTTTCCCCAAAAAATAGGAGGTTGCTGCTTGCCGAACTTGCTTAGCCAGGTTTGGATGTCTACTTCGATTTCAAGTATAACACCCTCTGGTGGAGGTTCCTCATATGATTCTTCTTCAGCATGTCCCCTTACAAAGTCTTCAAAGTGATCTTGTCTCTGTTGTACCTCCCGAAGTTCCTCTTTTATTTCATTCATAGTATTTTACTGTTGCGCTAGCATATCGGGTATTTTCTGTTGTATAGGGTCAGGCCTTGGATCTTCCTCATTGTTACCACCTCGATCCCTAGTTCTACCTCATCTACAGCCTTTACCTCGTGGCTTACTGCGCATCATCTCTATATTTCAAACTACACGAAAATAGAGAAGAATTACATTTCATATAAGAGTAAGGGCATTTTTGTCATTTCATAAAAGTTAGGGCACACAGATATGTCATACATAGTATACAACAACTATTTATAGTAGTTACAGAGAAACAAAAATATCAGATAACCTATAAACTACTGTGCAAGACATATCAGTCCTTTTACATTACATTTCTCTAAGTTACATGCAATTCCCAGGGGTCACCCATCCTAGGATTTTGCTGGGTCGAGTAGATTAACTTTATCTGTACCCTCCCAAAATACCAACGCTGGCTAAATCTTTTTCTGTCCTTCAGTTCCACCTGACTGCCCTTATCTCATAATACGTGTTGGTAATCTCCAATCACCAAAATATGGCACCTGGGTCCCACGTCAATCATCGTACATAAATCTTTGAACCAAGTCATCCATATGATCCAGAAACTCGTACATATTCCCATTCGGGCCCCGATTGACAACATTGTTCTTCTACCGATTCTGAAAGGTGGAGTATGGGTAGAAATCCAGTGTGGTATGAATCCACCCAACTAGCGCCCCAACCTGCAACTGCTCCCAAATAGTATACAGGGACCGAACTCCCGCTGAGAATGCAAAATAACATCTAACGAGTATGGCCTAAGCTTGCTGGGCTCTACGATATCTGCCAAAGAAATAATGCCACAACTTAGGATCTGGCTGTAGGTCATATCCCACCTCTATAGTGCTGCCCGAGACTCACGGCCACTCTGCTGCTCATCCTCCAAGACTCCTCCAAGTCCTCGTCAAGGTCCTCCTCTGGATCTTCCTCGAAGTCCTCTTATGGAGACTCTCTGGTCTCCCCGACCTGTGACTGCTCTGGTGATGCTAGCCTCAGCTCTGGTCTATATACTTGCAGCACTGGCAAGTTCTTCCATGCCGTCTGCATCATACAGACACCTCTAGGCCCATATTACTATATAATGAGCTGTCCGTTCAGTATCCTCGGCTCTGGTGGACTCTGGTTGACCGATGGCTCTGATCCCTCCAATGACTCTCTAGAACTGCTTTGACTCCAATCACTCATGATGTCCTATCACCATGCAAACAAAACCATATCAGTAGACCATTCTGATAATGCTAAAACTGCTTATTAACTTTGATACAAAAAATGTCAACACCCGTTTCCATTTTGATATACACAAAGTAACAGAGACCAATTTCTACATGCATACAAAAAAGATAAATTACTGATAATAAGTATTTGTTTATAGATCGGAATCAACCATACAGAGTTTGATAATATTCACACATATGTACATAATTTTCAAAAACATTCACAATACAAACTATATATACCCATAATCTCCGTCTCGAGAAATGTGCCCGTTAGTTTCTCGTATCTTCATCCTTGCCTTTCGAGTCGCTGGCACCTGCTAAAATGTTTTTGTTTAGAAAAAGGGATGAGATTCTAAGGAATCCCAGTAGAAACATACTATCATTCACATAAAATGCGATAAATAGATATGATACGCACCATGTATGCACCAATTAATGAATAATATAAAACATCACCATCATGTATATATGAGTAGGGCTCCTGCCCCATTAATCATACACCAATTGAATTCTTACCTAACCCCCAGGGTATAAGTGCACATCCAACACTAACTACCTCTTCTAGGAAAACCATGTTGATTAATAAAAGTACAAACAATGGCATCAACATAATCATATGAACTATGACATGATGTATGAAGGATAATGTCCCTACCTCAAGTTTCTTTTACCCCAAAATGTTCACCTAGAACAACGTGCAACCCCAGGCTCCCTATTTGGTCCTAAAATGTTAAATGTACAAGAATTAGGTTAAAACCCATTCATGTACCATTTTACACACTTTTATAGTATTTCTAGTAGTTATATTAGCCTATGGTGAAATTTACCAAAATGACCCCGGGGTCCCGACCTGACCTTGCCATACCCGGTCCGATTGTACTTTTCTTGAAATATTGGCTAGGGCTATTTTGATATATTTTTTGTCAAGGAATCCATTTCCAGACTTGAAATTATCAAATTCACTGCCAAAAGACAAAATTCCCCTTGGCAGTCCTATTTTAAGGTTTCAGGGACGTTTTCGTAATTATGCTTTTTCAGGCTTTTCGAAAAAGTGACCAACAGTAACCCCACTTAATTTTCCCTCATGAACTTAATGGAATCATTAAATCATTAAAAATCCAACTCAAAGCCCCATGTCTAGCTCTGGTTGAATTGAACAATACACTGAGGAAAATTTGAGGTTTTTCAATTCTGACTCTGCAAATGTGTTCTTTTCTACTCCTAACCACTTTATTAACTATTTAATTAGGTTACAACTAACATTTAGACTAAATTTTGGTAGCATAACCCTTAGGCCATCTCAATTCCAAAATTTAAAACCAAAGACAATCTGGCGAAATTTCACTGATTAAATTGTCCACAGCAACCAGAATAATCAAATATTGAAGTTTCGAAAGTTACCTCAAACTCCCTTTAGTGTTTCATAGTTTGGCTGAAACCCTAGCTCTTCCAACAAGAGAATTTGAGGCTCACAAACCTTAAAATACATGAAAAAGAAGTTTAGGAGCGGAGTTATACGCATTATGTACGAATTCACATGAGAAATTGACCTACCTCGCAAGATTTCTTCACCTTCTCTCTCTAAATGCTCTCAACTCTTCTCTCTCTATTTCAGCTGAAATGGTGTCGGTTTGAGCTAAAGAGGAAGAAGAAATATGCTTTTATCCTATATTATATTATATTATATTATACTATACTATATTATAATCATTTACTAATTTTCCAAAAATTTCAAGAATTGAAGTTTATGCACATAAATCCCTATGTACATGTAACTATGCTCATTAAGTCCAACCAATATTTCCTTTTTCATACTACATGCAAAAGACACCTAAGGGTCCTTCCCTTTGGTCTCAATTGGCTTCATAACTTGTTCCAGTTATATATATACGTAAAGTCTCAATTTCAGTCAAAATTGCACTTTTGCTCAAATTTTCCATCAATTCATATTTATTTGACCAAAACATTCTAAATATATTTTTCCCCTTTATTTTCCTTAATTAACTGAAATTAACTTCAATTAATCGGAAACTAATTACTTTTTTGCTAAATTGACAAAATTATGATTTTGCCATTGCATTTTCTATTTCATTCTTTTCCTTCTTTTTATTTGGCTAATTTCCATTTATTTTTGGACCAAATATTTTCTCTATTATTTCTCCATTTTTGGAGCTTAATATTGGGCATTTTAAATTATTCAAATTAATTCCATAATTATTTTTTGCCCAATTTCTCATGAAAATAAACATTTATAAAAGTCATAAATTTCAATTTCATGAATATTCACCATTTTATTGAATTTCTCAAATAATTACCATATATTTGGTGGATATAAAATTTGGGGTATTACTAATTCCATATATTGTATCATTACATATTCTACATGGTCGCTATAGTATTTGGGTTGTACAATTTGTGGCCAAGATAAAAAGTGGTACATGTTAAGAATTATGTGTGTTATAACTTAAAAAGGAATAGGCAAAAAGATGGAAAAAGAACTTTAAAATTATAAAATTTTAAATCAGTTATTTCCTAAAAAATAAGTTAAAAATTTCTTATCAAGTTTCATCATTTATTTATTAGCTCTTGGTATAACCTGATTTGAGATTTTGTATTTGGCCTTCCTCTGAAATTGCACCTTTAGATCGAAACTATACAGTTGCTTTTAGGAATATATGTACCTTTGTATGATTACGCGCTCACAAAAACTGATAGAGCAAGGGGGAAAGAAGTTCTACGTCATATGTGATTAATGGAACAATGGATGGAAGGAAGTTAGGTTCAGATGAAGGAAAGGGAGGGAGGGATTGCCACTGTGGTAATTAGTGATATGGATAGATGGTGCTGTGAAGGAGAGCCAAAGAAGATGACGACTGAAATTGGAGGGACAGCCCAGAGGAATTAGGGATTTGGGCAAAACAAGAAGCGAGCTGTGGGAGATATTTTTAGAGGAAAAAGGCCGCCTTTTTAAAGGAAGAGTAAGTTTTGACTTTATAATTAGAGAGGGAACATGAAATTTTTTTGAGGGAGCAAGATTTACGGCAAATATAAGTAAAATATTCAAATTCATGTTTTATCAAAGACTAATTAAATAAAATGAATCTACTGGACAAAAAATTAAATATAATCTATTTATTAAATAAATTTAGACACTAATTAGATAATTTATTAAATAAAAACTTTAAAACATGTAAGTAATTCTTGAAATCAATTTATTAAATTATTAAATAAAATTTTTAATTTTTAATTATGGTTATATAATATATCAAATACATGCTGTTAAAATAGATACAATTGAGAAGAAGCTATACACTTTATTATTTAAAAGAGTCATTTTATTACTGGAGAATTCTGAAAACAGACTTCATTAGCAACTTATTTGCAAATGGGACCTGGGAAGATATTTGCACACGGAAGGAAGATTTTGTGCACACAAGGGAAGATTTTTGCACATGTATAAGGAAAACTTTTGCATATAGGGAAGATCATCTACACACCAGGGAAGATATTCTGTACATGCGGAAGATAATCTGCATGTGAAGGTCCCATTTTGGCAAATAAGTTGCATATAAGGGATTTTTTTCACAATTTTCCCTTTTGTTTCCTTCATTATTAGTAGCTTTTTTTAAAGATATTATTCTAGATATATGAGTTTCCAAATAGACGTCTCGAGGATATTATTTAATATATTTCTTATATAAAGTGTTGACCTTAAATCTTGAAATTACAACCAATGTCAAATATTGTCGATCGGAATTAGTTAGTTACATTGGTTTAGCCTATATATTATAATGTTCTTTGCCTCACATTTATTCATTGGTCTTCTCCTATCTCTTCTCAGTAATATTCAATCTTATCTCATACGGACTTATTTATTCTATATTCAATTAATTAGAGTTAATCAGAATCAATCAACAAGTTATAATAAAAAAGAGAGAAAAAGGAATAGTTTATTTGAATTCATTTATATATTTTTATAGATTCATACATTTAAATTATTATTATTATTTATTTTCCAAACCATTTTATACGTGGTTAACATCACATTCTTAAACAAGAACAAAAAATTAAGTTTGAATTTATTCGGTTGAAATTTGAACTGATATACTTCATTTTTATGCATTAATTTTTTTTATTATTTTTATAATATAAATAAATATAATATCCTATATTTATTTGAGTATTGCCTTCATTTTCTTTAAAATTTGTATTGGATGCTAACTATACCATGTACTCACTTAAAGGGAAAAAAGAAGAGGAAGATATTTTGATATTTATTTTCTTTATTTCAATAGGGTTCTAATTCTTGTAATTCTTAACTCATTAAATATAGTTACTTTAATTTTTGGCTAAAGTATATATTTGGTCCTTTATGTATGCATCAGGTTTTATTTTAGTCCCTTACGTTTGTAAAGGATAGTTTTAGTCCCTTAATGTTAACACCATTAACTCTTGTTAATGGAAAAATGCTTACTTGGCTAATTCAATGCTAACTCAGCAATTAAATGCTAACATATTATTTTCAATTAAATGCAATTAAATTATTTTTAATTATTTCTAATTCATTGATGGCCAAGAAACGGTGCTCTGTCAAAGAAAGAACTTGGCCATCGTCACTTGAATCTCATGCCCCGTTGAACAGCCCCAAGTGTCCCTCTTTCTTGATTCTCACCTTCATCCCAATTGTGGATGTCCATACTTTTGTCCCATCTCATATAATTGATCGATTAAATCTACATGAATCTATAATGAAGAAAATTTCTTTAAGCAAATCAAACAAGTAGCACCAAGCAATAGAATAGCTAAAATTCGTGGGTCCAATCACAAAGTTGAACACATATCTGATCGTTGAGAGAATCTGGTAGGTCATCAAACAAGCTAGAGTAACTGAAAGATGAGTAATAGGCCGTCGATCTGGTGTGAGGGGTTCAATGGTGGTTAATAAGTGTTGAGGGGTTGATCTTGGAGGTCAAGGAAGGTTGGAGACGACAAAGATTAAGGATAAAGGGATGAGAGTGGACAATGAGAATGATGAGGAGGAAGTTGAGAATGAAGGAGGGCTGGAAAGAGAGGACAGCAAGGAGTAGTACTGGGGGACCTCTGTTGACTCTGGTCTCCAATCCCCTGCAAGGAGTCGAGAGAACCTTTTTTTTGTCAAGTGAAAAAAGTCATTATTCAAGACCCTTCTCTTATTTTCTCATTTTTCAGAGTGTTTGGGCACAATTCGGTGAGCAACACAGGAATAACATAAATATACTGATATATTGGTATAAGGTACTTGATTACATCACAGGTTTTCCTGCAGGGTCTGATAATATATACAAATTCTCCCAAAATATCCAAAAATGGACTACATATAACCACTGGCTTCCATCTCACAATCCGCACCCTTCAATTACCCGTATTTACTGCTTTACCCTTGGAGCCACTAGTTCCCACTGGCACATTGGTTATTTATGAAAAAGGGTGAGATTCAAACGAATATCAGTAGTAACAAACAATCGATCATAGAAAATGCAATAATATATATGCCAAATATCATATACAACAATATTATAATAACACATAATTCGGTTCGATCAGAAACATTCAGAGCCAACCACTGTTGCAACCCCTACTTGTTCCATACCTCAACTAGCTTGTGACCACCAACTGGGCATATCGGTGTACCCATAGGTACTATATTCGGTCATGTTCAGTGTACCCATAGGCATTATGTTCGATCACGTTTAGTATACCCAAAAGCACTATGTTCGGTCATGCTCAGTGTATCATACATATTACGGAAGATAGCATATACAAAGTGTATAAATATTGATATAATGTATGAAAGATAGAGTTACTACCTTAACCCTTTTGACCTCGTAAAGTGTGACTCGAAGTTCGTGTCGCAGCTTGGCTATCAATTTGGTCCTAAAATTCCAAATGTACAAGAATTAGTTTAAAACCCATTCATGTACTAATTTAGACACTTCCAAAGTGTTTTTTGTGGTTATATGAGTCTATAGTGAAAAATTACCAAAATGCCCTTGGGGGCCGGCCCGGCCTAGAATTACCCAGTCCGACTATACTTTTTCTGAAATTTTGACTTGGGCTATTCTAACATATTTTCTCCCACAGAATCCATTTTCAACCTCAAAATTACCAAATTCACTGTCAAAAGACCAAAATGCCCTTGGTAGCCCCTATTTCAAGGTTACAGGGGCGTTTTGGTCATTATGCTTTTTAAAGCTTTTCTGAAAAGTGATCAACTGTAACCCCACCTAATTATCCCTCCTGAACTCAATGAAATCATAAAAAATGCGCAACTCCAACCCCCTGAACCAAAACTGGCCGAAACTTAAGGTTCTCAGAGAAAAGTTGGGGTTTTTCAATTCTAACTCCACAGACTTGCTCCTTTCTACTCCTAATCACTTTATTAATTATTTAATTACATTAAAACCACCATTTAGAATCAATGTTGGCAGCATAACGCCTAAGACACACCCTTTACCAAATTTTATAATCACAGCAAATCCAACAGAAATTCACTGATTAAATTATCCACAATAGCCAAAACAACCAATATTTGAAGTTTAGGAAGTTACTATAGCTTCCTTCTGGCCCTCCTTCCTTGGCCGAAAACCCTAGCTTCCAAAACAATGAAAATTCTGATTCAAACACCTTGAATAATGTAGAAAGCAAGCTTAGGAGAAGGAATACACAAGTTAATGAAAAATTCACCGAAGAAATCAAGCTTACCTGGTGAAATTTCTCCTTCTCTCTACAATCTCTCACAAACTCTCTCTCTCTCTCTCTCTCTCTCTCTCTTTCTCTTGGAAGTTCAAAACTGACGAGAAATGGAAGGGAAAGAGGATGAGATTGCTTTTGTAATTATCCCAATTTTTCCCTAATTAATTAATTTCTCATTTTCGGATTTAAGCAAATTTTGGCAGATTTTCTGCCCAATATTTGAAAAATCATAACTAAATTTTTAGACATCGTATTGGAGTGATTGTAAAGGTTATAGAACCCTTATTGAGTCTAGTTTCAAGAAAAAAATATAGCCCTTTTACCAATTGGAAGCACAAAATTCCCAGAATTAAATTCTTTGAATGTTGTTCTAGAAAATCAATAGTTTTTCTGGGCTAATTTCAAAAATCCATAACTTTTTGTATACAGCTCTAAAAATTACCTATGACCTATCAAATTAAAGCTTAAAATGTCTACTTTCACTTTGTAAAATTTCATAATTTTTTATTATCATTTGGTAATCCAAAACCACATGACTGCGTCAGAAATTACATTTCCAACATTATTCACACAACAATTTCATGAATATTTATCATTTTATTGAATATTTCAAATAGTTACGACACATTTTAGTAAATAAAAGTTGGGGTGTTACAAATTTTGCTGCCTCACCAGACATTTCAGTGAATATTTTGGTGAATATTCCAAATTCACATGACAATCTCGCTGCCTCACCCGAATTACACTTGCAGCACTATTCACATTCTACAAAATTCATCATTTTATTTCATTGACTATTTCCAACAACTACTATACATATCGGTGAATAAAATTTGGGGTGTTACAAATTTAGTGGCGCCCCTCTTGTGGCCTTTCTTTAAAGAAGCACCACATATAGTTGTTTTTTTTTTTCAAAAATCAATTATTTGGAAGCTATGGCACTTGCTCCAATAAGCGCTATAGCTAATGTTAAGCTTCTGTGGCACTTGCCTAAACAAGCGCCACACAAGGCCTTTGTTTAAAAAAAAGTAAATAAAAAAAGTGCCAGCTATTATGCTTGCTTAGGCAAGCACCATAGTTGGCATTTTTTTTAAAAAAAAAAAATTAACTTGTATGGCGCTTCACAGGCAAGTGCCTTCTAAAGACTTGAACTAATATGACCTTAAAAGGCGTTTGTTGGGGAAGCACCTTCCACCCAAATATGTAAATAAAAAAACAAGATCATTTCTTTCCTTTCATTTAAAAAAAATGAAGTGGTCAAACTAAGAGAAGCTTTCGCGCTTGCAATACAAGCGCCATTGCTTTCTTTACTTTTAAAAAAAATCAGTCACTTAAAAAAAATACATAGGGCCTAAGTAGGCAAAGTTTCAGACGCCAAGGCCACATCTGGCCTTGGCATTTTAATCCGTAGATAGTGGCCTTGGCAATTATTAAACGCGCAATTATGAAATGCCAAGGCCACATGTGGCCTTGACAAAAATTAAAGCGCCGATTAAAGTGCCTTCTAAGGTATTTCAATTTTTCTTTTATTTTTTTTAAATTGAGAAGTTATTGCGCTTTGACACAAAGCGTCCTAACTTCTCCTTATATAATTTTTAAGTTCATTTTATTTTTTTAAAATTGGGACTCCCCTTTGTATGACACTTTTATTTAAAGCGCCATACAAGGTACTATAAACTTTTCAATTTTTTTAATCTTTTTTTAAATTGGGAAGCTATGGCACTTTGACAAAAAGTACCATAGCTTCTCCCACCTTGTATGACGCTTTTATTTAAAGCGCCATACAAGGTGCTTCTTTTAAAAAAAAAAAAAAATTGTCCATCATATTTTTTTGTTTAAATTTATTTTTTAAATATGGGGAAGCAATGGGTAGCATTTTTTTTAATTTTTTTTAAAATTGTCTGCAATTTTTTGTTTGAAAAAACTGGGGAAGCAATGGCACTCACCAGGAAAGCGCCAAAGCTTCCCTTTGCCTTGTTTAGCAGTTGGGCCATAGAAGGTTCTATTTAACATTTCACCAACCTACCATTATCATCTCTCTCGTGCGCCCTACAACTCCCCATTTTCTAGAACTTCATTGCTCCACCATCTTGTCTTATCCCTTCGGTCTCTACTGTAACCCCCTGCCTTGATTAGTGTAATTATGATTCGATATCATATAATTAAATTGGATTAGAGACCGTCGGATGATTTAAAATCATTCTAACCTCCTACTCTATAGTAGGACTTTTCACAAAATCTTTCAAAGCTTTTCCCTATCCTGGTCTCAATTTCAAAACACGAATATAATTACATGTGCAGTTAATTTACATTCACACATATCAGAGTGTATAACCAAATCCCCAGCAACTCCCGGGTTTTATACATATATAAACTAAGGGATTATATGTCTCAACTAGGGGATTACATGACCAAAATCAAATATAGTATTTACATATCAAAATATACAGTAATCCCAAGTTCAAAAGTAGATAACCAACATCCCACAATCAAATATACCCCAAAAGGTCCTAATCACTCCAGGTTGCCCACTTCTCTTTAGCTCCACTTGCCCTGTCTGAAATGTTAGTCATTGGCAAGAATGAGATTCAAGAGAATCCCAGTAGTAACAAGTCACTCATACAGTACATAAACACATAGCATATATGATCATGTTAAGCAGCTTCACAATGTATCATGGCTTTCGCCACAAATGACAGCACTCATAGCTTTAAACTCTATATGTCAGCTTTTACTGCAATCTCTATGTATTCACAAAGTATCACAATGTATCACTATGCGTCAGCTTTCGCTGCGATCTCAAAGCATCACAATGTATTCACAAAGTATTCTCAATGCATGACAAACATACATACGATGTTTCAAACACAGTATAAGAGAAAGAGTCACTACCTTGTTCCTATTTGACATTCTTCGACACCGTGGGCTCTCGAGGGCAGAAAATATCAAATCCTATAAACCAAATCAGGGTCAACCCGTCAATCTCTTTTCCAAGTTTTCCAATTTTGTAGTACTTTATGTTGGTTATCATTTAATCTCTTTAGGGTGATATTATAGGTCTAAACATATCCCTAAAGGGTTAGGAGAAACTACCCTGAAGATACTTTTTTTCGGAAAAAGGAACACTAATTTTGGGCTGACTCACTCGAGTATTGCCCACAATTGCACTCGAGTCCTAGCGAGTAAGACACAGAAAGTGTGTACAAGAGAGCACCAACATCTCCTAGATGGCCAGTGCACTCGAGCACAGACACAAGCACTCAAGTGATGGTACTTTAGTCACCTGAGTCCCGTCGAGTGAGGTGTAAGAAGGGACAACCCAAGAGCAACTACAACTCCCAGGTGACAAGTGTACTCAAGCACCAACCCTAGAACTCGAGTGACTTCCCAATGCTCACGAGTGCCCACACGCACTCTTGATAATTTGTCTGCAAGTGATAACCTGAGACGCTCACCCATAGTGCTACATGCACTTGCACTCGAGTGATAACGTTTGTCACTCAAAGATGAAGAAGTTCACTCATGATTTCTGCCTGAAGACTTAACCAAAATTCCCAGAATTTCATACTATACTTGAGTAAGACCCTACCTCACTCGAGTGAAGCTTATCAGAAGCCAGATCACAGCAACTGATATGGTTTTCCAGATTTACCAAAGCTGGTTCCAATGGTCCCAAAACTTATACCAAACTCATTCCCCTCTAAAATTCCATAAGGAACCTATTGGTAAACTCAAAACAACCAAAATCTCACCACAATGACACATTCAACACTTCTATCCACATTGCCACCAAAATCACCTAATGACCAAACTTCCTCTTTTCAAATCCAAACCAAAACTATGGACTCCAAAACACAATTTGGCATTTATTTCACCACCTTATACTACTCAATTCATACATTTTCAAATTTAGTCCAAAATCAGAGCAAAAATACAAAATCCTCAAAACTTAACCAATGACAAAGATAATTATACCAAAGTGCATCAACTACTCACCTCTTATTTCTTCCAAAACCAACTTCTTGATTCCACCACTTTTAAATTGGTTCAAACTCCAAAACACCTCTTCTCAAAATTCTGAAACCATAGCAAGGAAGCTCTCAACACCATGAACAACTTTATAGAATAGCATTTGGGCTAAAGAGATCATTTTCAAGGTCAAATACTCACCTTTGTCTTTCTCTTTCTTGCCTTGTTTGAGCGAAAATAGAGAATGATGAGAGAGAGAATGAGATATTGATGAAGTTGCAGATTTTCATGCTCTCCCATACAAATTAGCTGACTTGGAGGGAGAGAGGAGAGAGGAGAGTGTTTTTTAAATTTTGACCAATCCTATGGCCGTCATAATGACACTTGGCAAGATCTCCTTCCACCCTTTCATGAACTCACATATTCTCATACACACTTGATTCTGCCCCATTGATCACTCAAGAATCAATCCTAGCCTTTGATCTCGAGTTACCTATGAGGTTCCTCTTTGGTAACTGACCAACTGGTCGGTAAATTTACCATTGTGCCCCTGATTATCACAATGCTTACTAAACCATCAACAAACACATTTTACATCACAATCCACATCATATACTTCAAAAGTGCTTAATTAGCATTAATTACATCACTTTGAAGTTATTAGCCCTTAATTACAGTTTAGGATATTACATCTACTCTATTGGTCCACCACCTTTCCTTATCTATTTTCCCCACTCCCCTCTTCCTATATAATTTTTTTATCCCCACTCATGTACATTTCTTCATCATTTGGTCGATGCCTCCATTGCAATACCAAGCTTGGTCCCCTATGTGTTTGTTTTCCTTCTTGTCTTGGCCTCCAACATAAGCTCCCTAGCTTAGAAGTCTTCTTTTTTATGTACAGAAGTTTAAATCCGTACGTTTTCTTCTTCGTCTTCTTTTTTAGTTAAAATCTGTCATGAATCTTATATATGTACTTCAATTTCTTTTTTTCAGGTATTTACTTAAAGTTTCAACTTTGTCTTCTTAAACTTCCTATACATTGTAAGTTTTTTAATTTTTGAGCTTACAAATATAATAATACTAGTTTAATCCTCCATAGAACTACATGTACCTACAGTAACGAGTATGCCTCAAGTTTAAGCAACTTAAATGCTGGAGTTCTTTTATGCTTGATAGATGAAGACAAGAATTCAATATTGCAAGGGATACCTGCAAGTTTGATGATAGATCATTCTACAAATATAATATATGGTCACACAATTGGTTAATATTTAGGTACATAGGATGTTTCTTGCATATTCTTATATTGTTTATTCACTTAAAATGAGTTGTACGTTACAATGATTGTAATTAAATACATTTAGTAGTGATTTTATGCATTAACTATTTGTTTCGAGTGATTTCATTTTGCTGTGGATTGTATTGTTAATTGTTATGGATTTGGACTGTAAATACATAGGATTTCACTAGGAAACAGAAACAATTACACATAATTATTTTTTAAAAAAAGACTTCCTATGACACTTTTTGAGAAGGCCATAGGAAGTTATACCACTTCCTATGGCACTTTCTATGGAAGTGCTATAGGAAGTGGGGCACTTCCTATGGCACTTTCTATGTAAGTGCCATAGAAAGTGGGGCATTTCCTATGACGCTTGCTTCCTCAGGGAAGTGCCATAGGAAGGTATTAAAAAAGAAAAGAAAAGAAAAGAAAAGCTATGGCACTTTCTTAAATTCAAGAAGCATCATAGCTTTCTTTTATGGCCTTTTCCAAGTGTCTAATATTCTTAAAAATAAGCGTCATATATTTTGTTTTTTGTTGTAGTGATTACTCCCTTCGGTTTTATTTATAATAGCTCAATTACCGAATTACATGGTTTAATAAAGCGGTTAAAATTAGTTAAAAATAATAAGTATGTCTAAAATAAACTTTTCCCTTACTAAGTATGCTTTTATTTATGATGAGCAAGTAAGAGAGAGAAATAATTAAATATAAGTATCACAAACCCTTTAATTAATGCTATACATATAATTAATGAGGGGCAAAAATGAAAAAATCTTATTAAATTTTCAGACAACTCTTGTTAAACTCTTACAAAAAGAATTAAGAAAATTCAAATTTTGGGCTCTTATAAAATGAACAGGAGGGAGTATTAACTTTACTTAGCAATTAACATGGTAACCACTACAAAAAAAAATGGTATTCTGTAGCGGTTATACCAAACCACTACAAATTATAGTATTTGTAGCGGCAAGCTACGCGCCAAGTGGCGCAACAGATTAGCAGCGTTTTTTATAGCGGTTAGGTAGAAAAAACCGCTACAAATTTGGAGCGAAATTCTAGCTAAAACTTGTAGCGGTTAATAAACAAAAACCGCTACAATATTCCTGCCACTTGGCGTGACCAAGACCTGCCAACAATGTAGTGGTTATTTGTAGCGGTTATAGCAATAAAACCGCTACAAAATCCCAAACGTCAGGTATTTGTAGCGGTTATAGGGATATAACCGCTACAGAATTTAAGGAGTCTCCAAGTTTGTAGCGATTATGGACCATAACCGCTACAGAATTTCAAAGGTTCTTGTACTTTATAGCGGTTATTAGAAAACCGCTACAAATTTAAGTCACCCTTGGTGATTTGTAGCGGTTATTGGAATAACCGCTACAAAGTGCTGGCCTATTTAAGGACCGCCTCCCTCCTTTTTTTGTTTGCTCATTTTGTTTCCTAAAGTTTCTCTGAGTGTTTTCTTTTAGATTTGAGCGTTCAGACGTCTGTGAAGGAGTTTTTGCTGCAGTATTTCTCAGTATTTGCACTTGAGGTATGTAGATAAGACATATTTTATTTGTATTTGTATTTTTATTATATTTTTGCATAATAATGTGACTAAAATATTTTTTTTTGAATTTTTACAGTTGATATGGCTTCAAGAGAGGATAGAAGGAAGGCCCCTGAGGTCCCCAGACCAATTTTGTGGGGTGGCAGCAGCCAAGCAGGGGGCAGAGGCAGGGGGTAGTGCGGAGGCAGGGCGACCACGGGGTTTCAGCCCATCCCCCCACAGGAGTCAGCCCTACCACAAGCATCACAGACGATCCCACAGGAGACGACTGCACCAGAGGTGCCTGAGTTTAGGGGGCACATATCAGTGTCAAAGACAACGACGATTAGGACTTCGAGATCCCGATTGGGCTCAGGGAGATGGAGCAGTTTCTCGATAAGGAGGAGGCTCGGGAGCAGAACAACCCACGAGGGTCATCTTCGCGGTCCACTGGGTTTGAGGTGCAGGTCCAAGGTAAATAATTTTTTTAATTTAATAAATTATTTATTTAAATTTGAAATTTTAAATTTGAATTACAATTTATCTAACATGCGGTAAACTGTGCAGATGAGCAGGGGAACGTGTCGACGAGGAGGCTGGACGTAGCCAGTTTGAACAGCATGGACCAGACCCTGCGAGTTATAGTGTCATGGAATGAGGGCATTGACCAGCCCATCGACAATGGGGGTCACTTGTTCAACCGCTTCCTGAACGACCTGGGCGCGAATTGGATGCAATACCCCCTTTACTTCAGGACGTGGAAGCACATTCCGAAGGGGCCGAAGGACCAGGCTTGGGGGGAGGTGGTTCAGGTAATTAATAGTATTTAATTAATATTTTTTTGTAATTAATTCTATTTAATTATAATTTTCTAATAGGATTTTTGTAATTATTGATATTTAAATAAATTTTTTGCAGCTGCGGTTTGCCGTCTGGGCCAACCGGAAGAGGTACACCCTCGTGAAGATGGGTGACAGCTGGAGGAACAGGAGGAACCATCTCTTCCACAGGGTGGATAAGGACGAGACGATGCCTCTGGTGCAGCTGATCGAGAGCATCCCGGACGACGTGCCGCCGAACGACTGGGCGAGTTTCATCCAGTTCAAGAGGAGCCCTGAAGGGCAGGTAATGTATTTATTAGATTCTTTATATATAATTTTGTAATTGTTAATTATTAAATTATAATTTCAATTTAATTATTTTTAATTTGAAATTTATTAATTTTAAATGTTTTTTATTGTTTTAATACATTTAATATTGTTTTTTTTTCAGAAGCTTTCTCAGAAGAACACCAGGATCCGTGGGCAACAGACGATCCACCACACAGCAGGATCGAAGACCTTTGCTGTCACCTACAGCGAGCTGGTAACTTTTCAAAATATCACTAACTTTTAGCTGGTTATTTCATAATACTAATTGAATTTTGTAATTGTTTTAGGAGAACAAGGCACAGCAGGAGAACCGTCAGACGGACTATGGGGAGTTGTACGCCATCACACACAGACACTGTGACGGGACTGCGACCTCTCAGCAAACAGAGTCGGCCATTGTAAGTAATTTGATTATTATAATTTTTATAAAACCAACTTAATAATGAAAAATGCTAATTAGTAATTGTTTCATAAAATGGCACGAGCAGATGCAGCAGTCGCAGGCTGAGCTGCGAGAGACCCAAGCCGAGGAGTCACAGGGGTCAGTGGACCCGACGGCTCCTTTAAAGGAGGGTTTGGGTAAGGCTAAGCACCCCAGACGCGTGCGGGGGATGGGGATAGGCGCTAGACCTAGCATGGTCTACGGCAGGAGCGCCACCTTTGAGGCTGGCAGCTCTAGAGGGATCAGACGTCTGAGGGACGATGCTATTGAGTAGCTGCGGTTAGATTTGGAGCAGCAGATGGCACAACAGCAGCAGTAGATACACCAGCTACATCTGCAGCAGATGCAGCTATAGGCTGATTTAATCTACGCTCAGCAGACGTAGTGGCGTGATATCGTGAACAACATGCTCGAGCGGTCATGAAGTCGCCTGTTCCCCGACGAGCCGCATCCACAGGTTCCCTCTGTCCCTCAGTACGTCGTCCAAACTACTACTACTCCTCCTTCTCCTGCTGATGATGATGGTGCGTTTCACTCTGCCCAAAGGCCCGATTCAGTAGCACCTGAGGGAGTTCCACCTGAGGGAGCACTAGATGATCAGCCCCCAGCTAGTTAGTTTAGGACATCTTTTTTTTTAATTTTTTGTTGAAACATTTGTAAATAAATATATATAATTTTATATTTCAGAACTTAAATTCTTATTGTGTTTACCATAATTATATTTATATTATTAGACCGCGTTGTTGAATTTGTGAATTAATTGCAACAATATTATTTTTATATTTCTAAAATAAAAAAAATAAAGCATATATATATTTGTAGCGGTCTTATAATAAAAACCACTACAAATATATATGGTTGTAGCAGTTCTACAATAAAAACCGCTACAAATATATATATGGCTGTAGCGGTTCTACAATAGAAACCACTACCAATATATATATGATTGTAGCGGTTCTACAATAAAAACCGCTACAAATACTCAACATTTAAATTTTGGAATTTGCCACCTTTGTGCACATTTGTAGCGGTTATTTTATGTATAACCACTACAAATTAAAAATAATTTTTTTATTTGCTGTCCAACAGCTTTAATATTAGTAGCGGTTGTATACATATAACTGCTACAAATACTCAACTTTTAAATTTTTTATTTCCCACCACTGTGTGCGAAATTCCAACGGCTTGAAAATTAGTAGCGGTTTTATGCATATAACCGCTACAAATATTTTAGAACTGTAGCGGTTAGTATAGCGGTTTTTAAACCGCTAGAAAATTTTAAACGTTGAAATTTCAGAATATAAGGTTCTTGGCATTCGTCATTCTCTATTCAGTCATCTTCTTCTCTATACTTTCTTCTCTCTCACAAGTAGCTATGGATAAATCATGGATCAGGTTGCCACGCAATTCTCCAGAATATTTGTACGGATTAAACAGTTTCTTGGATTTTGCATTCACTCACACCAGCTGTAACAGCAAGATTGTCTGTCCATGTCAGAGATGCAAGTTCAAGAAGTGGCATGCATGAAATGTTGTGAAGGAACATTTGCTTCTGAAGCCTTTCCTTGAGGACTATACGTTCTGGGCAGTTCATGGTGAGAAGGCCGACATTAGATATGACGATGCTCTTCCTCAAAGTTCTCAAGTAGGCGTTCAAGTAGATGAAGATGATCCTATGAATGATGTTGTGCGTGATGCATTTGGATTTCAAGGCGACAACTTCAATGAAGAAGTGCACGGTTCTGAGCCGGTTTTTATAAGGAATGAAGCAGCTCGGGATTTTTTCAGCTTGATGGATGAAGCATATCGTCCTTTATATCAAGTTTGTCAAAAATATTCTAAATTATCTTTCTTGATCAAATTGTATCATATCAAGTGATTGTGTGGAATCACAGATAAGGGAATGTCGATGTTGCTCGAATTATTACAAGATGCATTCCCCGATGCTGAGATTCCCATAATGTTCCATGAGGCCAAGAAGATTATCAACAGGTTGGGGTTGAACTATCAAAAGATTGATGCATGCCTAAACGATTGTATGATGTATTAGGGAGACGATTCCAACAGGGAGACTTGTAAGAAATGTCACACATCGAGGTACAAGACAATTCGGAAGGGGAAAAAGCAGAAGAAGAAACCTGCAAAGATTCTCAGATACTTCCCTTTGAAACCTCGCCTACAAAGATTATTTATGTTGTCTAAAACTGGGAAGCACATGAGGTGGCATGCCGTTGATAACAATGAAGACGGTAAATTAAGACATCTCCGGGATGCATATGCTTGGAAAACGTTTGACAACGACTTTCTAGATTTCGCGATTGACCCCAGAAATGTTTGGCTTGCGTTGGTGACCAACGGTTTCAATCCTTTCGGGAATCTTAGCACAAGTTGCTGTATTTGGCCGATAGTCTTAGTTCCCTACAACTTACCCCCTGAATGTATATGAAACAAAGCTCTTTCATTATGTCTATGATTATTCCAGGCAAAAAGGCACTAGGCAATGACATCGATGTGTATCTCCAACCGCTTATTGCGGAATTGCTTGACCTGTGGAATGTTGGCTTGGAAACGTACGAGGCTTATGGCAAGACTTTGTTCACCTTGCATTCAGCCTTGATGTGGATGATTAGTGATTTTCCTGGCCTTGGCACATTATCTGGTTGGAATGTGCATACTGGGTGGGTCGGCGTGTCCAGCTTGTAATTTTAACTATGACGTAGTGCGCCTTCCCCACAGCCGAAAGTGGTGCTTTATGGGGCATTGGAGGTTTCTAGATGAAGGCATAAGTTCAAATTGCAATGAAATTGCTTCAATAGGAAACCAGAAAAAAGGGGACCACCTTAGACTTTGTCTGGTACAGATATCTTACAGCAGCTTGAGCATGTTGACATCGAGTTTGGAAAAAGCGACGATTCAGCACAAACTCACCAAAAGACGTGCAAGACTTCAGCGCCTCAGCAGTGGAAGAAGATAAGTATTTTATTCACTATTCTATATTGGAGATCTAATTTACTTCGCCACAGTCTTGATCTAATGCACATTGAAAAGAATGTTTGCGACAATGTGCTGTACACGCTGCTTAACGAACCCGGCAAGACAAAAGATCACCTTCAAGCGAGAAAAGATTTACGCGACATGGGAGTTTTTGAAGATGCTTGGCCAGATGAGCATGACAAATTTCAGCTGGCAAAATTTACCCTAAAAAACCGAACAAGGAAGTCTTCCTCGCGACGTTGAAGAAATTAAAAGTTCCTGATGGGTATTCAAGCAACATTTCTTGATGTGTTGACTTGCAGGCTTGAAAGGTTGCTGGTCTGAAGAGTCATGACTCACATGTTCTTATGCAGCAGTTACTCCCTCTGGCTATAAAGAATGTACTTCCTCCCGATATTTTCATCGTTTTTGTGGAACTTTGTTCTTTCTTTCGGAAGTTGTGTTCTAAGGTTTTAATCATTGAGGAGCTCGATCAGCTGTGGTCCAAAATCATTCTTACGCTTTATCATTTGGAGATGATCTTTCCTCCGTCCTTTGTTACTGTGATGGTTCACCTTACAGTCCACCTCGTTCATGAAACAAAGCTCACTAGACCAGTATAATATCGTTGGATGTATCTGATTGAGAGGTACTCATTTTAAATATGTGCTTTATTCTCCGTATTTAATGTTTGCTAGTCGTCCTTTTCAGTATTTTATATCAATTTTCTCTTCTGTACTTCGTAGGTTTCTTGGGAAATTAAAATCTTACGTAAGGAATAAGGCGTGGCCAGAAGGTTCTATAGCTGAAGGCTATATAGGGGATGAGGTGCTATATTTTTGGTCAAGGTACTTGGATGATCTTGAGACAGCTTTCAACCGCCACCTCGTGTTGACGATTGTCCTAAACCTGCACTGACATCAGGAGAATTTATCCCTTGTGCTAGTATACTAGTTGGAGCAACTAAGAACTTCAAACTAACGGCAACTGAGAAGTTGCAAGCACATAGACATGTCTTGATTAATTGCACTCAAGTTGAACCTTTCATATGGTAAGAATTGTACACTCACATGTTATTCGATCTATATCTTTCGTAACATTTCTCACTTTCATTTCACTATCGCCTTTCCATTATTAATTGCAGGGAATTCAGAAGTCATGTTAAGCGTCAACTCAGGATCCGTACACAGAAATCCTTGGAAGTTGATAGGAGGGTCCACAGAGAATTCCCGAGCTGGTTTGCGTGCAAAATACTAAATGATCACAACCCACACTCACCAGATTTCAGAGCTCTCGCAATCGGCCCTATTGATCATGCAAAAAGGTTTACAGCATACAATGTCAATGGTTTTAAGTTTTGCACGGTTTCACGGGATCAATGATTGTAAACTCAGAATTCAGGTGTTTTTGGCATATTTGGGACAAGGAGTTATGCGAGCAGCAGTGACGCCAACATGCAATTCAGAGGCATCCCTTACTATGGCAAGCTTCTCGATGTGGTCGAACTTAATTATCAAGGCCATTTCACCGTGACGCTATTCAAGTGTTTGTGGGCAAATACCACTACTTCTCGGGGACTAACAACTGACGACTTAGGAATCACATCAGTCAATTTCTCACAGCCGATTCATACTGGTATTTCTCAAGATGATGAGACGTATATTCTAGCTTTAGAGGCACATCATGTTTATTATGTTGAGGAAGGGATTGGCACATGGTCGTTCATTTAAAGCCACTAGACCATTACGACATGGGTGAAGGCGATAACATCGCCTACGAGAGTGAGTCATTTCAGCCAGCCGATTTTGAAAACTACTTCCCTGAAGGCGATGACAATTTACCTCTACTGCGGTGAGTTTTTTTAAGCCCACGTCATTTAAATTAAATTTTTTAAATTTAATAATACATCTCTAACAATAATTTTTCTACATAATTTCTATAGGGATAGCGACGATGAGTGATCAAATTCAAATTATGCTTTTGTCTTTAAAAAAACTGGAAAAAAATTTTAAAATAAAATTTTAAAATAAAATAAAATAATATTTGTAGCGGTTATTAAACCGCTACAAAATTAAAAATAATCACTACTAAAAAAAACCGCTACAAAATGGATACATTAACCGCTACAAATAGTACGTGGATCCCTATAAATACCCTTACCACAACTCATTTCAAACACTCCCCAATTTCTTTTCACCTTACCTTTCTTTCATTTTCTCTCATTTACAACTTCTTTTGTATGAGTAGAGGAGCTGAATAATACGATCAAATATGATAACAAGTTTTTTAATTTTTTTTACAATACTTCTTTCCTTTATATAAAATTTATTCTCATCATTTTTTTTCAAGATATTTTAGAGATGTATCTCATTTTCATCTATTTTTCATACACAATTACATTATATTAGACAACATAATAATTCCTTATTACCTACGTATCCTTAATAATATTATTAATATAATTTTTATACTAATCCAATTAAATTAAATTTTTCCTTTTAATTTATTAATAAGTTAAACTATTGAATAATGAGCTAATTAAATTAGATAAACTAATAAAAAATTAAACTATTTAATTTAATATTAAAAGAACAGAAACAAATGATCGTATATTTTTTTAAAAAAAATTTAAATATTTGTAGCGGTTATTAAACCACTACTAACAAACGCGCCTTATTAAACTCAAATTAAATTTTTTTTGCGCTAAATTTGAATTTCATGAAATTAGTAGCGGTTTTATAACCGCTACAAATTTCATAAAAATTCAAAATTAGTAGCGGTTTATTAACCGCTACAAAATTGAAAAAAATGTCATTTTTCTTTTACCGCCTTCAAATTTTCAATTTTTTATATTTGTAGCGGTTATATAACCGCTACAAATATCTCTAAAAAAAATTTCGTTCATGGGGATGTTGTAGCGGTTTGTTGTAACCGCTACAAAGGATGTAGCGGTTATTTTCCGTGAATAGTGGTTTTATATAACCGCTACAAAACCGCTTGCAACATACGATTTAGTAGCGGTTAAAACCGCTACTAATACCTATTTTTAACCGCTACTAAATCACTTTTTTTTTTGTAGTGAACGAACTTTCAAACACGCATTTATTGCAGTTAGAAAAAGACACTTTTCTTATTAAGCCTCTTAAGGTTTTCAATGGCTATAAACTTATTTTGACTAATTCTAAACTATAGATACCACTACATTTAAATTGGTTGGCGCAATAACGTGTGGACCATATGACCATTTATTGTCTTTCATTTTTCTTGTGAGGATTGCTCAAAGCATGTGGTATCTTGGGTGTGTTAGTTGAGTTTGCTAACCACAGGAGTTTGATAGAGGTGCAATTGGCGTCTTTTGTGGTGTCTAACAAAGTATCAAAGTTGGCATCCAAGGTGGCAACAAAGTACTACATGGCAGCTTATGTGGCATTTATAATGAGCAAAATGTTGTCTCTATTATCTAACTAGATTCTAAGCAAGCCCAAAATCCTCGTCATGATATTGAGGGCTCAATTACTAGAAGTGCAAAAAAGAATGAGATGTTTGAGAGGCTAGAGAAAACATTTAGGCTTCAATTTGCTTCATTAATAGCTCATAATGTTAGTATATATGTTGAGGGTGCAAATAAGACCTTAACCATGTGTATTCAAGCCCATATGCATGCTTTTACAACACATATAAGCTTGAGCATGCGGCAAAGCGTGAAGATCCCTGAAGTTCGTATAACATAAAGTAGTAAGCCCAACATGATGATGTACAAGGCCCATGAGCAGTCCAGATTGAATAATTCAATTAAAATTCCATGTGAGAAGCATGTGTCTTGGAGGAGGAGCATAAGTGATTTCCAATACACTGCAATAAGCACCTAGAAGACATCATTATTCATTAATTAGAGTTTAATTTCATTTTAAGAAAGTTTCCTATTTTTATTGAATAGGGCCTTCCGGTCAAAGATTGTTCAATAAGACTTTTTTAGTTTCCTATTTTTAGGTAGCTGACTTAGACTTAAAGAATAAATAATTTCCTAACTCTTTTAGGCTTCAATGGTGCCAACCAAGACAATCAATCATCACTAAGGTATCATTTATTGCATTTATGACTAGGTGTTCAGTTCTAGAGTGTTCTTTCATGGCCTATATATGAATATTGCATTTTTTGTTTTTGATATTCAGAAAATGATATATATAATGATATGAATAAGAAGTTTGTTCTTGGAGAATTTTATTTTTCTTGTGTAAGCTTTGCTTACATCCTTGTATTCTTGTGCGAATACATAGACTATATCAAGGACTGATCATCCTTATGGTATCTTTATGGCTAGGGTTTTAAGAGACAGATTCTCTTAAAGTTCTACTTTTGATCATCTATCCCTTTCGTGTCTTCAAACTTGTTTTCTAGCCTCCCCCCCCCCCCCCCCCAAACACAAGCATATCATAGTTGAGAAAAGAAATCAAGACTAAGTAAATTTTGTGGTTGGTACTAAGGTTTTGCAAGATACCTTGTTTTAAATTTCGCTTGAGTTTAATGAAAAATCTTAAAAAGTTTGAGGATTAAACATATGCTAAGGTAGTTTGGACTAAGCATAAGTTTTTATGTATGTTTACCTATTTTTATCTTCTTCAAATCATTCTAAAGTTCATTCTCTTTTTTTATAAGCACAAGTTTGAGGCACAATTGGACACTTAATGAGGGCACATCTACTAACAAAGATCCAGTTTAAATTCCATTCCCTTTATTGTTGTGTTTTTCCCACTGTTTCATTGTTTATTTGGGTTGAAAAAAGTTTTTGAAAAATTTTCAAAAGAGACACAATTCATCGCTCTCTTGGGTGCCAACCTTATCCAACCAATTTTATAAATCAATTACAAGCAAAAATAAATTTCATTCCCTTTATTGTTGTGTTTTTCCTACTGTTTCATTGTTTATTTGGGTTGAAAAAAGTTTTTGACAAATTTTCAAGAGACACAATTCATCGCTCTTGGGTGCCAACCTTATCCAAGGAATTTTATAAATCAATTACAAGCAAAAATAAATTTCATATATTGTATAGAAAAATAAATTTCATTCCCTTTAATTTATTGTTGTGTTTTTCCCACTGTTTCATTGTTTATTTGGGTTGAAAAAAATTTTTGAAAAATTTTCAAAAGAGACAATTCATCGCTCTCTTGGGTGCCAACCTTATCCAACGAATTTTATAAATCAATTACAAGCAAAAATAAATTTCATATATTGTATAGAAAAGCTTTGCTGCCACAAATGACACTATCACAAAGGAAAGCTTTGCTGCCACAAATGACACTATCACAAAGGAAAGCTTTGCTGCCACAAATCACCCTATAAAAAATCCAATTATTTTAACAAAACTAAATAGTATATTAATTGTCAATGTAATTAAATCACTTTATTTAATTATATTTACAACTAAAATGTCAACCTCATCAGTCTAATTCCCTGCGTAAATTGATGTTAAAAAAAATAAAAATTTAATTGTACAATTTTGACATATAATAAATATACTAAATTTCTTTTATATTATCCTTTGACCTTTGGTATCCGGTTCGTGGCTGCCCCTTCCAATATAAGTATTTTCTCTGAGACTCGAACTCGAAAGCTAGAGGAATCTAGCGGGCATTACACCGCTAGACCAACCCTATATTGGTAAATATACTAAAATTTTAACAAAGGACAAAAAGTAATTTATAATTTAATCACTATTTATAACGCAAAGAAAAATTTTAAAATACAAATATGATTGAAAATCTAGAATGATATATTTCTCGTTTTTTGAATGATTTTTTTTTTTTTTTTTTTGGTCAGCTTAAAACGAAAACCCCCTTCATCCTTTACAACTATTGTCGAACGTAATATTCAATCCACTATTTTAAAGCATAGTAGGTTAATCAGCTGAAACTAGCAGGACATTGTGGATTTTTCATGTTGGGCCACTCAAAAAAAGTTGCCAAAAAGTTACAAACATTTCAAAGAAACAGAAGAATAGACAAGAATTGCTTGGCTAGCCACAGAGTCAAGAGACCAATGAGATGCAAGCAACTCGTGATCATTTGACTTGTAAACTGGCAGTATCTGCAAGGGTATTTAATTAATTTCCTTGATACAACTTAACCTTCAAACCTCTATTTATAATATGCTCCCTCCGTCCACATATATAAAATCTTTTTTTTCAATAGGCTTGTTCCTTTTACAAGTCAAATGATCACGAGTTGCTTGCATCTCATTGGTCTCTTGACTCTGAGGCCCGCCAAGCAATTCTTATATATTCTTCAGTTGATCCTTTCCATTGAGAACTCTACGGTCTGATACACCAACAAATGGTCCCTCCCCATTAAAGTCAAAGGCTAAGCTTTCAGGACCTGTAACTTTGGGGAGTTTAATTTCATGGTAGTTTTTCAAACCATCAATGAGAACCACTTTACCGTTAAAGGCCCTGGAAGATTAGCCTTTGACTGTAATGGGGAGGGACCATATGTTGGTGTATCAGACGGTAGAGTTCTCAAATGGAAAGGATCAACTCACAAAGGTTGGATTGATATGAGTTTGCTATCACCTCACCACATAGGCAAGAATCCCAAAAATTTTCATATATATCAAACTATTCGTGAATTTTGAGTTAGAGATGATCTCTAATATGTGGAAATCTATATTGGTTTTGGATCCTGTGTGGTGGAAGTATGTGTTCCTTAGTTTGAATCCTATAGAACAGTTTATCAACTTCGAAAACTCAGTGTATATGCAGTTTCTTGGTTTTTACTGAAAACGTGCTTCATTCCAAATGTTTGATTATATTACAGGCACAGGAAACTATGTGATGGATCAACAGATCCAAACAACGAGCCTGCTTGCATGGTAGGAGGCCATCGGGACTCAAATTTGACATGAAAACATGCAATCTTTACATAGCAGATGCATACTTCGGCCTCCTAATGGTTGGCCCCAGTGGTGGTGTGCCCAACCAACTAGCCATTTCTGCTGATGTTGGTGGTGCTCCCTTCAAATTCCTAAATGTCTTGGAAGTTGATGACCAAACTGGTGCGGTTTATTTCTGAGACAGTAGCACTGTGTATCAAAGAAGGTATTCTTTATTCCTCTTCTTGCCTTGAAATTCTATAGGTGTCTATGGGAAGTGGGAACCATTTCCCTACTAAGTTAAACTTTTTGCTTGAGAGCTGATCAGATCATGGTCGTTCATATATAAATTTTTTAAACTGATGATTTTTTAAATAAAAAATCATTTTTTGAAAAAATAGTAATTAAAAGATTATGTTTATTTTAAATTCTATGCCCATTAAAATATTTTTTTTAAAAAAAATATAGATTTTTAAAAACTCAGATCTTGACAGTCCAAATTAGATCTAACGGCCTAGATCTGATGAGCTCTCTATACTAAGCTTTTTGCATAGTGGGAAAACCAATTCCAAGTGATATATATCTGTGTTTTTAAATCGAGCTTGTTCAGTCAAAACTTTTTGAGATGCCAAAGGTCATCCTTTTAAAGAGTCCTTGTTCATTCAGTTGTTATATGTTTGGTTAACATACTTTTTGAAGTACATTACATATTTGCAAAAGCAAAAACTTCCTCCTTCCACAAACTAATGTGTTTGATTTTCAGTTTTGTCAGTTTCTCAAAAGTTCATTTGCTAAAATTCATTTAGGTAAAAGTTAGTTATTGTAATAGGATTTATGTTTGGATTACATTTTTTCAATAAGTCAGTTTGATAAATTGAAAGTTGTTTAGATTGTATGTAATAAAAAATATTTTTAAATTTATAATTACTAAAAATTTTGTTCAAAATTGTATATGTTGTATAATATATATAATTAAAAAATGCATAAATAACATAAAATTTTTCACTTGTTAGAAAAAGTAAAAAAAATTAATGACCCGTAGACTGTGATCTCTAGAGGGAGGGGAAAATGTACGGTGTGGGTGAAGGATAGCAACTAGCATGGAAAAAAATGGGTAGTTAAAAATTTAACTCCTCTCATAAATGCACCAACTTCCAAAATTTCAAATGCAAAAGCAAGAGGACTTTTGGAAACCAAAAAAATTTAACTCCTCTACTATATGCATTTGGCAGAAACCAAAAAAAAATCTTTTTATACCGTCTGAAAAAAAAAAAAAATAGTATGAGTTTACTTTTGAGTTAGCAAGAGGACTTTTGGAATGTTAGAAGTTGAAATCAAACAGATCCTAATAACTTATAGCAAACTATCTTTTATAACCAAAAGTTTTTTTATTAAAAGCCAAACATACATGAATCATTATATATGTATAATGAAAACTTAGAAAGATTTATAGACGTCATCAATGAGACTAGGGGGTTTATTCATAGGGATTGATCATTTAGCTAAGATTTCTCATAGGATGACTGATAAATTTTGTATCCTTGATCAATCATGGAGAGTGATGAAGGAGTTTAGGATTTCTTTTTTGTAATCAATAACATTTTTTGTATGTATTCAGTATTTATTAAAAAAAAAAAAAAAGAGATTAGAAAGCAACTTAATATAATCATTTGTATTTCATTTATGTGAAAGGGAAGCCAGAATGATACTCGAAAAAGGAGATAAGATAGGAAGACTACTGAAATATGAGCCAAGTAGCAAGAAAGTAGAGACCCCGCTTCAAGGCTTGGAATTTGCAAATGGTGTGGCTTTGAACAAAGATGGCTCATTCCTTCTAATAGCAGAAACAGTTTCAAGCAAGATTCATAAATTTTGGCTCAAAGGCTCAAAGACTTACACTTTAGAACTCTATGCAAAACTTGAGAGACCACCAGATAACATAACGAGGAACAAGAATGGAGATTTCTGGGTGGGACTATATAGTAACAAAACAGCATCAGTTCATACTCAGAAATTAGGGGAAGACCCAGTGGGAGTGAAGTTAGATATGAAGAGAAAGATTTTGGAGATTCTGGATCGAAGAGGATGTCCTGAGCTTGAAATTAGCAGCGAAGTTCAAGAACATCATGGGAGGCTATGGATTGGATCCTCTGTTAATTCCTGTGTAGCTATAATTAAAGTATAATTACTTTGATGGGAAATTCGGTGGAAAGTCCCTGTTTAAAAATTTTACTAGTTAAAAGGACCTGATATATTTTTATACACAGAAAGTACTATAAGATTTTATGGATAGAAGGTATTAGTACTTGAATTCATGTCCTTTTAGCCAATAAAATTCTTAAACAGGGCATTTTCACCGTTTTTGCCTACTTTTTAAATCAAGGATATTATTCCCTCAAGATACTATGAATAAAGCCGTTCTTGCGTATTTTTTAAATCAGTGATATTATGCCCTCAAGATACTATGAATAAAGCTTTAGTCAACTGATTGTGTGATGTTACTAAATGAAGACTGGCTATTAGTTTTATAATTTTTTTTTCAAAAAAAAATTATCTTTGCCAAATTAAACTAGGTCTCTTTTTAAGTTCTGATGTCCCTTTTAACGAAACTTTCTTTCCCCACCTTATCTCTCTTTTTCAATTATCCTACTTTGTTAATACTTTTCAAAGTTGGACGCCTTATTCCACCACTTAATTATTCCTTTGTAGCAGTGTAGACTCACAATACCTAGAACTGATTTGCAACATATTTGTTTTCAGCAATTAGTACATCCTCAAGATAGTTGCTTTAGTATTTTCATTCAATTCCCATCTTAGTTCTTTTGTAATTTTTTAAAAATGTCAGTTACATCATGTTAATATCCAACCTATGAATCTTCAATTTCTGGTCATCTCTTTTTCTTTTTGTTCTGCATTTTTTTTTTTTTTTGAGCTCTTGCATATGGGGAAATTGTGGTAAAGGTATCTAGGACTCATCGTTTGATTAAAAAGTCAGGTTTGATTTATTGTCTAGATTGAAAATTAATTCCTCTAGCCCGCCTCAAATTCAAGGAAAAAAATTCTCAAACACCCTCCCTCTATTTTTCACATTAGAGAAGTTAGTCCCTGCTGTTTAAAATTTGTAAGCAATGTGTCAAAACAGAGCAATAAATTAAAAAACAGATTATGCTGTAATATATGTGTATAAAGCTTACAACTTTCTGGCGGTATGAAACAACCAATAAAGGTTCTACCGGTGTTTTTCTAATCCCACTTATATTTTTCTAAACCATAACAGCTAAGTTTGGTACTTTAACATAGAAGTGAACATAAACCCTATTGATGCAATCATAAAAAAACAAAGAAAGAAAAAGAAAAATGAATATAAAGCAAGGAACTTTCTAAAAATAACATCTTAACACTTTATTCCAGAACAATCAAGCCGGTAGAAGAAGAATAAGAGAAATGTTTAATTGCTGTTACAAATATAAATAAGTAACACAGTAATATAAAAAAAATAGAAATAAATGTGGTTGTATTCATATAGCTCTTGAAGGCTTTTCCAATAATGCAGAGAGGTAAACCTCATCCTTTGACTTTGGAGATATAGCCCACTTATGCTTCTTGTACCTTAGTTGTAGAAACATGTAAACATAGTCATCCAAATCCTTTTTGCTACAAAAGAACCTATCTATCCATAACAACCCTCCAGGTCTCAGGATCCTGTCCCAGTCATAAAGGACAAAGTCCAAGAGCAAAAGTCAATCCAACCATCAAGGAATCCACCAGTGTGAATCAAATCCAATGTGTTATCAAACAATGGAAGCCTCTGATTCAAAGTGACATAAAGAGGAATCAAACCCCCTAAAGCAATCATCTCATTGAAAGGTGGCGCTAAATTTAAAGCAGTGGTCACAATAGTCACATTATGTTCCCTCATTCTTGCAGCAAAAGTCCCAGTTCCTATCCCAAAATCTAGACCAATCCTTATTTCCCCAGGCTTAATACTTAGAACATCAATTATCAGAAAATATGCTAAAACTAAACTATTTGTGTTGGACTTTGGGTCCAAGTCCGCCCTTAATGGGTTAGACTATTTGATTAGGATACAAGTAACCTAATCAAATAAGAAACAAATCAGCATTAATTGTGGATTGGAAAATAAGTTAGTATTAATTATGAAATTGTTAATTGAGAAACAAGTCATCATAATTCAGGAAATTAGTTGAGAATTAATTCTCTTGATTACTAACTTGGAAGGCAAGAAGAGGTGCACATTATTTCCTAATTAGTGGTCACCCTAAACCACTATAAATAGGATGTGCCTCTTTCAGTTATAGCTCATCCCAGCCATTGAGCTATCTGGCAATCTCTCTTCTCTCCTACCATCTTTCTTGTTCTGGTGATCTGTTGTACCAATCATAATCAGGCTCTAGTAGTCTAATAATTGTGTTGGCCCTATTATATTTGAGTTATAGAGCATTGGGGCTTTGATCTAGATCCAAACATGGATTCGCTCCGGTACGCTAGTCCACCCTCTCCCCTTATTTTTTCCTACATTGGCATGAAAGCTAGTTGATCCTTGAGGTTGTGATTTTTCTATATGAATAGATATGCAATATAATTTATCTATATCCCATCAAAACTTTTTTTATTTCCACTGTGCAATCACATATATTTGAATATATGATTTCTTTTGTCTCCTACTATCCCATGCACATGCATATATACATGTCCTCCATAATGATAAGTTATTCAAAGCTTTGTTCCCATCCTTTTGTGAGCATCTAGCATGTTTTATTCCTCTCTTTTTTTCATCTGATATTTATATACATTCTTAATTAAGCCTGTGAAGCTTGCTGGACATTTTTTTTTACATACGGGTTAATGTGTGTATATAATGTTTGGCGTTATATGCATATAATGTTTGCCTCTGTAAAAGTTCTTGAGCCTCTATTCTTTATATATTCATGGAAACATGTTATGCGTGATTCTCTCTCTCATGTTTTATATGTATATATGCATGTGGATATATGATGCTAGGTTCTTGAGTTTAAAGCCTTTTGTACAAAGCTTTATTCCTTTTTTCTTCTCCTCATCTCTTCGATCTCTTTAAAGTCAAGTTTTTGAAACCTATGTGGAATCAAAAACAAGAGACTTAACCCCTCAAAAAGTAGAAAAGCTCTTAAAACATAGAGGACACACATCCAAATTACATTACGAAGTGCCGTCGATGTTGGTGAAAAATTAGGTTGTTGAAACTAAGTGTTTTTGCCCAAGGTAAGGCCATGGGTGTGTAGAGCTCAAAGAGATGATTCCAACGACACTTAGAACGCATCAAACGGAGTACGATTAAGGGAGAAATGAAGGAAAGAAGTTAGCGGGTCACCTTGTCACCACTGCCACTTGACTCACGATTTGATCACTGAAAATGACATTTTTAGATTAAGTAACAGCCATGGATTTGTTGTTCGTTAAATTCCAACGACACCAACGATACCAAAAATGAAGCTAAAACGAGGAAGATATAACCTTCTAAAATTTGTGGGTCATCAAACCTCCAACCGGGTCCAATTGACCTGGCTGGAGGTTGAAGATGATGATGTGGCAGCCAACCTGCCACATCATCGATCAACCAAACCATATGGCGCCAATAAGAGGGTGCCATGTCAGCTGTCAACTAAGGCCACATCATCTGTTGACTAGCCACACAGACCAAGACACGTCAACGCCACATCATTGGTCTCAGTTAAGCATTGACCGATCAAGGTCAACTGTTGACTATTGCGTTTTTTTAAAAAAATCCCTGAAATAGACATGTGGCTTGTAGGGCCTGTAGGGACCATTGTTTGACACATGGCCATCACCGTCGAAAAGGAGACGGCGTGTGGAGTCAAAGTAGCCAGCGCATGTTGGAGTTTTCCAATTTTTCAAGATGTTTTGATCTAGATACCTTCTAGTGACAGTGTGGGTACGTGGGACTTCCGATTGAGACACTGTTTATTCCTAAAAATCTCTAAATTCGAGAGCTTCAATTTGATATATAATTTGTGTATATTTGAAGCATGTTTGGATCTAATTTGAGTCAAAATGGTGTTTATATGCACTTAGAAATTCCAAAAAAACATTGAAATTGAGTCTATATTGATTCTATTATTTGTTGGGATAAGTTGGTTTACATATTAAGAGTATTTCAGCTGCAAAATAAGGTTAATGTTGAAAGATTCTTTAAAATGAGGAATTATTCAAATAAGTTTTGAATATAAGATCCTATCCAACATTGACTCAAAATTCTTGAAGATAAAACCTAAAACTTGAAGCATATTGAAATTATTAAATAATAATAAGTCCTCCAATGCTTCCAACCACATTGAATCAATTGGGATTGAAGCAGTGACTTCTAAGTCAACCCTTTACCACAAATGTTGTGACAAAGGACAAGATAGATAGAGGTGTAGGAATCATCTCATCAAGTGGGAAGTGTGTACAAATACATCTAAGTAAATGGATGTAAACATGGCTAAGAGGATCTTGACATTGTAGTTAGACGCTACATAAGTTCATATGGTCAGAAAGGCTATGAGAGGGAGGACCTAGTTATGAGACATCAATATGAGGTAATTTTTTTACAAATTTGAATGTTTTTTCTTCTTTTAATTTATGATTAAATTCTTTGCTTTTAGAATTGAATTAAGCTTATTCTCTTCTTTTCATGAACATTCATGTTGTATATAGATTATATTATGTTATTATCTTGTTATTATAACTGCTTTGTTTAAGTAGGAGCTTCTGGAACATATATAGAAATCCAAACGGGAATGTGTTCAATAAAGACTATGGTTAAAAGGGTGATGAGCTAACTAGTATGAGTGGGATGGGAGTCAATATAGTTGTCTCCTGAACATGAAACTAGTAAACTTATTATCTAATTATCCTATATCTTATTTGAACAAATGAATATGATTTGTATACCATAATTGTTTCAGTGACCAATTATGACCAAGTCTATTTGATTGAGCTTATAAAGACAAGCTCAATAGAGATATCTATAGAGCAATATAACTCTATCCAAGCTATACAAATAGCGTTGGAAGATGATGGAATTGACGAACTTCTTCCACAAAGTTAAAACTAAGTTAAGTTTGAATATGGTGTATAAATTTGAGCAATCTTATTCTTTCTATGTTGATAGCATAAACTTTATGTATCCTTCAATTGCTTCAGCCTCTAGATGTTGAAGACTAGTTAGTAGGATGTCCATGATATCTCATTCTTCCTGAATACACTGAGATGGAATTAGAAGACATCTCCCAGTGAGTGGGATTAAGCTTCGTCTTCTAATGAGTAGGAGTATGTGAAAGCAAACACTATTCATGATATGTATATTGTGACCTTCGGCAATGTGATTCACCACATTGAATTTGAGTATGAAAGACTGAAGGATCCAAGATCCATTAGTCAAAAGAACTTAGCTAAAGAGTAAGAGGATTCATCTCTAAGCCTAAGGGCAAGAAACCTAGCTATGAGGTAAACTTGATCTAGAGGAGTTCAATAGTTTCTACGAAGATGAAATACTACATTGGTAATCCTTTAAGGGTTGTAAAAGAAACATTCCATATGAGTAGTGAATGTTTCATAGAAGCATATGGCTTAATGTTGGATGTTAAGCAAGAAAGATAAAGAATCAAAGGATTAGAACATGCATGTTAACTCAACATAGATAAACCACCCTGATTCACTTCATGCAATATGCAACCGAAAAAATTACATCTTTGTTATCTCTTTAGTTAAAGATTGATCAGACTGTGATTCTCAAATCCTTTATTGGATTTTGATGTTTCCTTTCAAAGATAACAATTCCATTTCTTGCCACATGCACACATTGATCAAAAGAAATGATCAAACTAGAAAAAGAGAATTTGCTAAATAACGTATGCTAAAGGGTTAATACCCTTGTGAGTAAGTTGAGAGCTTGGTCTAACTAGCAAGAAAGACAAGAAAATATTTTGAGAAAATATCCTCTGCAATTAGCAAACTATGATGTTTGTGAGCTAATGAACGTCTGGGCAAAACGCAGAGCTCGGGGTTTTATTAATGTCATGGACATTTACTCTAAATACAGTTATGTTTACTTGATTTTAGATAAGTGTAAAGCTGTTAGATAATGGCTAAATCTAGTTAAGAATCAATTAAACTAAAATGATAAGACCTTTTAAACTAACAAGGGTTAAGAACACACATGTAATCAGTTCAAGATGCTCTATGTATAAATGGATTGTTAGGCAACTATCAGTACCTAGAAGCCTTCAAGAAAATAGAGTTCTTGAAATAGAGATAATAGCATAAGTGAAACTATTAGCCATATCTTGGCAAGTAAATTTATAGCTATTATCTTCATACTTAACCAAATGCCCTCTAAGTCAATCACGACCTTTACCTATGAATCATGGATAGGCCTTAGAACAAGCCCAAGCCCATTAAGACCATAAGGGTCAGCAACTTTATATCCATAATTCTTCCTATAAGTAAGGAAGATTGGGGCTAAGGTATACAAGGTATCTCGTTATTAGATAACCTAAGAATTTGACAAGACACGTCTTTATTAGTGAAAATAAAGGTGGCTCAATGACTGAGAGAGAACCAAGGGACACAACGTTCATAAAATTCAGATTTCTTAATAGGAAATGAGCATTAATCATACTGAATCTCTCTAAGAGTTTAACAGTAACAAGGAATAACCAAGTGTTCCTAAGTTCACTACAATAAAAGAGGTAAGAGGTAAGTTACGAGAGAATTACCTCACCCATACATAGTAAAAGAATCCTAAGAAATCCACCTCAGAGCAAATTGTCGTCCAGCAAATGACTATAAGGGGATAGATTCCCTAATAGATTGAATGCTATCTTCATCATTTAGAAGGTGATCATGACTACCTATAAGTGTCTGAAAGACACTAGAAGGACCTGCTAAGAAGAATTGCAAAGTGTCTTATAAGAGCATATGGATTCTTTTTTGAAACTAGCAAAGTACATGTTTGGGCAATTTGTTACTTAGCCAAGAGGCAATTGGGAACAAGTAAGTTCTCAAATCTGTTAGGGGAATATAAAACCTAAAACACTTAGTGGCTAAGGGGTACAACAATAGAAGGTTGTCCATTATGCATTTTAACTATGAACAAATAATTTTTGCTATGACAACAAGCTTAGTTTTGAAATTACATCAAGATGATGTGAAGACCGCTTCCAATTTGAAGATTTGGAAATTGGATGATGAACTTTACATGAAGCAATTTAAGGGCTTCATAGAAACAATCATCCAAGTAGTAGTATATGAGGTTTGACCAGGTGAAAGCCTCACCAACTTTGAGATAATCGAAGAACACTACATGAGTGCCAAACGATCTTCAGATGATTCTTTGTGAAGTCATCATTTGTCCAATGACATATGTTTAGCTGAAACAAGTGTCAGGGAGTTAAAGGAATAAAGGATAAGAGAATTCTTAAATTCTGAGTTGAAAAATCATGGGTTGAACAGATAATATCTTGAATAACAAGGTAAGCGAAGATTACACAAGGAAGATATGTCTTTTCCACCTAAGACATATACAAGTGTGATCTTTAGGCATCTTAGTATGCCAAATCGCAAACCCATGGATACCCCTAAAGTCAAGGGCACAAACCTAGAAAGGTTACATGTCCTACGATGAATCCAACATAGAAAAAGTGGATATAGTCTCATAGTAAGACTATGGTTGGTAATATGAATGTACCTATTGGTATATATAAGACTAAATGTTTTTTGTCATACTTGGAAGCTATTTTTGGTCCTACTATGAAAAAGATTATGAGAATAACCATGGATTGAGTTGTCAAGACAACAACTTACCTTTGAAAGGATACTCCGATATAAGGCCTAGGAAAATAATAATGGAGCAAAGAAATATAAAATGTATTTTTGTTATCCATGGAATTAGAACACAACGTGTTCTACCATCATTCAAGGTGTCATATGGCTAGAAAAGTTCCTATGAATTATTAAGAATGAATGGAGGACAAAAAGATCTAAACAATAACATCTTATGATGAGGATCCTAAGTATCACAGCAAGGCAAAACATATATTTGATATATCTCTATGAGAAATATGCTTTCAAAGAGGGAAAGCGATAGTTTAATGACCTTCTATAATTTCCCAAAATCATGTACGGGCTAAGAATCCCAAAAGTCAGTGTAAATGATATTAGCATAATCAATTTGAGAATTTTGTATGAAATTAATTCTTGACTAATTTAGGACTAGGATTTACCCTTGAAAAGTGAAATAATTATGAGGCTCAAAATTTATGAAGGTAGAGCCAATCTTAGAACTCCCAAATACCCATTGTGTCATTCGTGAAAATCAAGGAGTCAGGATGGTAAAATACGAGTATAAGTAGTTGGAGAAAAATTCGTCGGTGGCCACTAGGTGTAGAGGTGCCATTTTTTAGATTTGAAGGATCAGGACGTCACGTGTCGTGCCTCGATATGGGTGCCACGGTCCTGAGTAGAATCCCGAGCAAGCACCGATAAAGTAACTTTATTAAAGTAATGTTAATAAAGTACACAATGATGACTTATTATGGCACACCTTTTTTGTTGGCTAAACAAGAGCTTGACATGTGTCCCTTAGTGTGTGTTTGATTTGAGGGGAGGGTGGAAAAATTACAATTTTGGACAAAAAAAACCTAAAATTTACCCTCTCATTTTTTTAAATTTTGGGTTCCTGCCTAAAATTTACATTTTCATTCTTTTTAAATTTTGGATTCCTACCCAAAATTTAAATTCCTTTAACCCAAAATAGTAATTTACCCACCCTCTTATTCCCTCCCACCCCTCCCCTCCCCTCAAACTAAACACACCCTTAATGATGATAAAGTACAAAACCACTGTTATGTTGGCCAAATGAGGAGGTGACAAGTGTCCCTCATCATTACACCACCTTTATGCCTTTTATATTGGCATCCCCAAAGCGTTCCACCTAGCGCCCAAGTCTAGGGAATCCATTGGTCCCCGGTCCGGTCAGGTACTTGACTTTCTCAAACATCAAGCTAGAAGTCTAGGGAAATAGTCGAGCCCCTTCCTTCCTCTGACCATCTTGGTGCCACCTAAGAGAGAGAATACGAGGATGTGATGTTTAGATGACACATGGCAATGTTACACCTTAATCTTGTGGCACTTGGCACAACAAGAGAAAATCACATGCAAGATTTAATCTCCACCCTTCCTTCTCCTTTAATTGCACAACCAAATGGGAAAAAGGGAGAGAAAAATATGATTTAATACAACAGAATTGTTAAAGGAGAGAAGGAGACTAAATAGTAACTTTTTCTGAGTACAGGAGCCGATTCTGACCCCGAAATGCCATTATGGTATGAGATTTCTCATCTGAGGTGTTTTGTGTTAGTTATTCAGCCAAAGTGTCACTGGAATACTGAACCACTTGTAGAAATGCCAAGAGGTAAGCCCCAGCTTCATTTTGAACTGATTACTTTGTGTTGTTGTTGAGTTTTTCTTGCCTCTTGAACCACCCTCAAGTTTCATCCAAGGGGAGTTTTTAAAGCAAGATGATATTTATAATTATGTACAAGGTGATATATGATGCTTATTGATGTTTTAGACTTGTTGGTGATCAAAAACACAAACTTGATTGTTGTTATTTTTGGGGATAAGTTTTGGTCAAGGGAAAATCTTGAAGGAGGAGTTTGATTTTGGTATTTTTACAGTTTTTATTGTCTTCTTCATGAAAAATTATGTAGGACTAGGCTCTAGTTATAATTTTTGGAATACTGGTTTAAAAACTCAAAGACTGGAAATCAAGTCTGCTTATGTGACAAAGCTGCCAGTGTGCGTTTTGACTGGAAGATTTGTTGTGGTGAAAATTTCACTATTCAAACTTTATCTGTTGATGATGAAATTTTCCAAATTTAAATTACGTATAAAGACCTTTAATTTGATAGGTATTATGAAGGATTTGGATAAATGCACTAGGACTTATGAGTGTTTGAAGTTAGACTATTAAAACTAATCTGATTTTTTGGCAGCAGGGGAAAAGGGAAATTGGGATATGTGCATGATCAGGTGGCTACTGGAAGTATTTATCCCTTAGAATAGACTTAATAAGTGGCATATTGGATTTGGAATCACCTTAATTGAATTTTCCTAGCTCAAGATATGAATTTTCAAAGATTATGGAAAATTTTGTCAGCTTTTGGTAATTGTGCGAAAATTTAAAGTAAAGTGTTTTTGTAATACAATTGGACCTTTAAGGGTTAAGTTAAGCACTTGGGGTTAGTTTGGGCCCATTAGCTACACATTGGGCCTAATATAGTGACCCTAATGATAACCAACATAAGAGAATGATTTATGAAAGAATTAGACTAAATAATAACTCGTCGCCTGTAAATTATAATTTTAGGATTTGATATTTGCCCAGGATGCCCGAAGCACATCAACCGAGGGCAAGATTTTGAAAAATTGTCAGGTGGTAACTTATCCCCCACATACTATATAATATGTTATATGCATGTTTGTCCCATCATGAATTTAAAGCATTCAGATGAGAAGGGCTCAGGCCCTGTAGAATTTCCTAGCACTGTGGCAAGGGACAAAACTCCTTGAACTACTTGAACTTTATGCTTACTACATAACGTGAATTGGTAACTTTATGCTTCCCGCATATTGTGAATTTATCTCTGAATGTTGAATATGCTGCTTGTATTGAAATTTTGGTTGACATGACATGTTATATGTACACACCTTATATGAGTGATATCTATTACTACTAAGATTCTTTGAATCTCACCTATTTTTCAAAAATAAAACTTTTCAGCTTAGACAGGTAGTTCCTCTAGTAAGAAGGTAATCACGGGCGAATGAAGCGAAGAACTTAGAATTTAACTTTCCCGTTGGTTATCTACTTTTTTGGCCAGTACTATTATGGGGGGGAAGGAGCTGGAATTACATGAAATATATAGTTCCATTGGATTCAGTATGCAAAAATAAGTAGGGTTATAGTTGGTCACTTTTTTAGAAAAGGCCGAAAAAGCATGATTACGAAAACGCCCCTAAAACCCTTAATCAGGGCTGTCAAGGGCATTTTTATAATTTGACACTGAATTTGGTGATTTCAAGCCTAGAAATGGATTCCTTGGGTAAAAATACGTCAGGATCGCCCTAGTCAAAATTTTAGAAAAACGTGCCATCAGGCCGGGTACAGCGAGGCCGGGCCTGGGTCTTGGGGGCATGTTGGTAAAATTTCACCATAGACTAATGTAACCACAAGAAACACTATGGAAGAGTCTAAAAAGATACTTTGATAGGTTATAACTTATTTCTTGTACATTTAATATTTTTGGACTAAGTTGGAAGCCAGAAGCGACACGTTTTACGAGGCATACTAAAAAGAGGTTTATAAAGCTTTCAGGTAGGAATATTATCCTTCATACATCATGCCATAGTTAAGTGATTGTGTGGATGCCATTGTTTGTAAATGCACTGTATTATTCAGTATGGTTTACCTAGAGAGGGGCAGTTAGTGTCGGGGTACACTTACACCGGGAGTTGGCGAGAGTCCAACCATGTAGATTATGGGGCTGGGCCCTACACTTGTTTACATGGTAATGATGTGTGTTATACTGTTCATTAATTGGTGCATACTTTAGCTAATATCATATTTACTTTTCACATTTTCTATGAACAATAGCATATTTCTACTGGGATTCTTCGGAATATCACCCTCCTTTTTTAAACTAAACATCTCATCGGGTGCTAGTGGTATGAAAGGTAAAGGTGTAGATATGAGAAGTGAATTTCACGTGTCTCGAGGCAAGGTCAAAGCTTGTGGTTATAATTAGTTTATGCTTTAGATATTTTGGGGATATCTTGTAATTATTGAAACTTCCGCTATAATTTGTATTTTGTTGATGAACAACTTTGGGATTGTAAACAAATACTTTTATCAGTATAATTTGTAATATCCCGATTTGTGTTTAGGGCTAATGACTCTGATAATTATTGTAATTATCTTGATTTAAATCATTTTGGGATTTTTGTAATGTGAATTTTGAAAATAAATACATGTGGTATTTAAGATCAATGGTTGTGATTCCTTGACCGTGGGTCGGAATCCTATGTGTTGTGATTTGGTGAGCTCATAAGGGAGTGAGTGGATGATGACATGTGGCAAGAGAATGGCCATTGGATGTGGCACTAGAAGACAAAAGTCACTTTTCTCTTCTCTCTCTCTCTTGTGCGGTTGTGTGTGTGTAGGGAGAAAGAATTGTCTCCATCATCATCTTCCTTCCATTTCTCTCTCTCGTTTTCTCTCTCCTTCCTCCATTTCTGGCGCTGGTGTGAGCTTGGAAGAGAAGAAGAAAGCTTTGATTTTGGTGAGTTGTGATTCTCCTTTGCTCTAATCCCCTTCTCTAATTTTGTTCATCTCAATGAGAGCTACATTGTGATGGTTGTAGAGCCTTGAGTGGTGTTGATTTGAGCTTTGGGTCGAAAGGGGGAGTTGAGGAATCAAGATTCTTGATTGAGCAAAGAGAAGAGGTAGGCATTTAGAGCATTTTGATGTATAATGTATGATTTTTGGCTAAGTATAGTCAAATCTGGAATTTTGCCCTAAATATGCCTATTTTTGGAAATATGAAGTTCATTGTGATTTATGATGGGAAATGATGTATTTTGGAGATATATGATCATTTGATATGGTTTGGAATGTTAAAAAGATGTTAAGGGGAAATTAGACATTGTGTATCTTAGAGACCTTAAGGAATGATTGTGGTCAAATGGGTTTTTGGAGTATTTTTAGAGTTGCCATTGTGTTCCCTGGTTAGTGCCTAGAGTGTATGAGCATTGGGAAGAGTTTGGGGAACCTTTGGGAGTGAATTTGACCATCTGGAGTTTCTGGTTTTTGGCTGCGTTTTGGGTCTCTGATGCACATCACTCGAGCAGAGGAAGAACGTGCTCGAGTGATATGCAAGTTTTTCCCTGTTGTGCTTCGAGTTACCTGGGTTTTACGGGTTGTGCTCGCGAGCATTGCCTTGTGCTCGAGTGAGCGAAGAACATGCTCGAAGTGAGCATGGTTCTGCTCGAGTGAAGAAGCAAGTCCGGAGTTGAGGTTGCTTTCGGGACCTCACTCGCTGATTGATGCCACGAGTGTGCTCTGACACTCGCGAGCATAGCTGTTTCACTCGAAGCACTGAGGGTCGTGCTCGAGTGAGATGGTGCTTCAGGTGAGAGTTGTGCTTTCGGGTTGATGCTCGCGGGAAAGTTGCACGAGTGTGCTTTCTCACTCGCGGGTGTGGGGTGTGTGCTAGAGCACTGGGGGTCGTGCTCGAGTGAGCCTGTGCCTCAGGTGAGGGTGATGCTCTCGGGTAGTCACTTGCAGCGTGTGCTCGCGGGTGCTCGAGAGAGGCTTTTGGCCTTGTGCTCGAAGTGAGGTCGGCGTGCTCGAGTGAGCCAGTTCCTGGAAGTGTCTTTGTGCTCTCGGGTGCTCACTCGCAGTCTCACTTTCTCTTGTGCTCGGGTGCTGTCCGTAAAAATGCTCGAGTGAGAGCATCTGTGCTCGAGTGATGTCCGTACTTGTGCTCGAGTGAGAGCATTTGTGCTCGAGTGAGACTGTCAAAAATCAGTGTTTTGCCTTCGAGTAAGGGGTCTTTTGGGTAGGTTCTTCCAACCCTTTAGGCATATGTTTAGGCCTATTTTAGTCACCTAATGAGTCCTAAATGATAACCAACTTAGAGAATCATTGAAATATACATTGGAAAAGAGATTGATTAATTGTCCCTAATTTGAATAGGATTTGACATCTGTCGTCCGCGTGAGCCTACTGTGCCAAAGATTGTCAGGAAAGATTCAGGTAGCGACTTTTCTCTTATGCTTTGTGTAAATGTATTGTATGTTTGTCTGTCATTCATTGTGTGGATGTTGCTGCTGCTGCTTTGTGATACTTTGTGCATTGAGATCCTTTGTGGAGCATAGTGATACACCGTGCCTTGAGATGCTTTATGGTGCTTTGTGCTTTGTGTTGCTGCTACATAGTGTTCACCGCGAAAGCGGGCGTTGTGCATAGTGATTACAGCGAAAGCTGGCATAGTGTTCACCACGAAAGTGGGCGTAGTGCATTGTGATTACAGCCGTGAGTGCTGTCGTATGTGGCGTGAGCCAGAGATCATTGTGAAGCTGCTGATTATGATGAACATGCATGCTCTATGTTTATATATTGTATGAGTGAGTTGTTGCTCTGGGATTCTCAAGAATCTCATTATTTCCATATGACTAACTTTTTCAGACAGGGCAAGTGGCTCGAAGGGGAAGCGACCAACCCGGAGTGGTTAGGGTCTCTTAGGGACATTCATGTTTTGGGATAGTTGGTTATATCCATTTTGGATTTGGGAATTGCCAAAGTGTAAAGAGATGTAAATGATTATTTTGGATCGTGTAATCCCCGTTATGGGAAACTCATAAACCCATATCATATATGTATTAACCCGGGGTTTGCCGGGATTTTGGTTTCCGCACTTTGATATTCATTATGTACTCTGATTTCTCAAGTAGTTATATCCGTACATGAATGTGAGACCAGGAATATATAAGTTTTGAAATGATTTTCATACGCCCCATCTTTTTGATGAGGGTTTATAAATTGTTAAACCATCTTATTGGTCTCTATTTCATTTAAATTATTGTAATCCGGATGTAATTACGGTGAGGGGGTTACATAATTGTACTTTTCTATATGCGCATGGAATCCCTTCTTTATTACTCTTCGATTAACAAAATGGAAATGGGTGTTGACATTTTGGTATCAGAGCTAATAAGCAGTTCTGGCATTATTAGAATTGTATACTTATATGGTTTTGTTTGCATGGTGAAAGGATTGTTCATGGATAGTCTGAGTGCGCCTATACTCATAGATATTCCGAGTGAGCCTGTGATTGTGATCAGCAGTGCTAGCAAGTTGTGGGGAGTAAGACGACGATGAACCAGCGTGTTCTAGACAGAGGGCCGATGATCGATTACTTCGGATACGGTGGTATGCTCATGAGGTACACAGCACAGAAGAGCATGTCGAGATTGCCTATGTACAATCTAAATCTGAGACCGGCGTCTCCAGGACTGATAAAGGTCAGAGAGACTAGAGATGTGCCAAACGGGTACCCAGAGTGGGATTTTGACTATGAGCCAGAAGAGATGTCGGAGGACAAGCTGAGTGACATGAGTCTTAGGAAGAGCCGATATGTGTACCGTATGATTTACAACCAGACATGGAGCTGTCATACCTCCTTAAGGCCAAGTATCACAGGGCACTGCAGAAGCACGATACCCCGAAAAGCCGGTACTTTACATTCCTTGACGGCGCAGAGACACTGTATCGACTGCGGATACCATTGGGGGTTACTGTGACCGACGAGTGCTGAATTTGTACTACGATGTACTACTTCCCAGACTCAGTATCCTGGAACCGACAGAAAAACCTCATCGTTGACCGAGGTCCAAGGGATAACTTCTAGGTTTTTCAGAGGCATATCAGAGGGCTTGTGTAGGATTTTATGTACACCGAGTTGTGATATAGGGACTTTGCGAGCTATTTTGGTGACTGGAGCTGACCGGCATGTGTTACGAGGTAAGGGCAATCAGGTGGAGCTGACGGATAGAGAAAGAGTTAGCTAGAGTCGGTATTTTGGGAGGGTACAGAGAAAGTTCATAAATTTGATATTTTGGATATGTAAAAGATAATATGTCATGTACAGTAGTATGTAAGATATATGATATTTATATTTCTCCAAACTACTGTAAATAGTTGTTATATGCTATGTATGACATATTTGTATCCTGACTTTTTTTTAAATGACAAAAATGCCTATGCTCTTGTATCAAAATTTGCTCTTCTCTAAATTTCACGTAGAGTGAATTATGGAAATGGTACAACCAGGAGAAGGTAATAGAGGCCATGGTAGAGGCCGAGGGCGTGGTAGACATGGTAAAAACAAGGATGAACCAAGGCCTGACCCTATCTTGCTGCAAATACTAGATATGTTGGAACAACAACAACAAACCTTGAATGAAATAAGAACTGACCTTCAAGAAATACAGTAAAGGCAGGATCATCTAGAGAATCGTATGGATGAATTTATGTGGGAAAATTATGAAGACATACATGAGGAACCTCTACCAGAGGGTGACATACCTGAGCCTGAAATAGACATGCAAACTTAGCCAAGAAGATTTAGTAAATAGTAGCTACCTATGTTCAGGGGAAAGTTTAATCCTCAACAAGATGAAGATTGGTTAGCTCGTTTGGACAAGATATTTGATATGCTGTAATGTCCAAATAAGGTAAAGGCCTGACTAGCTATACACAAACTGGAAGGTGATGCTGATCGCTGGTGGAAGGGTATAGATCTTATCCTAAAGGGGAAGAATGTTCTTATCACATGGGAACTGTTCCAAGAAAAGTTCAATGAGAAGTATTTTCCCCTGATTATTAGAAGATAGAAGGAGAAAGAATTCCTCTGTATCAAATAGCAAGATGGGGAGAGCTTTGAGTATTATTTGGCCCAATATATCTGATTGTCGCGATACTCATCATATCACAAGCTAAACGATAATGAAGAGTGGAACGCTAACATGATGATTGAAGGGTTAAGACCCAAGTTCAAGGAAAGATCTATTTCTCAACACTTCAAGGAATTCGGCAAAGCTGCCGAAGAATGCCAGTACATTGAGAAGCGCATGTCGAACTGGGCAACACAGGCTGGGAATAAAGGTACTTCTGGAAGTGGTAGCTCAGCGCAGAAGAGGAAAGATCAGAGTGGATATTCCGGAGGGGATCCTAAGAAGCCAAATCAATCTGGGGGCCATGGAGGCGGGTTCTTTGGGAAGCAGGACTTGTTGGCATTGTAAAAACCACTTCACCCTAGTAGATCTTGCAGAGGGATTCCATTTAGGTCAGACCCGAGTAAACCATTTGTCTATTATGTTTGCAACAAGCCAGGACATATGGCCAGGGATTGTCTACAAAAGTAGTAGCAAGAGGAGATGAGACCCAGAGTTTCTAGCAGGGTCTACACACTGACACAAGAAGAAGCCAGAAAGTCTTTAGAGCTAATTCAAGGAATGATTTCTCATAATGGCAATTTAGTGCATGTTATGTACAATTTTGGTGCAAGCCATTCATTCATTGCATATGACTGTGTGAGACGGTTATGTTTACTTGTGCACAAATCCCCATATGATTTAGTTATATCTACACCTATGGCACACAAATTGCGACAGCCGACGTTTGTCTAAATTTCATAGTAAATGCTGGGGGCACGAATCAACTGTAAATTTGATTTGTTTACCACTACAAAGATTGGAAGTAATTTTGGGGATTGATTGGTTGACGGCAAATGGCCTGTTGTTGGATTGTAAACAAAAGAGAGTCATATATCTGAATCTAGAACCACAAGCTGACATAAAAATCACTCTTAACCTTCTGTCTGCGGCTAAGGTTGAGAGATATCTATAGAAAGGTTGTCAGGGGTATATGGTATTTTGCTCTATACAATCAGAGGTCGGTGTAACCTTGGAAAGTATCCCTGTAGTGAGTGAGTTTCCTTATGTTTTCCAATGGATGTCAATGGATTAGCTCCAGATTGGGAAGTAGAGTTCTCGATTGATTTGAGGCCTGGAGCTGGTCCAATTTCTAAAACCTTATACCATATAGCTCCAAGTAAAATAGCAGAGCTAAAGAAGCAGATCGAGGAGCTACTTGAGAAAAGGTTTATACGACCCAGCGTATCACCCTAGGGTACTCCAATGCTCTTCGTAAAGAAGAAAGATGGAAGCTTGCGTCTCTGTATCGATTACCGAGAGATGAACAAGGTGACTGTTAAGAATAAGTATCTACTCCCTAGAATTGACGATTTGCTCGCTCAATTTTCTGGTTCCTGTGTATTCTCAAAAATGTGATTTATGGTTGGGATACCACCAGTTGAGGGTAAAAGCAGAAGATGTATCGAAGACTACTTTTAGAACTAGATATGGGCATTATGAGTTCCTAGTGATGCCATTTGGACTGACCAATGCACCTGTTGTGTTCATGGACTACATAAATCAAATCTTCCATCCGTACTTGGACCAGTTCGTAGTAGTCTTTATTGATGATATACTGGTGTACTCACAAAGTAAAGCTGAACACGAACAGCATCTAAGAACTATGTTGAACGTATTACTGGATGGGCAACTCTATGCCAAGCTAAGCAAGTGTTAACTCTAGCTTACACAGGTAAAGTTTCTAAGCCACGGTGTCTCACAGCAGGAGGTCTCTGTTGATCCTAGTTAGGTAGAAGCAGTAATGAACTGGAAGAGACCAGAGACAGTATTTAAAGTACATAGTTTTATGGGTCTAGCTGGTTATTATCAGAGGTTTATACAGATTTTCTCCAAAATTGCATTACCGTTGACTAAATTGACGTCGAAAGCTCAACATTTTGTGTGGGATGAGAATTGTGAGAACAACTTCATAGATTTGAAGCAGAGGTTAACCACAGCACCAGTGTTAACGATCTCAGATCCATCGTTTTCATATGTTGTGTATACAAATGCCAGTGGGCATGGATTGGGATGCATATTGATGCAATATGGCCAAGTAGTGTCGTATGCATCGCGTTAGCTGAAATCTCATGAATTGAACTATCCCACCCATGATCTTAAGTTAGCGGCAATTGTGTTTGCTTTGAAAATTTGGAGACACTATCTCTATGGTGAGACTGTAGAGTTGTACTGCGACCATAAGAGTTTGAAGTACATGTACATCAGAAAGAGCTTAATATAAGACAGCGCAGATGGATGGAGTTGTTGAAAGATTACAATCTAGAAATCAAGTATCATCCCAGTAAGGCTAATGTCGTCACTGACACATTAAGCCAGAAATCAGTGCAGGTGGCAGCCATGATGATCTATAAGCAAAAACTGATCGAGGATTTCAAAGACTTAAATCTGTCTAATCAGATTCTGTTAGGCAGTGGACTAACCCAAGTATACAACGATCTGAAAAAGATAATTGAGGAAGCCTAACTGCATGATGAGGGAGCACTATCTATCAGAGGCATGATTGATAGGGGCGAAACTCAGGATTATAACTTATCACCTAGGGATTAGTCAGGTACAAGAAGCATATTTATGTTTTACAGCAACCAAAACTGAAATAGCAAATCCTGTAGGAGGCACATAAGAGTAAGTATACTCTACATCCAGATGCTACAAAGATGTACCATGACATGAGGGCTCAATATTATTGGCCAGGGATGAAAAGAGAGGTGACAGAGTTCGTAGCTCGTTGCTTGACATGTCAGAAAGTAAAAGTTGAACATCAATGACAATCAGGCCTTTTGACAAACCCTGAGATTCCTGAATGAAAGTGGGAAAGAGTTACAATGGATTTCATGATAGGTTTGCCTAAGGTCGGAAACCATAACGCTATATGGGTGATAGTCGATAGATTCACAAAGACAACTCACTTCCTACCGATTAGTATCCACTATTCTCCTGACAAACTGGCGAAGATCTACATTAAGGAGATTGTGAGATTACATGGTACTCTGAAGAACATCAAATCCGATCGAGACCCAAGGTTCACTTCCAAGTTTTGGAAGGCAGTACATGAAGCTTTGGGTATCAAGCTCCAATTCAATGCAGCATATCATCATCAAACTGATGGGCAAACAGAACAAACAATTCAAACCCTTAAGGATATGCTAAGGGCATGTGTGCTTGATTATAAAGGTAGTTGGAATAAATTCCTTCTGTTGGGAGAGTTTGCCTACAACAATAGTTATCATTTAAGTATCCAAATGGCTCCATATGAGGCACTCTATAGAAGGAAGTGTCAATCACCAGTATGCTAGATTGAGTTGTCTGAGAGGGAATTATTAGGGCCACATCTTGTTGATCAGACAACGGAGCAGATAAAGTTGATCAAGCAGAGGTTGCTAGCTGCTCAGAGCCAAAAGAAAAGTTATGCAGATAAGAGGTGAAAACCTCTAGAATTTGAAGTCGATGACCACGTGTTCATGAAAGTATCACCTGTTACGGGTATCGAGAGAGCACTAAAAGTAAAAAAGTTGCAACCAAGGTACATTGGTTCGTTGGAGATCTTGGAGAAGATTGGGCTTGTAGCGTACCGTATCGCTTTGCCACTGAATCTGAGCAAGCTACATGATGTTTTCCATGCTTCCCAGATGAAAAAGTATCAACATGATCCATAACATGTAATAGAGTATAAAGACGTGGAAATGCATGAAGATTTGACTTAAGAAGTCATGCCTGACCGAATCATCGTTTGGCAGGAAAAGCAACTCAGAAACAAGAGCATTTTGTTCGTCAAGATCATCTGGAAAGGGTTATCGCCCATAAAGGCTACGTGGGAAACAAAGGAGAGTATGAAGAAATGTTACCTGGAGTTTATGAATGTATAAGTGTAGCAAATTTTGGGGACAAAATTTAATTAAGTGGAGGAGAACTGTAACACCCCAAATTTTATATTCACCGAATATAGTGTAATTATTAGAAAAATTCAATAAAATGGTGAATATTCATGAGAAAATGGGTAAATTAATTCAAGAAAGGAATTGGATTACAAAGGTAATAGCAAATTCATAATTTTGCTAATTTAGTCTGTTACGGGTATAGATGATCAATTAAATAGTGCAAGTGTACACTATCGTAATCAAGTAATACAGAAGTAAGTAGAGTATCATTTCTACGAGGATTGATCACTAAGTACCAAAATAGGTAATTTTAATTCTATTTAGTTGATCGATTAGTTGGTGATTGAGAGTAAAAATAAAAGAAAAACAATTAAATATGAGTGCAGATAATATGAAAGCAAATATGCGAAAAATCCTTAGGGATTAGATTTCACTTAATAAATTTTGGATTGAATCACTTATCTATTCTAGCCCAATTTATTCCACGTGATTGATAGTTGAGTTTCCCAAATTTAATTACTAGCTTATTCCAAGGTCAAGCAATTCTATAATTAATTGCTAATCCAATATATTTCTATATAAATTTAAGCAATTAATTATGCATTAAGATTTATGGAACTCAGTAAGACTACACAACTCATATAAATATATTCCTATTTCATATGCAAGTCATGATTTTAATTATAAGATATACACACATGCATCTCCTTCTGGTCTCAACATGCATATTGAAATCATTCAAAAGATAGCCAATCAAATGAAAGCATTAAGAATAATAATTAAAACTCAATCACGAAGGAGAAATTCAAACTAGATTTAATAAATTAAGATTCAATCCGTCATTAGTAAGCTACGTCATCACCCTAGGAAAATAGAAATTTAGCACATGATGAAATTAAAAATAAAAATAAAATAAATTGAGAACTTCATAAATATTGTAATAAACTTAATTATTAAATAAAAATACAACTACAAGATGCATAGAAAAATCTAGCCTTCCATGTAAGAGGTAAAACCTTCCATATAGGAGGCATGCAAAATGTAATACAATCTTAAGCCTTCCAAGATGGAGGCATGCAACAATGTAATACGATCCTAAGCCTTCCAAAATGGAGGCATGCAAAATGTAATACGATTCTAAGCCTTCCAAAATAAAGGCATGCAAAATATAATACAATGTATAAAATTAAATATAAAATATGAAGCAAAGTATTCAGAATTCTCAAATAAAGGATTGACAATTGTCAGAGCAATAACTCCATGCCCTTAATCTCTGCGCCTGATGCTCCTGTATATAGGCATTAAGTGTACAACATCATGTCATTTTTTCCTTGATGCTACAGTATCCTGTCGGCAAACGTATGCTTTTTTTCTTCAAATGAATAGTAACTTTCTATGAATAGTGAACAGTACCCGTGCTACAGTAACTGTTGGCAGAATGCTACAATGATTCTACTACAGTGTTTTGTCACCTGCTACAGTTCTTCCATCCACTGCAGTCACCTCCATTTGCTACAGTAACGGCCTACTACAGTGATTCTGTCACGAATAGTGAACATGAACAATGACGGCCGTGAATAGTACCATTGCTACAGTACCCTATCATTTTTTCCAGCTGCGCCTCTTTGTCTTGTTTCAATCCTATGGGTCTGTTTTAAGGTCTCCTTTCTTCTCTTTTCTCCTTAACATGGTATACGTGGCTATCAAAAGAAAAGCAAGGAAATATTTATTAATTACACCCAAATTAATTACAATAAACTCAAATATTGTTCACAAAATTATCATATAAGGGAAAATAAATATGCAAATATTTTTCATATCATAGTCCAAGAGTAATTATTTTTCAATTAATTGGAGTTAATTTCAATTAATTAAGGAAAATAAAGGAAAATGTATGATTGGAATATTCTTGGTAGAATAAATCAAGAATTGTGAAATTAGAATGAATTATGCATAATTCATTTAATTGAATTATGGAAAATGTTGAAACAATTTCTCTTCCCATTTTCTCTTGTAATTTCACCTAGCATGAAGAAAATGGAGGGGGGAAAATAATCTTTCGGTTTAACCATGCCAAGTGTCAAGATCATATGAGGAGGGGATTAAATTATAATTGATTTGGGTGAGCACATGTCAAATTGAATTAAAACAATGCTACATAGATATAGTAATTATGATTCATGATGAAATGATACACTCCCTTGAGTGTAAAGTTGGATTAAATCATGATAATGGTACACTACGTTTTGAGTGTGAAGTTGGATTAGTTGGAAGGAAAGTAACTTGGTTAGTGTGCATGAGAGGGGGATGGTTTTTGAGCTAACCAAATGGAGAGGAAAATTAGTTCCATGCTAAGGGAAGCTAATTGGAGCAATTATGACATAAACTTGAAGGAGGAAAGGATGGTGACAAGTGTCACATTATAGTGCATTGATGAAATCATGTGGAGTAAGGTGAAGGGAGTTAAATTATGAAGCACTCTTCCTTCCTCTTCCCTTTGTTCATTTCGGCCAAAAGAGAGAAGAGAAGAGACAGAGGGGGAGAGAGCTTGAAGAGACCAAGGAGTTCTAGAGAAGGAGGAAGAGAAGCTAAGGTAAGATATTGTTCTTAAGCATTTTCTTTGTAAGCTTCCATGAGAAACCTTCTCTAAACCTTTCTTCTTCATGGAATCCATGATTTTTAAGACACATTTTGAGCTCAAGGAGAGAGAGAGGAAATGCCTAGAGAGAGAGGATTCAAGATATCAAGAGGTGACCTCACAAACTTTAGATACATTCTTGTAATAAGTTGTTGTTGAGGTTTGTGTTTGGTTTTGGTGATTTTTGTCAAGTTTATAAATTTGGAAAAGTCCTAACCCTAAGGGGTTATGCTGCCAAAATTTCTTGAATCATGGTTAAGATATGTTTAAATGAGTTAATAAAGGATTAGAAGTGAAAAAGTAAAAGCTTTGGAAGCTAAAACGCAAAAGAACATTTTTCCATTTTTTTACCAATATTTTGGTTAGTACTGTTCTAGGGGAAGGAGCTGGATTTTCATGAAATAGATAGTTCCATTGGATTTAGTATGCAAAAATAGGTGGGGTTAGAGTTGGTTATCTTTTCGGAAAAGGCGAAAAAGTATAATTACGAAAACACCCCTAAAACCCTAAATCGGGGCTGTCAAGGGCATTTTCGTAATTTGACACTGAATTTGATGATTTTGAGCTTGGAAATGGATTCTTTGGGTGAAAATCAGTCAGGATAGCCCTAGTCAAAATTTTGAAAAACGTGCCATCAGGCCGGGCGTCCCTGGGGTATTTTGGTAAAATTTCACCATAGACTAAAATAACCACAAGAAATACTATGGAAGGGTCTAAAATGATACTTGGATAGGTTATGACCTATTTGTACATTTAATATTTTAGGATCGAGTCAGAAGCGACTCGTTTTAAGAGGCACACTAAAAAGGGTTTATAAAACTTTGAGTTAGGAACATTATCCTTTGTACATCATGCCATAGTTATGTGATTGTGTGGATGCCATTGTTTGTAAATGCCCTTTATTAATCTATATGGTTTGCCTAGATAGGGGCAGTTAGTGCCTGGGTGCACTTACACTGGGAGTTGGCGAGAGTCCAATCGATGTAGATTGTGAGGCTGGGCCCTATACATGTATACATATAATGATGTGTTTATATTGTTCATTAATTGGTGAATACCTTGGTGTATATCATATTTACTTTTCACATTTTCTTTGAACGATAGCATGTTTCTACTGGGATTCTTCGGAATCTTGCCCTTTTTTTGTAAAATAAACATTGCAGCGGGTACCAGCGGGACGAAAGGTAAAGGTGCAGATACGGAGAAGTGAACTGCACGTGTCTCGAGCAAGGTCAAAGCCAGTGGTTATAATTAGTTTATGCTTTAGATATTTTGGGGATATCCTGTAATTATTGAAACTTCAGCTGTATTTTGTATTTCACCGACGAACGACTTTGGGATTGTAAACGAATACTTTTATCTATATAATTGTACTTTTCTATATGCCCATGAAATTCCGTCTTTATTACTCTTTGATTATCGAAATGGAAATTAAACGGGCGTTGACATGTTCCACCACGGCATTCCCCTAGTACGATTCTCTTCTTTGTTCTCAGCATGCCTTCTGTCTTCACCTGTCTGAATTGTAGGTAGGGGAGGGAGAGATTCGAGAGAATCTCAGTAGGAAAATAATACCAGTATGCATGCAAGATAAATGTTTAATGCATGATATGCTTGCATTACATAACTCATGCTTACACAATGACATATGTGCTTGCTCAATATTTCAACCAAGATACTTATGGCCATAGCATAAACAGAAACAAAGCTTCAATCATTCATATATATTTCACATAATCAAATAAAGTAATAGCATGCACTAATACACCAACACAAATATCAAATACATGCAGAAGAGGTAAGTTCCCTACCTTAAACCTTTTTCCACCTCGAATTACATGCCTCATAATACGTGTCACAGCTTAGCTCTCAACTTGGTCCTAAAATATCAAATGTACAAGAATTAGGTTAAAACTCATTTATGTACTATTTCAGGCACTTTCATAGTGTTTCTAGTAGTTATATTAGCCTATGGTGAAAATTTACCAAATGCCTCCAGGAACCCAACACGGCCCCGCTGTACTTGGCTCAGCTTTACTTTTTTCAAAATTTTGATATAGGCTATGTTAACATAATTTAGCCCAAAAACTCTATTTCTGGACTCAGAATTATCAAATTCATTACCACATGACAAAATTGCTCTTGGTAGCCCCTATTTCAGGGCTTCAGGGACATTTTCGTAATTATACTTTTTTGGGCTTTTCCAAAAAAGTGACCAACTGTAACCTCACCTAATTTTCTCTCTTGAACTCAATGAAATCATCAAATCATTGAAAATCTAACTCTAAGACTCATTTCTAGCCCTAGCCAAAATATGCAAACTCCCTAGGAAAAATTGGGGTTTTTCGATTTCGACTCCGCAGACGCGTTCCTTTCTACTCTTAAACACTTTATTAACTATTTAATTAGGTTACAACTACCATTTAGATCAAATTTTGGCAACATAACCCTTAGGCCATGTCATTTCCCAATTTCACAAACAAAGACAATCCGGCGAAATTTCACCATTAAATTGTCTATAGCAACTAGAACAATCAAAGATTGGAGTTTCGGAAGTTACCTCAAGCTTCCTCTGGCTTTTCCTAATTTGCCTAAAAAACCCTAGCTTCCAACACACTACTTTGAGCTTCCAACACCTTGAAACACATGAAAAAGAAGTTTAGGAGCAGAATTATACGCGTTAGGTATGAATTCACCAGAGAAATCAACATACCCCGTGAGTTTTCTTCCCTTTCTGTCTCTAGAATTTCACAACTGTTCTCTCTCTCTCTGGGGCTGAAGTTTCACATCAATTTTAGAGGAGGAGGAAGAAGTATCATGTGTTTTATAATATTACTTTATGCCTTTATTTATTTATTTAAGCAAATTCCTAAATTTTTGGACTTTATGTACATAAGCTTTATGCCATAAGCCCAATTATATTGCAACTAATATTTCCCTCTCTTGGCCCATGTAAATGACATCTAGGAGGTCCTTCCATCAACCCCAATGAATTTTCCATGTACTTGATAATTTCAAAACTTGCCATCACATTATTTCTTTATTTTCGGACTTAATGACATTTCTGGAAGATTTTCTACCCTTATTTTGAAAAATTATAATTAAATTTTTAGACCTTGAATTGGAGTGATTCTAAAGGCTATAAAACCAATGTTTTAAAAGCCGGACCGGACGTTAAGCCGGAAAGGTCAGCGGGTCAAGGTTCAACCGGTTGGAACGGTTGAGCCGTTGAGCCGGACCGGTGACGTAATAATTAAATTTAAAAATATTATATATATATATATATATATATATATTATAATAATTAGTCTTTAGTCTAATTTCATATGAAGTTACTAAAGTCATAAAACACCATTTAAGGAAGAATATTTAAATCAACCATTAACCTAACAAAAAGCACAAATAATAATGATTTCATGTTTTGTTAAACATTGGTATTTGGTAGCTCTTGACTGATCCATGAAAAGCATTTAGGCCAAAAATGTCATCATCTTCTTGAGCAAATATAAGGCTTACACGGATATTTTGCCAGCCAATAAAATCTTATATATACAGCTAAACAAAACTGGCAAAACATACACTGATAAAATATTAAAACCTGACAACAAAAATTAAAATCAAAATAAAAGATGAAAAGACTTCTACTATTCTATATGTTTTATATCAAGTTCCTTATATCCATGACATCAAGTTCTCTTATCATATATGCCTGTGTCCTATTAAAGAACTTGATAAAATGGATATAAGAAACTTGACATAGGTATTTTATTATATAATAATATATTATAATTTTGGATAACAAATAAATAAAATTAGATATAGAAGAAATTAATTCAAATTAATTGAAATACATAAGATCTTTAATACTTATCCTTTAGTTGGCAAAAAAGAAAATACTTATCCGTTAGTTTGTTTGATGAAAATAGAAAAACTATTTATTAAGAACTTCAAAAATAATAACGGGATTTTTATTAAAACTAAATATTTCTTAAACAATTATTAGCTGGCTTGCATGTTGTAGAGTGTAGACTATCGAAGTGTGCAAACCTTTCTCTTCAGTCACGACTCACGATGACAAGTCTCAGACTCACAAGTCACAATGACTTCCTTTTTCTCTCTCCAACAGGTGCCTCTTAGTCTTTACATTTTTCTCATTGTTTTCTACGGTGAAGGACGGCCATGGGGACTGGAGAAGGTTGAGAACAAATGAAAAATCGCCTTTTTTGTTTCATCTCAACAATAGAATCAGCTTTGCATTTCAGATAAGAGTTTCATCCCCTCTTCTTCAATGTTCTTATATCATGTTTTAATCTTCGGCATCTCCTTCCCCCTCTCCTTCCCTTCTTTCAGAAATTTTTCTACATTTTATGTCAGGCTCGTCCAGTTCTTAAATAACCGTTCCGGGTAGCGGCTGGATTCCGGCTAATGACTTAAACGCTGGTTTCGGGCGGCCAAATCCGGCCTAACTCTTTAGACGGCCTAACTATTCGAGCCAAGCCGTTTCTATCTTCGGCCGACAGTCCGACTGGTCCAACCGCCCAGTCCGGTCCGGCTTAGCAAACGTTGTATAAAACCCTTATTGAGTCTAATTTCAAGAAAAAATATAGTCTCTCACCAGTTGGAAGTACAAAATTTCCAGAATTAATTTCTTTAAATGTTGTTCCAGAAAATTCACAATTTTTCTAGGGTAAATTAAAAAATTTATAAATCCTTGTATGTAGCTTCAAATGATTCATATAACCTATCAAATTAAACCTTACGATATCTATTTTCACCCTGTAAAATTTCATAATTTTTACTCATCATTTGATCATACAAAATCACATGATAAGCACATTGCCTCACAGAAAATTTCACTGGAAGCATAATCACATTCACCAAAATTCCCCTTTCCATTTCATTAAATGCTACAAATGTTTACAAGGCATATTGGAGAATAAAATTTAAGGTGTTACAATGGATACTCTAGGCCTATCAAAAATAAAAAGTATGTTCACCGGAACGCCACCTATTTTCATGGACAGTTTCTTTTCCTTAGCATTTTTCATGTTCATGATAAATTTGAATTTTCAAAAACAATTAGCTTAGATAACTACTTTTTGCATATTAAAAAATTATTTAAGTTAGTTAATTGTAATAAATTTTTATTGATTTTTATAAAATGTAATATTTAAAATTGGGCGTATTAGAAATTAGAAATGTCTTTTAATGGAAACATCTTTAATATGTATAAATATTGGGGATATCTTAGAAAAAAATTATAATTTTAGAAGATAAAGTAAATTAAAATTTTATATTTAAGATAAGTATATTTTATATTTAAAATTTTATACTTTAGAAGATAAATTAAATATGAAAGGATATTTGTATCTGTTGTACATATGGTCCGATTGATCACTCTGAAAAGGATTGTGATTGGTTCCTTTTTTGTAATGACAATGATGAATATTTAGAGCATCTATTTTTATTTTGTCCCTTTTATAGAGCTTGTTGGTTTTGTTGTAATATCGGTATTAGGATTGACTTCATCCCTAATAAGAAGTTACAAGATTGGATAGAGACATAGTTGTTAAGCCATAATGACCCCAACAATTTTCTGACCTATTTACCTTTTTAGGTCTTAGATTCTCTTAGGCTTGCAAGAAACAAACTTTGTCATACAAATTCTAGTATCTCTCTTGTGCAAGTCATTAAATCCGCACAAGCTAAAGCACATGCTTTCACTAATCAGTTTATGGCTCAAAGACACCAACAATAAGATGCTTTTCATCAACAAGAGCTACGATATCGAGCCAGGCAATCTATCCTACAAAATTGTGCCTGCAAGTAGGATGTTTACTTCATAATCAGTAACACTAACAACCATGGCCGTGCCATTTCTATTACCATCCTTTTCAACAATGTTCACTTTCACCATTGGTTGTTAGCTCCTCCGACCAATCTTGGCATCCTTCAATTGCAGTTGCAAGCTCTCCGTGAAGCAATGACTCTTATTCTCTGACAAAATAATGTCAATTATCTCCATCGTTTTCCTAGCTACTGCAAGCTAGTTAAATCATCACATATAAAAATTATTATTCAAACTAGAAATGTTTGTTAAACTTTACAATACCTTTTGAGAGACGTCTGAATATTATTCATCTACTTTATAACTAATATTTTAATAGTATAAATATATAGTTATTTTCCATAAAAAAGCTTTTATATTTATTATAAGAAAAAATGTAACTAAGAGAAGATTTGACATACCGAGGCAAATCCATGTTCGGATCCGGGTCAAAGCTCCAATACTCCATACTTGTGCCCACACAATTATTAGACTACTACAACCTAATTGTGATTTGCACAGCAGATCACCAGAACCAGAAAGATGGTAGGAGAGAAGAGAATTGCCAGAAAACTCAATGGCGGGGTGAATTGCAATTAAGGAGGCACACCCTATTTATAGTGGTTTATGGAGGCCACTAATTAGGAAACGTGTGCACTCCTTCTTGCCCTCCAAGACAGCAATTAATTGATTCTCAATTAATTCTCTAATTATGGTGATTTGTTCCTCATCTAACAAATCCATAATTATTGCTGAATTATTCCCCAATTTGCATTTAATACTGATTTTATTCTTATTTGATTAGGCTACTTATTTCCTAATCAAATAGTCCGACCCATCAAGGGTGGACTTGGACCCAAAGTCCAACATCTCCCACTCGTACTTGATGGGCCTCCCATCGTGCGTGCGTTACTCTTTCTTGTTTCATACTTGGCGTCTACCGTGACTGTGTGGGCAAAAACGTCTTTAAGATTTGGTGCTTGTGATACTAGAAATCCCTCATATTGGATCAGCATCCAAGGACACCCTTTATATATAACCGTAAGCTATATGTTCATTGCCTTATATGCCCTAGATTCTCCCAAACATATTACTCATGCCATATCTAATCCCTCTCGAGTTAATATGTTGATTAACTTAGATTGCCTTCCACGCATATAGTATCCGCACTTACTAGCTACACATAGAGCTAGTAAGGGGTAGACCACAGATACTAGCACATCTTATGTATCTAGGAGTAAGTCTTCCTTTTTGACTAAACATCAGTCCATCTTGACTTGGTCACTTTCCTAGTTTTCACTCGTCTGACCGAATCGAGTGTGATCATGGAGCTTCAGCTAAAGTAGCTATCACCAAACCAAGCTTTCATGATGCCGTCTAAGTCTTAAGGGCATCGCGGAAGGATTTTTTCTTCCTAGGACTCACACTGCAGTGAATTAGGGATCTTTCACCTACATCTCGTGTTGCAGTTTAACTCTTAAGCACATGCAGTATGAATTGCATGCTACGGTGAGGTGTACGTCGATTTCTTTATCTTTCACCGTACAGACATTAGTTCCAAAATATACTCAACATTCGAACCTAGAACTTTCTTTTTCACAATATCTCTTTTACAATCTCATTTGTGAAAAAGATTTCTTTGCCTGGCTACAGGTCTATATTCATGCTTCAATCCATTCTCTGTGTATATACATACATGTAGATCTCATCTCAATCTAACCGAGGTGACTCAAACACAAAGATTCTTCTTAACCATCTCATGGTGATCATATGCTCGTCTTACCCTCCCATGCCCCTGTAAAACATGGGAAGATGGTTGTTCGTGTGAGTGAACCAACCTTTTCTAACCTGTACGACATACAAATTTATATATCTTATATGTATTTACTCATAACATACATACTATTTCTTTTATCTTCATATAAAAGAAGTTCACGACCTTACTTTTTATTTGCGCCCCAAGATTTTCACTAACTCAATGAAAATCAAGCTATGGGCTCATTAAGGGGATCTACCAACATTCTGTTAGTAGAAGATCATTGAACTGTCGCTTTCCCTCTTTGAAAGCATATCTTTTATAGAGATATATCAAAAAGTATGTTTCGCCTTGCTGTAATACTTAGGATCCTCCTCATAAGATGTTATTGCTTGGATCCTTTTATCCACCATTCATTCCCAATCTCTCATAGGAATTACTTTAGCCATATGGCACTTTGAATGATGGCAGAACACGCCCTGCATTCTGTTTCCATGGATAACAGGAAAAAATACTTTGTATATTTTCTTACTCCATCACCATTTGCCTAGGTCTTGAATTGGAGTATCCTTTCAAAGGAAAGTTGTTATCTTGACAACTTAATCCATGGTTATTCTCATAACCCATTTCACAACAGGACCAAAAACAACTTCCAAGTCTGACAAAAAACATTTGGTCTTATGTACTCCGATGTGTACATTCATATTACCAACTATAGTCTCACATGAGACTCTGTCTACCTTTCTTATGTTGGATTTCTCATAGGACATGTAACCTCTTTAGGTTTATGTCCTTGACTTCAGGGGTGTCTATGGATTTGCAGTTAGGATGTCTAAGGATTACACTTGTACATGTCTTAGGTGGAAAAGACTGTATCTTTCTTGTGCAATCTCCGTTTATCTTGTCATTCAAGATATTTGTTCAACCCATTGACTTTCTCAACTCAGAATATAAGGATTCTCTAATCCTTTATTCCTTTGACTCACTTGACACTTGTTTCATATGTCATTTGACAAAGGATGACTTCACAAAGAATCATCACTAGACCGTTTAGGACTTATGTAGTGTTCTTCGATTATTTCAAAGTTGGTGAGGCTTTTACCTTATGAAAAACTCATATACTACTATTTGGGTGATTGTTTCTACGAAGCCCTTAAGCTTCTTCATGTAGAGTTCATCATCCAATTTCCAAAAATTCCAAATTGGAAGGTGGTCTTTACATCATCTTGATGCAATTTTAAGACTAAGCTTATTGTTATAGCCAAAGTTCAGAGTTAAAATGCACAACGGACAACCTTCCATTGTATTACCCCCTAGCCACTAAGTGTTTTAGGTTCTACATGCCCCCAACAGATTTGAGAACCTACTTGTTCCCAATCGCCTCTTGGCTAGGTGACAAATTACCCAAACACGTATTTGGCTTAAAAAGAATCCAAATCCTCTTGCATGACACTTTACAATTCATCTTAGCAGGTCCTTCTAGTGTCTTTCAAACACGTATAGGTAATTATCATCACCTTCTAAATGATGAAGAGAGCCTTTAATCTATTAGGGAATCTATCCCTTATAGTCATTCGTTAGATGACAATTTGCTCCAAGGTGGATTTCATAGTATTCTTTTCCTATGTATGAGTGAAGTAATTCTCTCGTAACTTACCTCTTACCTCTTTCGTTATGAAAATGGTATCAATCCTCCCACTCGGATCAGTGAACTAAGGAACACTTGGTTATTCCTTGTCACTTATGAACCTCTTGAAGAGATTTATTATGATTAATGCTCATTTCCTGCTAGGAAATCTAGGTTTTATGAACGTTGTGTCCCACGGTTTTCTCTCAGTCAATGAACCGTCATCATTTTCACTAATAAAGATGTGTCATGTCAAATTCTCATGTCATCTTACAAAGAGATACCTAGTATACCTTAGCCCTAATCTTCCTTACTCATAAGAAGACTTGTGAATATAAAGTTGATGACCCTTATGGTCTTAATGAGCTTGGCCCTGGTCAAAGACCCATCCACGATTCATAGGGTAAGGTCGTGACTGACATAGAGGGCATTTGGTTAAGTGTGAATATAATAATTGTGAGTCTACCTACCAACATATGGCTGATAGCCTCATTGATGTCATTATATTCATAACCAAATCAAGGAGAGGTCTATCTCTCCATTTCAACAACTCTATTATGTTGAAGGGTTCTAGGTATTTATAGTTGCCTAACAATGCCTTTCTTGTACACAAAACTGTTTGAACTAATCACATAAGTGTCCTAAACCCTTGTTAGTTCGAAAGGTCTTATTCTTTCATTTTACTGATACCTGACTAGTTCAGCCATTATCTAACCGCTTCACACTTGCCAAAAATCAAGTAAACATTATTGTATTTCAAGTAAACGTCCTCAACGTTAACGAAACACCAAGCTCTGTGTTTTTCCCTCATGTTCATTTGGTTCACTAATGTCATAATTTGGCAATTGTAGTGGATTTTCTCAAAAAATGTTTCTTTGTCTTTCTTGCCAGGTAGAATAAGTTTTCAACTTATTCATAAGGGTATTACATGTTGTTTAGCAAATACTCTTTTGCTAGTTTGATCATTCCCTTTGATCAAGGTGTAATGTGGCAAGAAATGGAATCTTTTATCCCTAGAAAAGAAACATCAAAATCCAATAAAGGATTTGAGAATCATAGTCCCATCGATTCTTAACTAAAGAGATAGCAAAGATGTTATTCTGTCAGTTGCAATTGCATGGAGTGAATCAGCGAGGTTTATCTATGCAGAGTTAACATGCAAGTTCCAATCCCTTGATTCTATCTCTTTATTGCTTTGCATTTGACATGAAGCCATATACTTCTTTGAAACATTCACAACTCATGTATATTGCTACTTTTACAACCCTTAAGGATTATCAGTGTAGCTTTTCATCTTTGTAGAAACCATTTGACCTCTTCTAGATCAAGTTTACCTCATAGGTTTCTTGCCTTTAGGCTTAGAGGATGAATCCTCCCACTCTTTAGCTAAGTTCTTCTGACTGATGGATCTTGAATCCTTCAATCTTTCACACTCAAGTTCAATGTGGCGAATCACATTGCTGAAGGTTACAATATGCATATCAGAGGCAATCTTTACTTTCGTATATGCCCACTCACTAGAAGACATGGCTCACTCCCACTCACTGGGAGACATAGCTTCCTCCCACTCACTGGGAGATGTCTTATCACAACATATACTTGTTGTTTGTTAGAAAGAACTTGGCATTTAGTTTTGTCTCAACTTCTTAGTTTGATATCTGCCTCAAGTGTTGCCTAAACAACATGTTAGGACTTAGTACATTATGTTAAAACTTAACTTAGTTTTAACTTTATGGAAGAAGATCACCTATTTCACTATCTTCCAACACTATCCACACGGCTTGGATAAAGTTACATTGCTCATACCAATATAAATTTAAGCAATGTTGTTCTTTCTATACTTTATAGCATAAACCTTTTGTATCCTTCGGTTGCTTCAACCTTTAAATGCTAAGACTAGTTGGTAAGATGTCCCTGACATCTCATTCTTCTTGAATGAAAGAGATTTGAGAGTTTTTAGCTCCACAGATATCTCTATTGAGCTTGTCTTTATAAGCTCAGTCAAATAGACTTGGTCATAATTGGTCACTCAGACGATTATGGTATACAAAACTTATTTGTTCAAACAAGACAAAGGATAATTAGATAATAAGTTCACTAGTTTCATGTTCAGGAGACAACTATGTTGACTCCCATCCTAATCATGCCAGTTAGCTCATCACCCTTTTAACCAAAATCTTTATTGAACACATTTCCCTTTTGGATTTCTAGACACATTCTAGAAAACTCCCACCCAATCAAAGAGTGGTTATATTAACAAGATAATAACACAATATCATCTAACTAGCATGAATGTTCAAGAAAACAAGAAGAGAATATATTGAATTTAATTCTAAAAACAAAGAATTTAATCATAAAGTCAATGAAAAAGAACATTCAATAAAACTTTTTCCTCTTATTGTTGTCTCTTAACTAGGTTCTCCTTCTCATAGGCCCTTCTAACCATATTAACTCATGCAGCATCTAGCTACAATGTCCAGCTCCTCTTTGCCATGTTTACATCTACTTACTTGGATATAATTGTAGCATACCTCCCACTTGATGAGATGATTCTAACATCTCTATCTGTCTTATCCTTTGTCACAATATTTGTGATAAAGGATTGACTTTTAGAAGTTATTGCTTCAATCCAAGTGGATCAATGTGGTTAGAAGCATGGGAAGACTTATTATTATTCAATAATTATTGAATAATTTTAAGTTGCTGCAATTTTTCAGGTTTTTATCTCCAAGAGTTTGAGTCAAGGTTGGATAGGATTTTGTATTCGAAAACTCATTTGAATAATCCCTTACTTTTAAATAATTTTGCAGTATTAACCTTATGTTGTAGCTGAAATACTCTTAAAAAGTAAGTCAACCTATCCCAAAAATAATAGAATCCAAAAGGACTCAATTTCAATATTTTTGGGAATCTCTATGTGCATACAAGCACCTTTTTGACTCAAAACAGATCCAAACGTGCTTCAAATATATGCAAATTATATATCAAATTGAAGATCTCGAATTTAGGGATTTTTAGGAAACAACCGTGTCTCAATCGGAGGTCCCACGCGCTGTCACGCGCCCCTAGAAGGTCTCTGAATCAAAAAATCCTAAAAAATTAGAAAATTCCAGCGTTGGCCACTCTCGGCGGCAACGCATGATGTACACGTGCCACCTTGCAGCTGTCTGCTGGCAACACGCGCCGGCTCCCAAGACTCCACGCGCCGTCCTTTCTCTGACGGTGCTTGCCACGTGTCAAATGAAGGTCCCAGTGGGCCCCACACGCCACTTGTCAATTTCCGGTTTTTTTTTGCTAGTGATGATCGTTGATCGATCATCCTTGACCTGTCACTACTGACGTGGCGCTGACGTGTCTCGATTGATGTGGCTTGTCAACGGATGACGTGGCCTTCGTTGACCGAGGCTGATGTGGCGACCTCTCATTAGTGCCACATGGCATTGGTTAACCGATAATGTGGCATTGACTGCCACGTCATCATCTTCAACTTCTAGCCGGGTCAATTTGACCTGGTTGGAGCTTCAGCGGGTCATCGCGACCCGCAAACTTCGGGAGGCCATATCTCCCTCGTTTTAGCTTCATTTTTCGAGTTCTTGGTGTCGTTGGAATCATAGTTCAGCAAACTACAAATCCATGGCATTTATTTGATTTGAAAACCTCAATTTCATTGATCAAATCTCAAGTGAAGTGGCAGCGGCGACTAACGACCCGCCAACTTCTTTCCTTTATTTCTCCCTCATCCAAACTCTGTTTGACGCGTTCTAAGCATCGTTGGAATCCTCTCTTCGAGACCTACACATCCATGGCTTCTTTTGGGGCAAAAACACTCAGTTTCAAAACACCCCATGTTTCTCGACGTTGACGGCACTGCGTAATTCGTCTTGGATGTGTGTCCTCTGTATCTCAAAAGCTTTCCTAGCTTTTGAGGGTCAAAAGTGTCTTGTTTTTGGTTCCACATAGGTTCCAAAAACTCAACTTGAAAAAGATCGAAGAAGGGAGGAGAAGACGCCACAAAGTATATATATACACACTTATTATATATATACAAACTAACTAGAGGAGCAAACAATATTCGACTAGTGCACATATAGCCAGCAATACAAATATATATCATGCCCGAATCTTTCAATCATGCGGAAGCTTAAATATATATATGAACCAGAGATGCATACATAGAACACACATCCATAATAATTGCATATTCATATGGCATAAAAGAAAAATCATACCCAGAATTATGATTTTGCGCAGCGGAAAAATAATAAGCATGATGAAACATATAAAAATAATTATTTTACAGAATTATTCACATAGAATAATCACAGGCTCAATGATCAAATGGCTCTGATGTCAATGTAAGAAAAAATATAACTAAGAGGAGATTTGGCATACCGGGGCGAATCCATGTTCGAATCCGGGTCAAAGCTCCAATACTCCATACTTGTACCCACACAATTATTAGACTACTAGAGCCTAATTGTGATTTGCACAGCAGATCATCAGAACCAGAAAGATGGTAGGAGAGAAGACAATTGCTAGAAAACTCAATGGCGGGATGAATTGCAATTGAGGAGGCACACCCTATTTATAGTGGTTTATGGATGCCACTAATTAGGAAACGTGTGCACTCCTTCTTGCCCTCCAAGACAGCAATTAATTGATTCTCAATTAATTCCCTAATTATGGTGATTTGTTCCTCATTTAACAAATCCATAATTATTGCTGAATTATTCACCAATCTGTATTTAATACTGATTTTATTCTTATTTGATTAGGCTACTTATTTCCTAATCAAATAATCCGGTCCATCAAGGGCAAACTTGGACCCAAAATCCAACATTTATGATTAATAATAATTCGTATTGGACAAGAAGAAAGAAGTAATTGGTTGTGATGAATGTGAAAGAAGATATGAAAGGCGGTCAATGTCTTGGCCACTAAGTGAGGAATGTGAAGTTTCCGATTGCTATTGGAGAAAACAACTTCACAAAAAAGTCTTGGATTTTATAACACGGAATTAGAGGGCCCCTTATCTACGTGTTGGAAATAATAATGCATTACACATGTCATTGTTCCATGAAGGCTCTCACTCACGGTGTGAGAATCACTCACTACTCCCTCTAGACCATGTTATATGGTGTATTCTTGGATGAGTTCTTAGTTTTTTTGTTTTTTTTTTCTTATTCTCCTAAAGATTAAAATATCTAATTAAAACATAAATATCATCAAAATTAACTTAAAACATAAATATTATCTAAGTTTAATAAAACAAAAACACTAAGACTTAAGTCCAAATCATAATTAATGTCCAAAACTAATCAAATAAAGTCCATAGCCACAATCAAGTAAGTCTAGAAGCTTCAAATGTCAGGAATAATACAACACATGATTTGGATTTTGGTGTACACATACAAAAAAAGAAAAAAGAAAATCAAAGAAGAGAAACTTCAAATAAGGTATGATTAAGTGTGAAAGCGTTTTTTATATGAGGGTTAGGTTAGGTTAACTCTACCCCTTGACCACTGCTTGTTGCCCTGTGCCCAGTTAAAAATAAAATTTAAATGGGCCTAAAAGGGCTGGCCCTACAAGGCTACAAGGCCCGCTCTTTTTTTTCCCTAAATTATAAGCCCAGCCCTTGACGGGCTTGGGCCTAAACAGGTCGGCCCGATTTCCCTTATTGATTTGCAATGAGCCAACGGTGGGATTTATTTCAAATCCTCATAAATATATGATATTCACACCTAATTAATTGCATGTCATTTCTAATTGTGTAAAATAATAGAAAGCACTAATTTAATTGTGTTGGATTGTAATTGTAAACTACATTTTTATTAATTTTGGTTATCTAACATAATAAATAGACTTCAAGAATGCTTTCTACTTTTTAGTTATTCCGTACGTGTATTGTATTGATTAATAAATTATATAATCATGTCATAAAATTTGCTGGAAATAATTTGATGATAAAAATATAGAGATGTAATATTCATCACATGATTATTTTATTTAATTAAATAAATTATATTTATATATTATAACCAATTTTACAATAAATATAATATGAATTAAGTATATATTAAAAGTATTAATTATGAAAATTTAATCAAAAAATATGTTTTTTAAAAATATAAATAATAATCATCTTATATCACAAAAATATGTTAACCACCATATTCCAACTTATTGAGAATAGAATATGGCTAACAAGACTTAATATTAAGTACAGAAATATTAACATTTAATTAATCAAGAAAAAAATCAAAATAATCAATAATTAATCCGTCCCTAAATTATTGCCTTTCTATTTGGTGAGAGCCTGCGCATTAAGAGCGGGAGAGAAGAAATTCTGATTCACCCTTTTTCGTTTCCTTTCTATTGGAAGCTCCTTCCTCTGCAAAACTTCGGACTCTTGCCATTTTCTCTAACCTCTACTTTCTGCGTCATTCAAATAGGCCAATAACTGAGCCCTTCATTGTCTTCTCTTCCTTCTTATCACGTTTTCAGGTTCTTCAGTTTTTTTCTTTGACCCTTTTCTTTACCATTTCCATGCATTCTTTTTGTAACATTAGATCCATTCACATTTGGTTTGGCACTTTTCATCTTACCTTTTTATTTGGAAGATTCACGTTGGATTCGAAATGCATAGGTTTTGCCATTCTGTTTGCAACTTTACGATATGGTTGCATGTAATATTTCAAATTTGTCGGAGTTACTCTTTTGAGCATGGAAGTTAAATATTTTTCCTTCATTATGTTTACAGGGTATCATGCAAATATCTGCATTCATTGCGTCAGATTAATGTTTGTTGGAAGTTCAGTAGGTTTTGCCGACGCTTGATTGATCTTTGAAGAAAGCAATTCCCTGTGATTTACTTGAGACAATGGGTTATATTGGGGCTCATGGTGCAGCAGCTCTGCATAAATACAAATATAGTGGTGTAGATCATTCCTATGTCGCCAAATATGTTCTTCAACCCTTCTGGACTCGCTTTGTTAAAATTTTTCCTCTATGGATGCCGTGAGTGCTTTCAAATTTTTTTTTTTATCCTTGTTTCTTTCCATTCCATCTCTTAATCATATCATGATCATCATTAGGACTGATTAATTTGTGAAAAAGTACTAGTGTTTAAGCTTTTAGTGTTGTCAGTTTCAATTCAAGGATGCAGAGTAAAAATTATCCTCTGTATGACCTGATGTTTGTTCAATTTTCATTATTCAAAATTTGGGTTTATATTGGAAGATTGGTCTAATTGCGTTGGTTGTCTTCTCAACTTCTCTTAGAATTGGGTTTAGGCTTCAATTAGATATCAATAACAGTTAGAGATTTTACGGTATTCCCTACTAATAACAGTAGGAAAGATACTGTAAACTTGAAAGTGCTTTCCCTACCTCTACATATACGAAAGAAATGGCGTCATTATGCCAAATTTGCAGTACATCATGACAATAATAGTTTAGCACGTTCAGATTTCTGAACTTCTGATGAAGTAGGAGAAAATGTCATTTACTATATTGGCTATGATTTTTTTTTTATGTACAAGTTTGGTTATTGTGTCCTGAATTGCACTAACTTCCTTGCTTTTATCTCTCTACCATCTGTTGGCATCTTGGCATTCTGGAATCTTTTTGCAGTCCAAACATGGTATAGATTTCCCCCCTCTTTTCTGTATCAGTGTTGAACTGTTACTTTGGTTATCATAAGCTATATCCTTGGCACTGATGAAGAATTAATTACTTGGTTGTAGATAACTCTTACAGGATTCATGTTCTTAATCCTGTCTGCTCTACTTGGCTATGTGAGTATGGCATAAGTTTATTAAAGTATCCTACTTTATAAGTTGAAAGTCATATCATTGTCAATTGATATCATGTTTTTAACAATGAGTAAATCAGGTATACATATTCTCGTTCAAATTGCTGATGAATTCCATGTTTCACTGATGCCTTCTTATATAGAACCATATTTAGGAGAGCTTGATTGTCTTTTGACTCATGAACATGGTCATGAAGACAATATAGTTACTATATGAGGGGCTGCACTAAAACAGTGACTGATTTGCATTATTGTGATTTATTTATTTGAGTGTAGATTTACTCACCTCATTTGGACTCACCTCCGCCAAGATGGGTTCACTTAGCTCATGGATTGCTTCTGTTTTTATACCAGGTCTGCTTAAAATCTCCAGATACAGTTCATATATTGCTCCCTTCTCCACTTTGTTACTTTAAGATTTTATGTATTTTGTGTTACCTTGATGGCTGGCAAGCCTAATAAATTTTACCCTGCTGATATGTTAATTTCCTTCATATCATATTTGTTATGTTGATCTTCTCCTCTTGACTGTCATGGGTGTAATTTTATTGCTGACTTCAAAAGAACATCAAAATTGGGGATTTTGTTTTTATATTGTGAAATCTTTGTGGGATTAATATTAGAAGAGTTTCGGCATCTTGGTAAGAGATGGTATAGAATCATGAATCATTACAGAGGAACTAACATATAAGAATTGTGGATTCACTAATATTTCAAATATTAAAATGGTCCATGGCTATTTGTATTAAACTGTTGAAGCCTTCTGGCCATCTCAAGATTCATTTCCTACAGATTAAGCAAGCTTAATCGTTTTAGTAAAATTGGGTGATGCTGTTGTACCTAGGTTAATGTAGGTAGGGTAGACTTACCATATGACGCCAAAATATGAATTCTTTTACTGATTTTCTTATTGATATATTCTAGACGTTTGATGCTGTTGATGGGAAGCAAGCTCGACGAACTAACTCTTCAAGTCCATTGGGTGAATTATTTGATCATGGTGAATTCCCTGTACTGTGTATTTGATGCTATTACATAGCTTGATGCTTAACAATTTGAAGATGATATGAATATTTCAACTATGTTGCAGGATGTGATGCACTTGCTTGCACGGTATGTTTTCTGATTTTAGGTTGTTACTTTCAACCTTAAAAGGCAATGATGATTATCATCTGTTAGAAATGTGTTTCAGTTTGAATCATTGGCTTTTGGGAGCACTGTCATGTGTGGAAGAGATACTTTCTGGTGGTGGTTAATATCTGCAGTTCCATTTTATTGGGCGACGTGGGAACAGTAAGTTCCTTATTTTATGCTGTGATCTGACAGCTGTACTTTTTCATTATTTTTCCTATATATGTTAACTTGCGTGTCAAAATTTTATGTTTTGCTGCTACGGAGCAGTACAATATTTTCTTAATGATCTTTCTGTCGGAGAAAAGTTAGTTTTACTTGAGTCTGCAAGCATTGTTTTCTAAATGGTTCCAAAAAGTTATTTTTTTATTTATGGCACCTTAATAATGCATCTCTTGCCGTAAAAAGCACGCTACTTGGATGAATAAATAATATAACAGTATAACACATTTTTATCACAAATTATCATTTTCCATTTATAAGCTTACAATTATATTATTTTTATTATGGTGTTGTGGATGCAGCTATTTCACTAATTGCCTTATACTGCCAGTCGTTAATGGTCCCACGGAGGGTCTTATGATAATATACCTGCTCCACTTTTTCACTGCAATTGTTGGTATGGTCTTTCTCTGAGTTTCTTATTGTACTTGCAGAAAATCTAGTGCATTATTGTTGTTATGATATCTTTGATCAATGATGAGAATGTAAAAATTTAACAGGTGCTCAGTGGTGGGCTCAACAATTGGGAAATTCCATACCCTTTTTAAGCTGGGTACCCTTTCTGGGGGGTAAGTAACTTTATTTTATTTGGAGATAGAAGTCTTTGAATGAATCTGATATCATTTGCTAGTTGTGAGAATTTTTAGGATCCCTTTCATGGAGAGATTTTCATGTGGTTTGGAGTTTGGTCGCCTTTGTGTTCATTTTAATGTGTATTCTAGCTGTAGCATTTTATACCTGTGATGAATTTTCTTCCTTTTATCTAGTTTGGCTCCACACTTAATTTTGCATGTACATAGGAGAACTTCAAAGTGCCAGTTTCGGCTACTGTGTACTCAATGTCATATGATCTTGGATATGGAGGAATGAAAATAGGCATAAGGAGGAAATTCCCCTGTGAAGTTTCAATTTTGCATTCTTAGATACTGCTAATTTCTTTTACATTATTTAGAGAGAGGGAAAATATCCTCAAATTCACTACTGTGTATTCTGCTGCAATGCCTTGTGTTATGAGTTCTATATTGGGGAGCCTTACAAGTAAAGTGTCATCTATAATTTCAAAAGACCCCCCCACCCACCCAACTGGCTAGTCTTTTAGGATCGGGCTCTCTATTTGGACTTGTGCTATCATTGAGAGGCTGATGTTTACAAAGAGGGCTATCGAAGGAAGGTTCTGATGGGCCAAAAGTCAAGTGAAGTGCTGTGGAGTGGAGCCGTTGAGGAAGTCAACTCTCAAACAAGAGTGGATTGTTATAAGTCCTATATTAAGGAGCTTTACAAATGAAGTGCAGATTATAAGTTCAAGGGGTTTTCTCACCTAATAGGCTAGTCTTTTAGGATTGGCCTCTCCCTTAGGACTTGTAAGATTAGCTTTTGGGATGGGGGCACCAACTCACTTAAATTCCACATTGAGTATCCCATACTACCAAGTCTCCATCACCTTGACTCTTGAGGTCCAACTTTTTCTTGTATTCTTTTACTTGTTAAACATTTTACACTTGAGTTCCATAAATTCAGTTATACCTATAGCTTCTTTGAGACAAATGAGAATCTGTCAATTTTTTGCTAGGAGGCAGAAGCCACACAATATTGTGCATACTGCGCAAAGTTGATGAATGGTCTTTTGGTTTTTAATTTTGGTGCTTGTTAAATAAACTGTGTGTGCGTACAAGTTGTTTCAAATTTTAACTTATGACTTAAAACTTGGTTTTGGATTTTTCAGGAATTCCAACATACAGGGCTGTCTTGTATTTTGTGATAATTTCGGGCGTTATACCAACAGTCTTATTTAAGTATGTATTTCTTACTTCCAAAATTGAGGTTCAAACCTTTTTATGCATTTGCAGCAGTTCACATATTCTCTTTTCTGTCTGTGATTAGTTCTATCATAAACGAGTGATAGACTTAAAGCTGCAGAACAAGGGATAAAATTGAGACTATGTAACCAATTATATGATGAGTGTCAATGATATGTTCTTGTTCATGCAGTATTCACAATGTTTATAAAATTGTTCGGGCAAAAAGACGAAGAATGCGTGCTGCGTTGGCAATGGTAATTACTTTTCTTATAAGATACTTTCCCTGCATATATTGATTATTTTGTTTATGTATTTTATTTGTTTCTTTGCAGCTTTATCCGTTTGTTTTACTTGTGGGTGGAGTTCTTTTGTGGTATAATCTGCACCATTTCTTTCTTTGTCCTCCCCTTTTGTCACTATCCCCATTTTTTCCCGAAGAAATTCATGTCAATTTGTTCTTTTCTGTTATATACATAAAGATACTAAGGTGCATGTTTGTTGCAGGGATTATTTGTCACCATCTGATATCCTAGGGGACTACCCACATTTAGTTGTAATAGGAGTGGGACTTGCTTTTGGGTTTCTTGTGGTAAGAGAACTGTGTTTTGAAATGTAAATTCTAGTAGCTTTAAGCGTTTTGTCTTGATCTCTATTTATTGACGTATCATGTGTCATTGCATTCTGTGGTGATAATTTTTTATGTTTCTTTGTCATCGAGTATCATAAGTATTACTCTCTTATTCTTTTTATAAGCAACTTTTTTCTTGATTATGTAAAACGAACTGGCGGTTCAGATTAGTTAAAAACAATATATGTGTCAAAAATATCATGTCTTTTCCAAAAATCCCCCTGTTTATGAAAAGAGCATAGGAGAGAGAATGAGTAAAAAATGTGAGAGAGAATGGGTAATAAATGATTGAATAAAAGAGAATTAGTGGTTCATTAATATAAAGATATGTATTAGTAGGGGTAGAAAAGGGAAAAGCAGTAAAGTTTGAGACAAAAAAAAGTTGCTTATATTAAGAACCAGCACCAAGAGAGAGAAAGTATAAATAGGACCGGAGGGAGTATATGGCCGTTTAGTGGATGAATTGTTTTAAATTGGAACAGAAGGTTAGTTCAATTGATAAGGAATTGACTCATAATCCACAAGGTTGTGAGTTCAAATCCCGTTGCCGATGTAAGAACCCTGTTAGTGAGCAATCTCTAAGTGCTCTTTGAACCCAAAGACATACCCTAGGCCTGATAAACCACTGGGACCTAACTCACCTAAACTTTTTCTCGGAAAAAAAAGAAGGCTGTCCAAATGAAATAGGTAAGTGTGGCTTAATTCAAATCATGCAGCATAGGGATTATCACTTTTTTGGTTTGTGGAGCATAGGATGAATGTGTATAGTGCATTTGAAGAGAGACAGAGAGAACAGAGATGGTGAATATAAAGAAGCACGTGGGCCCTACACGGTTATTTGTTTTTGCCCCTTCTTCAAATGCATAAATGTACAAGGATCTAATTTACTCATGGAGTGGTGCAAAAGCCAGTTTTGGACAGCCAATGTATTCTATTAACAAAAATTTGCGGCTGTGAACTTTTGTAGGTGATAATTGCACTGGTTTTTTATGCCGGTGCATCTTGATTGACACAGTCAACAATAATTTTTTCGTAGAAGTTACTCTGTCTGATGTTTGTTAAAATCCCCAAGAGCTTTTAAGAAGCACCTTAGCACTTCCTAGCTGATGTTTTTCCAAGATTTTGCAGCTGTCATAAACATGGAATACCCAACAATCCTTAGATTCCTCTTTGACTTAACCATTATCCCTTTTTTAATTTAAAGCTGTTCTCAAGCTTTAGTTGCTGCAGTTTGACTGTAACTTAAAGCAGACAGTATATTTGTTCATTGTTAATGAGCATCTCAAAGTAATTTTTTTTATTACATTTTGATAATACAGCAGCATGAATGTTCTTGTTTCATAGTGGTTTTCTTACAGTACCAACATCAATACTTTTGAAATGCCACAAGCCCACTATATATCTAGAAAAATGTCTCTTGTGACATATGGAATAACATCTAGAAAAAGCCTCTTGTTCTAGTTTCTTGTGAGATTGTTTATCTCCTACTATTAGCTCCACTCTGCTTAATCTGATTCTTTATATTCTAGTGATTAAAAAAGGCTTAAATTTGCAGGGAAGGATGATTTTGTCCCACTTGTGTGATGAACCCAAAGGCTTAAAGACTGGAATGTGCATGGTATTGAGTTCATTTCACTCCCCCTCGTTTAATTGGAATTAAAAATATTTCTCCGATTTAAGATATCCCAGTAGCAAAATTTTGGTTTAAAATCATAATAATTGATCTGAGGATTTTGTGCTCTGTTGTACAGTCATTGCTGTATCTCCCATTGGCCATTGCTAATGCACTATCATCAAGGCTGAATGATGGGTATGAAGTTTTATAATGTTAGATTTTGGTGTTTATAGACATGGTATTTAACCATTTATATCTTCTTCTTCTTCTTTTTCAGGGTTCCTTTAGTAAATGAGAGATTAGTTCTTCTTGGTTTTTGTGTATATTCAGGTAATTAGTTCGTCTTGCTTGTGATGTGCAGCAACTCATCTCACAAGGCATTAATTTAATACTCCCTTTAGTCCTATTTCTAAGCAACATTTTCTCACATAGGGTTGGTCCTATATATTTGCAATAATTTGGCTCTGTCTGAAAATTTCTCACACTTTTTCCATTTTTACCCTCCCAATTAATTGCACATCTCTCTCACATCTTTTTCCCACTCATTCCTTCTCATCTCTTTTCCTCCTCATTCTCTATCATACTCATAATCTTCATAAACAAGGGTATATTTGGAATAAAGTTGCATCTCTTACACATTTATGGCTTTTAACTAATTTTAGTCAATAGTTCGTTTTGTATGATTCGGGTAGTTGTTACTTATAAAAAGGACTGAATGGAGTAATAAGAGAGATAGAATATTGTTATAATCAACAATAAGAAAACCATTTGTTATTTAAAGAAAACTTGAATCTCTATGCATGGCATGGAGGAAGACCTTTCTAGCTAATGCTAAAAGGACCAAATTTCTCTGTTGAATGAAGTAGAGGGACTAAAGTGCAAACAAGCCTAAAATGATTCTTTTATTTTATTATTTTTTTGTAACAGTAACCCTTTATATGCACTTTGCCACGTCTGTCATCCATGAAATCACAACGGCCTTGGGAATATATTGCTTCAGGTAACTTTTTCATCAATGGATTACTGTGATTATTTTGTGGCACTGGGCATTTTGTTTCATTCTTGAATTCATTTCTACTTGATCCAACCTCATTTTCTTTGTTGATAGATTTAGACAATCCATTATTATATTTGATGCCTTAATTGTCACCTTCTGCTCTATTTGCAGGATAACTAGGAAAGAAGCTTAGATTTGCCAATGTACTGTTTTACATTAGGTATATGCCTTTCTCTTCACTATCTGTGTTCTTGTAAACAGTTCTTATTGTATAGTGTTACAGTTGTTCTATTTTAAAAGAAAAGATTTGGAGCTAAAATAACGATTTTAATTAAAAGAAAATTAAAACATTAAATCTCAACATTCTAAGCTATCATTTTTCTTTTACCAATTTTACTTTTGAACTTGTTACATTTTCCTATCAGTGCCTTGTTCTGAGTTATACTTCTGATGTTTCAGGTGACTAGGGAAGCAAAATGGTGTCAGGGTTATGATCAATTTATTTTTGCTATATTGAAAATTTTGAAAACTCGTGAAGGATTTGAATCATATTTACTTGTTTTTTTTTTTTTTTTTTTGTGGATGGCATGGATGTTTAGTTGTACTGCAGACGCTTGAGCATTGTAAATTATATTTATCTCTTGTGAATATAAATCCGCATAAAATTTCTTATATTTTGCCGGAAAGAATGTCTGTAATTGGTATTTCCTCCAATCCTATTCGAAACATTGTTAGATATTATATTCGGGCATCATTCTTAGTGGGGATTTGAATTTGGTTTGCCTTGTTATAAGGGATTAACCCCTTTAACTAAACTCAAATCAGCTTTGTCAGTCAGTCTGCAAAAAAAAAAAAAGCACCAATATGTATTTGCATAAGATTTCATATGAATGGGCTGAGTAATTGAATCCCTGTGGATTTAAAAATTTAATATGGAAAGATATTGTTTTGGGAGTTGGTATTATAAGGATAAATCTATTGCACTGAAATTTATTTTTATCAAACTCGTGAGTTGATTGTTGTTAGTAAACTCATACCAGTTATAAACATAGTTAAACTCGTGAGTAGATCTTATATTAAAAATCTAATGTAGTAAATACTTAACCAAAAGATAAATAACACTTGAAACTCATGCCTCATTTGTTTGATTGTGCTTTTAACCGTTTTAGTCTTTAGACTAATTTTATGAATTTTTTTTTTTTTAACAAATTTTGGCTTGGAACAAAATATGTTTTGAGGATTGTTCTAAAAAAATTAAATTTGAAAATAAAAACATAAAAATTTGTTTGAAATAATTGTAGTGACTCTTTAGTGAATTCGACTTCAAGTGCGGAGAACTCAAGCTGTTCAATGGTTGAAGACACCAAAGGTAGGGATGTGTGCCCCGTTTTTTTTTTTTTTTTCCAATTTTACAGAACAAATAATGATTTTAAAAAAATGAGAAAACGCACATAAGTTGTTCTGATTTTTCTAAATCAAATTACCATTTTTTAGTTTTATAAAACATTTAACTAAAAATTAATATACATTTTTTTAAAAAAAAAAAAAGAAGAAGAAGAAGAAGGCCTCAATGTTGTGATTGTTACTGAAGATAGTAATCCTAAGTGAGATTAAGTGGCTTGCCAAAACGATGTGGAAATTACAATATTACTATAGCGTAAAAAAGTTTGTTAGCCAAATTCTTGAAAAGTGTTTTGACCAAAAACAAATTCTTGAAAAGTAGTTGCCAGATTTGACAAGTGATTGGATATTATTGTAAAAGGAGGAGGAGTGAGTGAGTAGTATTCTCCTTTGACCATTTTTGAAGTATTTTTGCTGCCTGCTACCATGTAATAATTTTCATGTGAATTATACAACAAGAAGACTCCTAATTTGATTGTTCTTTGTGAGTAACATTATATGGGAGAAAATTGTTCTCCAATTTCCATGTTCTCTAATTTATTTGGTGACATGCATACTTTTTATGCTAGTAGATAGCATAGATAACATAAATAACGAATAATGTTTTAGAGAGTAGGAGTTGTCACCAAATAAAAAAAAAAAAAAAAAACGTATACTCTCTTTCTGCTACACTTTGGGGCTGCATGCTTGGCTTGATAAGAGCATGGGACTGTGACTTCAGAAACATCATTGGGACGTCTGATTCTTAAGAGGCATTGCAGCTAATCCATTCTAAGATCTTAGAAATGAATGAAGATTGGAATATTGTGATGGACCTTAAAGAGATGCTTCAAAGGGAGTAGAAAGTCGATTTCAAGAAGAAAGATACTTCTTCCAATCCATAATATAAGACACTTCAATTATATCTCGAAAAATAAAAAATGACGATTAAGTCATTTAATCTATTCTAAAATACAATTTTTTTCATTTTTACCATTCTTGAGAAATGTGTTTAATTATATTGGAAATATTATTTTAGAGAGAGATAGGGGATATAATAAGTAGATAAAATTGGAAAGTGAATATTAATCATAAAATTAAAATAATATTAATTAAATTAGACACAACTTATATTATGGATTATGACTTTCTTTTAAAAATGTTTTATATTATAGATGGAAGAGAATAAGGATAACAATAGTTTGGCGGACGTACTAGCAAAAAGGGCCATAAATGGTTCACCCGGTCTTCTAGTGTTGGGTCCAGTGGCATAAAATGTGTTGGTGCATATGCCTGTTGCTGCTTGGCTTTTGTTGTTCTGCCTCACAACCTATAAAAGTTCATTAAATCTTTTTATCTGAATGTATGTTTTTACTTTTTATTTATTATTGATCTGACTAGCGTATATATTAAGTAAAATTAAAATTTATTAATTTTTGAGATAGAGTTAATGATATTTTAAGATTTTTCTTGAATCTGATAAAATATTTTATAAATAGAGTTAGGGAAGTATATCTATAGTTCTTTTGGTGGTATAACCCTGACCATATTACGAATAATTAGAGAGATGATAATTTTTTTATACCTGACTCACATGTTTTTTGAATGGGGAAGTCGCAGTGAAGTCTCAAGTATCATAAAAAATTACAAAAAAATATCATAACAAATTCCTTTATTAAAAAAGTTTCTAAGAACTGTATTATGATTAATTTTGGATGTGAAATTACCGGATTGCCCTTTACTAATTGAAAACACACTCTCGGGCTTTGACAACTATATTTGCCTACTTTAACAAGTTCATATTCCTATTTGGACAAGTTCTAAAATAAGTTAATGTGCATAATTTCATAATCCTCTATGCCAATTTTGACAACATCTTCAACCTATTTTAGCAATTACATCTACTTATTTTGACAAGTTCATTCTCTTACTTGGACAACTGCATCTGCCCACTTTGACAAGTTCAAAGTAGACATATATAGTTGTTAAAATAGGTAGAAGAACTTGTCAAACATAGCACAGAAGCTTGTAAAAATAGTCATATTAACTTGTCATTTTAGAACTTATCAAAATGGGAAAACGAACTTATCAATGTAGGTATATGCAATTGTTAAAATAGGTTGACGAAGTTGTCAATACCTAATAATGTGTTTTCAATTAGTATGGCCAATCCGATAATTTTACATCTAAAATTAATAATAATGCAATTCTTATGAACTTTTTTATGGGGGAATTTGCTATAAGATATTTTTATAATTTTTTTTGGTTCCTTGGGGTCTCACTAATTTCTCTGTGTTTTTAATTGCTGCACTTATAGAGTTATATGCTTCTCTTGCGTGGTATTCCCAAGTCTGAACTCTGACACATCGCACAAGAATCAGTGTAAGGGGTGGAAGCGACAACGATCCAGACATTGACTGACAAATCTGACTAATTCAACACAAGAAGAAGATCTTACTGCTTGGAGTTGGATTTTAATCTGGAAAGATCCCCAACAACCCATCACAAATATCACCAACAACAAATTAAGAATTGGACAACGCACGTTTCCATGTGGGGGCAAAAAAGGGAAAATGCCTCGACTCGACCGGCTGCGTGTTTCAAAGAAATTCGATTTGATAATGACTTCATTCCAATCTCTAATGTCAACTTCACGTGCATGCAGTTTGAAGAAGTTATCTAACTATATTTTTAGGAATATTTATATTTTGAATATAAGTGTAAACTCATCTTATATATTTATTTTATATATTATAAATTATGACTTATAAATATTTATTATTTAAAAATAAATTATTCCAAACCAACACTAAGGTGTATCTTTTTTCTTACGCATCTTCCCTTTAAAAAATAATATTAGCCGAGACACAATTGAGTACAAAATGTGAGTACCAAAAAAAAAAAAAGAAACTGAAGATTGGTCTCCCACCTTGTGAGAAGTAACATTTGAGACAAACACACATACAGACAAATATGTTAATGAATTATTATTTAATAAAAAGCCATGTTTATTTTGAAAACTAATAAATTCTATATTTACCTTATTTTTGTATGCTAAGCTTATTTAATAATGTCTAGTCTTCAGGATTATTTATAAACAAAAAATTTAATTAATAATTAATAAATTCGTAAGATTTTGGGAAAATTCCAAAAAACTACACTTAAAATATACAAAGGACAAATCAGTACATCGAAATTTAAAAAAGACAAATCAGGCTGGTGTCAGAAAAAGGAGGAATCTGTCCTTTTGAAATTTCGGCCAAATTACCAAAATGCCCTTCAGCCCTCAGTCGCAATAACAATATCAGAGTTGTTAATGGCGAATCATGAGTTGTTAATAGCGAGGTGAGTGTTGTTATTGGCCCTGAAACTTGTTAAGTGTTGAAAGAAGAAATTGGAGTTGTTAATATCGAATCCGGAGTTGTTAATGGAGAGTTATGTGTTGTTATTGGTCCTAAAATTTGTTAATTGTCAAAGAAGAATTGCAGTTGTTAATACCGAATCCGAAGGTGTTAATTCCGATGATCATGTTGTTATTCTGAAGTGTGCACGAAGGGCATTTTGGTAATTTGACCGAAATTTCAAAAGGACAGATTCCTCCTTTTTCTGACACCCGCCTGATTTGTCTTTTCTGAATTTCAATGTACTGATTTGTCCTTTGTATATTTTGAGTGTAGTTTTTTGGAATTTTCCCTAAGATTTTTTTACAACACATACTTTTAATATGCTTCTTTACAATTCACTTTTAAAACCAAATCAACCTCAAAATTTCCCCCTCGTATAAATTATTATTATTATTATTATTGGTTTCTTCGTATAAATTATTTTTGTCTTCAAAGATGCAGTAGGCCACGTGAAACCTTCATTTTGTTTTTGTGATAAAATGACAATTTATTAATCAATCTAAAAGTTACATGAACAAAAGGTTGACGAAACCTTCTTAATATAGGCAAAGGAAACGATCGCTTTTTATTTCTATTTTTAATTTATTTCCCATAACAGCACATAAGAATTGACTTGGGTCAATTCCGAGCAACCACTAATAATAAGAAAAGAAGTGTAATTAAATTAATGAATTAACTCCTCCATGGCTGACCCAGTCCAACTTTCAACTCATATATATAACTAAATGCCTTCCAGCCAAATCATAACAACTCTTTCTTTACTTCATTGGTAGAGACAAACCAGAGAGCAAGCAAAAAAACAGAAACAGAGAGTTTTAGTGGTGGTGGTTGAGATTTCCGAGAAAGTGAAAAAAACCCCAGAAGAGGATTAAGAATCTGATCATCATGTATGTGACCAGGCCTCTTTCTTCTTACAAAAAATCTCCTGAATCTCTGTCCTTGCCTCCTGAAGGTCCTTATTCTGGGATTCTGGTGATTCAAGATGAACAAGTCAAACCATCTTTTCCGTCTTGTTTCGGAGAATTCCATCAGCTCAAGAATCTTCCTTTTCCTCAGAATCAGAACATTGAGCTGTTTTACAGATCAGGCATTTCTCTCAACAGAGCTACCCATTATCGCCACGTGGCCTTCATTCCAGCTATCGATCATCCATTGTCTTCCAATCTCTACTATGTGATACAACTCAACGAGAGGCATAGAGGGTAAGCTCCTTTCTCATGAACTCACAGCCTTATAAATATGAGCCAACTACTTTACCAATTTTATCAAGCTTTGTTAGTATATACTTATATAATGAAATACCATATATATATATATATTGAATTCGCGTTTGGTTTTGCAGGGAGGCATATACGAGCATAGATGAGGAAGAATTGGACACCTTCTGTTTCTACAATTCTGTACCAGTTGAACCTCATTGCCAATTAGATATTAGTACTGAACACCAAGTGTTTGAGGTATTTCCTAGGAGAAGCAAGATTACTTTCAGGAAGGGTTTCTCAGCTAAACCCTTTGCTCCAAACACATTTGCTCCAAAGTTTCTCAGCGCAAGGTGGAGGGTGAGAGTCTCAGATTCAGTTGATTCAACTTTAGGAGAAGCCGCCGGATCCGATGACAACCTCCGCGCTCGCCTGCCGGAGTTCAACTTCTCGTTGGCAAACACAAGAAGGTCAGAAGCTGTTGTTGTGGGAAAATGGTATTGCCCCTTGATGTTCATCAAAGAAGGGACACACAGAACATTGAGAGATGAAAGGAGAAGATCAATGTTCTATGAGATGACTCTGGAACAAAGATGGGAACGAGTTTTCTCGTGCGAAAGCGACAACGGAACAGAGAACAAGACGGTGTTTGTGGATGTTGTGGTTGAGAAAGAGAAAGTTAGGGTTGCAGAAAGGGAAGTTCTAAGTGAAGAAAAGGAAGTTGAAGGTTTTAAGTGGTTTAGGAGTTACAATAATATTGGAGAAGAGACAAGTGTGGGATTGAGCACAGCGATAATTGAGAGAATGAAATGGGAACAAAAGAGATTTGGGTGTGTTGAAGCGAAGGAAAAGGAAGTTAGGATGCAGAGAACAGAGAAATTTAAAGGGACAGGTGAGTGGAAGAGATTTGGATGTTATGTTCTTGTTGAAAGTTTTGTGCTTAAAAGATTGGATGGAAGCTTAGTGCTTACCTATGATTTCAAGCACCATCATCAGATTAGAAGTAAATGGGAATGAAGGAATGAAGATCTCTGTTTCTGCCATTTCTTTTAAGACCAGACCAAACCAAATTTCTTTCTTTATATCAAGTGTATATGGACAAAGAGGCCTAGTGTTGCATTGTATACTAAGTATTCAGTTTTGTTTGTGTTGTTGTTGATGAAGTAGAGGTTTTGTTTGTTTGTTTGCTTTTGCAATGTATTCATTTTGAATATTCTTAAAAATTATAACCATAAATTGATCTGAGAACCATTCTTTCTTTCTGAACTTTTACTCAAAGAGATATTGTGGGTAGCTTATTGAACAAGGGCATCAGAATCTTGATCAGACAAATCTATGGGCATGATCATAATTGTAAAAGTTTTTTTTGGTGGGGCGGGGGGTGGGGGAAACCTATGGTCATAGGGAAATTTGCTCAAAAGCTGATATAATGACAAAAAGGTCCTTCCTCCTACTGGGCCTTATTATAAGATTTAAATAACCCATTTGCGTTAATTAAGAAAATAATTAAAATTAATTAAAAAATAATAAATATGTATATTTTTTTAACTATGCCCTCATGTGTAAAAATGATAATTAAGAGAGAATAGATTCAATAAATATAATCAACAATGGGTAAAATTGGAAAAAAAAACACAATAAACATTTCGACAAATCTAAAATGAAGTTTATATTTTAAGACACCCATTCAGAAATTTGAAGATCATGGGACGGAGGAAGTATTTTATACCCATACTATGATCTGCAGCCAGCCTACACACACACACACACACACAATGAGGTAGCATTTTATATTAGGATTAATATTATCTTTGGTTCTTACAATTTGATCAAATTTTGATGTTGATCCCTGCATCTACTTTTTACAAATTCTTTATAATTACAAAACTGCTATCGATTATACTTTTTAGATCTTATCCATTACAATCGGTCTAAATGTGGCGGTTTAAAAGAGTAATTTTGTACTAGTGGAAGCCTTTGTGTCAATTTTGACAATATTGTCACCCTATTTTGACAATTGCATCTGTCTACTTTGACAAGTTCATTTTCCCAATTGGAAAACTGCATTTGTCCACTTCGACAAATGAAAAGTAGGCATATACAATTGTCAAAATTGGCACAGAGTTTTGTAAAAATAGGCACATTAACTTGCCATTTTAGAATTTATCAAAGTGAGAAAATGAACTTGTCAAAGCAGACAGATGCAATTGTCAAAATAGGCTAACGATGTTGTCAAAATTGGCACAGAGGCTTGTGAAATTATACACATTAACTTGCCATTTTAGAATTTGTTCAAGTGGGAAAATGAACTTGTCAAAGTAAGGAGATGTAGTTGTCAAAATAAGCTGACAAAGTTGTTAAAATTGATATAAAGGCTTGTAAAAATATGGACATTAACTTACCATTTTATAACTTGTCAAAGTAGGAAAATGAACTTGTCAAAGTAAGCAGATACAGTTGTCAAAATAGGTTAACGAAGTTAATGCCAGACAATGTGTTTTCAATTAATAAGGACAATCCGATAACTTTACATCTAAAATTAATCACAATACATTCTCTAAAGACCATTTTTGTAGTGAAATTTGTTATAGGATATTGTTTTTTTTAGTGGGACTTTACTGTGATTTTCCTTTTTTTAATTATTGCACTTATATGCGTCTCTTAGGTCCCGTTTGGTACGCTAGAATTGGAAAGATGGAAATGGAAATTGAATTAAAATCCATGATAAAGGTTTGTTTGGTTTGCTTGAATTGATTTCCACATGGAAATCAATTCCACAAAAATGGGCTGAATTGATTTTCAAGCTAAGACCCATGGAAATGAGATGGTTCCATAGAGCCCAAAATTTTCGGATTGAAATGTCCTCAGCCTGCTCACTCACTGGTAGCGACCTTTGCTCACTCATGGCGGCGGCGACAAAACAGTGACCATGCACGCTAGCTCATCGGCGGCTACAACGACGACCTCATTACTTCATATCTAGGTTGCAATCGTCCACCATTTTCACGCCCTTCCTCTTTCTGGTTGAAAGGCTTCACCCCCGCCACCGCGCAATAACCCATGTGCGGCAGAAACTTCAACAAGGGCATAATCGATCCGCGACAGCCACGAGCTCAATCTCTGTGCGAGCTTGATTCTGAGCCCTCGCTTGTCTCAATTGAACAAGGATATCACCAGCTTGACGGCGATGAGCTCGATCTATGTGGGAGTTTGATTCTATGCCCACGAGCTTGATTCTATGCGAGCTTGTCGTGGCGGTGGCATGGCCGAACACAATCGCGTGATAGAACAAGATGGGTCCTTGGGTTGTCGTTAGGATTAAAAATTATGAAGGGTATTATGGACTTTTAACATAATCAATGAATATTTTAATTAAAAAATTATATATCATTTCTATGACATACCAAACACATTTTTAAATCTCATTTCTATATCAATTTTCATACCCATTTTCTCAACTCCAATGTAACAAACAGGCATCTCTTACAGTATTCCGAAGTCTGAACTCTGATACATCGTACAAGAATCAGTGTAAGGGGTGGAAGTAGTGCTGGGCAAACGGGCCGGCCCGGCCCTGCAGGGCCGGCCCGTGACGGGCTCGGGCCTAAACGGGCCGGCCCGTTTAGGCCCGTGAAGGAATCCGTACCCTTTTAAGGCGGCCCGGCCCGTTTAAGTTAGGCCCGCGGGCTTTTGGCCCGTTTATATATATATATATATTTTTTTTTTGCAATTCCTTTTTTTTCTCTTATTCTCATAAAGACTAAAATACCTAATTTAAAACATAAATATCATCAACACTAATTTAAAATATAAATATTATCCAAGTTTAATAGAACACAAACACTAAAACTTAAGTCCAAACCATAATTAATGTTCATAACCAATTAAATAAGTTCACAGCCACAATCAAACAAGCCTACAAGCTTCAAATGTCAGTAATAATATAACACCTGATTTGGATTTTGGCGTATACATGCAAAAAAAGAAAAAAGAAAATCAAAGAAGAGAAGCTTCAAATGATGTCTGAATCAATGTGAGAGCATTTTTTATATGAGGGTTAGGTTAGGTTAACTCTACCTCTGACCAATGCTTACTACCCATTGTCTTGTTGCCATTTAAAAAAAAAAAAAAGTTAAACGGGCCTAAAAGGGCCGGCCCTCAGGGCTTCAGGGCCGGCCCTTGACGGGCTCGGGCCTAAACGGGCCGGCCCTTTTAGGCCCGCTTCCATTTTCAGCCTCCAAATCATAGGCCCGGCCCTTGACGGGCTCGGGCCTAAACGGGCCGGCCCGACGGGCTCGGCCCGAATTCCCGGCTCTAGGTGGAAGCGAGCACGATACAGACATTGATTGACAAATCTGACTAATTCAACACAAGAAGATCTTACTGCTTGGACTTGGAGTTTAATTTGGAAAGATTCCCAACAACTCTTCACAAATATCACCAACAACAAATTAAGAATCGGACAACGCACGTTTCCATGTGGGGCAAAAAAAGAAGGTAAAATGCCTCGACCCGACCGGCAGCGTGTTTCGAAGAAATTCAATTTGATAATGACATCTTTCTATTCTCTGATGTCAACTTCATGTGCATGAAGCTTGAAGAAGGTATGTTACTAATTTTTTTTCTTACGCATAGGTATCTTCCCTTTAAAAAATAATATTAGCGGAGACGCAATTGAATACAAAATGTGAGTACCCAAAAAAAAACTGAAGATTGGTCTCCCACCTGCGGCCACCTTGTGAGAAGTAACATGTGAAACAAACACACATACAAACAATTATGTTAATTAATTTTTTTTTTTGAAAACTAATGAATTCTATATTTACCTTATTTTTGTATGCTAAGTTTATTTAATAATGTCTAGTTTCAGGTTTATTTATAAAAAAACAATTTAATTAATAATTAATAAATTCGTAAGATTTTTTGACAACACATACTTTTAATATGCTTCTTTACAATTCACTTTTAAAACCAAATCACCCTCAAAATTTCTCCCTCGTATAAATTATTATTAGGGTTAAAGGCCAATTTTGTCCCGGAAGTATTCACTAGGGGCCAATTCGGGGCCGGATGTATTTCGAGGGTCATTTTTGCGCCGCAAGTTTCCAATTGGGACAATTTTGCCCCGGAAGTTTCAAATTTGGAGCAATTTTGCTCTAATGTTAATTGACCGTTAGCCTGGGCAAATTTGCTTCAAATTTGATACTTACGGGGCAAAATAGCACCTTAACCCACACCGAGGCCCATGCTGACTTTTCCGGACTCACTAAAACAGGGGAGCAGGCTGTAAAACAAAAAAGAGAACTCTTCTCGAGGCCCATGCTGACTTCTCCTGACTCACTAACATTGTTGTCAACTGCCACGTCCCGGTTCAGGAATTTTGACCCGATTCCCTTTCAAACTATATGTGCTGCATGCTATCATACGGCTGAGCCAGGGTGGGCAAGTACCGTTCACATCGAACCTTTCCCCTCTTCAACCTTCAAAGTCATTATTTGAATATTTGCTACTACCACTAAGATCTGCATTGACGGCCACTCTGCCTGAGCTCTGAAGTATGTGACCTATACCTGTCGTCGGGATAAGTGCTAGGCCTTGATGAGTAGAAAGGTGTGGCAGTCGCTGCAAACCCTGAGGCGCGCACCTGGGTGGAGTAGCCGTCAATGTAGATCTTGGTGGTAGTAGCAAATATTCAAGTAAGAACTTTGAAGGCCAAAAAGAGGAAATGTTCCATGTGAACGGTACTTGCACATGAGTTAGTCGACCCTAAGAGACGGGGGAAGCCCGTCTGATAGCGTTCAGCATGCGTACTTTGAAAGGGAATCAGGTCAAAATTCCTGAATCGGGATGTGGCAACTGACAAGAACGTTAGTGAGTCTGGAGACGTCAGCATGGGCCTCGAGTTCTCTTTTTTGTTTAACAGTCTGCCCATCCTAGCTCAGCCGGAGGTAGGGTCCAGCGGCTGGAAGAGCATAGCACGTCGCCTAGTGTTCGATGTGCCCAGCTAACGGTCATTGGGTTTTGGGACAATTTTGCCCCGGAAGTATCAAATTTGGAGCAAATTTGCCCAAGCTAACGGTCAACTAACGTTATGGCAAAATTGCTCCAAATTTGAAACTTCCAGGGCAAAATTGTCCCAATTTGAAACTTTCGGCACAAAAATGGTTCTCGAAATACTTCAGGCTCCAAATTGACCCCCAGTGAATACTTCCAGGGTAAAATTGGCCTTTAACCCTTATTATTATTATTTTTGGTTACTTCGTATAAATTATTTTTGTCTTCAAAGATGCAGTAGGCCACATGAAACCTTCATTTTGTTTTTGTGATAAATTGACAATTTATTAATCAAACTAAAAGTTACATGAACAAGTTGACGAAACCTTCTAAATATAGGCAAAGGAAACGATCGCTTTTTTTTTTAATTTTTAATTTATTTCCCATGACAGCTTGCATGGTGCACATGAGAATTGACTTGGGTCAATTCCGAGCAACCACTAATAATAAGAAAAGAAGTGTAATTAAATTAATGAATTAACTCCTCCATGGCTGACCCAGTCCAACTTTCAACTCATATAAATAAGTAATAACCAAGTGCCTTCCAGCCAAATCATAACAACTCATTCTTTACTTCATTGGTAGAGACAAACCAGAGAGCAAGCAAAAACCCAGAAACAGAGAGTTTTAGTGGTGGTGGTTGAGATTTCCGAGAAAGTGAAAAAAACCCCAGAAGAGGATTAAGAATCTGATCAACATGTATGTAACTAGGCCTCTTTCTTCTTACAAAAAATCTCCTGAATCTCTGTCCTTGCCTCCTGAAGGTCCTTATTCTGGGATTCTGGTGATTCAAGATGAACAAGTCAAACCATCTTTTCCGTCTTGTTTCGGAGAATTCCATCAGCTCAAGAATCTTCCTTTTCCTCAGAATCAGAACATTGAGCTGTTTTACAGATCAGGCATTTCTCTCAACAGAGCTACCCATTATCGCCACGTGGCCTTCATTCCAGCTATCGATCATCCATTGTCTTCCAATCTCTACTATGTGATACAACTCAACGAGAGGCATAGAGGGTAAGCTCCTTTCTCATGAACTCACAGCCTTATAAATATGAGCCAACTACTTTACCAATTTTATCAACCTTTGTTAGTATATACTTATATAATGAAATACCATATATATATATATATATATTGAATTCGCGTTTGGTTTTGCAGGGAGGCATATACGAGCATAGATGAGGAAGAATTGGACACCTTCTGTTTCTACAATTCTGTACCAGTTGAACCTCATTGCCAATTAGATATTAGTACTGAACACCAAGTGTTTGAGGTATTTCCTAGGAGAAGCAAGATTACTTTCAGGAAGGGTTTCTCAGCTAAACCCTTTGCTCCAAACACATTTGCTCCAAAGTTTCTCAGCGCAAGGTGGAGGGTGAGAGTCTCAGATTCAGTTGATTCAACTTTAGGAGAAGCCGCCGGATCCGATGACAACCTCCGCGCTCGCCTGCCGGAGTTCAACTTCTCGTTGGCAAACACAAGAAGTTCAGAAGCTGTTGTTGTGGGAAAATGGTATTGCCCCTTGATGTTCATCAAAGAAGGGAGACACAGAACATGGAGAGATGAAATGAGAAGATCAATGTTCTATGAGATGACTCTGGAACAAAGATGGGAACGAGTTTTCTCGTGCGAAAGCGACAACGGAACAGAGAACAAGACGGTGTTTGTGGATGTTGTGGTTGAGAAAGAGAAGGTTATGGTTGCAGAAAGGGAAGTTCTAAGTGAAGAAAAGGAAGTTGAAGGTTTTAAGTGGTTTAGGAGTTATAATAATATTGGAGAAGAGACAAGTGTGGGATTGAGCACAGCAATAATTGAGAGAATGAAATGGGAACAAAAGAGATTTGGGTGTGTTGAGGCGAAGGAAAAGGAAGTTAGGATGCAGAGAACAGAGGAATTTAAAGGGACAGGTGAGTGGAAGAGATTTGGATGTTATGTTCTTGTTGAAAGTTTTGTGCTGAAAAGATTGGATGGAAGCTTAGTGCTTACCTATGATTTCAAGCACCATCATCAGATTAGAAGTAAATGGGAATGAAGGAATGAAGGAATGAAGATTTCTGTTTCTGCCATTTTTTTTAAGACCAGACCAAACCAATATTCTTTCTTTATATCAAGTGTATATGGACAAAGAGGCCTAGTGTTGCATTGTATACTAAGTATTCAGTTTTGTTTGTGTTGTTGTTGATGAAGTAGAGGTTTTGTTTGTTTGTTTGCTTTTGCAATGTATTCATTTTGAATATTCTTAAAAATTATAAGCATAAATTGATCTAAGAACCATTCTTTCTTTCTGAACTTTTACTCAACAAGATATTGTGGGTAGCTTATTGAACAAGGGCATCAGAATGTTGATCAGACAAATAGATATCCAAATCTATGGACATGATCATAATTGTAAAAGTTTTTTTGGTGGGGCGGGGGAAGCCTATGATCATAGGGAAATTTGCTCAAAAGCTGATATAATGACAAAAAGGTATTGCCTCCTTCTATCCTGTGTTGTAAGATTTAAATAACTTATTTGTATTAATCAAGAAAATAATTAAAATTAGTTAAAAACACAATAAATGTATATCATTTTTTCATCTATACCCTTATGTGCAAAAACGATAGTTGAGAGAGAATAAATGTAATAAGTATAGTTAACAATGGGTAAAATTGGAAAATAAACACAATAAATATTTAGACAACTCTAAAATGAAGTTTATATTTTGAGACACACCCATTGAGAAATTTAAAGTTCATAATATGTGACGAACGAAGTATTGTATGCCCATACTATGGTCTGCAAGCAGCCTATATATATATATATATATATAATGAGTTAGCATTTCACATTAGGATTAATATTATAATTGTTTCTTATAATTTGATCAATTTTTGATTTTGATCCCTATAGTTTTCAAAACATAATATTCTTCAATCCTTAATGGAAGATCTAATTGGCGAGTTGATCATGGTTATAAATGTAAGACATATTTTATATATTTATCAATTTTTTTTTTCCAAATTACCCTTATTGATACCTCTCAACAATAATTAAGAGAGAGGAAAATTGATGCTACTTAATTTTAAATAAGCACCGTAAGTGTACGGGCCGTTGAAATAGTATAATAGCAAATAAATGTCATCCCACAAAGATTCAAGGTAAAAGATAATTAGGCATTATAGTTCCCATTTTCATTTAAGTTAAGCAAATTAAAGAAAGAGATTGAAAGACAATTTAAACAAATGCAAAAGAAACAAATATAATGATTTAAAAATTTCAATTGATAAAAACAACCTAAAATGGCTAATCCCTTACTTAAGTTTTAGAGCATGCATTTACCCAATTAAAAGTACTTAATGTTAAATTGTTAATCTAGAGTTTAAATGAAGTATCTTCCAATCACTTATACTCCTCTCTTAAGTTAAAATTGTTATTCCTAACTAATTTACTCAAGAGTCAATAAATATCCAAATTCACTCTAATATGATTATATGGGTCCAATAGGTATATTCCTATCCTATTGACAAATTAGAATAAATTATAATCCCACATTACTTAATATTATGGTCTAATTAAGGTCCCTCTCCCAAGGATAATCTAAATTACCCAAATTCATATTTAGTGGTGATCAAGCACTAAATAGACAAAACAAAATAGATTAAGTAAACAAAAATAGCACTAAACACAATTAATTAATTAATTCATACTCAAATCCTCAAATTAGTTCATAACTATTCTAGATTCAAAAAGATCTTAGCCACACATGACTTTGAACACAGTCATCGCAGTAGCATCAAATTCAGAGTTCAGACCCATAATGAAAATAAAGAACAACAGAATAACACATATAAGAATAATACAGAACAATGAAATTGACACACAAAAGCTTCCACTTCTTCAACACTGATGATATTTTCTGAACAATGAAAATGCTTCTTCTCTGATTCAGCTCGCTTGTCTAGCTCGACGAAGAAGAAGATGGAATCGTGTTTGATCGCTGCTCCTCTCCTTAGTTCACTCCGATTCTGCTCTAGTTCGCGATGAAGGATGTAAGAGACCGTGAACAATGTCGCCACTCGTCTTCTCTCCAATCTCGTCCTCTCTAGCTCCGGATAGATGATGAAGATGACTGCAATGCAAACAATGTATATTGCGGCCCCCCTGTCTATTTCGTGACTTCTCTTTTCTATTCCTCTAGGTCTTCCTTTCCTCCCAACTCCATTGTCAAAACTCAAAACACTGCGTCTCCTTTTGTTTCTTAGTTCTGATTGCTTTCCCCAAAACGGCAGCGTCTGAAGCCTTCACTTGTCACCGTTGAAAATTTCTTTTATCCCTCAACCGTATCTAATTAAGATAGGAAAAGAACAAAAATAAGAATAAAAGAAAAGAGAAAAAAAATTCTTTACTTTAAAGTATTATCATTTTTTAAATTTTTTATTCTAAACCTAAATATTTCTATTTAATTTGAAATTAAGATGTTTTATTTGAAATCCCCTAGATAATGTCTCAACATTGATTTAATCCTAAAATAATAAAATCTCAATGAATTCTTCTAAAATTGCCTAAATAACTCTCCAAATATTTTCAAAATGTACTTTAAACATACTAAAAAAGAAATGTTATGAAAAATAATTAAGGAATATGATTATAGTATTTTAAGAAAAACATATTATAAAAACTAACTCAACTAACTTTCTTAATTTAATTAAATTAGTTAAATATGTTTTATAATAGAAGAGTATTACACTTTAAATGCCATAATATGCACAATACATGCAACCTTACATATTCATTTCTTATGTTAACTACTTGCGTAATATTATCCATGTTCCCTCGCTAGTTTTAATTAATATTCTATTCCTATCCTATTTATAAATCAAAGAATATTTATTCAGGTGATTTTATAAAACCACATTATAAAATTTTTTATATGAATATATAATTTTATCCTCTATTACATTTATTATTATTGTGATTTTGTACTATTGGAATAGAGTATATATTAAAGGGTTAAGATGCAAAACCTCCCTAGACGTTTTCCAAATGAGTGCCTAACACCGTATAGATTACTTTTTTCCAAATGTGTGCCTAACACCGTATAGATTACTTTTTTCCAAATGTGTGCCTAACACCATATAGATTACTTGAATGCAAAACTACCCAAAAACTTTCTTAAATGGGGCAAAACTACTGTCCACGTGTCAACTCTTAACAAAGGTGGCATTTTTGCCATATTTAAAAAAGTTAATGGATAGTTTTGTAACTTAACCTTATTTAATATAAGGTTAAAGTTAAAAATTTATTAAATTTTAAGACACAATTAATAAGGTCAGTTTCATAGATTGTTTAGTTCTTACTAGATCACATACCATCTGGTTTCATCTAGATTCACAAACCATCTGATTCATACTAGATCCACTCCACGTGTTCAGATCCGCTCGACGTCATTTCTATTTTATCAAAGATCAATGCTTGCTTCAAGTTGTTTTTGCTATCTGGTTCCGTCTAGGTGTACATCGCTCTAAATCATGTTGTTGTGATAGATTTTATCTTGATAAATTAGTCATTAATTAATAAAAAGCCATTTCTTTCAAAGATTAATAAATTCTTTATTTATCTCTTTTTTGTTTGCTAAGTTTATTTAATGTTATCTTCAGGTTTGTTTATAAAAAACAATTTATAATTAGTAATTAATAAATAAGATTTTTCACTACACATACCATGCTTATGGACAATTCACTTTTAAAATCAAATCACCATCAAAATATCTCCCTTGAATTAAATATAATTATTTTTTGAATACAAAGATGCACCGGGCCAAATGAAACTTTCATTTCTTTTTCTTACAAAATGACAACTTGTTAATCAAACTAAAAGTTACATGAACAAAAGGTTAATGAAACCTTCATTTTAATATAGGAAATGAAAAGATCGCCATTTTATTTTATTCTTATCTTTTTAATTCTTTCTCATGATAGCTTGCTAAATGCACATAAGAATTGACTGGGTTTAATTGACTCAACTCCGAGCATTCATTCATAAAAACACAAACAGGTGTAATTAAATGAACCACTTCATGGCTGACCCAGTCCAACCTCTAACTCATATATAAAACTAAGTGCCGTTCAACCCAATCATAACAATTCATTCCTTCATTCATTCGCAGAAACAAACCAGAGAGCAAGCAAGAACAAAAACAGAGAGCGAGAAAAATCTCCTGAGTGAGAAAAACCCAGAAGAGGATTCAGAATCTGATCATCATGTATGTGACCAGGCCTCTTTCTTCTTACAAAAAATCTCCTGAATCTGTGTCCTTGTCTCCTGAAGGTCCTCATTCTGGGATTCTGGTGATTCAAGACGAAAAAGTCAAACCATATTTCCCGTCTTGTTTCGGAGAATTCCATCAGCTCAAGAATCTTCCTTTTCCTCAGAATAAGAACATTGAGCTGTTTTACAGATCAGGCGTTTCTCTCAACAGAGCTACCCATTATCGCCACGTGGCCTTCATTCCAGCCCTTGATCAGCCATTGTCCTCCAATCTCTACTATGTGATAAACCTCACCGAAAGGCACAGAGGGTAAAGCTCCTTTCCCATATATCTCAATCTCAACATGTATACCGATATATATATATAGCTAGGATTTACCCACTAGACCAACTCTATGTTGGTATATATATATAATGAAGTACTGTGTGAGTGTATATATATTGAATTTGTGTTTGGTTTTGTAGGGAGGTATATACGAGCATAGATGAGGAAGAATTGGAAACGTTCTGTTTCTACAATTCTGTTCCAGTTGAACCTCATTGCCAATTAGATATTAGTAATGAACACCAATTGTTTGAGGTATTTCCTAGGAGAAGCAAGATTACTTTCAGGAAGGGCTTTTCAGCTAAACCTGTTGCTCGAAACACATTCGCTCCAAAGTTTCTCAGCGCAAGGTGGAGGGTGAGAGTCTCAGATTCAGTTGATTCAACTCTAGGAGAAGCCGCCGGAGCCGACGATGCCCTTCGTACTCGCCTGCCGGATTTTAACTTCTCGTTGGCAAACACAAGAAGTTCAGAAGCTGTTGTTGTGGGAAAATGGTATAGCCCCTTGATGTTCATCAAAGAAGGGACACACAGAACATTGAGAGATGAAATGAGAAGATCAATGTTCTATGAGATGACTCTGGAACAAAGATGGGAACGAGTTTTCTCGTGCGAAAGCGACCACGGAACAGAGAACAAGACGGTGTTTGTGGATGTTGTGGTTGAGAAAGAGAAGGTTATGGTTGCAGAAAGGGAAGTTCTAAGTGAAGTAAAGGAAGTTGAAGGTGTTAAGTGGTTTAGGAGTTATAATAATATTGGAGAAGAGACAAGTGTGGGATTGAGCACAGCGGTAATTGAGAGAATGAAATGGGAACAAAAGAGATTTGGGTGGGTTGAAGCAAAGGAAAAGAATGTTAGGATTCAGAAAACAGAGGAATTCACAGGGACAGGTGAGTGGAAGAGATTTGGATGTTATGTTCTTGTTGAAAGTTTTGTGCTTAAAAGATTGGATGGAAGCTTAGTGCTTACCTATGATTTCAAGCACCATCATCAGTTCAGAAGTAAATGGGAATGAAGGAATGAAGATTTCTGTTTCTGCCATTGGTTTTTTTAAGAGCAGACCAAACCAAACTTTCTTTCTTGCTATCAAGTGTATATTGACAAAAGGGCCTGGTGTTGTATTCCATGTATTCAGTTTTGTCTGTGTTGTTGTTGATGGAAGCAGAGGGATTGTTTGTTTTTATGTTCAGTTTTGAAATGTAATCATTTTGAACATTCATATAAATTATGAGGATAAACTGCTATGAGAACCACTCTTTCTTTCTGAATTTCTGTTTTGTGAGAAGCTTGATCAGACAAATGGAAATCCAAATCCATGGAAATGATCATAATTGTAAAAGTTGGGGGGCAAAACTGCATATGGTAATAGCGGTATAACTTGGATCAAGTAACTTACGTCTATTATAGGTAAGTTCATAGGTAACTTTATAAGTGCACACATATATTTTAACCGTTAATTATATCAAAATAATATATATCCTTATTTCATAGATGAATTTACACGTATACATACACAATTTAACAACTAACCGTAATAAAATAATAAGTGTGATTAGAAAATTTATCCTAAAGAATACAAGCAACTTGGCCTATAAGTTTTTTTTTTTTTTTTTTTTTGTGGTACCAAAAAGAAGTTTGACTATGGGCTGCAGGGAGCCTTAGAGTGTGCGCACAGATGTGTGTGTGTGTATATACATATTCCTTTTCATTGTTGCCCATAAATAACATTTAATGAGATAGCATTTTAATTGGGATTCTATATTACTTCCTCCGGTTTTAATTATAAGATAAAGTTGATTTTTTTGGAGAAATTAAAGAAGCCAATTAAATTACTTGAGAGTGTTTATATTTTTAGTATCCTTAGATTATATATTAGTTTATTAGTTAAATTAATTAGTTTTGAGAAAAAAATAAAAATAAAAATACTCTAAAGTAATTTAATTGGTTTCCTTAATTTCTCCAAAAAAGTCAAATTTATCTTATAATTAGGACCGGAGGGAGTATAAGATAAAATTGACTTTTTTTTGGAGAAATTAAGGAAGCCAATTAAATCACTTTAGAGTATTTATATTTTTAGTATCCTTAGATTATATATCAGTTTATTAGTTAAATTAATTAGTTTAAAGAAAAAAATAAAAAATAAAAATATTCTAAAGTGATTTAATTGACTTCCTTAATTTCTCCAAAAAATTTAACTTTATCTTATAATTAAGACAGGAGGAAATATATTTGATCGTTAAAACTCTATCCAAATGTCTACGCATTTACACAAGAATGCGTATTTATGCATCATTCTTTTGTCCTATATGAAAGGTCAACCCATGCAAACTGGTCTTTGCAAGGAAACATCTTCATTTATACCTGCAGAGAAAAAAGATTTATTCATTTTTATTTTGTTACTAAGTCATTTACATTCGCATCTGCAGAAATAATACAACTTTGACGTATTCTCTGTTTTCTTATTTTATGATAATAATTTCTGTCCCCATCCCATTTGACCCCGAGTAAAAAAAAAACATATTTTAAATCAAATGAGGACAATATATTACACATATTTCACATGCCCAGTTAATAATTAATAATAATATTTTTTTTTTCGGCAAAAAATTAATAATATTATTATGAACCTTATGATTATTGACTCCTTGACTAGTCAGAGCAGCACAAAACAGAGGAAACAGGTTGCTTTACCAAACGAAATTGTCTTCCTCATTGATTTTTCAGACTCATCCTGATATTATATAGGGCCAAGATTCAATTTTATCAACAAAGCTTTTTTTGAGTGACGTTTGGCATAAATAAATTTTGGAAGGGGAAAAAATACCTATAAATAATTTTAAAATGTTTAAATTCGCTAAAACTATTAAATTTGACCAAATGGCCATCAAATTACAAGAGAAGAAAACTCTAACTACGTTTGGTGAAATTTAACTGTTTTAGTGAATTTGCACCATTTAAAATTATTTATTAGTATTTTTGCCCCTTCCAATATTTGTTTGTGACCGACGCAAAACTTTATTGGTAAAGTTACACGTAACTCTATTATATATGCAACTTTATGAGGCAGAAGAGAACAAAGAAACATAAATAGTTTTTTTACCAATAAAAGAAACAAAGAAATCATGTATGTGACGAAACCAACCTTGTGCTCAGTTATTGCCTCACCCAGAAGGTCCAAATTCTGGAATTTTTGTTCTGCCAGATAAAGAGACCGAGCAGACTTGTTTTTTTTTTTTTTTTTTTTTAAGGCTTATTTGCAAAAGCAACGAGGTTTTGGATCTTCCTTTCCCAACGAACAAGGACTTTAACTCTTCGTTACTCAACAGGAACCTACGATGTTAATCCCTCCTATGCCTCTTTCGCACCCTGTCTTAATCTCCCTTTGTCCTCCAACAGATATATTGTGATACACACACATGCGATTTGGGTCTGTTTGCCACGAATAGAGTCGGGAGTCAGGGACGGCCATTGACGAATCAGGGCCTAACAGGGCCAGCCCTAAAAGGTTTGGGGTCAGGAAAATTGTAATTTTTCAAAGCCCAGCCTGTAGGGCCGAGAAGTCATTTTCACAATATTTAACTATTTTTCCTGCGAATTTTCCCCAGAGAGATACAATTAGTAAATAATAACGATTAAAGTTCTAATTTAATACATAAATGTTATCAACATTAAGGTTTAAATAACACGTCTCTTGCAACAAACAAACATAGTTACTAATGTATAATCAAACGTAAAATCATGTCTATAAATAACTCACACAAAGGCCAAAGTATAAGAAGGCAAGAAGCTAAATACTGTAACCTCTAAGCTACATGAGTATGACAGCTATCATTTTCAGCTTCTTCGCCACTATCATCAATTTCAAGGACATTTGATTGTGTTTCACTTTGAGTAGTAGGTTCAAATAGTCAAATAATCACAACTTCCATAAAAAATCATACTCTATCAGACAGAACAATGTATAATATGATTTTATTCTAAATAGGTTGAACAATATACTAAAAAATCATAATATGATTCAATTAGACAAAACAATATACTCAAAATCCATATTTTATACAATATGAGGACAGAGTGACATATAGATTCAATAAGGCAATTCAAAAATGTAACATGGTTTCCTTTCCAAGCTAAAAAAATAAAAAATAAACGGGCTTAAAGGGCCGGCCGGAGGTCCTCCATGGCCAACCCTTTTAAGCCCGAGGCCCTATAGGGCCAACCCTTTTAAGCCCAACTTCCTTTTAAGGCTACAATTTGCAAACCCGGCCCTTGAAGGGCCAGGGCCTAAAAGGGCCGACCCGATGGGTTCGGCCCGTTTTCCCGGCTCTAAGCACGAAGGATTCGGAGAAAAGGGAAAGAAATTTTTTTTTGTGTTGGATTTAAAAAAATTAAAAAAGTAAGGTTATAAAATTTTAATAGTGAGAAGATTTAATATAAAAGAATAAGAAAATTAATTAAAAAATTTTAGTCCCAATTCTCTAATTTTTAAAATCCTCCCTCACTTATCCTCTCCTCCTCTCATACCAAACGAGAAGGGAAGGTCAAATGGCCTTATTTTTAAGAGAAGAAAGAAGATGAAAAGTCAAGTTAGGAACGCAGCTTATTTTGAAATGACCCATGAGCGAAATTGAGAACAGATATTTGAATGTGCCAAAGCTTATGCAGTAGGCAATGATAATTCTGTTACCGTGGATATTAGTGTTCAAACAATGAGGGTTTCAATTAGTGGGAAGAAGGCAGAAAATGAGCATGTGGATAATGGGATAATGTGGTTCAAATGTAAGGCATATCATATGAAAATAACTAAACAAATATGGAATCCTACATTGACAAAGTAGCACTGAAAAACTTAAATATAAGTACTTCTCATCATGCTAGATGTTCTCAAACCAGCAGCATGCAACACTTTCGATCTGAAATAGGATAACTGAAATACATAGAACACTATCAGAAGAAAGAGATTTCAGGGATTCTTTTGACTGGTGCTTGCCCACAGTGATAACAACTGAGAATTGCCATCACTAGTCATGGAACCCTCAATAGTGGTGTATTAGATTTTTTGATGTGTCATTCTCACTCAGTCTGCTGTTAAATAAGTAACCCTTTCATTAAGATTATAAATAACTAAAAGGGATGAACTAAAATAAAAACGTGACTTGAATTGGGCTTAAACCGACAATTAGGCCACATTTAGGATATTTTAATTAGATCACTAATATAATACAATATAATTAAAATATCCAACATCATCAGAAGCCATAGCAATGGAGAAAAGGAGGCTAGCAGTGTTGGGTTGAGTATGTCAATAGTTGAGAGAATGAAGTGGGAACAAGAGAGGGCTGGTTATATTTGGGGGAATGAAAGACATGTGAGGGTGAAGAAGGTAGATCATAATGAAGGGTGGGAAAATTATGGATGTTATGTTTTGGTTGAGAGGTTTGTACTCAGAAGAATGGATAGAAGCTTGGTGTTAACCTGTGAATTCATATGAGAAGCAAATGGGACTGTGAGGATATGGCCTTGTTTGATTATGTTTTATGTTTTATTTTTGTTTTCAAGAATAGTTTCATAATTTTTTTTTTCAGAACAAGTTTTGAGAATAAAAAAATTGTTTGGATGATTGTTCCAAAACAAAAACATGGTTGAGAACAAAAGATAGTATATAAAAACTTATTTGAAATAAATGTCCTCAAAATCAACTCAATCCAGTGAGCAAGGAGCTGACCATAGAATTGAGACGTCATGCTTTGTGAGTATTTAATTGAAAAGTTAACTTATTGAGCAAGGAGCTGACCATAGCATGTTTGGATTAGCTTATTTTTTAAGAATAAGCACTTATTACGTAAGTCGAGATAAAACTCCTCTCACATACTTATCTCGTATACCGTAAATCATGATTTATAAGCACTTATTATCCAAAAATAAGCTATCCCAAATCAGTACTATTTAAATTTATTGAGTTAGCATTTGTCGTTAAGCGAGACTAATAAAGTGAATATTAAGAAAATAAAACTATACTTTATAAATTTAAAGATTAAAATAAAACGTGTTATAAATTTAGATGACGAAACCTGTAATTGAACCCAATTTAAAGTTAAGTGAGTTTTATTGTATCTTCTATTTTAGACTCTGTTCCGTTTGAATTGGTTTATAGAATAATTCAAATTAATGCAATTTCTGTTTATTGTTCATCATAATTTTTTTTATATGAAGTCAAATTTATTTAAGCAAAATGAAATGCTACAGTAAGATTAAATTGGGCTTCCTAGCAGAAAATGAAAATGAGTACAGATAGAAAGCCGAACATAGAGTACAAAAAGCATATTAGTTCTATGGTACTAGGGGATTAGTCATAGCTATGGGCCTAAAAAAAAAGAGACCCTCGTACCAAAAAAATAAAATAAAATAAGAGGCACACAAAAAAAAAACTACATAAAGGTGAAATCAAAGACATGATGGGTTAGCTAGGGATGCGCATAACATTGTAGGCGGGCTGATTGTGTTGCCAGTGGTGCATCCAGGGTGTACGGGGTTCTTGCAGGATGACATGATTGGTTAAACAAGCATGTAGTCCTGCGGGTTAGCTTATTTCAAGCCTTAGTCTTGGCCTTGATGTATTAAAAAAAAAAAAAAAAGACATGATGGGTTTAAGTGTCAAAAAAAAAAAAAAAAGACATGATGGGTTTTAGAAAACTAGCAAACAAAGCCCAGACAAGAGTCAGCTAGAAGAACTTGAACCATAGCACGAGTTGCAACTCACCAGCCATGATTCCACCGTGCATGGCGGAATTGGTTTCCCTGTTAAGTAAATTTGCTCAGGAGGGAGAGCTATGCAAATCTAGATCGTTAGATATTACCTGGACAATCTAGATATGATTTTATAAGGTTTATATTTTTTTTAAAAAAATCATTTTAATGGGTATAAAATTCGAAATAGAGATAATCTCTTAAGTGCTATATGCTCAAAAAAAATGATTTTTTCATAGTTATTAAACTTAGATCGGCCACTGAACCAGTCTGGATAGTGGATCAAGAGTAAGTGACCCAGATCAGAGTCAAACCAAAGTTAACCCAGGTCTAGACTAGTGAAAAAGTGAACTTGAACAATAATATTTTTTGAAATAGTTTTAGAATTTGATAATTTTTTAAGATCAAATGATAATATTTTTGAATAATAATTTTTGAATTAGAAAGTATACATCTCAAACTTTCCATAGAGTCTTAATTTATAATTTTTAGAAATATGTAAAATTAAATATAAATTTTTGAATTCAGAAAATTCTAAATAAATATTGAAACGGCTGTACCGAACCGGTTATGTGACTTGTTAGCGGGTTTCGGGATTGAACCAGCTTATTTGGCTTGGTTTTAACAACCATAGATTTTTTTGTTTAAAAAATAATCGTTTAAAAAAAAAAAAACTTATATCTAAACTGTCTAGATCAGCTCTGGACAACCATATTTGCTTAGTTCCCCCTATTAAGTGTTTTGCTTAGCATGAAACCAGGTCTGTGCATGGCACGTCAGAAAAATCCGATGACCAAAAGAGTCATTTGTGCAAAGCAACAAATAGAGCCGAAGCCTCTTGGAACCTGCATGACCAGACCACAGATTTGAAAAATCAGATACTGATGACACAAAAAATTTTAAAAAAATAATTCCCATTGACTGTGCTTTTTGTCCATATGAAGAATTTGATGATTCCATCTTAATGTTGTATAGACAATTGCAACAGAGATAGCCAGATAATTCTATAATGATCCATTCATGTGTTAGATACATGATATGTAATAGTTATTAAAATCAAATCGGAACAGCAGGTTTGATCAAAATTTGACTGATTCAGTATTTATTTATAATTTTATGATTTTAAAAATTTATATATAATTCTACATATTTTCAAAAATTATAAATTAAGACTTTTTGGAAAATTTGGGATATTTACTTTCTAATACAAAAAAAAAAAAATTCATTAAAAAATATTATCATTTGATCATTAAAAATTTTCAAACCCCAAAACTATTCTAAAAACTTAGAGATATAATTTCCAATAGTTGTCTTTAGTGTTTCTAAGTCTCAAACATTTAAATTCCACCTCCTGATACCTCAACCTCATCAATAATTAAATCTTACTTAACTATAAACCTCAATATTCTCAATTATCCCTTGTCTAACATCAAATTTAAAATAAAACTAAATTGTAACTCATGTTTTACATAAATTTTGATATGATTTAAATAGTAGCACTTTTTAGAAAATTTTTATCATATATACACATAATATTTGTTATGAAATTGAATGGAGGTGGGATGTGGAGCATAGTTTAAAGGGATCCACATGCTCTGTATGTTCATCGCATAAATGAGCAAGGCATGCTCACTCCCAATTTTGGGGCGAGGACTATTTTTTTTTTTAATTTTTATGTATTATTATTTATTTGGATTAAATTGTATATTATATCCTGAAATATTTTTAGCACCTGGTATCTAAAATTAATTAATTTCTAATCCTGCATTCAAAAATATTTTTCCTGTAATACTTGAATCATTAAATATTTTTTCCAGTAACACCCAGTGTCTTAAATATTTTTTTAATATCCAGTATTTTAAGCTAATTAATTTTTATTGCATGGAGTATTATTTTTCTAAAAAAAAATTAAAAAGCCCTTTTATTTGAGGATGAGCGTTCCCCTCTTCGTCTTTTAGATGAGCTGGGAATGTGGATTCTATTTTAAAGTAGGGGGAGAGAATAAATTGGCAACAATGAGGAAGTACGCAACTTCTTAACTTAAAATTTTAAAATCAAGTTTATGAATCCTAACCCACATTAGTGAAAAAATCACTTTTAAGATGGGTTAAAACCGATATTTTAGATCGGTTTTGGATCCGGTCGTGATACAGCTGTTCTTAAAAGTCTGATATTTTTTAGATTGATTAATGAAACCAGTTTTAAGAATAAATTTTTTAGATCGGTTTCTCGAAGACCAGGTCTAAAAAGTCCAGACTTGTTAGACCGGTTGTTTAAAAACCGGTCTAAAAACTTTTTTTTAAGACTTTAAAGACTACTTGTTAAAATAATCGGTCTAAAAAGTACTTTTAAGACCGGTTTTTAAAATAACCGGTCCTAATTTAAGACAGGTTATTTTAACAACCGGTCTTAAAAGTTATATTTTTTTAAAAAAAATAAATAGGACCTTTTTTTTTGTAGTCAAACATACAGATGAGTAGAAGAGATTATAATGAAAAATCGATTGCGGATACTTAAATTTTTCATATTTAAGACTGATTTTTATTAAAACTGGTCTTAAATGTTTGATATTTAAGACCGGTTATTATTAATAACCGGTCTTAAAAGTTTAAAATTTTTAATTTTTTAAATATTTTGATATTTTTAGACCGGCTTTATTTATAACCGGTCTAAATAATTTTTCTAAGACCGGTTTTTTTGAGAACCGATCTTAGAAGTTTTATATAATTATAAAATTACCACTAATCCAATTTTTTAGACCTTATCCGTTATAACCGATCTAAATATGACGATTTAAAAAGAAAATTTTCTACCAGTGCCAATTTCTATTATCGGTTGCATTCGCGCGTGGTTTAAAACCCACAAGTTCAATAAGTGATATATACTCCATAATGGAGAAAAACTCAGACTTAAAAGGGATGCGGTTCATTAAATTGTGCTTTCAAATTCAAGTGATCTTTTATAAATTCTAAGTCGATCAATCACAAAAATAAGAGTCAAATAAATTAAGAAAACATTAAATGGGCTAGTGTAAGAGATATGGACAAAGTAAGTGGCAATCGGATCAAATCTGGACAAAAATACTAAAAATTAATTAATTTCTAATCCTGCATTCAAAAATATTTTTCCTGTAATACTTGAATCATTAAATATTTTTTCCAGTAACACCCAGTGTCTTAAATATTTTTTTAATATCCAGTATTTTAAGCTAATTAATTTTTATTGCATGGAGTATTATTTTTCTAAAAAAAAATTAAAAAGCCCTTTTATTTGAGGATGAGCGTTCCCCTCTTCGTCTTTTAGATGAGCTGGGAATGTGGATTCTATTTTAAAGTAGGGGGAGAGAATAAATTGGCAACAATGAGGAAGTACGCAACTTCTTAACTTAAAATTTTAAAATCAAGTTTATGAATCCTAACCCACATTAGTGAAAAAATCACTTTTAAGATGGGTTAAAACCGATATTTTAGATCGGTTTTGGATCCGGTCGTGATACAGCCGTTCTTAAAAGTCTGATATTTTTTAGATTGATTAATGAAACCAGTTTTAAGAATAAATTTTTTAGATCGGTTTCTCGAAGACCAGGTCTAAAAAGTCCAGACTTGTTAGACCGGTTGTTTAAAAACCGGTCTAAAAACTTTTTTTTAAGACTTTAAAGACTACTTGTTAAAATAATCGGTCTAAAAAGTACTTTTAAGACCGGTTTTTAAAATAACCAGTCCTAATTTAAGACAGGTTATTTTAACAACCGGTCTTAAAAGTTATATTTTTTTAAAAAAAATAAATAGGACCTTTTTTTTTGTAGTCAAACATACAGATGAGTAGAAGAGATTATAATGAAAAATCGATTGCGGATACTTAAATTTTTCATATTTAAGACTGATTTTTATTAAAACTGGTCTTAAATGTTTGATATTTAAGACCGGTTATTATTAATAACCGGTCTTAAAAGTTTAAAATTTTTAATTTTTTAAATATTTTGATATTTTTAGACCGGCTTTATTTATAACCGGTCTAAATAATTTTTCTAAGACCGGTTTTTTTGAGAACCGATCTTAGAAGTTTTATATAATTATAAAATTACCACTAATCCAATTTTTTAGACCTTATCCGTTATAACCGATCTAAATATGACGATTTAAAAAGAAAATTTTCTACCAGTGCCAATTTCTATTATCGGTTGCATTCGCGCGTGGTTTAAAACCCACAAGTTCAATAAGTGATATATACTCCATAATGGAGAAAAACTCAGACTTAAAAGGGATGCGGTTCATTAAATTGTGCTTTCAAATTCAAGTGATCTTTTATAAATTCTAAGTCGATCAATCACAAAAATAAGAGTCAAATAAATTAAGAAAACATTAAATGGGCTAGTGTAAGAGATATGGACAAAGTAAGTGGCAATCGGATCAAATCTGGACAAAAATACTAAAAACGTCATTAATTTCATATGTGCTATAAATGGAAATACTGATCAAGTTTTGAGCTTGGAGTCTTGAACTTGAAGAGTTTGGACCTAGTGCTACACATGAGAGGATGTATTTGAGCTTAAATAAGTACATTTTGGGCTTTAGATGCTTATTACATTTTGTTGATTTTATTTGTATGAAAATTCTTAAATAGTTGGCAAATTTGACTTTTAGATTCCCTATTAGCACATTGTATTAAATTTTAGTTGTTATTTTTTATGTTGTATTTATTGCAATTAGGTCATATTTCTTTTTAAATACTTGGTACTTCTTTATTTATAGTCAGACTTGGTTTTTATAAAAAGAAAAGTGGCTTTATGCAATTTGAGTTGAGAGTGAATTCTTTCTAAGATTTTTCACTGAATGAATATACTTATCAAGGTTTGATCAATCTTATAACGTCTTCCAACACTTTGGATCCTTGTTCTTTCATGTTCAAGGATTCAAGTCAATCAACAATCTATGTTTAGTTTTTTTTGTGTGTATATCTCAGATTAATTGTAGGTTCATGGGATCTTACTTAATATTTTTTCAAACACCCAGTATTTTAAATTAGTTAGTTTTTATTGGATGGAGTATTTTTTCTAAAAAAATTAAAAAAAAAAAACCCCTTTTATTTGGGGACGAGCATTCCCTCCTCATCTTTTAGATGAGTTGGGAACGTGGATTCTATTTCAAAGTAGGGGGAGAGGACAAATTGGCAAGAGCGAGGACGCACGCGACATCTTAACTTAAAATTTTAAAATCAAGTTTTTGAATCCTAACCCATTTCTGTTACCGGTTGTATTCGCGCGTGGTTTAAAACCCACAAGTTCAATAAATGATATATACTCCATAATGGAGAAAAACTCAGACTTAGGGTTTTGACTTTTTGATTTAGTCTGTATTTAGTATCACTTATATTTGGATAATAAGTCCTTATTATGTAAACCGAGATAAAACTCATTTCACATACTTGCCTCATATACCGTAAATCATGATTTCTAGACACTTATTACCCAAAAATAAGTTATTCCAAACAAGTACTTAGACTATGACATTCTTTCTCTACTCTTGCCTATTTGTTCTATCCCTGTTTTGATTGTCCTCCCCATTTCATTTTTATTCTCTACTATATTTACCAAAAAAAAAAAAAAAAAGGCAAAATGGTTAATCAACATTGGTCATATAATATTGGATTAAAGTTTAAATTTGTTTCAAAAGTTTTCACTAAAGAGTAATGTTACCTTAAAAGTTTTTTTAGGTTCAATATTGCCCTGAACGTGTTAAAATGAAGCAATGTTGTCATTTTCCGTTAAAAATTTAAAAAGGGTTAATGTTAGTTTTTTAATGGTATGGAGGCAATATTGTTACGTTTTGAAACTTCTGAGGTGATATTGAACTTAAAAAAACTTTTAGAGTAACATTACTTTTCGGCTAAAACTTTTGAAGCAAATTTTCACCTTAACCCTTTAATATCTTAACTTGTTAAAGGAAGAATTTCAGTCAAGGACCACATGACCAAATTTATTTCAGTTAATGACCAAAACATTTTGAAATTTTACTGCAGGCTCAAGGACCAACATGGAAATAGGTTTTGAAGGTAAAAGACAATAATGCCCCTTGCTTTACTTCTTTTTTTTTTTTTAAAAAAAGGGTTTAATCATTGCTGGAGCTCTAGTGGCCGCTAGGCCAAGCGATCACCGCTAGTAAGAGCTCCGACCACCGAAAATTAATGTGTTATTTATAAAAAGATTCTACTTATTCGTAAAGAGTAAAATATGTGCAAATGCTATTTGTTCAATTTATGTTGTTCATATGTATAATCCATTTGTTCATAAAGAGCTGGACACTTGCAAATGTAACTTGTTCATGATTATATGTTTTCTTGTTAACCTATTAATTTGTATTGTTCACATGTCTATTTCACTTATTAATGAGGAGTTTGACACTTGTAAATAAATAGCACAAATTTAACAAATCCCATTTACAAATATGCAATTCTTCATGAACAAATAGAATCATCCTATAAATAATACATTAATTTTTGGTAATCTGACCTATGACCGATCCTCAGGCCTTGGGCCTGCAATTTCAGAATATTTTTATTTTTGACTAAAATAAATTTAGTCCCATAATCCTCTAATGAAATCTTCTCATTGTTAAATTGGCTTTGTGCAAGAATTTCTCCAACTCATTAGCTAGCGTATAAGCATATTTTCTGCAGAAATTTCAATATCATACATAACTATTTTTGCTTCCTGTACACGTACTTGACCTTCGACCAATTAAGTACGACGTGTTCATTATTCTCGTCTATCAATATCTTGTTGACTTTAATTCGAAAAAAGACAAGCAAGTGAAACTTCCATGCAGCTTCTGTATAAAAATATCAACTGTATGAACAAAAAATTAAACCTCGCATAAAGTTGACAGACTTATAACAAATCCCCACGTATTCAATCATTTATATCAATTTATAAGTTGAAAAAATTAATTAAAAAAATGATAAATATATTATGAGTAAAAAATATTATTAAATGGCACCCATTTGATTTGTCAACTATTATAGCTTCCACTTCGCGTACTTTATACCATTGACCCATTTGATTTGTCAAGTATTCAAGCTATTATTGCTTCCTGTACACGTACTTTACCTTCGACCAATCAAGTACGACGGGTTGATTATTCTCGTCTATCCATCTATATCTTGTTGACTTTTATTCGCAAAAAGACAAGCAAGTGAAACTTCCATGCAGCTTCTGTATATAACTATCAACAGTATGAACAAGAAACCTGTGTACAAAGTTGACAGATTTATAACAATCCCACACAGATCCATCAATTTATAATGAAACCTCCATCAGGTTCCGGTCAAAAGAAGAAGGCAACAGCGACACAAAATATTAAAAAATACCATCAAACCCACAAGACCCCAACTATATAAATCAATCACAGAAACACAAATATGAAGTTCGCAATAACCCAGGGAAGGAGATAAAGAAAGAGAGAATAATGTACGTAACAAGGCCTCGATCTGTGTACAAAAGGGATCCTGAAGCTCTTAGGAATCAACCAGAGGGACCAAATTCAGGATATTTAGTACTTCAAGACGAAGAAGCTGAGACTTATGGATTCTTTGGTTTATGGAAGAAGGGAATAGGAAACCTGCCATTTCCTCAGAACAGGAACTTAACCGTTGAATATGCAGTGAGTACAGGAACATCGTCTGTGGTTTATCAAGATCCAGTTTTGTTCATTCCTGTTCTTAATCAGCCTTTGTCTTCTAATCGCTACTACGTCGTTTCAAGGAAGGGAAAGCATCAAGGGTATGTTCTTGTACTGTTCTATCAAAATATCAAAGTAATTTAAACCTGTTGATTTTCCTTGCTATTATATATACCTTCTATATGAGACATTTTTTAACATATTCTAGTATACTTTCCACTACTTTTTTTGTTTACTTCCGTTTTGTTTAGGCTTGTACCTTTTTTCTTTTTTTTTTTGAGTTTTCAAGGCTTCAGGCCTACAATCTTCATTTTCCTGTCATTTTTATCGATCTTCACTTTTTTCTTTGCTTGGGTTTACTCTTCGCTTTTAATTTCAGAGGATACAAATCCACAATCTTCATTTCTCTCCCTCTTTTTTTCCTCCACCCCCCCTCCCATACGATATTAGATTTTTGAGATATAGGTATACATTAAATTTGTCTTCCTATTAAATAACTTAAATATAACTTCCCGTTGCATTTACAGTGAAGCAAGCACATGTTCAAAGGAAAAGGACAAGGGAAAATTTTTGGGCTTCAAATACATCAAAGACGTCAAATCAAGACCACTAAATCCCTTTGATGTGTATCAACAATTTGAGATAAAGAAAAAGAGATGGGGATTCAAAGGCAAGCCTATTGTGTCAGATGGGTTTCCTCCTCAGTTCTTGAGGAATGACGGTTGGAGTCTCTCCACCAAGACACCACGCGATTACCAATTGGGTGAAGCTCTCGGCGTCAACTCTACCTTAAGAGCCAGGTTACCGTCTTTTACCTTTTCATCATCATCTGGTCGCTCCTCCGTGCCGGTGGCGGTTGGAAAATGGTACTGCCCTTTCATGTTTGTGAAGGAAGAAGGAGTGAGTCTAAAGGACCAAATGAATAGGTCAGTTTTCTATGAAATGACCCTTGAAAGAAGGTGGGAAAAAGTTTTCTCCAAGGGAAACAATGGGAAAAGTAATGAAGTGTTTGTGAATGTTGCGGTGAAAACTGAAGTTGCAAAGCTGGATGATGGGAGAGAAGCTGTTTGGGAAGAAGGAAAAGTTGATGAAGAGGGTGTTATGTGGTTTAGGAATTTAGAGAGAGGAGAGAGAAAAGTAGGGTTGAGTATGGCTATTGTGGAGAGAATGAGATGGGAGGAAGAAAGAAGTGATTATAGGGAGGGAAATAAAGAGACGAAGGAAGTGAGATTTGAAAGAATGGAAAAGTTTCAGGGAATGAGTGGAATGTGGAGGGATTTTGGATTCTATGTGTTAGTGGAAAGCTTTGTGTTGAAGAGAATGGATGGAAGCATTGTGTTGACTTATGATTTCAGACATTCAAATCATGTGGAGTGCAGTTGGGAGTAAACTAGTCCTTACATATAATATCACACAATCATTTATTATTATTATTATTATTATTATTATTATTATTATTATTATTTTGCCAACCATACAGTTATTTATTTAAAGAGTGTAATCCAACAAAATCATATTGATTTGTGTATATTTGTATACAGTTAATTTTTTATACATGTATTTGTATCTCTCCATGTAATAAATACTACCACTTTGGCCCTTATTTTTAGTTCATGTTAGGAACTCAGCTTATTATGAAATGACCCTTGAGCAAAACGGGGAACAGATATTTGAATGTGACAATGCGTATGCAGTAGGCAATAACAATTCTGTAGCCGTGGATATTAGTGTTCAAACAATGAGGGTTTCAACAATGGGGAAAGAGGCATTTTCTATTAAATGAGACTAACAGCATGAAGATTAAGGAACTACAAGTACACTTCATAGATTTAAGAGATTAAACTAAAACTTGATGTAAATTTGGAAGATTGGGGCTTGTTTGGTACGAGGGGATGGGAGGAAAAGTGGGTGGAGGGAAAATTTTTTTTAGTTGAATTTAAAATAATTAGAGAAGTGGGGTTAAAAATTTTTAATTAATTTTCTTACTCTTTTATCTTATATATTCTCTTTATTAAAATTTTATTACTCCATTTCTTCAATTTTTTAAAATTCAACTCATAAAAATTTTCCCTCCCCTCCAAATCCCTCACACCAAACAGACCCCAAATGTATGCTTGAACCTTTTAAATTGCATTGGAGGCTAACGTGATGATATGAAAGGAAGTAAAAATTATTGGGGTTTTTTGAATAGAATTTGTACAACCAAACTAATATTCAATAAGATCTTATTCCTTATATGATGTAAGATCTCGTTTAAAATTAAGATTAAACTTAAGAGACTAAACTAAAAATTGAAATAAACTTACATACTCAGGCTTATATACTTTAGCCCAATTTAAAATTAGTAAGTTTTTATTGTATCTCCTACCTCTGTCTCTTGTTAATCATCAAATTTAAAAATGAAGGCTTTCCGGTTCCATTCCCCCATTGACGTTTTGGACAAGAAACCTTCATAAATAGACCACAGATTTTAAAAATCACATACTGACGCCAATAATAAAAAAAATGAAAAAATTACAAAAAACATGAAAAAATGGTCCTTTCAGATTTTAAAATTACCAACAAATCTCATGAACTTGTTAATGGTGCCCTTAGACTTATCAATGACATGCTCCTGAAATTGTCAACGGGAATTGTTGGTAATTTTGAAATCTTACGGGACTATTTTTTTATTTCTTCTCTTACCTGAGACCTGAAGGTAAGTTTCTCAAAAAAAAAAAAATCCCATTGTCCGTACCTTTTTGTACTTATGAAGAATTTTGATGATTCCATCTTAGTGTTGTATAAAAAAGATTGTAGGAGAGATAGCCTTCTCATAAATTATTCTACAAACGTTCCACTGAGGTTTACTTTTTTTTTTTTAAAAAGAAACGTTTAATCGTTGCCGGAGTAGTCACCACCGGTCAGAGCTCTAACCACCAGAAATTAATGTGTTACTAATAAAAGGATTCTACTTGTCATAAAGAGTAGAATACTTGTAAATGTGACTTATTCAATTTGTATTGTTCATATATATCATCCACTTATTTATGAAGAGATAGACACTTGCAAATGGAACTTGTTTATGATTCTATGTTTTCTTGTTAACATATTACTATCTCCGATTCTAAATATAAGATAAAGTTGACTTTTTTTGGAGAGATTAGGGAAGCTAAATAAGTTATTTAATCATATCATATGTTATGTATCCTTAGATTATATATTAGTTTATTAGTCAAATTAATTAGTTTAGAGAAAAAAAATAAAAATAAAAGTACTCTAAAGTAATTTAACTAGCTTCCTTAATTTCTCCAAAAAAATTCAACTTTGTCTTATAATTAGGACCGAATGGAGTAATTTGTATTGTTCACATGTCTATTTCACTTGTTCACGAGGAGCTTGACATTTGTACATGAAAAACACAAATTCAACAAGTCCCATTTACAAGTGTACAACTCTTCATGAATAAGTGGAATCCTCCTATAAATGAAATATTAATTTTTGATAGTCAGAGCTCCAGTCAGTCCTTGGGCCTTGGGCATGCAATTTCATAATATTTTCGTCTTTGATTAAAATCAATTTGATGATGTGGTCCTTTAATAAAATTTTCGCGTTCTTAAATTGGCCTTGTGCAAGAATTTTTCCAACTCATTAGCTTAGCTAGCGTATAAGTATATTTTCTGCAGAAATTTCGATATCATACATATATATAAGATTATGGCTAAAAATTATTTAAATGTCATCACCCATTTCATTTGTCAAGTATTCAAACTATTATTGCTTCCTGTACACGTACTTTACCTTCGGCCAATCAAGTACGACGGGTTGATTATTCTCATCTATCTATCTATATCTTTTGACTTTAATTCGCAAAAAGACAAGCAAGTGAAACTTCCATGCAACATCTGCATATAACTATCAACAGTATGAACAAGAAACCTCGCATAAAGTTGGCAGATTTATAACAAATCCCCCACAGATAGAATAATTTAGATATCAACACAGATAGAATAATTTAGATATCAATTTGTACGTTGGATAAATTAATTTTTTTAAAAAATGATAAACATATTATGAATAAAAAATATTATAAATGGCACCCATTTGATTTGTCAAGTATTCAGACTATTATAGCTTCCACTACGCGTACTTTTTACCATGCACCAATCGAGAACAACGTGTTGATTATTCTCGTCTGTCTGTCTTGTTGACTTTTATTTGCAAAAAGAAACTTCCATGCAGCTTCTGTTATCAACAGTATGAACAAGAAACCAGTGTACAAAGTTGACAGATTTATAACAAATCCCACACAGATTCATCAATTTATAATGAAACCTCCATCAGGTTCTGGTCAAAAGAAGGAGGCAACAGCGACACAAAATCATTAAGAAATACCATCAAACCCACAAAACACCAACTATATAAATCAATCACAGAAACACAAATATGAAGTTCACAGTAAACTAGGGAAAAAGAGAAAGAAAGAGAGAATAAATTACGTAACAAGGCCTCGATCTGTGTACAAAAGGGATCCCGTAGCTCTTAGGAATCAACCAGAGGGACCAAATTCAGGATACTTAGTACTTCAAGACGAAGAAGCTGAGACTTATGGATTCTTTGGTTTATGGAAGACGGGAATAGGAAACCTGCCATTTCCTCAGAACAGGAACTTAACCGTTGAATATGCAGTGAGTACAGGAACATCGTCTGCGGTTTATCAAGATCCAGTTTTGTTCATTCCTGTTCTTAATCAGCCTTTGTCTTCTAATCGCTACTACGTCGTTTCAAGGAAGGGAAAGCATCAAGGGTATGTTCTGGTACTGTTTATCAAAATATCAAAGTAATTTAAACCAGTTGATTTTCCTTGCTATTATATATCCCCTCTATATGAGACATTTTTTAACATATTCTAGTATACTTTCCACTACATTTTTTGTTTACTTCCGTTTTGTTTAGGCTTGTACTATTTCTTTTGAGTTTTCAAGGCTTCAGGCCTACAATCTTCATTTTTCTGTCATTTTTATCGATCTTCACTTTTTTCTTTGCTTGGGTTTACTCTTCGCTTTTAATTTCAGAGGATACAAATCCACAATCTTCATTTCTCTCCCTCTTCCCCCCCCCATACGATATTAGATTTTTGAGATATAGGTATACATTAAATTTGTCTTCCTATTAAATCACTTAAATATAACTTCCCGTTGCATTATACAGCGAAGCAAGCACATGTTCAAAAGAAAAGGACATGGGAAGATGTATCACAATAGGAAGAATAGAAATGAATATCTGAAATATTATTTCCTGAAGTGTATCGTATACAAGTCTCCTTTATATAGAGAAAATAGAGAGATAAATAACTCAAGTCCTAACTAGTGTCTGTTGTAACTAAAAGCTGGTAGCTCAGAAATAATTAGTTATAAATAACTACAAATAATTATTTGCTATATGGCCTAATACCCCTCCTCAAGCTAGAGAATTTATATCCACTATTCCCAGCTTGGAAACCAATGTACCAAAAGAAGAAGTAAGAGGCTTGGTGAAAATATCAGCCAACTGGTCAGTAGATTTAATAGGCAGGAGGTGGATCAAACCAGACTGAAGTTTCTCCCTAACTATATGGCAATCAATATCCAAATGCTTAGTACACTTGTGGAAAGTAGGATTAGCAGCAATGTGACAAGTAGACTGATTGTCACAATATAAAGAAGCTGGAGACGAAAGAGGCAAGCCAAAATCACGCAACAGAAAACTCAGCCATTGTAGCTCACATGTAGTAGCAACCAAAGCTCTATATTCAGCCTCAAAGGAAGAGGTAGAAATAGTAGGTTGTTTCTTGGATTGCCAAGTAATCAAAGCATGATTAAGAAAACCACAAAAAGCAGTAATAGAACGCCGCGTATCCAAACATCCAGCCCAATCAGAATCACTAAAGGCACTAAGTTTCATGGAAGAATGTGCTGGAAAGAAGAGACCACGACCAGGGCTACCCTTAAGATATCTTAAAACCCAATGTAAAGCACTGAGATGAACATCTGTTGGTTGCTGGACAAACTGACTAAGCTGTTAAACAACAAAAGCCAAATCAGGTATGCTATTAGTAAGATACAAAAGCCGTCCCACTAGAGTTCTATAAGAAGTAGCATCCAGCAAAATAGTACCAGCATCCTTAGTAAGTTTAAGATCCCTTACCATAGGTGTTTTAACAGGTTTGTAATCCAAAAAACTAGAATCAACCAAAATATCTAATGCAAATTTGCATTGACAAAGAGAAATACCCTTAGAACTTCTAGCAATTTCAAGGCCAAGAAAATATTTAACATCCCCTAAGTCTTTTATCTTGAAGCAGTCATCAAGAAAAGCCTTAATGGTGTTAATCTCATGTAAATTAGTGCCACTAATCAGCATATCATCAACATAAACAAGGATAGCAGTAAAGGAGGAGTCTGTGGTTTTAAGAAATAAAGAATGGTCAGCCTATGACTGTTTGTAACCACAAGTGAAAAGAGCTTGAGAAAGCTTAGAAAACCACTGCCGACTAGCTTGTTTAAGACCATAAAGTGAGTGTTGTAACTTACAAACTTCAGTAGGAGAAGAAACAGCCAAACTCGGAGGTGGAATTATATAAACCTCCTCCTCAAGGTCACCATAAAGAAAATCATTATTGACATCTAGTTGTTTCAAATGCCAATTATGAGCTGCTGCTAAAGCAAGTAACAAACGTACAGTGGTGAGTTTAGCAAGTGGAGAAAAAGTATCATTAAAGTCTACACCCTCTACTTGAGTAAATCCTTGAGCCACCAGACGGCCCTTATACCGATTAAGACTGCCATTAGAATTATACTTTTCAGCAAAAACCCATCGACAACCAATAGGTCGCTTACCAGGAGGTAAATCAGTTATCACCCAAGTATTATTTTGTTGCAAGGCATCCAATTCAGACTGAATAGCAGTCCATCAACCCTCATGTTGAATAGCTTTAGAATAAGATTTAGGTATATCATTAGTGGATATGGCTAATACAAAATGATGGTAAGAAGGAGAAAGATGAGCATAGGATAGAACATGAGAAAAAGGATGATAGCTACCATTCTCCAAAGAAGCAGGTGCTACTGATGTACATTGAAGAGCTATGTGATAATCATGCAGATAAGTAGGTGGACGCCTAGGTCTAGAAGAACATCTAGTAGGTAGAAAATCTAGTGGGGCAAAGGATGTAGAAACAGAACAAGAATCTTGAAAATCTAGAAGAGGCAATTCAGCAAGTAAAGAGATGGAATCTGGAATGGAAATATGCTAGGAAGTATGAAAAGGAAAAGAATCTTCATAAAAGATAACATTCCAAGAGACAACTATGGTGTGAGTGGCTATATCAAAAGTAATAAAGCCTTTAGTACCAGACTTGTAACCAAGGAAAATAGACTTGGTAGCTCTTTTATCTAGCTTAGTCCGATGTTGCGTGAGTGTAGAAGTAAAGCATAAACATCCAAACACTTTGAGGTGAGAAGCTCCTCAACTCATACAAAAAAATTTGTAAATGAGAGAAAATGAAAGAAAGGTAAGGTGAAAAGAAATGGGGGAGTGTTTGAAATAAGATGTGGTAGGGATATTTTTGGGGATCCGTGTAGCATTTTGTAGCGGTTAATGTATCCATTTTATAGCAGTTTTTAATTAGTAGCGGTTATTTTTATTTTTGTAGCTGTTCAAAAACCGCTACAAATGTTATTTTATTTTTTTTATATATTTTTTTCATTTTTTTTAAAGACAAAAACATAATTTGAATTTGATCACTCATCCTCGCCATCCCTACAGAAATTTTGTAGAAAAATTATTGTTAGTATTATTAAATTTAAAAAATTTAATTTAAATGATGTGAACTTAAAAAAACGCACTGTAGTAGAGGTAAATTGTCATCGCCTTCAGGGAAGTAGTTTTCAAAATCGGCTAGGTGAAATAGCTCACTCTCGTAGGCAATGTTATCACCTTCACCCATGTTGTAAAGGTCTCGTGGCTTTAAATGAACGACCATGTGCCAATCCCTGTGCCTCTCGTCCTCGACATAATAAATCGTCGCTTTTTCAAAATTCGAAGTCAACATGCTCAAGCTGCTGTAAGATATCTGTACCAGACAAAGTCTGAGGTGGTCCTCTTTTTCTGGTTTCCCATTGAAGTGATTCCATTGCAATATGAACTTATGCCTTCCATCGAGAAACCTCCGATGCCCCATAAAGCATCACTTTTGCTTGTGGGGAAGGCGCATTGCGTCAGTTTCAAAGTTACAAGCTGGACACGCCAACCCAGTATGTACATTCCAACCAGAAAATGTGCCAAGGCCAGGAAAGTCACTAATCGTCCATATCAAGGCTGCACACAAGTTGAACGAAGTCTTCCCGTAAGCGGCGTACGTCTCCATGCCAACATTCCACAAATCAAGCAATTCCATAATAAGCGGTTGGAGATACACATCGATGTCATTGCCCGGTGGCTTTTTTCTTGGAATGATCATAGACATAATAAAGGAGCTTTGTTTCATACACATCCAGGGGGTAAGTTGTAGGGAACTAAGACAACTGGTCAAATATTGTAACTTGTGCTAAGATTCCCAAAAGGATTGAAACCGTCGGTCACCAACGCAAGCCGAACATTTTTGGGGTCAGTCGCGAAATCTGGAAAGTCGTTGTCAAACGTTTTTCAAGCATCTGCATCCCGGGGATGTCTTAATTTACCGTCTTCATTCTCATCAACGGCATGCCACCTCATGTGCTCCGCAGTTTTAGATGATATAAATAATCTTTGTAGGCGAGGTTTCAAAGGGAAGTACCTGAGAATCTTTACAAGTTTCTTCTTTTGCTTTTCCCCTTTTCGAATTGTCTTGTACCTCGATATGTGGCATCTCTTACAAATCTCTTGCTGGAATCGTCTCCCCAATACATCATACAATTATTAGGGCATGCATCAATCTTTTGATAGTTCAACCCCAACCTGTTGATAATCTTCTTGGCCTCGTAGCATGTTGTGGGGATCTCAGCATCGGGGAATGCATCTTTTAATAATTCGAGCAACATTGACATTCCCTTATTTGTGATTCCACACAAGCACTTGATATGATATAATTTGATCAAGAAAGATAATTTATAATATTTTTGACAACCTTGATATAAAAGACGATCTACTTCATCCATCAAGCTGAAAGAATATCAAGCTGCTTCATTCCTCATGAACACCGGCTCAAAACTGTGCACTTCTTCGTTGAAGTTGTCGCCTTGAAATCCAAATGCATCACGCACAGCATCATTCACAGGATCATCTTCATCTAGTTGAACGCCTACTTGAGAACTTCGAGGAAGAGCATCATCATATCTAATGCCGGCCTTCTCATCATGAATTGCCTAGAACATATAGTCCTTCGAGAAAGGCTTCAGAAACAAATGTTCTTTAACAATATTTCCTGCATGCCACTTCTTGAACTTGCATCTTCGACATAGATAGACGATCTTGCCGTTACAGCTGGCGTGAGTGAATGCGAAATCCAAGAAATTGTTTAATCCGTACAAATATTCTAGAGGATTGCGTGGCAACCTGATCCATGACTTATCCATAGCTACTAGTGAGAGAGAAGAAAGTATAGTGAAGAAGATGAGTGAATAGAGAATGATGAGTGCTTGGAACCTTATATTTTGGATTACCAACGTTTAAAATTTTGTAGCGGTTCATAACCACAACAGTAACCGCTACGGTGCTAAACATTTGTAGCGGTTTTATGTATAAAACCGCTACTAATTTTCAAGCCATTGAAAATCAAATTGAAGAATTAGTTTTAAACTTGTAGCGGTTATAAGAAATGCCACTACTAATATACATTTGTAGCGGTGTACATAAGTAACCGCTACAAATTTGCACAAAGTAGGGGGAATTCAAAATTGAATTGTTGAGTATTTGTAGCGGTTATATATATATAACAGCTACAAATACTCAACAATTCAATTTTGAATTTTTTCGTACACATATCTTTACATTTGTAGCGGCTTTTGCATTAACCGCTATAAATATGAAACTATATTTCAAAAACTAAATAAATAAATAAATAAATATATATATATATATATTTGTAGCGGTTATATAATATAACCGCTACAAATATATATAATTTATTTGTTTAGTTTTAGAAATATAAATAATACTGTTGCCATTAATTCACAAATTCAACAACGCCGTTTAATAATATAAATATAACTATGGTAAACGCAATAAGAATCTAAGTTCTGAAAAAAAATATATATATATATATATTTACAAATTTTCAACAAGAAAAAATAAATATGTCTTAAACTAAGTAGCTGAGGGCTAATCACCTGGTGCTCCCTCAGGTGGGGCTCCCTCAAGTACTGCTGGATCGGGGCGCTGGGCAGAGTTAACCACACCATCATCATCAGCAGGAGGAGGAGGAAGAGGAGTAGTAGTCTGGACGACAAACCGAGGGACATGTGGAACCTGTGGATACTAATCGTCCAAGAACAGGCGACTCCACGACCGATCGAGTATGTTGTTTGTGATATCACGCCACTGTGTTTGTTGAGCATAGATCAAATCAGCATACTGCTGCATCTGCTGCTACTGCTGAGCCACTGCAGCTTGTGTCTACTCTAAATTTGACCATAGCTGCTCAACAGACTCATTCCTCAGACGTCTGACCCCTTTAGAGCTGCCAACCTTAGAGACGGCGCTCCTAGCGTAGACCATGCTAGGTCTGACACCTATCCCCATCCCCCGCACGCGTCTGGGGTACTCAGCTTGACCCAGACCCGCCTTCAAAGGAGCCGTCGGGTCCACTGACCCCTGTGACTCCTTGGCCTGGGTCTCTCGTAGATCAGCCTGTGATTGCTGCATCCGCTCGTGCCATTTTATGAAACAATTACTTATTAGAATTTTTAATTATTATGTTGGTTTTATAAAAATTATAATAATGAAATTACTTACAATGGCAACCTCTGCTTGCTAAGAGGTCGGAGTCCCATCACGATGTCTGTGTGTGATAGCGTACAACTCCCCATAGTCTGTCTGACGGTTCTCCTGCTGTGCCTTCCTCTCCTAAAAAAATTACAAAATTCAATCAGTATTATGAAATAACCAGCTAAAAGTCAGTGATATTATGAAAAGTTACTAGCTCACTGTAAGTGATAGCAAAGGTCTTCGATCCTGCTGTATGGTGGATTGTCTACTGCCTACGGCACCTAGTGTTCCTCTAAGGAAACGCCTGAAAAAAAAATTAAATGTATTAAAATAATATAAAACATTTAAAATTAATAAAGTTCAAATTAAAATTAATTAAATTTAAATTATAATTTAATAATTAAAAATTACAAAATTATATATAAATAATCTAATAAATACATTACCTGCCCCTCAGCGCTCCTCTTGAATTGGAAGAAACTCGCCCAGTCGGTCGGCATGACGCCGTCCGGGACGCTCTCGATCAGCTACTCCAGAGGCATTGTCCCATCCTTATCCACACTACGGAAGAGACGGTTCCTCCTGTTCCTCCAGCCGTCACCCATCTTTATCAGGGTGTACCTCTTCCGGTTGGCCCGAACGGCAAACCGCAGCTGCAAAAACATTATTTAAATATCAATAATTATAAAAATTATATTAAAAAATATTGATTAAATAGAATTAATTACAAAAAATATTAATTAAATACTATTAATTACCTGCACTACCTCCTCCCAAGCCAGGTCCTTCGACCCCTTCGAAACGTGCCTCCATGTCCTGAAGTGAAGGGGGAACCGCATCCAATTCGAGCCCAAGTCGTTCAGGAAACGGTTGAACGGTGACCCCCATTGTTGATGGGTTGGTCCATGCCCTTATTCCACGGCACTACAACTCGTAGTGTCCGATCCATGCTGTTCAGACCGACCACGTCCAGCCTCCTCGTGGTCACGTTCCCTTGCTCATCTGCACAATTTACTGCACGTTAGATAAATTGTAATTCAAATTTAACATTTTGAATTTAAATAAATAATTATTAAATAAAAAAATTTATTTACCTTGGACCTGCACCTCAAAGCCAGTAGACAACAAAGCCGACCATCGTGGGTTGTTCTGCTCTCGTGCCTCCTCCTCATCGAGGAATTGCTCCATCTCTTTGATCCTAATTAGGATGTTGAAGTCTTCGTTCGTATCATAGTTCTTGACGCTGATATCTCCCTCCCACAAATTAGGCACCTTTGGTGCGATCGTCTCCGGGGGGATCGTCTGCGGTGCCTGTGGTAGGACCAACTCCTGTGGAGGGATGGGCTGAAATGCCGTGATTGCCCTCCCTCCACGCTGTCCCCTACTGCTGCCCCCTGCTTTACTACTACCACCCTACAAAATCGGTCTGGGGACCTCGGGCTCCTTCCCCCTATCTTGTCTTGAAGCCATATCAACTACAAAAATTCAAAAAAAAAAACATTTTAGTCACTTTATTTTGCAAAAATATAATAAAAATAAAACTACAAATAAACACTACTAGAAAAAAGGGTTTTAACGTCCCTTTTTTTGGCCTTTTAACGTCTGAAAACAGAGGGACGTCTATGTGAGGGTCGTAGAAAAAAACGTCATTAACGTCCGTAAAACAGGGGACGTCTAAGGCCTACTTTAGACGTCCCCAGTTCAACTGGGGACGTCTAACGTATGACATTAGACGTCCCCATATCCAACTGGGGACGTCTAATGTCATACGTTAGACGTCCCCAGTTGAACTGGGGACGTCTAAAGTAGGCCTTAGACGTCCCCAGGCCCAACTGGGGACGTCTAAAGTGTCGACAGCAATACTTTCCACGTCCCTTTTTTTATTAAGGACGTTGAAAGTTTTTTTTTAAATGGACTTTTTATGTATATTGCACTGTCTGGAAATGTAAACTGCAGAAATAATCCAACAACAGAATCAAAGAACAGCAGTTCAGCAGAATGGAAACAACAACAAACACAGTGATCAACCCAAGGCTTCTACATGCCACATAAACTACACAACAATCTATATCAAAGTCTACTACATGCCACACAAACTTTCAAACCATACAAACTACACAGCAATCTATAACCAAGACTAAAATCCAATCCATATCCAACAACAATAACGCTAATTATATGTACTACCACAAAAGTATGTGCTACATAAACTACTAAAGACTTTACTCTTCTGGTATACGTCGAAGAAGATGTCCAGCCATAAAGTCTCTGATCATATTTAAGTCTTCATATGAGTAGGCATCTTCATTGTCAAAAATCTGTAAATTAGAAAATAAGCTTAGATGAAATAATGAATGAAGTGAATGAATTGCCATTGAATCACAACACCAAGAATATTATCCTCAGAGAATGAAGAAGCGATTACTTGTTCAAAATCTGTCGTAATGCCACTCTGAATGATCTTAAACATATAAAGCAAGACATAATATCCACATTCCCAGCCGCCAGGTTGTCGAGGGCACTATAAATCAAAAGCAAATGGTTAAAATCAATAAAGGCATATCTAAAACGACCGTCAATCAAAAGAACTTGATTTGAAACTATGTACCTTTGGAAACAACCATCTCGGATCTTTGCCACCTCTACGTTCGCTTGGCCCGCCAAGCGCTCGATACGTCGTGCATGCCCTATCATTAAAATGAAAATCAAAATAAATTAGAATAATTCATTAAGTCAAGAATCAAGAAGCAATGAAATACAAAAAAATAACTTACTGGTTGAAGACGCTTTTAGTTTCTTTGTCTGGTCTTCTATTTAAGGAATCAAACCAGTAAACAACATGCGACCGAGGACAGACAACACACAAACTCCAGTGATAACTATCACAACATATACAGATTAAAAAGAAGTTAGATGGCAAGGCAATTATTTATTAATAATCTCAAATACATAAAATTAAAATGCATACCCTTGAACAATCGGTGCTAGATAACAACGATACTCGTCCTCTGCCAAACAGAAGCCCACATAGTTCATCCTTCGTTTCAATGTATTCTCAACCCTTGTCGTATGTGCAGGAGACAAGAATCCATATAAATCAACTTTCTGAGAGTCAATGCATATACGACGGAAGGAGCTATAATAGAATTAAAATAATGAATGTATTAGCTAGTTAAAATCAACTTAACTAAATGAATCAAAAAATGGGAAATAAAAAACTTACAGGATTGCAAATTTGCCCCATCCAATATCTAGCTCCTCGAACTTCATGAACTGTTTAAGATCTTGTTTATCAATTGTGAAGTGATACTCTGTTTCCTGGCCTACAATCCCTGGAGGCATATGCAAATCAATCTAGCGAATGCCTTTATAGATATGCTGCAATCGTGCTAAGAAGGGCCATTTCTCTGCTTCCTGCTCGTTCTTTTAGAACATTAAAACACATACTGTTAGTAGGATGTCAACACATCTCAAGTAAAAGTGAGGTAGTTCCATACCATTGGAGGTGTTTGTGGTAACAAGCCAATAAGATGTACAGGCCAAAGGATGAAAGATCCTCTCGCCTGAGCTATCGTGGCAACCTCGTCATCAGGAATAGGGATGACAGTACCTTCTTCCCCCTCTCGAACACACGTCACAGTCACCCTACGCAAATGCTGTGGAATTTGGTGATGATGGTGGGTGGTAGCTTGTGTGTGAATGAGAGCATCTGCAACTACACGCAGCACTGGGGCATCCAAAGAGAGGATGGTAGGTTCTCCCTGCGCTGGAGGGGGAGAAGGGTCGCCAAGTGGTTCCTGCTCCGGGTTGTAACTTCCTTTGGTGCTGTGGAAGGCCGGGGATGAATGGGTTCTACGCTCGGTAGTTGCCATCTGCGAGTCAAACATCTTCTGCATTTCAGCTCGTATCTCTGGCATCAGCTCAAGACGTAGCTCTGGCAACAACTCATGTCGGAGCTTCTCGCGAAGGTTGGCCTCGAGCTCTTGTGAGACTTCCTGACGAATCTTGGCCACAAGCTCCCTACTGGGTTCAACTTGTGATGAATAAGGATGTGAGGCTCGGCCAAAATACTTCGTGACACGAACTCCCACTGCCTCCCCTCGAACATGACCAGGGTGATCTGGCTTCCCAATCGCCGTTGACAAGATGTCCATCCGTCCACTTGGAGTGAACGAACCTTGGCTACTATGATCTTCCAGTTCATCCTGCAGCATAAAAGTTATCGTAAGCACTCCCAATATGAAAAACTAATTTTGTAATTATGCTCTAACTACTTACAATTCTTGCGGCAACCTCAGCAACAGTCGGATTTACGTACTTCCCACCCTTAAGCCTCCCTGCTTTCCATTTTTTGTGACGTGGTGGAGGTGGCGGGGGCTGGACCACAACGGTAGGATCTGATGTGACTGCTTCCTTCAATTTCTCCAACTCTTCTGCCATCATCTGTCGCTGAAGCTTCCGATAACCACCACGAGACATGCAATATTGATAGTTATTAGCTGCTTGCCTCTCTGTATTTGCTGCACTTAATGCCTTTTAAAGGAAAACAACGAACACCGAATCAATAATGTCAACTATATTCAAATAAAATACTATGATTACAGAAATCTTACCAAAAAGTTTGGATCTTCTCGTGATGCCATAAACAACCTCCAGTCCTCTGGAGACAAAAATGGATACTCATGACATGGATCCTTACCCCTCAGGACCCCTCGAATATAATCTCGTGTGAGCCTGTTCTTGAAATCTTTCCATCGTAGACGAACCTCCGTCATCCACTCCTTGTACATCTCCGCGGTGTCAGGGACATCATAGGTTTGCTGCAAGGTAAAAACATACGTTAATTATATTTGAAGCGATAGGAATAAAGATATAATGCAGATGTATTGAAACTTATATACCAAAAGTTGTTGCCAAATCAAGTCTTTGGTTTTTGGTGGAACCAACTTCCAATTAGCATAGGTAATGCGAACTTTGCTTCGAGCCAAAAAACCTACGTAGCTAATGAAATGGTCTTCCTCCGGACCAATTGGTTTCATATTTTGATCAAAGTCAATATGCAACCTCTCCTGTTGATGGTTATGACGGCTACCAATGCAGGCATTTTTGTACTGCCTTTAACCCTTCGTCTCGCAACCGGTTCACGTGTCGCATCATGTTCAGGCCTATTCATTTCATTGTCCCTATTACTTGGAGAGTCACCAGAATTGTCCATATTCCTGTAAGCACAAAAATCATTGTCAGATAGGTGAATAAATTGTAAGTAAATGAATAAACTGAGACGTAATAAAACAAACAGCATACATTACTATTTTCTAAGTTAAGCTCTTACTCTAGATTGTTTCCCATATTCCTTCACCATGATCATTTCTCACAGCATATTCTTCATCATCTACCAATTCTACTTCACTTGTTGTAGGTGGATTAATTGTGAAAGGTGGTGTGTCGTCAAGGTTGAAGGTCGGATCACCATGCTTCTGTTTTTTACTCTGAAGTACAATGGACATTTTTTTATTTGCGGGATCTGTGACATAAAATACTTGTTTTGCCTGGCTTGCTAGAATGAAGGGCTCATCCCTATAACCTACTCTTTCAAGATCAACTGAGACAAATCCAAATTGTTGATCTATTACCACAGCATTATTGCTAACCCACTTACATTTGAATAAAGCAACTTTGAACTTGTTGTAAGTGATTTCCCATATTTCTTCTACCACTCCATACTAGGCCATGGATGCTAATATGGGGTTTTTGTCTTTCGAACTAGAAAAGTGCATGGATTCAGCTTCTACCATCACCCCACTATTTTGCATGGTACTCTTGTCATCTTGGTCTTTTGTGTAGAAAGAATACCCGTTTATATCATAACCGCTCCAAGTAATGATCTGAAACGAAGGCCCCCAGGCTAGCCACTCTATTGTCCCAGACACACCGGTCTCATGCAAAACCTTTTCCTCAAACTACTGAATGAATGTCTTGTTTTGCTCAATAGTAATCTGCATGTCATTCTTCCTCGGATTCTCTTTCTTCAATCTCTTTCTGTGTTCCTCTATGTACGGTTGCACTTCTGCCATGTTATTCAGGATATAAAGGTGTGCTTGCAACACCTCTTCACGAGGCATAGTCTTCACTTTCAGTCCTCGTGTTCCCTTGCTCCTCCCCTCTTCATGCCGAGATTGTTCCTTCTTCCCTGATAGATAATCGCTGCAGAAGTCCATAGCCTCTTCAACAACATACCTTTCAACTATTGAGGCTTCTAGTCGATAGGGATTTTTAGAGTACCCTTTTAAGATCTTTATGTATCGCTCGAAAGGGTACATCCACCTCAGGTAAACTGGACCGCAGAACCTTACCTCCCTTACCAAATGAACTATCAAATGGACCATTATATCAAAAAAAGAAGGAGGAAAGTGCATCTCTAATTGGGACAATATGATATAACCCTCAGCTTCCAGTTCATCCAGCTTTTCAGTGTCAATGACTTTGTTACAGATAGCATTAAAGAAAACACACAATCTTGTCACAGTGCTTCGAACTTCATCTTTCATAATCCCTCTAATAGCTACTGGTAACAGTTGTTGCATCAACACATGATAATCATGGGACTTCATTCCCACTAACTTCAAATCGTCCATTGACACACAGCTTCTCACATTCGAAGAATATCCTTGTGGTACCTTAATTGCATGCAAACACCCACACAAACTTCTTTTCTCCGCTTTTGATAGTGTATGCGCTGCTGGCTCCATGTATGCCCTCCTACCATCATCTCTTAGCTGTGGATGTAACCGTTCTCTTATTCCCATATCAACAAGGTCTAGTCTCGCATTAATCCCATCCTTGGTCTTCCCTGGAATATGCAAAAGTGTACTGACAATGCTATCACAAACGTTTTTCTCCACGTGCATTACATCAATACTGTGTCTCACGTCAAGACTACGCCAATATAGAAGATCAAAGAAAATTGATCTCTTCTTCCATATGTTCTTCTCACCCAAAGTCTTATGATTCTTACCGAGTAAGACATTGATACGTTCAACCCGACTGTAAACTTCCTCTCCGGTTAATGCCTTTGGAGCCATTCCATGCTCCGGCAAGCCGTTAAAACGCTTTCTTAACCTACGATACGGGTGGAATCTAGGAAGGAACCTCCTGTGACCTAGGTAGACCGTTTTTCTTCCATGTTTCAGTTGGTGGAAGTGAGTGTCTGCTTCACAGATCGGACATGCTTTATGCCCCTTCACACTGTACCCTGAGAGGTTTCCGTAGGCAGGGAAGTCATTTATGGTGGTGAACAACATTGCACGTAGCTTGAAGGACTCATTCTTATACGCATCAAACACATCCACACCTTCCTCCCACAACTTCTTCAAGTCCTCAATCAAAGGCGCCAGGTAGACATCGATATCGTTTCCTGGCTGTTTTGGTCCAGAAATCATCATAGAAAGCATCACATACTTGCGTTTCATACAAAGCCAGGGAGGCAAATTGTATATTACAAGGAGTACTGGCCATGCACTGTGTGTGCTATTAAGAGTTCCATACGGATTGATGCCATCTGTACAGAGCCCAAGCCGAAGGTTTCTCGGCTCGCTGCCAAATTCAGGGAACATTTCATCTATTTTCTTCCACTGTGGAGAGTCAGCTGGGTGCCGAAGATATTTTTCGTCGGATATTCTGTCATCCGAATGCCATCTCAACTTCTTCGCCTTTTTTACAGTGCCAAACAAACGCTTAAAGCTTGGTATTATTGGAAGATACCACAAAACTTTTACAGGTTGCCTTTTAGTCTTCCCATCGCCAGAACCACCATCTTTCTTCACTTTGTGTCGTGCGGTTTGACACTTAGGGCACTCACTCAGGCCTTCATACTCCTTTCTGTACAGTACGCAGTCATTAGGGCAAGCGTGTATCTTTTTATACTCCATACCCATTGTGGATAGGATTTTCTTGGCCTCATACATACGATTTGGAAGTACATTATCATCTGGAAACATATCACACAACAGTTCAAGCAGCAATGTGAAACTACTATCGGTCCACCCATAAGTTGCTTTTAAGTTAACCAAATGTAATGTTCCTGTGAGCCGTGTGTACTTACTCCCAGGGTACAACGGTGTCTCTGCATCACTCCGCAGGCTGTCATATTCATGCGACTGCGCAAAGGATTCTACCTCAACATCGTGAATCATTCTCTCCATTCTATCTTCATCTATGACATCCGCAGCTTCCTTCTTGTGTGACGGACAATCAGTTACTTCCTCACCATGCCATATCCACCTTGTGTATCGAAGATTTATTCCATCACAAAATAGGTGATCCCTTATAACTTCAACATCCCGTGTTCTCTCATTTAAACAATTGACATAGGGACAAAAATACTTCCCATTTTTGGCTGGAACGTTCCTTCTAACAAATTCAATAAACTCTTCAACCCCATTCTCATGTTCTTCACTTGTTCTCAAAGCATTCATCCAACTATGATCCATTCTATTACCACCTATGCCATTCACACTCAAGTTTAGAGTCATTGTCAACACTGGGAATTGCCTTTTACTATTTTGTTTTCCAAAATTTTGGCAGCATTTCCCCTTAAAAGTGACACATCCCAAAATCAAAATAACAAACCATCTCAGCTTAATTTAAACTAAACTAAACTAATTAAGAAGAGTAAAATAAAACAAGAGTAAAAAGCAGGAAGCTAATATTAATTCTTCTAACCCAAACAAAAGGACGAATACTTTAATTAGTGCCAATAAATATACCCTTTCTTAAAAGAAATAAAAATTTAGCCTTAATTCCTCATACTAGTCTTTGGCTTCCTAAAATTAATTATCAAAGCCAAATTCTATGCCTACCTACTAACACTCTAAGAAGATAGAACCAAATCTTAATCAAACTCAATTCTTTCAATATCAAATCAAACAACTTTTAGAATATTCATAAATCAAAATCCAAACTTCCTAAACGCAATTTTTTTGTTCAAAAGTTTGCAAAAAAATTTCTCTATATGTATAAAAGCAAAAAAGACAAGTTATGCAAACTTAATATATAGTATTAGTTATAAATTTTTAAAACTTAAAAAAAAACACAATTTAACAATTTTGTAAGGGTTTTGTAAGGGTTCACTTACGTTAGATCACAAGTGATTCTTAAAAGTCTAAACAAATATGATAAATCACCCCAACATACATAACGTTTGACATATTAATCTAACATTAATTCAATTCTAACATTGTTAATTAACAACATCTGTTCCCCAAAATAATTATTTACATTAACAATATTCTACAAACGCAGAATAATTATTTACATTAACAATAACAATAATTATTAACATCTGTTCCCCAAAATAATTATTTACATTAACAATAATTATTTTCATTGTTAACCCACGCACCTGATTTTCTCAAAATCCAAGTGCAGAATCCAAGTGCATGCAGCAACAATATAACCCAGAACGCAGAATCAAGTGCACACACCAACAATCCAGAAACGCAGAATCCAATTGCAACAACAATATTCTACAAACGCAGAATGTAAATTCTTCATTGCTTCACATAATAATCCAACTCACGCCTCATATGCACATGATTTTAGGAAACCCAGAAACGCACCTGAATAATTCTGAGAATGCAGCAGAAGCAGCAAATGGGAAGACCCACACGGGCACGGGAATGGGAGAAGAGGGAAGACAAATGCAGGGGAGGGGAGGTGCGGCTTTGCTCAGTGAATAAGTTCTGAAACTCAGCTCATGGGTTTGGGAAAAGAGACAAAACGAATGCAGCAAGGGAAGTGCAAATCTGGAGACGCTCACGGTCACGGGTATGGCTTTGGAACTTGTTCAGTGAAGCAGAAATGAAATGCAGCTCACGGGTTTGGGAGAAGAGAGAAAACAAATGCAGCAGGGGACATTAACGGGTATGGCTTTGGCACAGAAGGTAAAGCTGCCATGTACAGTGACTGAGGTGATGTTTTTGTGGTGTTTCTACGTCCCCAGTATTTCTGGGGACGTCTAAAGTGGGGTTTAGACGTCCCCAGTTTCTCTGGGGACGTCTAAAGTCCAGTTTAGACGTCCCCAGTTTCTCTGGGGACGTCTAAACCCCACTTTAGACGTCCCCAGTTTTTCTGGGGACGTCTAAAATGGACTTTAGACGTCCCCAGAGAAACTGGGGACGTCTAAACCCCACTTTAGATGTCCCCAGAGAAACTGGGGACGTCTAAAGTGTTGGAATTTTTTATTTTTGGTCAAATTCATCCAGCGCCATATCCTCCCGCCAAGTATTGAACTTTGGACGTCCCTAACTTAAAAAAGGGACGTCCTTTAGGGACGTAGAAGGTCTAGTCTGTAGTAGTGAAAATATGTACTGTCTCCGTACCTCAAGTACAAATAATGAGAAATAATACAGCAAAAACTCTTCCACAGACGTCTAAACGCTCAAATCTAAAAGAAAACACTCTGAGAAACTTCAAGAAACAAAAAGGCAAAACGGAAAAGTGAAGGGGTGCGGCGGCTTTATATAGTGGTGGTTTTATAGCGGCTCTTGAAATAACCGCTACACCAACCACTACAAATAAGCTAGGACGGCTAAACTTTATAGCGGTTCTATAATAACCGCTACAAATTACAAAAACGTTTGAAGTTCTGTAGCGGTTATACCTTTATAACCGTTACAAATAGGCGACCTTTTGAATTTTGTAGCGGTTTAATTAATTAAATCGCTACAAATAAAAGCTACATTGTTGGCGCGTTTTGGTCGCGTCAAATGGTGGCAACTTTGTAGCGGTTAACATTTAGTAACTGCTACAATTTTACCGCTACAAGTTTTGGCAGGACATGTGCGCCATATTTATAGCAGTTTTTTATACTTAAACGTTACAAAAAAATGTTGCCAATCTGTCACGCAACTTGACGTAGCTTGTCGCTACAACTTTGTAGCGGTTAATTGTAACCGCTACAATGTCACTACTACAAAATACCATTTTTTTTGTAATGTGATATTTGCAGTATGTCAAGGTAATTTATTAGTTTCGATTTACTCATTGATGCTCCATTATTTATTGAAGTTAAGTTAGTCCATATATTTGAATCAGTACTAGATGAAAATTTGTTTATTGGAAATAAGCATTGAAGGATTCTTTTGACATGCTATCGGTCAAAGAAAGTTACCTATAGTTTTTTTTTTCGATGGTGATAATCTTGAGTGTGGCAGGTTTGGGCAAACAGTATACTTGACAGCAGTGAAAAGACCCTTTGCACATGCTTGATTTAAAAATATTATATGACCAATAAGCCTATTGCTCTTTTTTTTTTTGGGTAAATATGATAGGGGTTGCAAGAAGTATAATTTTAAAAAATTAAGCATATATAGAAGCTGTAGAAATTTTTTAAGGAAGTGATGCAAAACATGTGCTACTTCTTTAACTTTTTACAGTAGTGTTAACTAATTCATTTGATATCCTTAAAATATTCAAATTAGTTAATTAACTCTTATGCTATGGATAAGGAGTAAAAAAATTATAAAAGAGGTCATTATTTATAATTATAAACAGTTTAACTCATTAATATGCAAAACATGGGTACAAAATTTAGTTTTACTTTAAAGGGTTAATACAATTATTAACCTTTATAGTTTGATCGATTTTTGTTCTAATCCTTGTTGTTTCAAATCATGGTTTATGATTCCTATTATTTCGTAAGGATTTGGTTTGAGTTTAATGGTGTTAAAAAGTTAATGCCTTTAAGTATAGTGACCAAAACCAAAAAGTTAATGCCTTTAAATATAAAGATCAAAACCAAAACTTGTTAAAAGTATATAAACTAAAATAAAAATGACAGGTATCAAAACTAAAATTCATTCAAATTATAGAGGAGTTTTGGTTTTGGTCCCCATACTTAACCGCAATAACTAAAGTTAAAATGTTAAATTTAGATAAGTCCTTATGAAATTATAGCCTAGAGGGATCAAAAACCAAGATTTGAAATTATAAAGACCAAAAACCAAAATTTGATCAAACAAAAAAGGCTAGCAATAGTATTAACTATTAACCAAGGTTCTGAAACTATGAACCGGTCACTGCATAGGTCGGGGTATTGAATTAAGGGTCAGTGAGTCAGATCGAAGTCAAACTGGGGCTAGATTGGTAAGAAAGTGAAGATTTCAGAGTTATTTATATGAAATTCTGAATAAAATATTTTAAAAAAATAAAAAAAAAATCGGTTGATTCACCTAAAAACCGGTAGAACCACAAAACCCGATCGAACTAGGGTCAACCACCGGTTGGCCGGTTTCCGATTCAAATTGCTCAGTCCAATCCAGTCCGATTTTCAAAACATGGCTATTAACCCTATTTTAAACTTGATGTTAGACACGAGATAAACGAGAATATGCTACTCTTTTCTTTCCCGTATATTTCCTTACTTCAACATTTATTAGTTCAACGTTGGGGGGAAAAAAACTTTTTTAGTTCAACAAGCTAATGGAAGTAGAATTATCAGAGAAAGTTTCTCTTCTGCAATTTTGACACAGCTGTAAGGATCAGATTCTTTTTTCTTTTATTAAAAAAAACAGTTCTCATGAAAACTCTTAATGTGTGTGTAAGTAATCAAACTTAACTAAACAATAAATCCTTCAGAAATAAGATGCATCACCAACATATAAATTATTCCTGATATATTAAAAAAAGAAAATAAGCTCAATACAATCTCATTCGTTTGGGTCATTCCCTTTATAAATATTACTGCAGGTTACAAATGTACTCCCATATGCACTGAACATGTTTTGAGTGTCTATAATCATGTGTTAGGGGGAAATGGAAATTAAAAGACCACTTGTAACTTTGACTTTGTCTTTCCTGACATATTTTATATCTAATACATGAATGGATCGTTTGTAGAATAATTTATGAGAAGGCTGTCTCTTCTGCAATTTTTTATACAACACTATTATGGAATCATCAAACTCTTCATAAGTAAAAAAAGGGTACAGTCAATGGGATTTTTCCTTTTAATTATTTGAGTCAGTACGTAATTTTTTAAATCTGTGGTATAGTTATGAAGATTTCTTGTCCAAAAAGTCAATGAGAGAATGGAACCTGGCAAGCACTTCATTTTTAAATTTGATGATTAGCGAGAGACAGAGATACAATTTAATAAAAACTCACTAATTTTAAAATGGGCAAAATTATAAGTTTAATCATGTAAGTTTACGTCACGTTTCAATTTAATCTCTTAAGTTTAATCTTAATTTTAAACAAGATCTTACATCATGTAAAGAATAAGATTTTATTGAATATTAGTTTGGTTGCCCAAATCCTATTCTAAAACCCAATTTTTATTCCCTCTCATATTGTCATGTTAGTTTCCAATACAATTTAAAAGGATAGAGCATATATTTTGACCTCTAAGCTTACATCAAGTTTAAGTTTACACCTTTAAATTTATAAAGTGTACTTTTAATTCATTAATCATAACACTATTAGTCTCATTTAATGGAAAATGTCTCTTTCCCCATGGTTGAAACCCTCATTGTTTTTTAACACTCACCCACAACTGCATAAGCAGTGTCACATTCAAATATCTGTTACCAGTTTTGCTCAAGGGTCATTTCATAATAAGCTGAGTTCCTAACATGAACTAAAAATAAGGGCCAAAGTGGTAGTATTATTACATGGAGAGATACAAATACATGTATAAAAAATTAACTGTATATAAATATACACACATCAATATGATTTTGTTGGATTACACTCTTTAAATAAATGACTGTATGGTTGGCAAAATAATAATAATAATAATAATAATAATAATAAATGATTGTATGATATTATATATAAGGACTAGTTTACTCCCAAGTGCACTCCACATGATTTGAATGTCTGAAATCATAAGTCAACACAATGCTTCCATCCATTCTCTTCAACACAAAGCTTTCCACTAACACAAAGCTTTCCACTAACACATAGAATCCAAAATATATCCCTCCACATTCCACTCATTCCCTCAAACTTTTCCATTCTTTCAAATCTCACTTCCTTCTTCTCGCTATTTCCCTCCCTATAATCACTTCTTTCTTCCTCCCATCTCATTCTCTCCATAATAGCCATACTCAACCCTACTTTTCTCTCTCCTCTCTCTAAATTCCTAAACCACATCACACCCTCTTCACCAACTTTCCCTTCTTCCCAAACAACTTCTCTCCCATTATCCAGCTTTGCAACTTCAGTTTTCACCACAACATCGACAAATACTTCATTACTTTTCCCATTGTTCTCCTTGGAGAAAACTTTTTCCCACCTTCTTTCAAGGGTCATTTCATAGAAAACTGACCTATTCATTTGGTCCTTTAGACTCACTCCTTCTTCCTTCACAAACATGAAAGGGTAGTACCATTTTCCAACCGCCATCAGCACGGAGGAGTGACCAGATGATGATGAAAAGGTGAAAGGAGGTAACTTGGCTCGTAAGGTAGAGTTGACGCCGAGAGCTTCACCCAATTGGTAATCATGTGGTGTCTTGGTGGAGAGACTCCAACCGTCCTTCCTCAAGAACTGAGGAGGAAACCCATCTGACATAATAGGCTTGCCTTGGAATCCCCATCTCTTTTTCTTTATCTCAAATTGTTGATACATATCAAAGGGATTTAGTGGTCTTGATTTGACGTCTTTGATGTAATTGCAGCCCAAACATCTTATTAGGCCATATAACAAGTAGTTATTTGTAGTTATTTGTAACTAATTATTTCTGAGCTAACCGCTTTTAGTTACAACAGACACTAGTTAGGACTTGAGTTATTTATCTCTCTATTTTCCCTATATAAAGGAGACTTGTATAGATACACTTCAGGAAATAATATTTCAAATATTCATTTCTATTCTCTCTATTGTGATATGGTATCAGAGAAGGGAAGGAATTCGACCTATCATGTTATTCTTTGACTTGCTTTTTCTTCTTTAGGAAAGCATTTTTTGTTTCTATATTCTCTCTCTCTTTTCGATATCACTATCTTTCTCCTTTCTTCATTGAGCGATTCTAGGTTTTCGTCTTCTTCATCTCTGTTTTCTCTTATGGCTTCTATCGGCGATTCATCAGGTTTTTCTATTCCTGAGAGTGTTCAAAACATCGCAAATCCCTATAACTTGCATCCCAACGAAAATCCCTCTTTGGTTCTGGTTTCACCTGTGTTAACTGGTACAAATTATCACTCATGGTCTAGAGCAATGCGCATGGCTTTGATGTCAAAGAACAAGGTTCAATTCATCAATCGGAAAATTCCTGTTCCACTGGTGACTAATCCGATTTATCCAGCTTGGGATCGATGCAACATGATGGTTCTTTCTTAGTTAACCAGATCGATCTCTCTGACTCTTGCACAGAGCATCCTCTAGTTAGATCGAGCGTGTGACATTTGGGAGGATTTGAAAGATCGTTTCTCACAGCATGATGTTTTTCGGTTAGCCGCTCTTCAAGAAGATATCCAGAATCTAAGACAAGGCAATATAAGAGTACATGATTATTTCACTAAATTGAAAATATTATGGGATGAGTTCTTGACATTGAGACCTTTATTAGCATGTTCTTGTACTCCTAAATGAGTCTGCGGTATCACTGAAGCTTATCAGAAATGTTTTGAACAAGATTATGTCATACGGTTTCTTAAAGGTCTTAGTGATCGATTTACCTATGATAAATCTAACATCATGTTACTTGATCCTCTCCCTAATATCAACCAAGTTTTTTCCTTGGTACAACAACAAAAGCGTGAATTAGGATTTCAAACTACTGATGTTACAACACTGTTTACTAAAACCTCAGTATCTAAAGCTCCTTCTTCTGTTGTGAATAAGCCAACAAGTTCGGCCACTCATCAAGGACCTGTTAAGCAGTGTACCTATTGTGGCCGATACAAGCATACTGAGGCCACATGCTATAAGAAGTATGGTTTTCCACCAGGCTTCAAATTCAGGACATCTATTAATGCTACTATAATTGATTCAGTTACTTCTGGTAAAGGCACATCTAACAACCTAAAGTTTGCTAATCCTTCTTACAATTTCACACTAGAGCAGTATCAAAAGTTGCTTGCATTGGTTCAGTCTAATTCAATAGTCCCTCATGTTAGACCTCATGTTTTGATGATAACAAAAGAATGGTTTGAAAAGAAAATGATTAATAAACAAGTTTGAACAAAGTAATGACAGGAACAAGCATCACTTGAAGAAAGCATTTGAGTAATGAAGAAAGGCCAAGAGAAAATACTGAGGAACTTGATCAGAAGCAAATTTTCTAAGGCATTACTCGAGTAGCTACTCGAGTAATGAGCCAAAACTTGAAGTAATCAGACACAACTTCCAGTAACCTACCAACGTTACTCGAGGAGCTACTCGAGTAACAGTGTAAGTATTTTCAAGTTGCTCTCGGCCTGCTAATGTTACTCGAGGAGGTACTCGAGTAACCAGGTAAAAACTTGGAGTTGCTCTCGGCCTGCCAATGTTACTCGAGGCGCTACTCGAGTAACCATGTGAAAAACTTCCAGTTGCCTTCAGGTTGCCAAAGATACTCGAGGAGCTACTCGAGTAACTCTGTTTCTGATAAATGTTGCTCTCGGCACTTTGTACCACTGCCAATGTTACTCGAGGAGCTACTCGAGTAACTCAGTCTGGTGAGCAAAAACTTGAAGGTGGTACCCGATTAACTTGTTATCATCTTATTTCATTTTCCTCGAGTCTTTACTCTAGTATGCAAGTATTTAATGTTTTATGTTAAGTGGATTCCTCGAGTAGATACTCGAGTATGCAGAGATATTTTCAAGGAAAACTTCAAGTCATTACCCGGGTAAGCTATGCACAAAAATCTCAGTTACTCGAGGTGGTACCCGAGTAACCTATCAAAAAATGAGTGCATTACTCGAGTAAGTACCCGAGTAATGAGGTAAGTGCTCTCGGCCTTGAGATCCTGCAACATTACTGGAGTAAAGCATCGAGTAACCAAAAGCTTTTATGAAGGTTTACTCGAGTTGGTACCCGAGTAACTCATAAAGTTGTGAGTGCTTTACTCGAGTAGGTACCCGAGTAAATAACTATTTCCAAATGTTTGAAATTTAGTTTACTCCATGCACTACCCGAGTAATCTTCTATTTATTCATTGACTTGCAGTTTAACAAAGATTTCTCGATGTTACTCGAGTAGGTACTCGAGTAAACTTCAAGGGATACTCGAGGAGCTACTCGAGTAAGCATACCCAGAATTTTAGAAATCATTCAAACATTCATTGATTTGTTTCTTATATGATTAATATTTCATTGTATTAGTATTCTTAGTCTATTTACAGAGAAACAATGAAGAAATCTTATCAAGTGAGAGAAGTCAAATGAAACGTTCAAATGCCCACCGCCAACGGATATTTTTCAAAAACTGGAAAAGTCAATAGTGGCTGCGCAACTCTCCAACGGACGAAAGAAAATGTTCCAACGGTCATCACCAACATATCTATATATATATAGGAACATCCAAACAGAGAAATAACAACAAGCGCACACACAAACGAATCATTAAGTTCATTGCTCTGTTTTCACGTTGATATTGTATATCTATGCTTCAGTGATTATCATTCACTCTGTAAGAGAGATATTTCATTCAAAATCAATATTTGTTATTGAGATTACTTAAGGTTGTGGAACCTTGAGTTGGGATTGGATTACAACTTGTAAGGGGGAGCGAGTGTCCAGGTGAAGGAACTTGCTTGTACTGAGGTGCCAAGAACCCACTGAATCTTGGAAGTTATAGTGAAACTCTCAGAGAAGCTCTGAGGACTGGACGTAGGTCAAAGTGGTTGTGACCGAACCAGTATCACTCCCGGTGTACACTTCGGTGATATTTCTCCTTACTCATTACTGTTTTATTTCCACTGTTAAAGTTTTATATTTCCAACGAAATTTTAGTATCACCCAATTCACCCCCCCTCTTGGATGAAACGCTTGATCTAACATTTGGTATCAGAGCATAGGTCTTCTTGTTAAGGTTTAACAGCCTAAGAAGGATCCAATGGCAAGCATGGGTGAAGGAATTCTTCCCGACGGAGCATCTATCACTAGACCCCCTGGTTTCAATGGAGAACACGTTTCTTTCTGGAAAAGCGAAGTTCAGAGTGTTCGTGATGGCTACTGAATATGGGCTATGGGATGTAATTGAGAGTGGAAATTATCAACCTACAAAAACTGTAGATTCTCAGAAAATTCCAAAGACGCCAGAGGAATACGATGAGAATGACAAGAAACTTATCACTCTTAATAGCAAAGCAATTCTGATGTTACAAAGCGCTTTAAGTCAAAGTGAATATTTCAGAATTTGCACACTCCCAATAGCAAAGCAAATGTGGGAAGTGTCAACACCCGTTTCCATTTCGATAATCAAAGAGTAATAACGACGGAATTCAATGGGCATACAGAAAAGTACAATTATACTGATAAAAATATTTGTTTACAATCCCAACGTCGTTCGTCAACGAAAAACAGAAAATACAGCGGAAACTTAATATTTACAAATTATCCAAAATATCACAAAATAGACTAAAGCATAACCACGTTCTTGACCCCGCCTCGAGACACGCGCTGCTGACTTTCCGACGTCAATGTCTTTGCCCTTTGGCCCACTGGTACCCGCTGAGGTATTTGTTTAAAAATAGGGTGAGATTCCGAAGAATCCCCGTAGAGACATAATATCGTTCATAGAAAATGCGAAAAGTAAATATGTCATGCGCCAAGGTATGCACAAATTAATGAACAATATAAACACATCATCATCATCATGTATACATGAATAGGGCCCAGCCCCATAATCTACACCGGTTGGTCTTCTGCCAACTCCCAGTGTAAGTGCACCTCTGGCACTAACAGCCTCTCTCTAGGCAAATCATGTTATTAATAAAGTGCATTTACAAAACAATGGCATCCACACAATCACATAACTTATGGCATAGTGTATGAAGGATAAAGTCCCTACCTCAAAGCTTTGATATCCCTTTTAAATGTGCCTCGAAGAACGTGTCGTATCCGGCCTCCAAATCGGTCCTAAAATATTAAATGTACCAGAAATAGGTCATAACCTATCCAAGTATCATTTTAGACTCTTCCATGGTGTTTATTGTGGTTATATTAGTCTATGGTGAAAATCTACAAAAATGCCCCCGGGAACCCGGCCCGGCCCCGCCGTACCCGGCCCGATGACACGTTTTCCCAAAATTTTGACTAAGGCTATTCTGCTTTATTTTCGCCCAAGGAATCCATTTCCGGCCTCGAAATTACCAAATTCACTGTCAAATTACAAAAATACCCTTGACAGCCCCTATTTAGGGATTTCAGTGGCGTTTTCGTAAATATGCTTTTTCGGCCTCTACCGAAAAAGTGTCCAACAGTAACCCCACCTATTTTTGCCCACTGAGTCCAATGGAACCATTTATTTCATGAAAATCCAACTCCTACTACCAGATCTGTTCTGGCCGAAATATTGGTCATAAATTGGAAAAAATAGAGTTTTGTGTTCTAGTTTCCAAAACTTGTACTTTTTCACTTCTAACCCTTGATTAACTCATTTAAAAACTTCTTAACCATGATTCAAAGAAATTTGGGCAGCATAACCCCTTAGGATTAGCACTTTCCAAATTTACAAACTCAACAAAATAACCAAATCCAACCATAATCATCAACAACAACCACATACTAGCATGATCTTAGGATTTGTGAAGTTACCTTCTTGGGTTCCTTTCCTTTCTCTAGAAGTTCTCCACTCTCTTTCTCTTTGGCTCAAGATTTGCTTGCTAATCCATGGAATTTATGGAAAGGAAGGGATTAGAGAAGAGATTTATGGAAGATTAGAAGAAAAAACCTTAAGGAAATCTTAGCTTACCTTGGATCTTACTTCTTTTTGCTCTCTAAATCTCCAAGAGCTCCCAAACTCACTCTCTCTTTCTTTTCCCTAGTCTTTGTACGTGAATGGCAAGAAAGGAGGAAGAGAAATTTTATGTACCACTTGTCTTCTCTCATCTTTAATCTCAACCCTTGATCTAGCCAATGGTCAAGATTTTTCCACCTCTCATGTATACTTTAATTGCCCTCATGACACCTTGCATTATGTCATACTTTGTGATCATGAGTGTATTTGGGTCTTATCTCTTCATGTTCATGACACTTGGCATTTTAATTTCATTATTCAATTTCTAACACTTTTCATTTTCAATTTTCGGAATAATGCAATTTCTGGCAGATTTTCTGCCTTAACTTTGAAAAATCATAACTAATTTTGTAGACATCGTTTTGAGTCGATTCCAAAGCCTATGGAACCCTCATTGAGTCTAGTTTCAAGGAAAAATATGTAATTTTACTGAAAATGATCATATTATTCCCAGATTTTCAATCTTTGATCTCTGCTCCAGAAACTTTCCAGATTTTCTGGATCAACTTCGAAAATTCATATCTTTTTGTCTATAGCTTCAATTGAGTCATATGACCTATCGAATTAAAGCTTAGGATGTCTACTTTCACCCTATAAAATTTCATAATTTTTGGTCATCATTTGGTCTTCCAAAACTATATGACAATCTCACTGCCTCGTAGGCGATTTCACTGAAAACACTGTTCCACCTTCAATTTTCAATATTTAATTCTTTTAGCCTTAAATATTCACCATTTCATTAAATATATATAATAATTACAATATATTCTTGGTGAATAAAATTTGGGATGTTACAGGAAGCTCTGGAAATAGCTCATGAGGGAACTTCGGGAATAAAGGAGAATCGAATCAACACCTTGGTCACCGAATTCGATTTACTTCGAATGAAATCAGGTGAGTCGATTTCTGAATTCGAACTTAGATATACTTATCTTGTTAACCAACTTGCAGCTCTTGGGAAAGTCTATGATCAGCACACCCAAGTACGAAAAATTTTGAATATTCTTTCTAAAGAGTGGGAAGCCAAAGTCACTGCGATAGAAGAAGCAAAAGGAGAATCAATGAGATCAGTTGCTTCTTTATTTGGAAGTCTTTCTGAATATGAAAGCAAACTAAAGTTCAAACGGGAACTAGATGACATTGGTGATAAGAAAAAGAAAGGTCTAGCACTAAAGGCAAAAGAAGAAAATCAAGATGAGGATGAAGAGTTCGACGATGATGAAATGGGTCTAATCATAAAACGATTCAGAAAATTCTACAAGAAAGGTCAAGGATTCAAACATTTTCAGAAAGGAGGAAACAGTAGCAAAGATCATATCATTTGCTATGAATGTGGGAAACCAGGACATATCAAGTCAGAATGTCCAGATTTGAACCAAAAGAGCAAAGAAAAGAGAAAAGGCAAATTCTTCAACAAAAAGAAGGCCTTCGTATCTGCTATATGGGGTGATAGCTCCTCAGACGAAGAAAGTGATGAGGAAGAAATAGCTAATATATGTTTTGTTGCTCAAGAAGAAACAGAAGAAGAGGTAAATGATTCTGAACCTACCTATGATGAATTACTTTCCAAATATAATGCATTACATTCTGAATTCATCAAAATAGTTAAAGAATTAATTGTTGTTAAAAAGAAAAACAAGGTTCTTTAAACTGAACTTAAGGGAAAAGATTGTGAAAATTGTTTATCTTTGAAAAACAAAAACATTGATCTCACAAAAACTCTTGAAAAATTTACACAAGGAAGTGAGATGTTAAATGTTATTTTAAAAGCTCAACGATTTGTTAATGATCGATCTGGAATTAGATATGATCCAAAATCAGATAAAAGAAAAGGAAGAAAGAAAGCAGGAGGTAAGTCATATTTGAATTATTTCCAACATTCTGTGCATACATCAAATCCTTTTGCATTTTGTAATTATTGTAATAGAAAAGGACATTATACTTCTTCATGCATTCATAAGAAGAAAGGAACGATAGGAACCTACAAATGGGTACCTAAAGGTTCATATATTCAGAAAATTATTTGTACTAACCCAAAAGGACCCAAAAAGATGTGGATACCTAAGACTTAGTCATTTGATTGCAGGTATGTCTCAAAGCATCCAAAAATAGCAAGTGGTACATAGATAGTGGATGCTCTAGACATATGACCGGAGATTTCGAAAGTTTTACCACATTACAACCTAAGGAAGGTGGAAAGGTAAAATTTGGAGGAAATCAATCTGGAAGGATAACAGGAATTGGTGAAATCAAAAATGACAAAGGAATACAAGTCAAAGATGTATATTATGTTGAAGGATTGTGTCACAATTTGCTGAGTGTAAGTCAAAGTGCAGATAAAAACAACTGGGTAATATTTGACTCAGAAGAATGTTTAATCATCAACAAGAATGACTTACAGCTTGATAAGAAGAATATCAAGGCTAAGCTCAGAGCAAAAAGGGAAGGTAATTGTTATACTCTAGATATTAGTAGAAATGAATCTGAAAATTGTTTTCTGAGTAATGCCGATGAAAGTTGGGTATGGCATAAGAGATTGGCTCATGTCAATATGCATCAACTAGGCAAATTACTCAAAAAGGATTTAGTGCTTGGACTACCCAAAGTTAATTTCAAAAATGACTTGATTTGTGATGCATGTCAAAAGGGTAAACAAACTAAATCATCTTTCAAATTGAAAAATGAGATTTCAACAAATAGACCATTACAATTGTTGCATATGGATTTAGTTGGTCCAGCAAGAGTAAAAAGTCTTGGTGGCAACCTATATTCATTGGTCATTGTTGATGATTTCTCTAGATTTACATGGGTTATTTTTCTATCATCAAAAGATGAAACCTTTGAAGAATTTATTGTTTTTGCCAAGAAAGTGCAAAATGAGAAAGGTATGTCCATTGCAGGTATTAGGACTGATCATGGTGGAGAATTTGAAAATCAAGATTTTGAAGAGTATTACGATACTAATGGCATTGATCACAATTTCTCTGCTCCAAGGACGCCTCAACAAAATGGAGTTGTGGAACGCAAGAATAGAGTGCTCACAGAGATGGCTAGAGCAATGTTGAATGAAAAGAACGTGTCTCAAGTATTTTGGGCTGATGCTATGAGTACAGCATGCTATATTTCAAATAGGGCCTATATCAGAAGAAAACTTGGAAAGACACCATACGAGTTGTACAAAGGACGAAAGCCAAACATTGCTCATCTACACATCTTCGGTTGTAAGTGTTTCGTTCATAATAATGGTAAAGATAACTTAGGAAAATTTGATTCTAAAACAGATGAAGGAATTTTACTAGGGTATTCTAACCGAAGTAAAGCATATAGAGTTTTCAATAAAAGAACTTGTGTTGTTGAAGAATCAATTCATATTGTATTTGATGAATTTGAATCCTCTGACAAAACCTTTGATGAAGAACAGGAAGTTGTTTTAAATCAAGAAAATATTTCTAAGTCTCTTATTCCAGAAGTTGATAAAACTAAGGAAGAAGAGCAATCCCTAGGACAATCTAAAGCTTGGAAATACAACAAAAGTCATCCCTTAGATCAAGTTATAGGAGATGTGAATGAAGGGATCAAAACCAGAAATAAAATTTTCAATGAAGTAAGTTTTTCTGCATTCATTTCTGAGATTGAACCTTCTAACATTGATGAAGCCCTATCAGACAATGATTGGGTTATAGCAATGCAAGAAGAACTAAATCAATTTGAGAGAAATCAAGTTTGGGATTTAGTACCCCGACCCAAAGATCATCCGATCATTGGTACTAAATGGGTATTCAAGAACAAACTCGATGAATCCGCAATTATTGTCAGAAACAAGGCAAGATTGGTGGCCAAAGGCTATAATCAGGAAGAAGGGATTGATTATGAGGAAACATATGCTCCAGTGGCGAGATTGGAAGCTATACGTGTACTCTTAGCCTTTGCATGCATCAAAGGATTCAAACTCTATCAAATGGATGTAAAGAGTGCTTTTCTAAATGGTTATATCATGGAAGAAGTGTATGTAGAACAACCTCCAGGTTTTGAGGATGTTACTAAACCTGACCATGTTTTCAAACTCAAAAAGGCTTTATATGGATTAAAACAAGCTCCTAGAGCCTGGTATGAAAGGCTCAGTAAGTTTCTCATTGATCAAGGTTTTGTACGGGGAAAAGTTGATACAACACTCTTTATAAAACGAAAACACAATGACATTTTAATTGTTCAAATATATGTTGATGATATTGTTTTCGGTGCTACTAATGAATCTCTGTGTAAGGAATTTTCTGAGATAATGCAGGGAGAATTTGAGATGTCAATGATGGGAGAATTGAATTTCTTTCTTGGTTTGCAAAACAAACAAAGAAAGAATGGAATTTTCATATCTCAAACAAAGTATTTAAAAGAGTTATTGAAGAAATATGGAATGGATGAAGCAAATGGCATGGACACGCCTATGAGTTCAACTACGTTGCTTGATGCTGATGTCAAAGGAAAAGACTACAACATAACAAAATATAGAGGAATGATTGGATCATTACTCTATCTCACGGCAAGTAGACCGGACATCCAATTTAGTGTTGGCATATGTGCAAGATATCAATCGGCACCAAAAGAATCACATGCTGAAATGGTCAAGCGAATTTTTAGATATCTTGCTGACACACCCGAATTGGGTCTGTGGTATCCCAAAGGAAGAAGTGAATATCTTGTTGCTTATTCAGATTCTGATCATGGAGGATACAAGACAGACAGAAAGAGCACCAGCGAACAAGGACAATTTCTTGGAGGATCTCTTGTTTCATGGTTTAGCAAGAAACAAAATACTGTGTCTCTTTCGTCAACGGAAGCCGAATACGTTGCAGTCTCAAGTTGTTGTGCACAAGTAATATGGTTAAAACAACAGCTACAAGATCTTGGTATTTATCTCAAAGAAATACCAATCTATTGTGATAATACTAGTACGATAAGCTTGGCCAAGAATCCAGTTCAACATTCTAGAACCAAGCATATTGATGTCAGACATCACTTCATCAGAGACCATGTCCAAAAGAAAGATGTAAAAGTAATATTCATTCCTACTCATCTTCAACTAGCTGATATTTTTACAAAACCCCTTGCAAAAGATCAATTTCTTTACATTAGAAGAGAATTGGGAATGGTAAATCCCAATGAGTTATAAGTTATTTCAGCTTTTCATAATATTAGATGAAGTCACTTAATGATGTTTTGATGATTACTAACTTAAGCATCGGAGTATATAGAAATTTGTTTTGCAGGAAGGTTGAAACTCTGTTTTGTGAAACAAAAACAGATGTGATCAGAGGACACCTTTACTGGAGTACCAACTTGAAGTAATGTGTGACAGAGAAGCAATACCCGAGGAACAACTTGAAGTAAAGAAGCACTTTACTCGAGTATGTACTCGAGTAATGGACTTCAAAACTGGAAGTAACAGATCAAGTTACTTGTTTTTCAAATATAACGGTCCAGATTCAAAGAAGTGAAGAGTCACAAGTTGAAAATTCAGGTTACCCGAGGCAGGTCTCGAGTAAACTTGAAACTTACTCGAGTCAGACCTCGAGTAACTGGAAGTCAAGAATATCAAATTGATCATAAATTGACTCAAACTTGTTGCAAACTGGTTTAAAATGATCGAGGGAACATCCATGGATAATTACAATATTATTCATACCAGGTACGCAATTTAAATGAATTATTTTAGAATTTTTCTGCATGAACACCCGAGGAAGGCCTCGAGTAAAGATGAAGTTTACTCGAGTAAGGCCTCGAGTAATGTCGGGTTTTAGGTCTTTATCTGTCGCAAGCTCGGTCATTTCCACATAATCTCCTCGAGTAAATCACTATTTTCTCTCACAAAAATTTTTCTCAAGTGATTCCTTGATCCATTTCGGTCAAAACCCAAGAGATTTCAGTTCCAGAAACTCTATATTTCTTTCAGATTCTCTGTGCCCTAACCTGCGACAGTTTCTCATTATTTTTTGAGTTTTTCGTTTTTCAATCTTTCTGAAAAATGAGAACAAAAAACCTTACTCCCTTAGATTCCTCTGAGTCCCAACAACATTCTGATCCTCTTTCTTCTCCTCCCAAAAAGAGAAGAAAGTTAACCCCGAGACCAAAAGCTAAAATCCCTCTTCAACCTCAATCACAACCGAAAGCCAAAGGTTTGGTGATTAAAGAGCCTATTGCTACAAGGGCTCAATCCAAGAAGAGTACCTCAACCGGAAGAGGGAAGAGTGCCAAATCTCCCTCACCTCCTCCCTCTGATTCCTCTACCCCTTCTTTCACTCCTAAGCCTACCAAAAAGCCAAAGTATGACAAGAAAGTGGCTAATGCTATGGCTGGAATCATTGATCAAATGGAGAAGGGACAATCCTCTAAGAAAACCAAAGAAGCAGAGATCACTAATCCACCAAAGGGGTTCAATATCAACAAATTGGTGGAATCTCCCAAGTATCGGACCTAATTCTCCAGAAGAAAAGTGTGCAAGACACACTATGTTGATATGAAGTTACTTCAAGAGGTAGTGAAGCATGACCTAAGTCCTTATTTAGATCCCTTTATGCCTTGGCTATCTATTAGATTACCATTTTGTACTAAGTGATCACCCATTTTTATTGTAACTTAGAGATCATAGATGAGCCTAACCGAACCTCTGTTGAGGAAGAAATGACCACATCTGTGAGAGGTCAAAAAATATTAATTTCACCCTCTAGGATTAATTTGTGGCTAGGGATAGAGAACCCCCCTGATGATATCTATTCTGAACTTGAGCCAAACCAAATCTTCACTATTCTCAAACCCGGTGAGCTAGTTGGGCCTTTAAATTTCAAGCCCAGTGATATGTGTGATCATCATAGGGTCCTTTGGTACATATACTCTAGGTCCCTAGTGAACAAAGCCAACAACTATACCCACTTCTCCGATAGGGACTTTAGGTGGTTTGCTTCACTGCTTCTTAAGGAACAAAAGGATCTGGGAGAATATATCTTTTTCGAGATGAAAAAGTATAAGGTGGATGGGAAGGCTACAACACCAATGCCATATCCTCAAATTGTGTCTCTAATCCTGAAAGAGAACAAAATATGGTATTTGGACAGCAAGGAGCCAATTGAGAGGTTGACTCCGGTTGGGAGAAACCAGATAGGGAAATTGAATATTGACATTCCTCTCAAAGGCCCTTTGGAGTCTGGGTCCAAGAAGAAGAGGAAGACCACTGAGGCAGAGACCAGCAAGTTGGATGACACTCAGTCATCGGCTCCAGCTGCTACTACATCCTCGCCATCCTTCCTCAATGCCACTCTCCAGCACTTCATGGAAAAACATGCTCAGAGGTTTCCATGTGGATATCGCCAATACAAACGCTGAGTTGATTACCAACACTAACTTCAAGATAGGGGAGTTGGTTGAGAAAATTGACAAGAGGCATGAGGAATTGGTTGAGAGAATGGACAGAAGGCATGGGGAGTTGCTAGCAGAGCAACGTGCCCAGGGTGAGACACTGAGATTGATTCTGGCACGCTTGGACTCATTGGGTCCCGGACCTTCAGCCGGTCCCTCCTCTTCTGCACCACCACCTCCTCCTATAAACCCTCCTTCAGACACTCATATCCCTGAGGATGAACCATCTACACCTCTGGTTTCTGATCCACTTGAGCCCCAAGGCAAAGATATTCTATTCACAGTGGATGATCCTGAAACCCATGAGACCACTCATATCATCATTGATGATTCACCTCCCAAACCTCAACCGGAAACAGCCCTAAACCAACTCCATCACCTGCTCCCACAGAAGAAATCTCTCCTTCCTCATCCTCCTCTGAACATCTTATTCCAGAGACTGAGACCACCCCTGAGATTCAGACCACTCCAGGAGGAGAAACCTCTACTATGGTTGTCTTCCAACCTTCTCCTTCCGGCGATGACATCAATATCCCTCCAGTTCATCTGCCTGACCCTGTCCCCTTTAGCTCCTTTGAATCTTTGGGCTCAGATGATTCTCCTGTTCTTCCAGTGACACCCATTTTTGTGGTCAAACCTCCTAGCCTTCCACTTGATTGATGAAGCCAAAAAGGGGGAGAAGAACTTGAAGAGTGATTTGTGGAAGTGTCTGAGTTTATTTTGGGATATTTGGTTGTATATGGGTTTTAGGGAGTATTTTGAAAATTGATAGTTCTTTTTATTAGTCTTCCTGAACTTATTAGCTTGTAACTTGTTTTAAAACTTAATGTTATGATTGCATTTCAATTTCATATTGTTCTTGGACTAATAAAATTGCTGTGTATGCAAGGTGTATGCTATGAATCCAAACTAAATAAGACCAAATTATTTTGAAAATTCAATTTGAAAAACCATGTCCAAAATCACCAAGTTTTGTCATCATCAAAAAGGGGGAGAATGTTAGACCTCATGTTTTGATGATAACAAAAGAATGGTTTGAAAAGAAAATGATTAATAAACAAGTTTGAACAAAGTAATGACAGGAACAAGCATCACTTGAAGAAAGCATTTGAGTAATGAAGAAAGGCCAAGAGAAAATACTGAGGAACTTGATCAGAAGCAAATTTTCTAAGGCATTACTCGAGTAGCTACTCGAGTAATGAGCCAAAACTTGAAGTAATCAGACACAACTTCCAGTAACCTACCAACGTTACTCGAGGAGCTACTCGAGTAACAGTGTAAGTATTTTCAAGTTGCTCTCGGCCTGCTAATGTTACTCGAGGAGGTACTCGAGTAACCAGGTAAAAACTTGGAGTTGCTCTCGGCCTGCCAATGTTACTCGAGGCGCTACTCGAGTAACCATGTGAAAAACTTCCAGTTGCCTTCAGGTTGCCAAAGATACTCGAGGAGCTACTCGAGTAACTCTGTTTCTGATAAATGTTGCTCTCGGCACTTTGTACCACTGCCAATGTTACTCGAGGAGCTACTCGAGTAACTCAGTCTGGTGAGCAAAAACTTGAAGGTGGTACCCGATTAACTTGTTATCATCTTATTTCATTTTCCTCGAGTCTTTACTCTAGTATGCAAGTATTTAATGTTTTATGTTAAGTGGATTCCTCGAGTAGATACTCGAGTATGCAGAGATATTTTCAAGGAAAACTTCAAGTCATTACCCGGGTAAGCTATGCACAAAAATCTCAGTTACTCGAGGTGGTACCCGAGTAACCTATCAAAAAATGAGTGCATTACTCGAGTAAGTACCCGAGTAATGAGGTAAGTGCTCTCGGCCTTGAGATCCTGCAACATTACTGGAGTAAAGCATCGAGTAACCAAAAGCTTTTATGAAGGTTTACTCGAGTTGGTACCCGAGTAACTCATAAAGTTGTGAGTGCTTTACTCGAGTAGGTACCCGAGTAAATAACTATTTCCAAATGTTTGAAATTTAGTTTACTCCATGCACTACCCGAGTAATCTTCTATTTATTCATTGACTTGCAGTTTAACAAAGATTTCTCGATGTTACTCGAGTAGGTACTCGAGTAAACTTCAAGGGATACTCGAGGAGCTACTCGAGTAAGCATACCCAGAATTTTAGAAATCATTCAAACATTCATTGATTTGTTTCTTATATGATTAATATTTCATTGTATTAGTATTCTTAGTCTATTTACAGAGAAACAATGAAGAAATCTTATCAAGTGAGAGAAGTCAAATGAAACGTTCAAATGCCCACCGCCAACGGATATTTTTCAAAAACTGGAAAAGTCAATAGTGGCTGCGCAACTCTCCAACGGACGAAAGAAAATGTTCCAACCGTCATCACCAACATATCTATATATATATGGGAACATCCAAACAGAGAAATAACAACAAGCGCACACACAAACGAATCATTAAGTTCATTGCTCTGTTTTCACGTTGATATTGTATATCTATGCTTCAGTGATTCTCATTCACTCTGTAAGAGAGATATTTCATTCAAACTCAATATTTGTTATTGAGATTACTTAAGGTTGTGGAACCTTGAGTTGGGATTGGATTACAACTTGTAAGGGGGAGCGAGTGTCCAGGTGAAGGAACTTGCTTGTACTGAGGTGCCAAGAACCCACTGAATCTTGGAAGTTATAGTGAAACTCTCAGAGAAGCTCTGAGGACTGGACGTAGGTCAAAGTGGTTGTGATCGAACCAGTATGACTCCCGGTGTACACTTCGGTGATATTTCTCCTTACTCATTACTGTTTTATTTCCACTGTTAAAGTTTTATATTTCCAACGAAATTTTAGTATCACCCAATTCACCCCCCTCTTGGGTGAAACGCTTGATCTAACACCTCAACCTTCAGCTTCCATAAACAGCATCTCAAGTACTAATACCTCTGTTCCCCATACTTTTCATTCATTTTCTCACACCTAGATCATAGATTCCGGTGCAACAAATCATGTTTGCTCCAATATTACTCTGTTTCTATCTTATAAACGAATAGCTCCTATTTTTGTTAATCTACCAAATGGTACTCGAGTCACTGCACACCTATTGTGGTGTTGTTAAATTTTCAGAATCCTTTCTCATTCAGGATGTTTTGTATGTCCCGGATTTTAGTTTCAATCTTCTCTTAGTTTCCAAACTCACTTTGTCTTTACCATGTGCTGTTTCTTTTCAGCCAACAACATGCATCATATGGTAACAAGTTTTTAAATTTTTTATTTCAATACTTCTTTCTTTCGCATAAAATTTATTCACACCATTTTTCCCCCAAATATTTTAGAGCTTTATCTCATTTTCATCTATTTTTTATTGTAGTAGACAACATAATAGGTCCTTATTACCTACGTATCCTTAATAATATTATCAATACAATTTTTATACTTATCCAACTAAATTAAATTATTCCTTTTAATTTATAAATAAGCTAAACTATTGAATAATAAGCTAATTAAATTAGCTAAACTACTAAAAAATGAAATATTTAATTTAATATCAAAAAAACTGAAATAAATGATGGTATATTTTTTTTAAAAATTTTCTTAATTTTTGAAGCGGTTATTAAACCGCTAATAATTAAAGTGCCTTTTTCAAACTGAAATTAATTTTTTTGCACGAATTTTGAATTTTGATGAAATTAGTAGCAATTCTATAACCGCTACTAATTATAGGAAAATCATATTAGTAGCGGCTGATAAATTGCTACAAAAGAGCAAAACAAATTTCATTTTTCTTTTCCCACCTTGAAAATTTTATTTTTGATATTTGTAGGGGTTATATAACCGCTACAAATATCCTAGAAAAAGATTACGGCTTATGGCGATGTTGTAGCGGTGGGATTAAACCGCCACAAATAAAGTAGCGGTTATTTTGCTTGAGTAACAATTTTATATAACCGCTACAAATTCGCTTGCAACATACGATTTAATAGTGGTTTTATAAACCGCTACTAATGTTTCTTGTAGCAGTTAAAATCGCTACTAATAACCATTTTTAACTGCTACTAAATCACGTTTTTTTTTAGTGTCATAAGTTACCCCTTAATTTAGATTTGAGCTTCTGGAATTATTTTTTGGACATTCATACAGTTCTGATTCAAATATATGGACTAATTTAACTTCAATAAAAAATGTACCTCGACATACTACAAATATCACCAGTTACCTCCAAATATCATAAGGTTCAAATATACAGGGTTTTTAAACCCGGACCGGACCGGCCGGTCCGGCCCGGGACCCGGCGAACCGGCCGGGAAACCGGTCCGGTTCCCGGTCCGGTCCGGGTTGGGTTTTTTTTAAAAAAAAAAAAATTTTTTTATTTTTCCTTTAGAATTTCATACTATAAGTCTAAAATTTTCAATTTCTCACCGGTTTGGTCCCGGTTTAGCTCCGGTTTGGTCCCGGTTTGACCCACTGACCCTTAACCCAGTACCCCGACCGGTTCAATGACCGGTCCGAGTTTTAATACCTTGCAAATATATGGACTAACTTAACTTCAATAAATAATGGAGCATAAATAAGGAAAACAAACATTCATCCAGAGAACATCATTGGTTACCGAATGACTCGATCACGAACTCGCCACAAGCAGCCTGATGAGCAGCTTGGCCATGGACTCCGAGTCCTCCACCTCCGAGCTGGAGTTTGCAGAGAAAGCTTGAAACCCAGCGATTGCTTTCAGATCTTGCGGGTCGGCGAAGTAGCCGCCTCCACCAGACTCATATATCTGCGTCAGCGACGAATCTTGCGTCTCAGAAAATCTTCTACCTTCGGTACACCGTCGTTCTGATTTTGTGGGCCCCTCAAGCTCTCTCCACTTTGGTTTTGCTCTACTTGGCCATAGTAATCTGCCTTCGACTTCAGATTCGCCCATCCTTCAACAATATTTTTTGGTCAGCACTAAAATAAAATCGTAGAAGGGAAAAACAAAAACAGTTAAAGGGAGCAGAGAAAAAGCTTTCACGGGGTACATTTACCATTGGCATAGAAACTATTGACGAAGTAGTGAGAGTAATTGTTAGCAGAGAGGTTGTTGTCATATTGGACGAACTAAGAATCAGAGGATCTCAGCATTTCCATCGGCGAAAACAAAAACGACAGCCGGTTCGTAGCTCGAGCCATATTTTGTGTTCCCTGGAGTGAAGCCTTACTAATGTTTTCTTCTTCTTCTTCTTCGGTTTCCCTGAAAGATTACATTTTTTTAAAATAAAAAACTTTTAGGAGGAAACAAACAGCAATAAAGTGGAGTGGTAACAATGAAAGCCCAAAACAGAAAAATGACCTCTTTCTTGAGCTTAGGCGGTACAGAAAGCTACTCAACCATGGAAGAAGCAGAGAAAAAAGAACGATACCCAGAGATGATGACGGAATCAGAATTAGTTTCTAAGTGCATTGGGATCAGGAAGATGTAGAAGAACTCGCATGCAAGTTAAGCATTGAAGGAGATTTAAATGGATTTGAGTCAAAGAAGGAGAAAGAAACAGAATGAAAGAGAAGGATTGCAAGCCGTTTGAGCATCTTAGTAGGAGGGAATTGAGCTTCGTGTGAAAGAGAAGGATGGCTTCGTGTGATTTAAATGGATTTTAGCTTTTACACTGAGAAAAAAAGAGAGAGCGAGTTTGGGAAATATAGGAAGGAATTTTAAATTTCAAATGCAAGCCAGTATGGATGTCACGAAGCTAAATGTAAGTTGACATTGTTCATATAAACAGTAACATGAGTGAGAAGCAACAAAAAACATGACTTGGCTTGGTTGCTTGGCGATACAGATTTATTATATTAAAGAGATGCTTCTAGAACTCGTATTTTATCTGACCAATCAAATACAACGTGTGATTATTCACGTCTATCTCTGTGTTTGTTGACTTTTATTGGTCAAAAGTCAAACAAATGAAACTTCCATGAAGGTTCCGGTCAATGGATTTTAATTTGGAGTTATCAAAAGGCCGAAGGCAAAAACGACACGAAGTCATTAAAGGAAAATACCATCAAACATACAATCCCAACTATATAAAGTTCACAAGTTCAATTCATAAACAAGGGGAAGTAGGGGGAGAGAGAGAGAGATAGATAGAGAGAGAGAATGTACATAACAAGACCTCGATCTGTGTACAAAAGGGATCCTGAAGCTCTTAGGAATGAACCAGAGGGACCAAATTCAGGATACTTAGTACTTCAAGACGAAGAAGCTGAGACTTACGGATGTTTTGGTTTATGGAAGAAGGGAATTGGAAACCTGCCATTTCCTCAGAACAGGAACTTAACTGTTCGATATGCAGTGAGTAATGGAGAACACAGACACGTATATAAAGATGAAGTTATGTTCATTCCTGTTCTTAATCAACCTTTATCTTCTAATCGCTACTACGTCATTCGAAGGAAGGGAAAGCATCAAGGGTATCATTTCTGCTCTGTTTTCGGCCTCTCAATCAGTTCATTGGTTTATCTGTTTTGTGCAGCTTATTAGATTTTTTAGATACAAGTATATATTAGATTTATCCTTCTATCAAAATAATTTGAGTACATTTGATAGAACTTCCCTTGACATTTTATAGCCTCTATTCTTTCTCTAATTAAGCCATGTGAGGCTTTTTTTTTAATCTATTATCATATCTTTTCTATTGCTTTTTTTTCTTCTTTGTCTGCACTAGTACTTTTTTTTTTAAACTTTCGAAGGTTTCAGTTCTATAATCCTCGTTTATTAGTCAACTTTTTATCTTCATTTTTTTTATTTGTCTGGTTTATATACTTCTTTGTTTTAATCCTCAAAGCATCAAATCCACAATCTTCATTTCGCCCCTTTTTATATTCTTTGGTTCTTCTTGTTTTTTTCCTTTTATAGGTATACCTTAAGTTTATCTTTTTATTAAAATAACTTAAGCCAACTTGATATAACTTCTTTTACATTATATAGCGAAGCAAGCACATGTTCAAAAGGTTGGAGTCTCAGATGGGTTTCCTCCTCTGTTCTTGAGGAGAAAAGGTTGGAGTCTCTACACCAAGACACCACGCCATTACCAATTGGGAGAAGCTCTCGGCATCAATCCTACCTTGCGAGCCATGTTACCGCCTTTCGCCTCATCATCTGATCGTCGCTCTGAACCGACGGTCGTCGGAAAATGGTACTGCCCTTTCATTTTTGTGAAGGAAGAAGGAGTGAGTCTAAAGGACCAAATGAATAGGTCAGTTTTCTATGAAATGACTCTTGAAAGAAGGTGGGAAAAAGTTTTCTCCAAGGAGAACAATGGGAAAAGTAATGAAGTATTTGTCGATGTTGTGGTGAAAACTGAAGTTGCAAAGCTGGATGATCGGAGAGAAGCTGTTTCGGAAGAAGGGAAAGTTGGTGAAGAGGGTGTGATGTGGTTTAGGAATTTAGAGAGAGGAGAGAGAAAAGTAGGGTTGAGTATGGCTATTGTGGAGAGAATGAGATGGGAGGAAGAAAGAAGTGATTATAGGGAGGGAAATAACGAGAAGAAGGAAGTGAGATTTGAAAGAATGGAAAAGTTTGAGGGAATGAGTGGAATGTGGAGGGATTTTGGATTCTATGTGTTAGTGGAAAGCTTTGTGTTGAAGAGAATGGATGGAAGCATTGTGTTGACTTATGATTTCAGACATTCAAATCATGTGGAGTGCACTTGGGAGTAAACTAGTCCTTATATATATTATCATACAGCCATTTATTTTAAGAGAATGATGCAAAAAATAAAAAATCATATTGACTTGTGTATTTATATATAGTTCATGTTTTTTGTATTTTGTACTTCTTTCTTATCTCTCCATATAAATATTACTATTTTGATTCTTATTATAAGTCTACTTGTAAAAATAATTTTGGAGCTAAATATATAAGTGGGGAGAGAAAGAGAAGAGAGATGTGACAATAATTTGTAAATGAAAATATGTTGCTTAAGGGAAGTAACTTACCATGGATGCCTATTCAAAAAAGGTTCATAAACTAAAACGAAAATTATTCATCCATCAGTCACTTTAATAAAGGAAATCCAAATATATAAGCAAACTTCTCAAAGTTACTAAAAAAAAAAAATGTTTCAATAGAAATCACAATTAACCAACATCAATTCTAAGTTCTAATTAATGTCACTTACAAAAATCATGTCTAAAATCACAGTTGTTCACCACTAATCCAAATTTCCAATTGTAGCAACAACGAAGAAAATCGAAGTCCAATAAGGTGTTTGAACTTTGGTTAAAAGAACAACTTTCTTCCATTATGATTAGAGTTTGTGCCTACCAAAAAGCAAGAAATGCCATGCAAGCTCTATGAGGGTAGAATAATATATTTAGAAGAATCATGGTAAAGTCCTAAAAAGTAAATATAATTACCCAAAAGTTCTAACAACAAATTAAATGAACAATATAGGCATGTTGTCATTTATTTACTACACTAAAACAGCAACTTTTGAGACTTTTGAATGATTGCATTCCTTATATGGGACCTTACATAATAATTTGCATGTATATTTATGATAATCACATCATTAAAGAGGGAATGACGAATTGACAGATTTGAATTCTCTTGGTCACAAAACATGCAGAGATGAGATCAATCTATTGGTTTGTTCGAGTCTCGTGAAAGTATGATTCTGTTTTTTAACCTCACTAGAACAATCAAGTGACTGAGAGAATTCAAATCCAATAATCACCAAAACATAACCGTCTTGTATTCTATCGTCTGCCTGTCTCATATTGCATGGTAGAAGATCAATATAATATTAAATATGAAAGAAAAAGAGAGCATAAAATAGCATTGCTTATAGGCTGTTTTATCTGAGTAAAAAGTTACACTTCTTTAATATCACTCTCAACACTTGTTTTTATCTGAGCAAAAACCAAGAATCGGCCTTCAAGATGCCAAATTAATTAAATACAGAACATGCAAGTGAACCATAGACCCTTGTATAATAACTATTCAATGTGTTTTTCCAAGCAACAAAATAATGAAAGAGGTATTTTTTCCACCTAAGATTTAGTTCAAGAAATTATTAACTATAGTCTATTGATGTCCCATTAAACTTGTGGTCTCGCGCTTCAGTGAGGTAAACGTAAAATTCCCCGAGTATATTGCTTCTTTATCTGCCATCCAAAATTTCATGCCTCAGTAAACTAAAAATAAGCAAAACAGACACAGAAAGACAACTTCATAAAAGAACAAGGAAAAATATATCACAATAATACCATCATATCCCAAAACATATTCGCCGGTTTTTCATAACCAAACACTTTGTTGTATTTTAACAGCAGCACAAGTGACACACGTGAAGCACAATTTGATGAGTTCAAAAACACTATGGAACAAAAAACAGTTAGGGTAAGTCACAAGTGACATTAGGGATCATAATGCCATGGTAAGTGACATTAGTGATCATTGGTATTTGGTAACCTGGAAAGAACAGTGCATTTGGGAAACAGCTGTGTTTGGACTGATGAGAATGAAGAAGATAAGGTATGATATCAATCTAACGTAGGAGAAATGTCCAAATCAAACCCCCATTTCCCTTCTCTTATATAATGCAACAAATAGATGGTTATTGCATATAAAGTTATGGAATAACAGACAGCATTTACCTGACATAGAGAGACAACTTACTTCCCGACGAGCATACCTGGCCATTGCCTGAGAGACAAACTATAGATTCAGCAGCAATATATTACCCATATAAACGGAAAAATATAAAAAGAAAAGCAACTAAAAGAATCAGGCAAATGTTTAACAATTGACTGCAAAGGAAACAAGAAGAAATCGAATGTGGTGATGGACTTATGATACGCTGAAAAAAGAGGAAATTTGTGGAACAAACTTATGATATGCTGGAAAAGAATGAAATTTGTGGAACAATGCTAGACCAACTGACCAAGTGGTTGATTGGCAATCTACGCAAAAGACGGGAAGCGCTCTAAAAATACAAGAGGGAGGGGCTCGTTTTCTTATCATTACTCTCTCCTGGGCTTGCCCTTAACCATGAATATATGGGCAGCAATCCTTTCAATGTGCAAGAGGTGAGGAATTTTAGATGGAATGCTAGGACCGGTTGGAATAAATAATGTCCCTGCTTCAGTTCGTTATGGATTAAGGACTAGCCAATTATGTAAAAGTCCTTCAATTCTCCATTGCAGCTATATTTTGCCCTGAAAGACTTTCAGGTCTTAATCTACTCAAGACTAGGCAACCTGAATAGGCAGACCATATGGAAAGATGTCACAAGGACAAGTACTCCTTTCTCAGGGTCACTTACCTCACTCCTTTAGACTTTGGTGGAGCAAACATATATTGTAATCTTCAAACCTTATGAATTACGTTACTGATGACTGTGTTCCACATGTTGAATAATAAATTGATAAGTTTATGAAAAATATAAAATAAAACAAAATAAAATGAGCCCTTCCTCATTTTGTCTAATTCATTTTTATAAATTGGTCACTACTTACTCCTCTGTCAGGTTAAGAAACTTTAATATAAAGGTAATATTTCTAAAAAAGGCAGCAGCTTAAAAGGTCCTGACATGAAAAGTCTCACATTATCTATTACACAAATACAGAGTAAACTTTCACATGTTGAAGAAATACCTGCACTGTCCGCAACGCTGCAGCATCTGGTGTTGATGAACCATCATCGGAAAATATATTCCTGGAACGAAAAAAATACAAGTTGTGATATGTGGAAATGCATTCTCAGTGAAAAACATCTGAAAAAAATAAAGGTGGAGAATACAGCTGGGGTCAAAAGCTACCTCCATATTACATCAGTGAAATCATTCGGTTTAGCTTCTGGAAGCAAAGCTGTATCATAAGCGACAATGTTTCCATAGAAAATTTTTTCTAGATCCTTCATCCACCTAGTCAACAAGAGGTTAACCTGCCATGTAAAAGTAACTGATTACATATAAATATAGAGTCAACTATGCAGTTTATTTGTATATCCATGCATGCAGTACCAATTCCTCCTACAACCCATTCTTGTTAATGCATGGAATATAAAAGTTCAAAAATGGAACATACATGAACATATCATTACACAATCTCATCATCCTGAAAAATTGACACAACGGTTATTTTAAATATTTTTTTTTATTAAACAACAATAGGAATTTCTTGTTGAATAAATATTGACATATAAACTAAGCAAGCAGCAAAAATGTACGTCATTCCCAAAGATTAAATCTGCTATATTTCTGTAACAAAAATGTTAACTATTGAGTCCAAAAGCAAACACAATTTTACATAGGTTAATGGTGTTACTTAAAAATAATAAGGAAATTGAAATGAGTGTGTGTGTTCTTCCAAGCGACAAACATTGCAGCTGATATGTTGTTGGGGTGGGATGCAAATAAATAAATTAAGGAAATGAAATGAAAAAGACTACTTACTCCAGCTTTAGACACTCTTAGCTCCACATCATGATTGTATATTTCATACAGGTATTGCCCAAATTCAACTCCCTCCTTTCCCTCTTGCTTCAAGCGACGCAAACATAGCCACATGTGAAGTACAAGTAAAGAGAATGTTGTTTTAAATGTTTTCTCCAAGTTAAACACTGCAGCAAGGGAGAAAACCGTTAAAAGAAGAGAAGAATTTCTTTTTATATGATGCCTAATTTGAATTATAATCCTCTCAGCCCATATCACTCAATTCTAATTCCCAAGATAAGTTATGAAGCCTACAAGCTTTGTCAAATTACTCGTTGAAGTTTTTTCTTTCTCTTCATCAATAGAGTAAGCAAAGGTTAAAGCCCTTGAAGTGATACACGCAAAAACACACAAAAACACAAATCTCCTTAAAATTTCAGAGCCCTCAAAGTAAGAGGAATAACCCAACATAAAGATGAGCCAAACACTAAAGGGAGGCCACGTAAAGAATTCAACCCCCACATACATTGGTGAAATCTATCTCTAAGATCTTGACCTCAATCCATATGCCCCACAGAGCAATTATCCCAGCAAATTCTACCTTCCTGCATACAACAAGAACCTCACATTCAAGTGACCAAGAAATCTACATGGAGGCAAGCCCCCACATCCCAGCTAATGTGCAACAAGCTACACCACCTCTTGCAAAACGAAGCAATCAAGGTTAAATGGATTGCCTCCAAACTAAGGACCAATATGAACCATATTATGAAAAACCTGTGATTGGAAAATTATACAACCTCAAAGTCTCAAGGAAACTTAGAACAGTATATCTGTTGAGTAAACTTGAAAGTCCATGCAAGTGCTGGTGTGTGTTTGCATTTAAGTCAGCATGTTTCGATTTTAGCACACTTTTGTTCTATAGCAATATGCAAACTTGCTTAAATACTGCTTGCAGGTCAAGTTCATAGATTTGGTTATGATTATTCTGCAATGGGTTAACTATTAGGAGATTTTAGCCTTAGACAAACAGTAGCCATCAAAATATGCTTTCAAGAAAAGTGGGAATCCTAGGATAAGTCAATAAGGTGCAAATCACATAGATCAGAAACATATGCAAGGAACTTATTTCAGTTTCAGTAACTTGCAACATTGAAATTCCTCAAGTCCCTTCACATGACTATACCACTCAGCACTAGCCCTCAGAAGTCAGAACTACAATTGAGGAGTCCAATAGATCAATATAATTACTTATCATGCAGACCCTCAAATCTTACTAGGCGAAATTTACTCCAATGGGAAGGTCACATAGAAAGGGTATCGAGTGGACAATCAATTCCCCTCCATCCCAACCCTCCACACCCCTCTTTTTTTCATTTATCTTTTTATTTTTTTATTTTGAGAGTTTAACAATGACAAAAGAAAATACCCGTTCCCTTTATGTATGAAATAATTTAATCAACATTATAGTCACAAAGCATAGGTGTCACCTTCGTAAATAGGAGGTTTATCAACCTGTGAAAGGATTCTCTGGTATACGACATTAGCTCCTCGAATTGACTTGCTCTGTTTACTATAAAACAGCAACATTTTCAGAAAGAATCGCTTGATGCCCTCAAAATTTGGTTCTTGAACTCTTAGTGGTGAATTTTCAGCCAAGGCTAGTGAACAGGGCTTTGACCAAAACATCTTATCTAAGTTAACCTAAAATATGCAGGAAGACGATTATTCACATCAAATCAAGCATATAGTATTGCCTACTCTATATATGAAAACTTATAAAACAAGAATTACAGAAAAAAGAAGCAACAAGAAGTTGCATCCAAGAATTCAGGCAGCAGAGATAGAGTTAACCCAAGAGGAAAAATGCAGGGGAATGAGCAAAAGGGAAAAAGCTGTGTATAGCTATTATTGCTTGGAATAAGCTTCAAGAAAAAATTCCATAACTTCTTTTCAACCACCCCCGAAAAACACACACAGAGGGAGGTAAACCCACATAAACAGAATTTCAATTATAAACAAATACTAGCAAGTAAGCTGACTTCCATAGCTGAAACCTTCAAATAAATAGGAACGGGAATTTTATATCGATACCTTGGGTTCATTTGTAAAATCTTTCTCCTTAAAATCAGTTGAAGTTGGCGGCGATGCTGCTGCTGCAACCTTCGCATAACTTAGGCGCGTTAAGGCACAAATATCTTTGCCAAATTTCAAATGACTTTGTGATCCCATTTTAGAAACATGAGTGAATGCTTTACTCCACCTTTGCAACATTGTGAATCAATTCTATACCAAATCATATGAGAAAAAAGTAAATATCAACATATATAATACTGCATTCCAAGTAAAACGTCATCTAAAGAAGTATGTAAATTGAAAGCACCTAAAGCTAAAAAGAAACAAAATCTTCGAATGTAGCCAAGCAAGTAGAGGGAGCTTTAAAACATCGAAGTGCCTCCAAAAGCAAGATGACACTGACGATATTGCCGAAGAAGAGCAGAAACGATGATTTGATAGGTATTTATATCGACGGCGGCGATTTAACCATTTTGAGTGATCAGGATTTCGTCCACGTATTTGGTTGGCCTGGCATAATCTGAAGCGTACATGCAATCAACACTTCAAACTGAATCGCGTGGGTGGGTGCCAAGATCAAGGTTACTTGGCAACACATATTCAACAACATAACGAATTTTAATTCTTTTCTTAATAAGAGAATAAGGATGTTACGTCATTAAATTCAGTAGAAGTCCATACCTGTCATTATGTAGTTTATTAAGGGTAGATTAGTATTTGCACTCTCGGTTGTTAGTTACTGCATGTACTCCGTGGCTATTTAATTTCTGTCACGTACTCTGTTTCAGTTATGTTATGTATGTTGCAGTTTCTCTCTCAAATAACTCCTCTGTTCCTCTTCTTTCTCGTGTTCTGTCTTTTTTCTGTCTCTTCCCTATCTCTTTTCTGCTTCTGTACGCATCATTGGTATCAGAGAAGCAACGATCCACTGTCATGGCGGAAGGAACGCGTTCACAATCACAGTTGAAGGATGTGGAGGACCGAATAAGGATGGAGATTGAACAGAAATTCGGTTCGCTGGATTCGAAGTTTGACGGTGTGTATGAGATGCAAGATCAACTTGGCGGACTTCAAGAATTGATGAGACGCTTATCACTGCAGGTTGCCGACATTCAAAACCAAAACACCCGAAACAGGGGTGACGAGCGTTGTGGCGATTATCACATTCCTACTCGGTTTACAAAGCTCGACTTCCCGCCTTTCGCTGTTTCTGATGTTGAATCTTGGCTAGCTAAATGTGAGAGGTATTTTGAATTGGATGGTACACCGGAGGCAAGGAAAACAGTCTTGGCAAGCATTGCGCTTGACAGTGATGCATATCGGTGGTTTCAATACTTCGAACGTGGGAAGCCAGGTGGGATACCGTGGCGAGTGTTCTCAGAGGCCATAAAAATTCGCTTCGGGTCTTTGAACGATGATCCTATGGAAGACTTGATGCGCCTACGTCAGACGGGTAACTTAGCAGATTATCAGCGAGAATTTGATTTGCTGATGTGTAAAGTTGACTTACCAGAAGAGAAGCGCATTAGTTGTTTTTTGGGTGGGTTAAAAACAGAGCTAGCAACAGGGGTAAAGTTGCTGCGTCCTCGCTCACTATTAGAGGCTGTCAAACTCGCACGACTACAAGAGACCAACCTTGACTCCTTACAACGATACACCGTGGGACATCAAACCAGCAAATCATACTCCACCACTTTTAAAGGGACGACTGCTAATTCCTCTAAGGGTTCATCCTCTTATACTGCAAATAAAAGTGAAGGCAGTGATGCAAAACGGGGTATGGGAAATTCGGTGAGTGATAAAGGAGTATTAGGTAGGCCCAATATGACCTTTAAACAAAAACTTTCAGCAGAAGAACTTGAGGAATGCAGAACAAAAAATTTATGTTACTATTGTAAAGGTCGTTATACCCCGGGTCATGTTTGTGATAACAAGAAGCGTATGCAAATATTTCTCATGGAAGTCTTGGATCCGTCTACCAACACTATGGCCGAAGATGATGTGGTCACCCAGGTAGGATTGGGTAGTGATGAGGAACCTATTGATCCACCTGTCATCTCTTTGAACGCCATTCAAGGCACCACCAGCGCCGAGACTATCAGAGTAAGGGGAATATTGGAAAAGCGAGTTATCCATATTTTAATAGACACCGGAAGTTCTCATAATTTTCTGGACTCATCATTAGCTAAAGAAGGGGGGTTCGTATTGCAAACAATTAACCCCAGACGAATTGCAATTGCTGGCGGAGGACAATTGTGGTCAACCGTAAAGTGTGATTGTGTGAAGTGGACTTCATGTGGCGTTGAGTTTGAGGCAGAAGTTATGTTTCTCCCATTGGCAGGATATGATATGATATTGGGTATGCATTGGTTAAGGGAATTGGGTGTCATTCATCTGGATTGTAAAGAGCTTACAATGGAGTTCGATTGGAAGGGTGTTCGGGTAAGATTAGAGGCACCAAAGCCTAGTAAAAGCAGGGTGGTTTCTGATGCTAAAATGCAGAAATTATTGCATCAACCTCATAGTATATTAGCTGCTCAGGTCGTACCCGAAAGCTACTGTGTCTTGAAGTCAACTGCAAATCCCTTTATTTCAGCCGATATTCAGTTGCTTGTTGAGGAGTATGAGACCCTATTTAAGGAGCCAAAAACTCTTCCACCGTGCCGAGACAATCATGACCACCGTATAATCTTAAAGGAAGGTACAGAACCTCTTAAACTTCGTCCTTATAGATATCCGGCATTGCAAAAGGATGCCATTGATGCAATGGTTAAAGACATGCTTGACCAAGGCATAATTCAACATAGTACTTCCCCTTTCGCATCACCTGTGGTATTAGTAAAGAAGAAGGATGGTAGCTGGAGAATGTGTGTGGATTACCGTGCTCTAAACAAGGCAACCGTAAGAGATAGCTTCCCTATACCTTTAATTGAAGACTTATTGGATGAATTGGGAAGTGCCCGGATATTTTCTAAGCTTGATCTTCGGTCTGGTTACCATCAAATTAGAATGAAGGAAGAAGATATATATAAAACAGCTTTTCAAACACATGCAGGTCATTATGAGTATTTAGTTATGCCTTTTGGGTTGACTAACGCCCCATCCACATTTCAAGGTATCATGAATCGACTATTTGAAGGATTATTGAGAAAGTGTGTGCTAGTATTCTTTGACGACATACTTGTATATAGCCAGGACCTATCTTCTCATGTTTCTCATCTGAAAACAGTGTTTGATATTCTGCTCACAAACCAATTTTTTGTGAAGAAGTCTAAATGTGCGTTTGCAACCAGTAGTATTGAATATTTGGGGCATGTGATTTTTGATGGCAAGGTAGCAACTGACAGTTCAAAGCTTGAAGCAGTCAGGAAATGGCCTATTCCTAAAACTGTAAAAGAGTTACGAGCATTCTTGGGGTTATGTGGTTACTATCGGAGATTTATCAAATCCTTCGGGGTGATTGCATTCCCACTCACTGAGTTATTAAAGAAGGATGGTTTCCATTGGTCCCAAGCAGCTGAGGATGCATTTATACAATTGCAAAAAGCACTAACAGAAGCTCCTGTGTTGTCATTGCCAGACATTGCTTCACCATTCATCTTGGAAACGGATGCTTCTAATATTGGTATTGGTGCAGTACTATCTCAACAAGGGCACCCAGTAGCGTATGTGAGTAAAGTGCTTTCCCCTAAGAATAGGTTACTTTCAGTTTATGATAAGGAGCTGTTAGCAATTGTTCATGCAGTCACCAAATGGCATCAATATCTTTGCATTCAGCCCTTCACCATCCTGACGGATCAAAGAAGCTTAAAGTTTCTTTTGGAGCAGCGTCTCTCCACTCCCTCTCAGTACACATGGATCACTAAATTGATGGGATTGCAATATGATATTAAATATAGGAAGGGCACAGAAAATGGAGCTGCAGATGCATTATCCCGTGCCACACATGGGGAGTTGCTTCACCTTTCAGTATCATCAGTCTCTACAGAATTATGGGATAAGATTCTTGATCAATGGAAAAGTGACTCGGCTTTGGTCAAGCTCATTAAGGAGCTCCAAGAACACCCTGCTGCCCATCCTAAATACAGCTGGCAAGATGGGCTGTTATTGAGAAAGCACCGATTAGTCATAGGCTCCACACAAAAAGAGTTACAACAATGCATAATCCAGTGGTTGCACTCGGGGCCACAGGGGGGGCATTCTGGGGTTCGAGCTACCTACCAACGCATTAAATCTCTTTTCTATTGGAAGGGCATGATGAACGACATTCAAATCTTCATTAAGCATTGTGAGGTATGTCTTCGTTGTAAGACCGAGAATGTAGCTTATCCGGGTCTATTGCAACCACTACCTATTCCGGAAGGCATATGGCAAAGCATAGCTATGGATTTTATTGAGAAGCTTCCCAAATCTAAGGGAAAAGACACTATTTGGGTGGTGATAGATCGTCTTAGCAAATATGCACATTTCCTAGCCTTGGCTCACCCGTACACAGCATCAGACTTGGCACAAGTATTTATTGACCAAATATATAGATTGCACGGTGCTCCTGCAAATATTGTCAGTGACCGTGACCCTGTGTTTACAAGCCAATTTTGGCAAGAGTTCTTACTGCGACTGGGTGTTGAACAAAGGTTATCTACGGCATATCATCCCCAAAGTGATGGGCAAAGTGAGGTGCTCAATCGTTGTCTAGAACACTATCTTCGTTGCTTCTCATGGCAAAAACCATCGGACTGGACCCAATGGCTTCCTCTAGCTGAGTGGTGGTACAACACTACTTATCACACTTCTGCAAAAACAACTCCTTTCGAGATTGTTTATGGTCAGCCACCCCCATTACAGCTTCCTTACATACCTCATGAATCCTCTATGGATACCATTGATCGTTCCTTCAGTGCAAGAGAAGCTCTGTTACAACAGCTTAAGGAAAATTTAAATGCGGCAATACAGAGGATGAAGAAGTTTGCTGACCGACACCGTTCGGAACGTATGTTTGAAGTGGGGGACTGGGTATTCTTAAAGTTGCAACCCTATCGTCAACTGAGTGTGGCACCAAGGGCTTCGGAAAAACTATCTCCACGGTTCTATGGCCCTTATCGTGTAGCTGCAAAAATCAGTAGTGTTGCCTATACTCTGGAGCTTCCATCAACAGCCAAGATACACCCTACTTTTCATGTTTCCATGCTTAAACCATGTCCAGATCCCTCAGTACCGGTGGTGCCAATTCCAGACGCTGAACCAACAATATCCACCACCAGGAATCCTGCTGCCATTCTGGAACGTCGTGTCAAACGAGTGAACAACAAGGCAGTCACCCAAGTGCTCGTGCAATGGGAAGGTAGCAACCATGAAGAGGCCACGTGGGAGTATTGGACCGATATCCTCCGTCGTTTTCCAGAGTTCACGAGCCACGCACATCCTTGAGGACAAGGATGATTTTAACGGGGGGGTGTTGTTACGTCATTAAATTCAGTAGAAGTCCATACCTGTCATTATGTAGTTTATTAAGGGTAGATTAGTATTTGCACTCTCGGTTGTTAGTTACTGCATGTACTCCGTGGCTATTTAATTTCTGTCACGTACTCTGTTTCAGTTATGTTATGTATGTTGCAGTTTCTCTCTCAAATAACTCCTCTGTTCCTCTTCTTTCTCGTGTTCTGTCTCTTTTCTGTCTCTTCCCTATCTCTTTTCTGCTTCTGTACGCATCAAAGGAGCAGGGAGGAAGCAACGCTGAGTAGTGAATAACGCTTTAATTAGCACTTACCCGGAAATAAACGACGAGCATGGAAGGATACACACAGAGATCAGAAACGAGTAAGTAGGAAAGAAAACAAACGATGAAGGAAAAGAATGCTATATATCAGTCACCCGTGACGGACGCCGGCGGCGGGAAAACCCCTTCCGCGATATTGGAGAGTGAAGTGTTGCGACTTGCGAGAACAGCGAACCCGACGAAGGGGAGGGATGAAGTTTGAGAATTACTAATTAGGAAAAGGGTATTGCTGTATTTTCGTAATTTCATATTTTGTTGCTTTTTATAAGATAAAATTGATGAAATAGAAGGCAAAAAAAAACAAAAAATTGATGAAATCGTTCCCTCAACATATCACCCTAAACCAAACTAAATTCAGTGCTACTCCTCCACTCCTATTTATATCAACTTAGGCAATTTAAAAAAATAATTAAAATTAATTAAAAATAATAAGTATATCTAAATTATTTTTTTATTAAATATACCTTTATTTATAAAGGGTAAGTAAGAGAGAAAAATATGGTAAATATAAATATAATCAATCTTTTAATTAATGCAATACATAATTACCTATAATTAATAGGGTTAAAAATAAAAATAAAAAACTCATTAAATGTTTAAATAAATTTTATGAGACTCTTATAAAATAGATTAAGGCAATTCAAATTTTGATTTTTTATAAAAAAGATCGAATGGAGAATACTAAACAAGCCTTGAATTTGAGTATAATAAGAGTTTTTCTACTTTAGTTTTCGGCCACCATTCAAATAAAAATAAGAAAATTTTTAATATATATAATAAATGAATAAATTTAAATATAATTTTTTAAAAAGGGAAAATGACAAAAAAAATTGTCAAAATATATAAAAGATAAATAAGGGTGGTGAATTTCAATAATTCTAAATGTTGAAATATTGATAATTGTGTGAAATTACATAAGCGCCCTTACTTTTTATTTTTTTAAAAAATCCTTAAAACCCCTTGCCAGAAACGCAGAGCTCCGGCGCCAGTGACTGTCGATGGCAGCCCATCACTGGAGCTCCAATGTTCTTGCCGGCACCAGCAACTAGTGACCGGAGCTCTGGCGGCCTAATATTTTTTTTTTTTTTTGAATTTCTCAAATAAAAGTTGTCAATATAAATACTTGAGTTATTAATAGTAATATTAAAATTATAAACGGTGGTCTAATATATATTTTTTGAATTTCAAGAGCAAAAGTTGTCAATATAAATATCCGAGTTGTTAATAACGATACTAACGTTGTAAATGGAACCCGTTTACAACTTTAGATAATAGCCTGCTGAAGTTCTAGTAAAAGTCATTAGGAAATATTCAACAAATACCATGTTTACAACTTTAATATCATTATTAACAACTCAAATATCTATATTAATAACTTTTGCTTGAGAAATTCAAAAAATTATATTTGTTCGTCATTTACAACTTTAGTATCGCTATTAATAATTCAAGTAGCTATATTGACAACTTTTGTTTAAGAAATTCAAATATATATATATATATATATATATATTAGGTTGCTGATGCTCGCAAGGACATCAGAGCTCCGGGCATCAGTGACTGGTGGCCGGCAAGGGGTTTTAGTGATTTTTTTTAAAGAAAAAAAAGTAAGAGCACTTATGTAATTTCACACTTTTGTCAACATTTCAAAATTTCAAATCAGTCAAATTGGAATTATTGAAAGGGTAAATCCCATAAAAGAACTTTAAAAATATGAAAGGAAAATTTTTTTTTTGAATATTCATAATAACAAAAAGATATCTATACCTGATTTGTCTTTTTTGAAATTTAAATGAAATGACAAAAACGCTATATTACAAGAAAATTCTCACTGGCTGCATCCACCAAAGCTCAAGTGGCCGCCCACCCACCGCCAACCTCCCCTTGACTGAAGAAATGGATATAAAAGAGAAAACTTAAACCCGAAGGTTTACTATAATAGAGAAAAAAGTTCAACAACGATTTGACTGATTTAAATCATTACAAAGATCTATCCATGATAGAAAAGAATAAACTAATCATTTAAAATTTATCATGAATAATAAAACTTTTTCTTTGTAATTGTACTCTAACTCATTTCAAATCAAAACATTCATAAAGCAACTCCAATTAACAATTCAGCCTTGAGCTGATGATATAATATTCAACCTTAAGAAGCTCAGAATATAATATTCAATCTTAAGCCTAGAGATAAACTCTTTTTTTAGTATTATTCTTTCTCAAGTGTTTATAAAAATGTCAAAAGTCAACTATCCATCAATCAAATATTTAAAATCTATCATGGATCATAAAACTATTCTCATTGTTTCATAAATTAAATCATTATTAATCAACACACTTGAGCCTTGGACTTCTCGAAATCTAGAATATAATCATTCAACCACAAAGCACAATATCAAACTCAATTATCAAAATATTGAAACAATAATTTTCTCAAATATCTACTTAAGTTACTTATCCATAATAGAAAAAGTATAATTCAAAATATAATATCACATCAGAGTATGCAATGTGAATCATACACTGGCAATACACAACAATTCGCCACAAAAATAAAAAGGACGATGCTTCACAAAAATTATCACAATAATCAAGCTTCTAAAGCCTTCTCCAATTGACTAGCATAAAAACTATTACATGAAAAATATTAAATAAACAGGGTGAGACAAAAGCTTTAGTAACAAGCTATCCAACTCATTACACATGCTAATATGTGCTTGTGCGGTGCTAAATGGAACAATTTATATAACAAAGTATTAGAGATATAATTCATAAAATTCCATATCTCACATTCCATTTTGCAAACTCCATATCACAAATTCCGTATCACAATTTTCATATCACAAACTCCATATCACTATATATATATCATAATTTCTATATCACAATTTCCACACACAAATTCTGTATCACAATTTCTATATTATAATTTCCATATCACAATTTCCAAGTTGCCTTCCATCAATCCAACCAAACCTCCTTATTTACGCTTACGAGACCCATGTGCTAAGTTATTATCCATGTTACTAGCCATTCAAAACCTCACTGGTCATGTGTGATCGGCCAAAATCCACAGAACACATGTTCAGACCATTGGTCTTTTCCCCTTGTTGAACTAGTAGGGTGCTACAACCCCTTATTGAATCAGTGAGGTAGTCCCATATTGAACTAGTGGGACAATAAAAAGCCAACCATTGTGCATAATAGAGGCTATACTAAGTGATAATACAAACAACTCCATCTCCTTCCATCCAATCATCACAATAAATATCAATAAATAGTTCAACGATAATTTCTCAAGATTTTTACATTCATTCAATGCTATTCAACTTATCTTTATATACATGCCATAACATCTCAATTCTCAAGCGTCACACACACACACACACACACACACACACACACAAAATTCAAACCACAAGACAATTTCTATCAAAATACTTATCAACGTCATGATAACTTTTTCAATCTCAATAAACGCTTCAAAATACTTATTGAAATATCTAATCACTATCAATATACTATTTTCATTCTCATAATCATTTCACAAAATACTTACAAACAATATACCAACACACATAACAAGTGAAAAGTGGTTACCTTTCGTCAAAACTAAGTCTACCACATGAATCCAAACTCCAAGTTTAATAACAATTCACAAATTAATCTATAACAATCAATTGAAACCACAAATTAGTATTCAAACTAACTGAGTGGTCAAAAACACAATTTAGAGGCTTAAACTCTCTAAAAGTCCCAACTCTAATTTTTGACCATTCCCAATCAAGCCAACATCAAAATTAATGCCACAATAGCTCCAACAACTCAAACATCCCAATTAACAAACCTCATTTCCCATAATTACATTATCAATATCAACTCAAAATCTAACTCAAAAATCAATCTCTATTTCAAATCTTCATATGACCTCAAATTGTTCTCTTTATAACAATTTCCCAAAAATCTCAATTGAATACCATAACTCAATTTATCTATTTTAATCATATTTTATCACTAAATAACTCTATTTCACTCATTAAAACCATTAACAAAAATAACCTCCTCCATTCATTCTACAATTCCCAAAATTTACTCACTTTAAATTCCTTGAGAAAAATACCAATGATGAACTATACCTCAAATAATTATTACAATGACATTTCTCTCTCCTATTAATTCTTTCTCACTTATTAGAATCATTCAAGTATAGTTATAACTTTCATTTCTTCAAAAAAAACCCAATTTTTAATACTTAAAGTTTCACCCAAAAATTGTTAATATTCACAATTCATCATAAACTTCAAAATCAATCCATTCCATCATCATTATAAACTCTAATGAGTTAAAACAAATAATTAAATTTAGATTTAACATATAGCCATCCGAACATTAAAGGGAATAAATATTTTCAAAGTGGTGGGGGTGGGGTTTGAACTCCCACCACTTGGTTGCCAAAGAAGTTGGTAGCCCATCCATTAGGCCACCAATGCATTTCAACATAAGTTAGGCACAAAAATTATATATGTGTGTGTGTGTGTGTGTGTGTGTGTAATGTGTCTTTATCATCATATTAATTTCTGGATTATAATTGTCTGATGATTTATGTTAAAGATTATTCTATCTTTTTGATTTCTATAAAGTCTTACTCTTTCTAAAAAGTCTTTTCCTAAGATTACTTTATATGATCTATTCGAATCTTGTTCTACCCATAAAGTTAATTGTATTACATCTCTTTTATTAAATCTCAATATTATATTTGTTTTTATACCTTCATCTGTCTCTTCATAGTCATTTTCTATATATCCTATTTCTATCTTACTTTTTTTCTATATTTTCATCCACTAATGTTATTATTTCTTGCCAAATTCCATTCTTTTTAATTTCCATTAGAATTTTACTCTGTTCATTTTCTTTAGTTATATCTAAACTTGTTATTTTTTGGTTTATTTCAACTAGTTCTGTATTTATAGGGTTTAATAGGGACATTTCAGCTAATCTGCTACTACTTGCTATATCAATACTTTTTCTTGGATTCATTATATTTATGTGTAAAGGTTCATTTAATGTATTTATTCTTAATGATCTATTACCTAAATTATTATTTGCAATTAACCTTTTTCCTCTTTTATCATTGATACTTATAGTTTTGTCTAATTCTATTTCCAGTATTTCCGGTAAGATTATATTTATAGGATCTGTTTTTACTTCTTTTAATATAGGCATAAACTGTTTTTCTATACTTACTCTACCTATTGATTTATTATATATTTTATGTTCATTTGTAAATACTAATCCTACCATTGCTGTTATACTTATTGTTTTAGCACCTTTTAATAATTTTATTCCTTTTAATTTATGATACACCATTATTGATTGATCTATATGTTCATCATTTCTAGATATTGCAAAATTAGTATTCAAAGTAAATTTTAATTTTTGATATATTAAATTGCCTGTTAACATTCCTAATACACTATCTTGTACACTACTTATTATTCTTCCATCTGTTATTAATAATTCTATAGGCGAATCTATTCCTTCTTTAAAATAAGCTTTTACTAATAACTGTATTCCTGCAATATAAATTTCAGTGACTTCTTCTTTAAAAGGTAGTTTAGATATTTCATTTTCTATTAATCCTTTACTTATTAATGGTATTCTTAATATTCCTTCTGTTAGAGTTGATTCTATAGGATGTTTCTTTTGTAGTATTACACATTGACTTTTAATATCTTTTTTCGATTTTATTATTCTATTAACTCTACTCATAAAATTTTCATTAACTATTTGGTCTGGTTTTAAATTTAATTTCATATCTTTTATTTTTTTCATATTGTTTAGCATTAAATGTTAACCTTTTTTCTACACTTCCTTCTGATGTATTTCTATATTCTTCATAAGTTTCATATTCATCTTCTTCTCTTACTTCTTCTATTTCTTTACTTTTCATCATATATAATTTAAATTCTTCTTCTGAACTATCTAAATATTCTATTTCTGATTCTTCTTCTTCATTTTCACTTATTACTTTTATTTTATATATTTCTATCTCAGGGTTTTCTATATCACTATATATTTCTTCATCAAATTCTAAAGGTTCTAATTCATATTCTTGAGCTTGCTCTAATATATTCATAAACTTCTTATCTTTTGGTTCTTTACATTCTGTTGATATATGACCTATCTTTCCACAATTATAACATCTACATTTTCTAGGTTTTTTACTATAATCTATTTTATTTCCTTTCTTAAAATATTTTCTAAAATATTTCTTAGGTTTGTATTTTTTATAAAATTTCTGTTTTGGATATTTTTTGAATTTATACCTATATTTATTATATCTTTTCATGGGTTTCCGTCTTTTATTTTTATATTTTCCCTTACTATATTTTCTTCTCATCTTTTTATTTTCATCTTTACATCCCCATCTATGTGGTCTTTCATATTCTGAACATCTTAATATTAATTTATTCTGTTTATAGTATTTCATATTCCTCCAAGCTTGTTTACATTTTTCAGATAAATAATTTCTTAAATAATCTATTCTTTTTCCTAAGGAATCTATATAAGGTATTAATTCTGGTGTTTCTTTAAATATTTTAGAATAATCATCTATTATTTCATCTCTTATTAATTTTGGTAATTTTCTATAAAAAAGTTCTAAATATTTTATTCTTTTCATTTCTGGATTTTCTTTTATTTCATAATAATACTTTTGAAATTCACATATATAAGGATTTAAATATCTTGGTTCTAATGAACATATTTCTATTTGATATAATCTTTTTATTGCTTCATTACTCGTTATTTGTTCTTCTAATGTATTACTTCTTCCTACAAATTCTGTTCTAAGCACATATTCATATCTTTTTACTAATTTTACATAATATTCTTTCCTGCTATTATATTCTTCTTTCGCTATTTGTCTTATTTGATTTCTCCAACTTTCTTCTTGGCTTCTCCACCAATAATATACATTTCCTAAAAAGCTTGACTCTATAAGTAAATTAGTTGATTGGAAATCTAAATTATTTCTTCCTATTAATGCTATTATAGTTGCTCTTGACCATTCTTTAATTATTTTTTCAGGATCTAATACACAATCTAAATTTAACCATATTCCAGATACTGGTATACTTTTACTTTCATATTGATCTATAGGCGTTGGTGTAAATCCTCTTCCTCTTGGTATTTCAAATCTTATATCAAATTCTTGATTTTCTGTTTTCTTATCATGTGGTAAATCTTGTTTTCCAATTTCTTCTTCTCTTTGTTCTTTATGTTTATTATAATCATTTTCTGTTCTTATTTTAGAGGATTCTGTTTCTTCTTTTTTACTCGAATCTCCTGGTTCATTTAGTTTTACTCCTGTATTTAATTCTTTATATTCTTCTATATTTCCTTTTATAATTGTTGCATTTTTGAAATCTTTTTGAATTTGTTCTAATTCTTGTTCTTGTAATCCCATTAATTTTTCAATTTCATCATCTTCCTCATTTAAATCTTCATCATCTATTACATTCATCATTTTTATTTGTGGATTATGAATTTTAAAAATATCTATTATATCTTTGGAATATATTATTTCTGCAATTTTACTTCCTTCTTCAATCTCTTCATTTCTTTCATAATTTTCTCTTTTATTTTTTCCCTTCGTTATTTCTATTAATTGTTTTTTCTCTTCTTCTGTAATTCCTAAACTATTAAGCTTATCATGAATTGTCCATAAATTATTATTCATTATTTGTTGACCTTTCATTATTTGTTCTGTTATTAATCTTGTTTGTCTTACATTTTCATCCATATTTTGTTTATAAATCTTTTCTTTAGTATTATCTAATTTTTCCATCTCTTCTAAAGCTTTCATCATATTTAATTTTCGGTGTTTATGTGTTATAGGTTCTAATAAGTCTAATTCAGATTTTATTTCAGGTTCTTCTATTTCCATATCTGTTACTCCTAGTGAATTCATTATAGTTTTTACATTTGATTTTATTATTCTTAAATCTTCAGTGTTATCATCTATCTTCTTCTTCATATTATATATTCTCTCTTCTAAAGACTGGCTTAAAAATTCTAATCTATCTTTCCTATTACTGGGTTTTTTTATTTTTTACTTTTTCTTTAATATCTTCTGGGACCATTTCTAATATTTCATCTAAATTATATATTTGCATTAAATCATAAATATTGGGGTTTATATATGTTCCTAATTGTTTCATTATATACATATTATTCCAATTCATTAAATTCCAAGTATTATTTCCATTTCCTCCTGGCATAAAAGGTGTAAATATACATGTTTCTTCTTGATTTCCTATTAATGATAAATGAGAACTTATAGGTAAATTAGTTATTTCTACTTCATACATACGGGGTTCTATTTTCTTTATAATATTCATATTATATTTCTACAATTATCAACTATAAGATTGTAAATAATAAATTAAACTAATTGATCACCACAATTTATAGCAAATTTTAAAATTATTATCTCAAATAAGGTAACGAAAGTAGTATGAGAATTAATAGGGATCTAAAAGTTCCATTTTATCGAACCATAAGCTCTGATACCATAGCTTATGCAGACCTGGGCAACATGCATTTTTTGTGCGGAATAAAATAAAAATATAAACAGGGACACATTTGCAAAATCAAAGTCTATACAGATATTTACTAAGAAGATTTAATAAATAAAACTAAGATGAGGTTTGACCGAAAATGATCCGGGTTATAGAAGGAACCATGTCCTCTTTCATACATGGACCATTTACAGAGAATTCCTTTCGAATCTCTCACAGAGCATTCATAATTTGGAATCTCGACCTTCTCCCTTCAGACCATAACAGCACAGCCTTCCTTCGTTTCCTACTGGAGGCGTATTCATCTTACTTTCATTTATCTCATCCTAAAATTAAAAAAGACTCTTTTTTTTTTATTTACATATTGCCCAGTAACATAATCTATAATACTTCCCTTATGATCGAATAAAATTTCCCTCTTAGATCCCTAAAGGAGTTTAGCCCCTCATACCTGGTTACTCTTCAATAAAAGTTGATTAAAGATAATATTTGTTGCAGCTACCACGGAGAACTTTTCACACAACTCACAAACACAAGAGAGAGAATTTCTGGAAGGAGTACTTTGCATTCAAAAGTGATTGCAATGTATTACAAGAGTGGTGCCTTACTGAGAGGCTTACATGGCTTTTTATAGAGTCGAAGTCTCAACCCTGATTACATAATGTTTACTTCAGTTACCCTACCTTGGTTTCTTTTACAAATATCATTACAAGAGGACAATACATCTTTACAGATAATCTTATGAAGGACGATAATTTGCTTTTCTGAGTGCTCTGTAATTGTCGGGCATCCTTGTCTGTTATCTTCTTTTCTAATCTTCGTCTGCTTCTGCCGACAATTTATATTTGTATTCTTCTGCCGACACTTCATAATAGGCTTGGATCCATTTTGATATTTGGGTTTCTATCTTTTCCTCGGACTTCTTGGCAGTATTCACACTCGTGATTTGGATATTCTCCTATTATTTGACAAATTCTTCTTTTTGTATCAGGAGTATTTTCCATCTTATTCTTTTTTATTTGGTCATACCATAACCCAAATTGCTTGTCGTTCTTTGGCTTCTTTCCAAGAGAAAACATACAAGTCTTATCTGTACAATAACATACATATATCTTTTCTTCTTTGTCTGGATTTATAGTCATATTCGCCACCTTTATACGATTCATCTCCTGGAATATTATATGGTAATCTTGAGCCCTTATATTTGATACACGAAACTGAAAATCATCATCATCTGTTATATCTTCTTTTATTTCTGGTTCGTATACCAAAGGCTTCTTGGTGGTTCCAAGTCTGATAAGATTTATAGGCATGTAAAATTGATCTGGAGTAATTTCAGCTACAGTTGAATAACACCTTATGAATACTTGATGTTGAGTTACTATGTCATAGTAATCTCCTACAGCTTTTATAAACTTTTCGGGTAATTCGGCTATTTCAGATAAATTCCTGGAAGGGTATATACTTTGGATTAATCCATACTGGTATAAGGTTCTGACAATACCTGGAGGAGTTCCTGGATATATAATAGCTTTATTAAATGCATAGTGGGACACGTATTTAATGGATATGCATAGCTGTAGGAGTTCCAGGTGAGTCATCAATCTCCTACAGCTATGCATATCCATTAGGTTTTAATTTTAGGATGAGATAAATGAAAGTAAGATGAATACGCCTCCAGTAGGAAACGAAGGAAGGCTGTGCTGTTATGGTCTGAAGGGAGAAGGTCGAGATTCCAAATTATGAATGCTCTGTGAGAGATTCGAAAGGAATTCTCTGTAAATGGTCCATGTATGAAAGAGGACATGGTTCCTTCTATAACCCGGATCATTTTCGGTCAAACCTCATCTTAGTTTTATTTATTAAATCTTCTTAGTAAATATCTGTATAGACTTTGATTTTGCAAATGTGTCCCTGTTTATATTTTTATTTTATTCCGCACAAAAAATGCATGTTGCCCAGGTCTGCATAAGCTATGGTATCAGAGCTTATGGTTCGATAAAATGGAACTTTTAGATCCCTATTAATTCTCATACTACTTTCGTTACCTTATTTGAGATAATAATTTTAAAATTTGCTATAAATTGTGGTGATCAATTAGTTTAATTTATTATTTACAATCTTATAGTTGATAATTGTAGAAATATAATATGAATATTATAAAGAAAATAGAACCCCGTATGTATGAAGTAGAAATAACTAATTTACCTATAAGTTCTCATTTATCATTAATAGGAAATCAAGAAGAAACATGTATATTTACACCTTTTATGCCAGGAGGAAATGGAAATAATACTTGGAATTTAATGAATTGGAATAATATGTATATAATGAAACAATTAGGAACATATATAAACCCCAATATTTATGATTTAATGCAAATATATAATTTAGATGAAATATTAGAAATGGTCCCAGAAGATATTAAAGAAAAAGTAAAAAATAAAAAAACCCAGTAATAGGAAAGATAGATTAGAATTTTTAAGCCAGTCTTTAGAAGAGAGAATATATAATATGAAGAAGAAGATAGATGATAACACTGAAGATTTAAGAATAATAAAATCAAATGTAAAAACTATAATGAATTCACTAGGAGTAACAGATATGGAAATAGAAGAACCTGAAATAAAATCTGAATTAGACTTATTAGAACCTATAACACATAAACACCGAAAATTAAATATGATGAAAGCTTTAGAAGAGATGGAAAAATTAGATAATACTAAAGAAAAGATTTATAAACAAAATATGGATGAAAATGTAAGACAAACAAGATTAATAACAGAACAAATAATGAAAGGTCAACAAATAATGAATAATAATTTATGGACAATTCATGATAAGCTTAATAGTTTAGGAATTACAGAAGAAGAGAAAAAACAATTAATAGAAATAACGAAGGGAAAAAATAAAAGAGAAAATTATGAAAGAAATGAAGAGATTGAAGAAGGAAGTAAAATTGCAGAAATAATATATTCCAAAGATATAATAGATATTTTTAAAATTCATAATCCACAAATAAAAATGATGAATGTAATAGATGATGAAGATTTAAATGAGGAAGATGATGAAATTGAAAAATTAATGGGATTACAAGAACAAGAATTAGAACAAATTCAAAAAGATTTCAAAAATGCAACAATTATAAAAGGAAATATAGAAGAATATAAAGAATTAAATACAGGAGTAAAACTAAATGAACCAGGAGATTCGAGTAAAAAAGAAGAAACAGAATCCTCTAAAATAAGAACAGAAAATGATTATAATAAACATAAAGAACAAAGAGAAGAAGAAATTGGAAAACAAGATTTACCACATGATAAGAAAACAGAAAATCAAGAATTTGATATAAGATTTGAAATACCAAGAGGAAGAGGATTTACACCAACGCCTATAGATCAATATGAAAGTAAAAGTATACCAGTATCTGGAATATGGTTAAATTTAGATTGTGTATTAGATCCTGAAAAAATAATTAAAGAATGGTCAAGAGCAACTATAATAGCATTAATAGGAAGAAATAATTTAGATTTCCAATCAACTAATTTACTTATAGAGTCAAGCTTTTTAGGAAATGTATATTATTGGTGGAGAAGCCAAGAAGAAAGTTGGAGAAATCAAATAAGACAAATAGCGAAAGAAGAATATAATAGCAGGAAAGAATATTATGTAAAATTAGTAAAAAGATATGAATATGTGCTTAGAACAGAATTTGTAGGAAGAAGTAATACATTAGAAGAACAAATAACGAGTAATGAAGCAATAAAAAGATTATATCAAATAGAAATATGTTCATTAGAACCAAGATATTTAAATCCTTATATATGTGAATTTCAAAAGTATTATTATGAAATAAAAGAAAATCCAGAAATGAAAAGAATAAAATATTTAGAACTTTTTTATAGAAAATTACCAAAATTAATAAGAGATGAAATAATAGATGATTATTCTAAAATATTTAAAGAAACACCAGAATTAATACCTTATATAGATTCCTTAGGAAAAAGAATAGATTATTTAAGAAATTATTTATCTGAAAAATGTAAACAAGCTTGGAGGAATATGAAATACTATAAACAGAATAAATTAATATTAAGATGTTCAGAATATGAAAGACCACATAGATGGGGATGTAAAGATGAAAATAAAAAGATGAGAAGAAAATATAGTAAGGGAAAATATAAAAATAAAAGACGGAAACCCATGAAAAGATATAATAAATATAGGTATAAATTCAAAAAATATCCAAAACAGAAATTTTATAAAAAATACAAACCTAAGAAATATTTTAGAAAATATTTTAAGAAAGGAAATAAAATAGATTATAGTAAAAAACCTAGAAAATGTAGATGTTATAATTGTGGAAAGATAGGTCATATATCAACAGAATGTAAAGAACCAAAAGATAAGAAGTTTATGAATATATTAGAGCAAGCTCAAGAATATGAATTAGAACCTTTAGAATTTGATGAAGAAATATATAGTGATATAGAAAACCCTGAGATAGAAATATATAAAATAAAAGTAATAAGTGAAAATGAAGAAGAAGAATCAGAATCAGAAGAATCAGAATTAGTAATAGAATATTTAGATAGTTCAGAAGAAGAATTTAAATTATATATGATGAAAAGTAAAGAAATAGAAGAAGTAAGAGAAGAAGATGAATATGAAACTTATGAAGAATATAGAAATACATCAGAAGGAAGTGTAGAAAAAAGGTTAACATTTAATGCTAAACAATATGAAAAAATAAAAGATATGAAATTAAATTTAAAACCAGACCAAATATATATATATATATAAGTTAACACTTTCTCTTTCACTCAAGCCTATTTATAAGTTTTACTAACGAATTCATGACATTTTGTTAGGTTTTAACAACTTTTGTTTATCAAGTAAAAAATGTACACGGTCATTCACAAGTTTTGTTACAGAATTCATGATATTTAATTATGTTTTAACAACTTTTGTTTTTCAAAAAAAAAAAAAAACACACTATCAGGTCATTCACAAGTTTTTTTAAGGAATTCATGACATTTGATTAAGTTTTAACAACTTTTGTTTTCCCAGAAAAAATTCGCAATAACAGGTCATTCACAAGTTTTTTTAAGAAATTTATGATATTTAATTATGTTTTAACAACTTTTGTTTTCCCAAAACTATCATGTCTAAGGAATTCATCACATCTGATAAGGATTAAACAATTTTTGTTTTCCCATAAAAAAATTTACAAATTGTTAAAACCTAATCAAACATAGCGAATTCTTTAACAAAATTTGTGATTGTCCTAATAGTGTGAAGTTTTTTTTTTTTTTTGGGAAAAGAAAAGTTGTTAAAACTTAATCAAATATTGTGAATTCTTTAACAAAACTTGCGAATAACATGATAGTGTGCATTTTTTACTTGGTAAACCAATATTATTAAAACATAATAAAATATCGTGAATTCGTTAGTAAAACTTATGAATGAGCCTAAATTAAAGAAAAAGGGTTAACTTATATAATTTTTTAGCCTAACATATGTTGAGATGCATTGGTCGCCCAATAGTCACTAACTTTTTGGGCAAACCAAGTAGTGGAGTTTCAAACCCCATTGCCATTGTTGTGGGAATATTTATTCCTGCAGGGCGCTGGCAAGGGGAGGTCGCCGGTGGCCTTACCTCCCCTTGTCGGCCTTTCGGGATTTGTTTAAAAAATATACTAAATGGCACTTTTGTGATTTCATTTAAATTTCAAAAATGACAAATAAGTTACTAACATTTTTTTAATATTATGAATATTTGAAACACTATTTTGTCCTTTCCTATTTTCAAAGTTCTTTTTGTGGGATTTTCCCTTATTGAAATTTGCCATCCTTATTTATCTTTTACATATTATGACAATATTTTTCTGTCATTTTCCTTTTCAAAAAATACCATTTGAAATTCCAAATCTTAAAAAGGTTATCCTAATTTGCAAAATATCAAATCAATACTCATCACCAAAATGCAATTTTTAAATCCTGGTCACTTTATAATACTACCTCTTATTTTAAAAAAACATAGGCCACCAGTGCCAGCATTCCCGCCGCCGTCTTTTGGCACCAATGACTGTGATTTTTTGGGCCAAAGGGGTGAAGGTGAGTTGTAATAACTTAAACAGTGTTGTAAATATAGTCACTGGCAATGTTTTAAAAATTAGACTGGTCATTGAGCATGAAAAGTTAGTGGATCATGGTTTAAATACTCAAATCGGTTGAATCATTTGGCTGGGCCAGTGACTTAATAATTAAATTAAAATTAAAAATATTTTTATATACATATATAATAATATAAACATAATTAATCATATAAGATTTGTTTTTTTTGCCATGAATTATTCATACAAGATTACAAGTTAAGAAGGTCGCAAAATATGTTCCAAAAATGAAATAATTGAAAGTAACGCATTAACAAGTAAACAATCCATCTAAACCCATGGGTTATAATACAAAAAATATATTTTAATTATATATGATTTATTAGACATAAATAAAATGCTAAAAATATATTTTGAATTATATAAATTTAGACTAATAAGAAAAAAATAGAAATTAAAATTGTTAATAATTATAATATATTAAGTATATGTAATATAAATATAAATGTAATACAAAATCCGTATATAAGAGAATAATCTAAATATTAAAAGTTTAATAAAAGCATATGATTTGAAAAAGAGTTGAAGAGTTGGGAAAAAAAACCAAGTTAAAGGGAAACAATAACCAAAATGCCTATAATGTAGGGAGCCTACAGTATTCACATGTCATCAACACGTTTTTCAAGGAAGATGAAAACACAGGAGTTGCAGACTATAGATGGATCATCACACACAACATCTATATAGAAGTCTTTCAATATCATAATACATGTAGGCGTTTTTTCTCTTTCCTCTTCTTTTCAACGTTTTTCTCCTCCTTTTTTCTTCTTCTTCGTTTCCGGTGATTGTGAGTTTGTCTTCATTCATCTACTTCTTTCTCTTACAAAAATTTAGGAGGGCAACCCTGGGCATTTGTTAATATTAAAAAGGGGGAGTAGTTTGTTCAAATTGATGTTTGAGGATCAAGGGGTTTGCGAGGTAGGAAAAAAATTTCAGAGTTTAAGGAAAGCTCAGGCTAGCCGGTTTTTCCAAATCCGTTCCAGTTCTCGGATTAAAATTGGTTTCTAGTTAAAAGGCTAACTCACAACGGCTCAAAACGACCCAACAATGAAAGCGGTTTTCAGATGTGACTCGAGCCATCTTTGTCTCCGATCAATGGTTAGGTTGGTCAATCCGGTCCGGTTCCAAAACTATTGGTCAGTAGTGTGATAAATGATTTCAAGCATCACCCTCATTTTTTCTTTCAAATGTTGAGATTGTAAACAAACTGTTGTAAATAGCATCAGTGAATTGGTAAAACGCCAACTGTTGTATATGCTGCTTATAATATAGTAAATGACTTAAAATATGGCTATCTTGTAGTTTCCCAAGTGTTGAAATTATAAAAAAGAGTAATTGTAAATGATATTGATGAAATGGTGAAACACAATGAAAATACTGTAATATTTTAAATGCCATGGGTAGGGTAATATATGATTTAAAACATGATCTTTTACTTTGATAGTCCTTTTACATATTAGTTTGCACTATTTTAACATATAGATTTAGTGGCTCAATCATCACTAAATCTTTTAGGATCAATGTACATGATTAAAAAGTGTATTTTAATAAAAATAACACTCTCTTATTACAAATAATTGATTTAATTAATTTTATTAATATTCACACATTAGTTATGCCTCTCTTAGACGAGGTAATAAATAAAAACCATTGATAACTAATGGAAACAACGTGTCATATGCTTTAAGTAGAATTATGAAATTGTATCTTACAATTTATAAAAAAAAATCACACAAGAGCTCATTCTGAATTCCAGATAATACTCAAACTTGAAACATTCATTATTAGTTTAGTATACAAAATAATACGGTAGTTATAAAAAAACTAAATACAAACTACATATAAGGTACTCCTCCTGTCTTTCATAAAAGACATATTTGAATAGTTGATCTTAATCTTAAATATAGGACATAGTTATCATTTTTTTTAATTCTTTTCCTAATTTACTCCTATTGATGCTCCCTTAACTATAATCAAGAAGGAGAGGAAAGAAGAGAATTAAGTAAGATGATAAGGAAATTTTAGAAAATACATGTCATACTAATTAACTTAACTAACTTCCTCAATCTAATTAAAATTAGATAAATATTTCTTACACCTATGGTCCTTAATATAAGACATAGTTATTTTTTTTTAGAGTAATTAAGGAAGCTAAATAAATTGATTAATTATAGCGTATGTTAGAGCCAGGAAATTTGGCCAAGCCCGTCGAGCCGGCTCGAGTCCATTATGGGCGGGGCTTATGATTTAAAGCCTTCAGAAGGAAGCGGGCCTAAACGGGCCTGCCCTATGGGGCAGCAAGGCCGGCCCTTTTAGGCCCGTTTAATATTTTTTTTAAAAAAATAACTAAGTAAGGCCATAACGGTAACTGGACAGGATAGTGGGCAGACTTAATAAACCAACCTCTCACATTAAATAAGCGAAGTACTTTGTTTACAACTAATCAAAAGTCCATTTATAACATGTTGAATCATTTAACAACTTTTACCTCACATTAGATAGAAACAAGGTTTTCTCACATTAAGTAAGCGAAGTGCTTTGTTTACAACCCATCAAGCGCCTATTTACAACTTCTTAAGTACATGTTAACAACATGTTGAGTCGTTTTTACAACTTCGTCTCATGGCTGGATGAAACTACATTTGTTCACAACGCAAGATCTTACAACTACATCAGTATTTCCCATTAGGGCTGTTAGAACAGTTGACTTAGTCATAATGTATCAAGTTATTAACAAACTTGTTATGCCTATTTTATTAAGTGCATTAGTCACATTTACAAATGAATTGTAATTCTCCCATGAGTTTATAAATTGCACACCTTCCTACTTTCATAGAAGCTAACCATGATTTTAACTCATTACTGTGCCTATTTGATTACAACTCCTATTGACAATTTTTACAACAGCTGACGCTAGTTTTCACAAGTTCTAATATATGTTTTTACAACATCATGAGTTATTTTCACAAGGTGACTATCCAACCAGCAATAGTATGCAAAATTAATGTCCCCTTGTAACTACAAAACATCATGATTTTAAACAACTGTTGGTGCTTAATTTTGCAACTTCATCAATGTACTGTCACAATTGAATAGTATATCATATCCACATATCATATACCATTAAAATATTAAGTTGTATGACGGACGACAACTGGGAGCAGAGCGGCAGTGACGGAAGGTGAGAAGCAGGGCAAAGTTTTCAAATGCTTCTGAAGTATGAGTTTGACAATTTTGATTTTAAACGGAGGGTGACAATTAGAATGGAGGCATCTTTATTATTTTTCTTTGGGAAATAACTACAGAAAAGTTCATAGGGACTTTTATGATATTTGACTTGTTTCTGAAACTTTTCTGTTAATATCTCTGATCCTTAGGACCTGGGAGTGATTTTCCCAAAAGAATTTAAACAAGCCCGTAGGCTTTTGTTAAACAGGCCAGGCATAAAAAATGAGGCCCTTTTTTGGACTCGGCCCTAAACGGGCTGGCCCGTTTAGATCCAAGCTAGTGACGGGCAGGCCTGGCAGGGCCAATCTGGCTCGTTTTCCCACCTATAGCGTAAGTTGTTTATCATTTGATAGTTTATAAGTCAGACAAATTAATTTAGTATAAAAAAGATAAATATCAATACTTTAAGGTAATTTATTTAGTTTCCTTGATCTCTCAAAAAAAGTTAGCTATATCTTATATTAAGGACTGGAGGAGTATGTTAAAGATGGGAGGGAGTATGAAAGTTCCAAAATGTATACAACCGGGCAGAAAAAGCCAGAAATACAAATGCTAGAGGACAATATGTATCGCAACTTCCTAGCAACTGGTAAATTGAACTGAGGGCTGACATTAGTGACGATGGGCTAAGAGGCAAGTTTGTTACCATCTGTAATTTTAGAGTTACATACTGAAGCGAACTTGAGAATTGACATCTTGCTTTTTAACCAAAGATGAGATGGAAAAATAAACAGAACTGCCATTTTCAACAACTTTGTTTTTTCTTTCATTAAAGGAACATTAGGTTTGGTAAAACTTTATCCAATTAAAGATGAAACATAAGCAATTCAATTATGGAACCGAAGAATACTGCACTGAAAGATAGGAAAGAGAGGCATGCCGCTGCAATTTTCCTTTCATGTCAATAGTCACAGTCTCAAAAACAAAAAAACAAAAAAAATCCAAGAAAAGCCAATCTATAACACCAAACAACAACAACAAGCCTTATCCCACTAGCAAAGATTGACTACATGGGTGCCATTGTGCTCTATTAATAAATCAACAATTCAAAAAGCAAATAATCAATCCAAACAAATTTTTCAATCAGACCTGATATGTTTGTATGCTTTTTCATTATTGATTCAATCTACCTATATTTTATAGGCAGGTTTCACAAAGAATCCCAAGAGAACCATAGACAACTACGTCTCCCAATCATCCATAAATTAATTTTCTCTAACTTATTACCTTGTCATGCTTTGCCAGTCACCACATCACTGAAAGATATTGACTGGTAGTGAAGCAGCACATGCTTCCCTCATGTCATGATCAGTGAGAAGTCTAGAGCTGGGAGCAAAATGGGTTGCAGAGGGAACATCCATGTCTGCAATATTATCGGCTACAGGTTCCAGAGAGAAACGAGATCTGATTGCCTTAATTGTTCTTTCTACAAATTCAGATCGAGGCAAAAATTCCTTCATGCGACATACAAAATCATTGTGGCCTCTAGCCTGCATGCAGATAACTGTGTGAAAACAATGATAAACCATTGAAGCCCATCATACTGGTGGAAAAATCCTACTCCCTCTAGTCTTTAATATATGAGCTAGTTGGAGGGTTGGATTTAATCCTATCTTAATCCACTTTGTCTCTCATATTTATCATTTCACCCCCCAAACTAACTTACTTAACTTATAAACTGATATATAATCTAAATTATACATGAATATTTTAAGGGGGATCAAGTCGCATTTATTATAATCAACTAATTTAATCATTTCCTTAATCTACCCAAATTAGTTAACTAGCTCTTATATCAAGGACTAAACGGAATATATTCTAAAGCCAATATAAAGATGCCAAAAGAGCAAAAGAAAGCATCCCTGATAGGCACAGATGCTACATCCAAGAAAAAACAGAGAAAAATGAAACAAAACAGAATAGGCATTAGATATAAGTACTCGTTCCTAGTGCCATTCAGTTCAGAGATTCTCGGAAATCAATCTCAAGGGCTTCCTGTTTCTGTGAGGATTAGAACATTTGTTGAGAATATAAAATTGTGGATATATGTATACATTCCATTCTCTTTTAACGTCATTTTTTTCAGTTCAACGATAATATACAAGTTATACCACTAACATATAAGAAATCTCTATAAAACGTTATTTTAACTTCACTGACATTAACACACTTCTGAGGATTTATCATGATATGGCACATGTATTGAATATACTTAGCTAGCAAATTACATTTACTTTTTATATATAAGAAAATTAAGTGCCTGTAGTCCAACATGTTTCAGAGAGCATTCATTCTCATTTATCAAATTTCAGTTTTAACATTGGCTGACTCATAATGATATCTTGTGAGGGGATTGTTCTGATACCAACATATCATCATGTGATATAAAGTTTCCATTGTCAAGTTTAAAACCACAAACACATAAGAACAATTGCACTAGAGACACTGGATGTGCCCTTAACATGCAACATTCAGTATAAGATGTTTTCTATGTTTTAACCTGCATAATGCAGGATAGTATCCCCTTCCTTTTTCTCTTTATATAGAACCATAATAAGTAATATCTTAGTTCAATATTTACAGAAGTAATAATTATTCAAACCAACAAATTGTAGGTGGGTAACAAGTTAGCACTAACTGATTTCATCCAACTAGAACAAAAAATATTTTAATTTCAAAATTTAAAAAAATTTGAGGAAAAATCATTAGCAGTCACAAAAATAATTCCTTACAAGTCGGTAATTGGGAGCCTTTGCTGGTAACTTGAGGTAGGCCATGTTCTTGACCTCATAATCCCATAAGAAAGATGTGTGGTGGACCCACCTGTGCTTGATTATTGATTGAGCATTTCCACCAAATTTACGATCACCAAAAACATAATCTACAAGGAAAGTGGAATCATAACTTCATTATATGAATCTTGAAAACGATACAGATTTGATTCCATCAAAACTTCAACATATGACTATTGAAAATAATACAGAAAATTTTATAAACTTCATAATGTGCAGGGGATTAAAACGTTCCAAGTGCAAGACTTAAAAAGGCCCAAGTGATACTTTTGTTTATTGGATCTAAACCAAGCATTTGAAAAATGAAACAGCTCAGTTCACTTTAGAAACTGCTAGAGTTGCTTTTGCTGGTCAAAATTATAAAAGTAAAACTAGGAAGATACAAGAAAGAGGAAAGCCACTTTCTGATTGTCAGGGCATTGACCTCAAGATATTTACTCTTTTGGAGAAAGAAACGATGCATTAGAGTTGGTTTAGGGTTGCTATAGGCCTGACCTAGGAAAAGGTTGTATTGGGGCTTGTGAGAGTCACTTTTTTGGACTATAATAGTAGTTGGTTTCTCCAGGGGAAGGTATGAACTATTTTGTATTGTGAGTGCAGTGAGGAGAGTATCTGACCTCTCGAAAGTCAGATTGGGGGTGGAGGAAGAACATCCTTTCTCCATCATTTTTACCTTTCTGTTTTAGTGCTAGTTCTTTAGTATCTTTGTGTGAGGTTAATGTGAGTCATCTGCTGTAATTCTTCCTTTTTGTTCTTGTGGAGGAAATATTTTGTTAAATCAATATCAGCTAACACTATTTTTCCACTGTTTTATCTTGGGCTCTAACATTTTGGTATCAAAGCAGTGAGATCCTAGGAATGGAGGAGAGAGACTTGAGTGTTCTTAGCTTCAGAGAATTGGTTCAGATGTTAGATGCAATTCTATCACCATTGCTGAAAAATGGAGATGGAGGAGCAGAGAAGAAATCAGAGGTACAAGTTGAGGCAAAAAGGGTTGCAGAGTTAAGAAAAGCAAACGAAGAGAAGTTTATTGAAGCCAACGAGATATCAGAGATAATATTGGACAATGATGATGTTGAAACAGGTGAGAAGTATGAGAAACAGCCAAAAGAACAAAAAACAGAGGGAGACCAAGAGCTCGAGGCTGAACAACATTTAAAGTTACAAACTTTTTGAGAAGAAGAAAAGTTTGAAGGAGTTGTAGGTAAATACAAAAGAGAAAAGATGAAAGATGAAGCCTTTTCAGTCGAAGAAGCGGAGCCAAGTGTTTCTGAAGATATCCGACAAACATAGGCCCAAGTGGTACATTTGTTTATTGGATCTAAACCAAGGATTTGAAAAATGAAACAGCTCAGTTCACTTTAGAAACAAATCAAAGCACAATGATTAAGGGGCAACCTATGTACCATTCTCACGGAGTTGGAAATCACCAAGCCCTTCAAAAACTTCACTGTATAACTGACCACTCCATGACATAATGGAACGGGGAAAGGGCTGAATATCTGGAACAGCTTCTTTGTTGCATATGAGAGTAACAAATATACTCCCTTGGTCAACAATAACAGTTCCTCCCCCAGAAAACCTTCTGATAACAGGAACCTGATCTCGCAACACAGACCTGACTTCAACAAGTTCTGAAAGTTTCCTATGAGGAACATCCACTTTCAGATAGACAAATTACTTTCACGTTTATTCTAACTAAAAGCATATAAGACAAAATGAAAATTTTCTTCTCCTTAAGCATGTCAGCAGCAGATCAAGAAGCGGACATTCGCAATAATACTCAAGAAATAAAGAAGACCACCAACACACCACCTTGGTTCCGGACTATCCAATGTGAACCATCATATACTGGACTCCTTCCAGCTTAGAGTCAAGATAGGTGTAAATAAAAAGTCAATAACATGATTGCTTCAAGTGGTGTGGTTAAACTTACACCCATTTGATATTAGTTTATATTGGATACTTAAACCTACCTAAACAGACATTCAGATTCAGTATGAATGATTTGACCGAAGAAAAATGCATTAAATACATACTTAAATACCTAAGTTGTCTCTTTCAGAATGTTTTTTTAAGAAAATGTTCAGCAAATTTGCTCATTGCAGCAAAACTTTAAAATTTCATGGTATAAATATGTGAATGAACATAAAGAAATCAAGTATTTTTAAATAAAATTAGCCACCTCAAGCTAGCACAAGTCGTGGGGTGGGGCGTGGGTAGAGGTTCAAACCATCTCAATGTTTCAAAAAAAAAAAAAAAAAAATTAAATTGGGAAAATGCATATCTGAAATGAAAGATAAGAATAACATCAGACTTCAGTTCACAGAGCCAATAAAACGAATGAAAACATACCCAGACAAACCCATCACAATGGCAGGGGAATTTGTCCCATCATTAATCAGACACCAATTATCTGAGCTAGTCCGAAGCAGCCGTTCCTCTAAGTGCAATTGTTCCAAAATAGGAACCCCTTTTAATCTAATCAGCTTCATAAACGGAATCCCTGCTTCTCTTGCCTTACCCACCAAAGCCATAGCTTTGCGCTTTGTTTCCAACTTTGAAAGGAACCCACTTATACTTCTAATGGACAAGAACTGAATTCAAACTAATGGAAAGAATGGTACTTTCAGAAACAGAATAAGAAATGGGATAAGGATACGATAGAAAAAATGCTACAGACAGAAATCGAGGCTCAAGTAATGGTTGGGGGTTAGGTTTTAAGCAGGTAGTGGTTTTTTTTTTGGGACTGAAAGCAGGTAGTGGTTGAATGTGACAAAAGTTCGATACTGGATGAACTCAATACCAGGGGCGCTGTCCAAATATGCCTGGGGATTTCCTTGAGGATCGAAGAAATGGTTGAACGAAAAAGGCAGGATCAGTTGAACCACATGTGCAGATGAGACGGCGAGACTGAGCATGAAGCAACAACAATGAGCTTGTCGTTTGAACTGGGATTGTGGGGACTGATTGGGATTTCTGAGAGGGAGGTGCATCAGAAGAAGCGGGCTAAGCCCAGAGTGAAATGTACGGGGGAGATGGTGATGCAACGAGAGATTTAGGGACTTGAAACTTTTGGCCCAAAAAAACAATTTTTTGTTTTAAAAAATAAAAAAACTTTGTTTAGAAAATTTATTTTTAGTTTGGTGTTTTTTTTTTCAAAAATAATAATAACAACATTTTTTTAAACTAAAAAACCAAATAATTTTAAGATGTTTTCTTGTTATTGTTTTTTATTTCTTATTTTCTGTTTCAAATGATAGGAAAACTTTTTTTCTCTCTTGAAGGTTTGAGGCCACCACCTGCCATTGACACCACGTCACCATCAGCAAGGACTGTCTCCACATTCCCTCTAGCTAGGGGTGTTTAAATCCCGGGACGGGATCGGAAATACCCATTCCCGGTTTCTGTTCTAGGATTGGGATCTCATTCCCGGTCCTGGGAAATTCTCGGGACAACCGAGATCAGGAATTCCTAGAACCGGACCGGGAATTCCCGAGACCGGGACCGGGAATTCCCAGTCTTAATAATATAATTATATTAGTTAAATTTTTTATAATATAGTGTTTAAAGTGATTATTTAACACCTAATAAGGTCATAAAAATCACACAAATTGAGTTAGAATTGAAAAATAACATATTATTATCACATTCATCATTTTTGTTATTATCTTTATACATTATATAGTTAGGATTTGTATCACGATATATACGATTTAACTTTAACTAAATATGTGATATACATTTTATCAAATGATAACTTAATTTATGGGGTAAAAAATACAAAAATAAAATAATAACATATTTTTTAAGGAAAAAAGAAAAAAAAGAAAAAAAAACCGGGACCGGGAATTCCCGGGATCACAAGGTGTGATCCCGGTCCCGGTCCCGGCCGGGACGGGAAATTGCCGGGATAAAATATCCTGGACCGAGTCGAGACAACCGGGACCGGGTCGAGACAACCGGGACCGGAATACTTTAAACACCCTGCATCCAGCATTGCCCATTGACCGACTCTATGTTAATGCTTTTGATGGCCAATGGCCACCGTCACATCACTGCCACAGATGGTGGCTACTGCCATACTACCACTGGTGAAGGCCGTCGACTAATGTCATGTCACTGCCCCCAATTGCTAGTGTTATGTCACCACCGATGATAGAATGCTAATTCCGTAAAACAATTCTTTTTTTGTTAATCTTAGTTGATGCTATAAAAACAATTATTTCAAATAAATTCTTATGGTTTTTTGTTTTCAAATTTAATTTTTTGGGGCAACTATTCAACCAGATTTTTTCTTTCTTTTTCTAAAACTTGTTTTGAAAAACAATTTTATAAAACTGTTTTGTAAAAATAAAAAAATTGAACATAGGAACTGACAACCCATAAATTGGTTGGTTGGATCCTTTCAAGATCTTAATTCAAATTTTTGGTCTTTTTATTGAACCTTTTTAGGTTATAGAAGGTTAATGCTTTTGGATAAAGAGGGAATACTCTATGTATAGTTTGTTTGGTTTCCATAGCTTTTTATTATTAATAAGAATAACAATAACAATAATAATAATAATAATAATAATGACGACAAAAAAATATAACAGTTAAGCTAATAAACAATTATACCGTTTTGTTGATTTGTGGTTGAACTAATGGAGAAAAGATTAATGAATTGGCCCTACAAAAAATTCATTGTTTTGTAGCAGTTAAAATGGGGGATTTGTTATACTACTACAAAATGGTTGAAATGTGGCGCATATTTTGTGGTACTTCTTTAAAGAAGTGCCACAGTTGCCCTTTTTTTTTCTTTTTCTATTTAATTTTTTTAAAATTTTGGGGACCAACCCACCAGGCGCCACAGCTTGTAGGGCCAACTGTGGCGCCTGTCAGGGTAGGCGCCACAGTTGGCCCAACTGACCCAGCTGTGGCTCCTGGTCCACCAGGCGCCACAGCTGGTCTCTACCCAAGGGTGGCGCCTGCCTTGGCAGGGCCACCCTTGGTCCCCAAAATTTAAAAAAAAATAGAAAAAGAAAAAAAAAAGGCAGCTGTGGCACTTTTTTAAAGAAGTACCACAATTGGCTGGATGTGAATTTTCAACTCTCCCGCCAATCAGATTTCCCTCATTTAACTTTACTTTTTATCTTTTCCCTCCCTTTTTCCTTTTTATTCCCTCTTCCTCAGCTCGCGTTGACGCCCCGCCCCCTGTAAAAGATATCACTTTCTCTTGCACAACAAACACACACACTCGTCTTCTTCATTAAATTATCTTGTCCCTTTTTCCATTTTTTTTCGTCCGTCCCCACTCCTCTCCCTAGTTGTTTCCTTTTCTTCATACTTTCTGTCTCTCTTCCTCTTTTGAACCCCACTCCACTCCACAGCTCACATTTGCTCATCCTCGTCACTCAAGATAGTGTCACCAACGTGGTCCCCCACTCCTTGCGCTGGTCAATTAATAAATTTGTAAGAAGAAGAATGTTTCATTCTAGCTTGCTTTGTTTAAAATTTTTTTTAGTCAAGATAAACTGTTATATAACGTTTGCCTTTTTGTTCCTAATTTAATAGGAAAGAGTGAAAACCTAGCTTGTTTCATTTGCCTTTGTGCTTTGTTTACATTTTTTGGCCGACAAGCTTGCTTTTTTTAGTAATCTTTTAATTTACTTAATTAGTTGTTGATGTACTGTGTTCACATATCAAGTTCTTGTATTTTGATATTTTTTATGTTAGCTTTGGAGAGTATTAATTTAAGAACATTATTGTTGGGGAAATGACAATAAATATATTATTTTGTAAGAACATTTTTATTGGGGAACTTGAATTTTAAATGTGAAAATTATATATATATATATATATATATATATAATAGGTTGAAATATAAAATAGAAAGATTGACAATTTGTGGAGATGATAAACACACACGAAAGCCACTCATTTTATATAAAACTTCACAATCAGGAAGCATAAAAAAGGGCCACATGAAAGAAAGAAAGATTAAAAAAAAAGGATCCTCTTGTGGCGCTTGTTAGAGGAAGTGCCACAGGAGGGGGGTCTCCTGTGGCGCTTGCTGACGTAAGCGCCACAATAGGTCTCCCCTCATGCGGCGCTTGCGTCACCCCCTCCTATGGCACTTCCTCCACCAAGCGCCACAGGAGGATATTTTTTTTTTAAAAAAAAATTTAAAATGTTGTGGCGCTTCCAAGCTTCACAGCTTTTTTTAGTGGCGTCCAGATATGTGGTACTTCTCTAGCGCCACAACTAATGTAATTATAAGTGCCACAACTTTACTTTTTTGTAGTAGTGTTACTACTACAAATGCTAGTAATAGAGATTAAGCAAATAGCTACAAAATTCATTATTGCAAACGATTTTGTAACAATTCTTTCAAATTGCTACAAGTGTAAACAAAACCGCTACTATGTTTGTAGCGGTTTGAAAATGCGTCTGTAGATTAGATATTCTAGGAGCATCTTGTAGAGGTTAACAAATCGTTACAACTATCGTTTTAATTTAGGGAATTAATTTTTATTTTTAAATATTTTTGCAGCAGTTTGGTGACAGTTACAAATGTGGTACCAAATTTTTTGGCCAAAATGTCGGTGTGGTGAGAAATAAAATTTGAAAATTTGAAGCCAACTTTTGTAGCAGTTGGCCAATCGCTACTAATTAATTTCAAAAATTTGAAAATATGGCACCAAACATTTGAAGCAGTTGTCTAACCGCTACTAATATTTAATGAAATTTCAAATTATTGCGCCAAAACTTTAAATTTGAATTTTAAATTTAACTTTATAGTGGTTGGCCAACCATTATTAAATGTTGCATAAATTAAAAAAAAGTGTGTGAATAATTTTTTCAATTTATTTTTCCAATATTATTTTGAATAGTTGTATAATAAATAACAATTTAAATGATAATAATTATTATTTGAGGAGAATTATTAAATTAATTTAGATAAGTATAAATATTATGTTTAAGATTGAGAAATATTATTTGCAGGTATTAATCATCTATGTTCTTCACTTTATGAAATTGAAGTTGAAGATGAAGAGATATATTTATGGATAGAATGTTGAAAATGTGGAGGAAGGAAGTATTCTTGAATATCTGTAGAAGGAAAAAAAATATTAGTATAAGAATTATATGAAAAAGCAAAATAAAATGAAATGAAATCAAGATTTGAGAAAAAAAGTGACGTTACAAGCTCAACTCTTCATCCAAAAATTTGAAGAAAGGAACCGAAAATGAGAGATGAGAGGAGTTGGAAGAAATGGAAAAGGTAAGAAATGAGGTGTAGTTGGGTATTTATGGGGATCCAGCAAGATATTTGTAGAGATTAAGGTAATGATGTTGGTAGCAGTTATGTTGTAGTTTGTAGTGGTCAAGAACCGCTACATATAGTAATTGGAATTTTTTTAAAGAATAATTAAATTGATCTGACAGCCAAAACTCGTATTTACTTAACTTGACATAGAGTTACTTCTCACACAATATATTCAACACAATCCTCAAATGATGCTCATACTCCTCCCTACTTATGGAGTATATCAAAATGTCGTCAATAAACACAACCATGAATTGATCCAGATACTGTCGAAAGACACAGTTCATGTAATCCATGAATACCACATGTGCATTGGTTAGCCCAAAAGGCATCACCAGGAACTCATAATGCTCATATCTCATCCTGAAAGTAGTCTTTGGTACATCTTCTGCTTTTACATGCAGCTGATAATATCTCAACCTTAGATCAATCTTCGAAGACACACCCGACCAGATAATTGATCTAAAAGGTCATCGATTCTTGGGAGAGGGTACTTGTTCTTGATGGTAATTTTGTTCAACTCTCTATAATCAACACACAGGTGTTGACTCCCATCTTTCTTTTTAACAAATAACACTGGAGCTCCCTGAGGCAACACATTGGGTCTAATGAACCCTTTCTCAAGCAAGTCCTCAATCTTCTTCTTTAACTCCGCCATTTTATTTGGGTTCATACGGTATGGGACCTCTGATATCAAACCAGCTCTAAGTACAATCTCGATTGGGAACTGAACTTCCCTTTCTGGAGGTAATCCACTAAGATTATTTGGAAACACCTCAGGAAATTCATTTACCACGGGTATACTATTCAAAATTTCTTTTGTCTCTCCTTGTAGGGAAAAGAACACCATATACCCCTGGCAACCCTTCTCTAGATATTTCTCAGCTTTGGTCGTCGAAAGGAAATTCAAGCTGGTATTTACATCATTGACATTTCATAAAGCAGGATACACTATTCTTTTGTTTCCACAATCAAGTAACACATTGTTTGCCATTAACCAATCAAAACCCAAAATGATTTCTAATTGATATAGCAGCAGACAAATCAAACCCACAGTGGACTCAAGCCCTTCCATAGTTATAACACAATTTAAACAGGCTTCCACAATTACGGCCTTGACACCCATCAGTATTGACACAACCAAATCGAATGGCAATCTAAGCACATGCAATCCCAAGCATCTCACACAATCATAAGCAATAAAGGAGTGACTTGCACCCGAGTCAAATAACGCTTGTAACCAGTTACCATTAAGAAGGACTTTACCTTATATCAAATCAGGGGATCTCCGAGCTTCCTCATGGGTCATGGCAAATACCCTGCCCTGAGTCCTCAGTCTCTACTCTGCCTGTGGCCACCGACAATCTCTAGAAATGTGCCTCGATTACTTATAATTTAAACAAATTACTTGGACCTGACAGTTTCTACCATAATGCGGTTTATCACAATGGGGGCATACCCACTCTGTCACAAATCTCTGAGGCTCAAGATCTCTAGACTGGTAGGGCTTTTTACCACTGCTCTTAAACAAAGAGGATCCTTGGCCCTTCTGCTTTTGAGAAGTATTACCCTTACTGGGTTCACTGTGGCTACCAGTACACTTGGCCGGATACAAACCTCTCAAATTATTTTCAGTGATTCTGCATTCTTCTACCTCTTTGTTAAACTCGGTGAACTGGTGGGTGGCTAACCTCTTTCTCAATTCCCGCCTCAATCTCTCAAATTGTTTTCAGTGATTCTGCATTCTTCCACCGCTTTGTTAAACTTGGTAAATTGGTGGGTGGCTAACCTCTTTCTCAATTCCCGCCTCAATCCACAAATAAGCGTGTCTGCACTCCATTCTTCGTTATCCATTTTTTGTAGATAAGAGGAATATCTAGATAGCCGGATGAAATGAAATAAATAATCATCAAAAGTCTCTGAATCACCTTGCTTGATAGACAAAAACTCAGTCTCCTTCTCGATTCGCACCGACTTGGGAAAATATTTTTCATTAAACTGCTACTGGAACAACTCCCAGGTCAGTGAATCATTTCTGTTCTGCAATGTTAGGGCGATATTCCACCACCAACGATCCACATCCCCCTCTAGCTTATATACTGCCAGCAGTGCCTTCACATCAGTCGGGCACTCAAGGACTTTAAAGATTTTCTCCAGCCTATTCAACCAGGTTTCGGCTGCTTGGGGATCGAATCTCCCTCTGAAAAATGGAGGTAGGTGTTTGTAGAATTTTGAGACTCAGTATTGCAGATCTCTCCCCTCTTTAACTGGAACCCTATATGATTCTTGGTTTGGTTCGATATTAGGAGGTGACTCTAGTGGTCGTGCCGACCCTTCTGTAGTTTCCTCCCTTTGATTCTCCTCTTGGGTCTCCTCTTGTGTGGACTGACCTCAGCCCTCATTACATCTTGCCTTTTCTATTTAGAGCTCTTCTCTCAGCTCAGTAATGATATCCTTTTGATCTCTAATCAAACCCATCATCTCCTGCATAGGATCCGGTAAATTGTCATTGACCAGCTCCACCTCTGGGTCCACTTGTTGTACTCTGGGGCGACCCTTTTTTTTCTTCATTCTACAAGTAGCTCACCACATCAATATCACAAATAGGTATATACATATGTCCACAAATCTCATATATATATATATATATTCACAACACAGACATACATGTGCAAACACAACAACTATCACAGATTATCTTCTACCATCAAGGCCAATTAAGGGAACTATCCTAGTAATTCTACCCTTGCCAGGAACTACAGCTTTGATACCACAAATGTAACCCCCTGCCTTCTAAACAATAATTATGATTCGAAAATAAGTAATTAAGATGAATTAGAGACCAACAGATGATAAAATTTTGTTTTTAATCCCATCCTTGAGATAGGGTTTTTACAAATTTCTTTCAAAATCGGTTTAGCCTGGTCTCTTATTCATATTTCAAATATAACTACCTTGTGCAGTTAAATAACATTCATACATATCAGAGTGTACAACCAAAATTCTCGACAACCCCCGGGTTTCATATATATCAACTAAGGGTTTATAAATTTCCATTTAGGGGATTACACTACTGTATCCAAAATACCATTTACAAAATATACAGTGATAGCCAATCAAAGTTCGATAACCAACATTCCAAAATCGTATGACCTTACAGAAGTCTTAGCCGCCCTTGGTCGTCTTTTTTCCCTTGGAGCTACTTGCCCTGTTTGAAGGTCAGTCAATGGAAAGAATAAGATTCAAAAGGATCCCAGTTGTAACAAATCACTTATACCATACATAATCATAAAGCATGCAATGACATCATCAAGTAGCATGGCAGCACGAAACACAGAATACAAGCTGTCCCATATACACATAATCACATAGTCACATCCCCCGTATCTCCACCGCCCCAAAGGCACGGTCCTCCTACCAGAACCACCGATAAGCTGAAGGTGAAGGATTCACAAATAGCTTTTCGGCTTTCACATATAGCCTTACGGCTTCCACATAGTCACATCCCCTGTATCTCCACCGCCCTGAAGGCATGGTCCTCCTATCGAAACCGCCGATGGGCCGAAGGTGAAGGACTCACAAACAATGATAAATCAAACATACAATGCATTACATATAGTATAAGGGAAAGAATCACTACCTTGTTCTTTCCGAGCGTGCTCTTGCACAGTCTGCTCACGAGCAGGGCAAATATCAAATCCTAAAAAAACCAAAATCAAAGACAACGGATTTATCTCTATTCCAAGTTCTTGATTCCATAACACTTAAAGTTGGTTATCATTTGAACTCTTTAAGTGGCTACAAGAAGCCTAGACACATGCCTAATGGGTTAGGAAAACTTGACCAAAGAACCCTTTTTTCGAGATGAAGTTACTAATTTTTAACTGATACACTCGAGTGATGGATGACGCACTCGAGTGATGAGATGACTTGCACTCGAGTGAGGACGGCTCACTCGTGCAAGTGCTTGATAGAGAGCAATGACAAAGACAGAAAATGATCACTGCACTCGAGTCCTGAACTCAACACTCGAGTGGTAGCCTCATGCTCACCTGAGTCCTACCAAGTAAAGCACAGAAAGTGACTACCCGAGAGCAATGGAGACTCGAGCAACAACTTAAGCACTCGAGTGACAGCATAATACTTGCAAGTGCTAACCTGAGACGCGAGTTCATAGTGCCAAATGCACGGGCACTCGAGTGAGATCATATGTATTCGAGTGAGAACCCAAATCACTTGCAAGTGAGAACATGCACTTCTGCTTTCTCTACATGGGAGTGCAACTGAAACTGAAGGTGAAAAGAAAATACAAGGCTGTACTCGAGTAAGACCCCATAGCACTCGAGTGAGGCTTCGTCAGAAGCTGAAACGCAGCAGAGTTTCCTTTGATAAAATTTTCCAAACCTTAACCAATATGCTTCTAATGGTTTCAAAATTCTTATCCAATACTGCTCACATATAATTTTACACAAGGAACTCAATGGAAACCCCAAAACATCCAAGATCATATTCTAACAATTTTGCTTTGGTCACCACATCCCCATACATTATCCAATTGCACTAATTTTTCTTCCAAGGTTCCAAACAAATTCTATTGTTCCAATGACCTAACATGACACCAATTTCACCATAATACACTAGCCAATTCATGCATTTCAAAATTATACCAAATTCAAGGCAAAAATCACAAATTTCAAAAATTAACCAATGCTCTTAAGATTTAAGTCAAAATGCATCAAATACTCACCTCTACCTCTTCCTAAAGTTGGTTCCTTGATTCCTCAACTTTCAAATTTCTTCAAGCTCTCAAACACCTTTCAAAAATCTAAAACTATAGCAATGAAGCTCTCGCCACCATAAACAACATTAAAGAAGATGAATTGAGCATTCAAAAATAAATTCTCACCCAAACTTGAGCTTCCTTCTTTCTCTTTCCTCTTTGCTTTGAACGAAAATAGATAATGAAGAGAGAGGATGAGATGATGATAAAGAAATAGATTTTTCGCTTCCCCATGCATGATAACCGACCTTGAGGGAGATAAGAGAGAGGGAAAGAGTTGAAAATTTGACTTTGATCCCATAGCTCTCATATTGCCAAGTGTCAACTTCTTGTTCTCTCTTCCATGAACACACATGAGCTCACATACACATAATTCCACCCGCTTGCCCAATTGAGCACTAATCACAACTATTGATCTTTAAGTTACTAATGAGTTTCCTCTTCAGTAACTGACCAATCGGTCAGTAACTTTCCTTTTTCCCATTTTACCTCTTATTATGGCAATTCTTACCGAATCACCACTAGACACCTTTATATCATTCCATTCTTCATTCATGCGCCCTCCCCTACCCTTAGGGTTCATTTTAAGCTTTGTCACATAATTAAGCTCAAATGCAGTGTTTAGGTACTGATTACAACACATTTAAATTGAAATTCACGTCTTATTCTTCAAAATTATTTATTCAACAATAATTACATTCACTTTTGAAGTCAATAGCCCTTAAGCCCATTTTTGGGGTATTACAATTCTCCCCTCGAAAAATAAATATTGTCCTCGAAATTTGTCACACAACTTGAGCCATAAACTCCAGATAACGCCTCTGCATATCAGCTTTCGCTTCCCAAGTTGCTTTTCTCAGAGTCATTCCCTTCCAAATCACCTTCATATACGGAATGCTTCGGTGTCTGAGCCGTCGTTCTTCTCGATCAACGAACTACTCTGGTTCCACTGTATATGTGAAGTTGTCTTGCAATTCGACTTCTTCATACTCAATGATGTGAGATGGATCCGGTTGGTACTTTTTCAGTTGGAAAACGTGAAACACATCATGGAGCCTACTCAAGTTTGGGGGTAGGGCTACTTGATAAGCAACAGGTCTAATTCTCGTAAGAATCTCGAAAGGACCTATATACCTTGGGCTCAGCTTATTTTGCTTGATAGCACTCCTGATGCCGGTGACCAAAGACACCCTCAGAAACACATGGTCACCAACCTCAAATTCTAGAGGCCTTCTCCTCTTGTCAATGTAGCTTTTCTGTTGACTCTACATTGCAAGAAGCCTCTTTCGAATGATTCGAATCTATGCTGAGGTCTGATCAACAAGTTCTGGCCCGTACAACTTCTTCTCAGATAACTCATTTTAACATAAGGGTGATTGGCACTTATTCCCATACAATGCTTCATACAGAGCCGTTTGGATGCTTGCATGATATCTATTGTTGTGATTGGCAGTTCCTATAACCCCCGCCACGATCAAGGCCGAGATTAGCGTTTGAACGCGTTTAATAATTGAATAAGAGATCCGGAGTAAATAAAAAATTTTTAAAACATTTGTACAAATAGATCTCCGTTTATTCATTTATAAAATCAATAGGCCTATTCGGTTTGTCACATATACAATATCAGAGTATCAGCACAATTCCCAACGTTCACCCGGGATAATAACATTAATCCAACAGTTTATACAAGGCATCATTGCCCATCATTGCCTACCCGGGGATTACACAAAACTATAATACTATAAATCTATTCAATATATACATTTGTCCAAAATGATACCAGTTCAGTATAAAACCAAAGTATCTAACTAAGACTACCGCCGGCAGTCCTAATCGTCCATTGCCACTTACTTGCTCTTCGATCCACTTGCCTTGTCTAAAAGTGTTATTTGGAAAGAATGAGATTTTAGAGAATCTCAGTAGCAACAGTTTACGTATATGATGCATATATACAAAGCAAGTAAACATATATCATAATGTAGCAATCAATATTCGAGACCAGGCTTTCGCTACGTTCCCTTCACTATATACGAGGTCGGGCTTACACCACGCCCCATCACTCTATCTGTATTCGAGTCCGGGCTTTTGCCGCGTCCCCTCACTATATCTGTAATCAAGGCCGGGCTTTCACCACATCCTTTCACTGTAAATGTATTCAATGACTAATGCAAACAAGCAATGCAATATACATGATATAGGATAAAGTGTTACTACCTTGTTCTTTCCGTTTTTGTTCAGGCGTATGCCTTCTATGTTCCGGGCAAATATCAAATCTTATAATCATTAAGGACGATAGGTTATTACTTATTCCAATATTCAAATAACTTCAAAAAATTTAGTTTTGGTTATCATTAAAGTCCCTTAAGTAGCTATGAAAGTCTCTAACAATCGCCTAAGAGGATTGTGAAGTATTAGGTTGGAAATCACTTTTCAAAATCACAAGGTGCTGAAAACAGGGTTTGGCTACAGCCAAGAAACCTCTGGCTGTGGCCAAAAACATCACAAAAATTTTCTGGCTGCAGCCAAGAATTTCTGGCTGCGGCCAGAAACAGCACAGAAAGTTTCTAGCTGCAGCCAAGAATTTTCTGGCTGAGGCCAGGAAAATTCTGTTTGTTGGCTGAACTTCAAAAAATCATAACTAATTCTAGAAAAATCGAAATGAGGTGATTCAAAAGCCAAATGAAAAGTATTTAAGTCCTCTTCATAGGAAAAATATGGGTCATTACTAAAAATTACCACAAAAATACAGATTTCAAGAAAAGTCCACCTTGCTTCAGAATTGATCCCAGATTTAATATCAGACTTTGGACAGTCATAACTCCTAGTATACCAAACGAAATGATACAAAATATATGTCCATTTTGAAGCTTGAGATGTGAAATTTAAGACTGGAAATTTGCATAATTTTCCAACACCATTTACTATTTTAAAACATCCATGCAAATCCACTGCCAAAACAGAGCTTTTCACTAACCAAATCTTGCCACTTTTAAAACTAAGTTCCCAATGGTTCAAAATTCATATTCCACACTTCTCTCACACAATTTTCCACAAGGAACACAATGGCAACCTCAAAATGACCAAAATCCTACTCCATTATCATGCTTTGGTTTTGGGCAACACAACATCAAAATTCCAAACTCATCCAAACATACCATTTCAATCACCATTCAATTCTATCTATCCCAAACTTCCCACAAGACACCATTTTCATGCTAATAACATACCAAACACACAGTGGCTCTTATTTTTGGATTCAAGGCCAAATTTCCAGAAATTACAAACTAATCCATTTGACACAAAACATAGATAGATAGATAGCTTTCACTCACCTTATCAATTTTCTCAAAGAGAGTTCTTGATTCACCACTTCCTAAAATTTTGTGTGGCCACAAATCAACACCAATGGGCCAACTACCACCACCAAAATGAAGCTCTTATATCAAGGAACAACTTTAAGGAAAGGTGCTTGAGCAATAGAAATCATTTTCCTTACCTTTTCAAAGCTTTTCTTCCTTCCCTTGGTCTTCAATGGCTGACGAAGAGAGGGAGAAGAGAGAGAACGAGAGAGATGAGAGGGAAGAGTGATGAAGAAGGGAAATGATCATACTTCCTTCCTATTTCAGTTTTTCAGCGAGAAAGAGGGAAAGAGAGGAGAGAGAAATGCTTAAAAAAAACCCTTTGACTTTTCTCTCTCTCACACACACATGCCAACTTGCCACATGTCTTCTTCTCATTGGCTCTCACACAATAAGCACCCAATTAGCTTATCTAATCCCTCCATTATTCATTTTAATTACACTTCTCATTTTCTCTTAGCTAGCAATTAATTTTCCCATTAATCACCAACTTAAAGCCAATAATTCCATTCTTTAAATTTTCCATCAATTATGACATATAAATTAATATTGTCACCAATATACATTAATTCCACTTTAATCCGATAATTATCCTCAATAATTATCATTAGCCCTTAATCGAAAATTGGGGCGTTACAGTTCCTCCCATACAATGCTTTATATTTAATATATAAAATTATAATTTTATAACTATCAAGAATAAATATAATTAAAATTAATAGCTGATATATAATAATACATATTTAATAAGTGTGTCCTCTGTTTATTATTAAGTAAGTATTAAAATTGGTGATTATATTATATAAACCAAATTCATTTAATAATATTTTATCATTTTCATTCAAGAATACCGTATGTAAATCACATCCCTTATAAGGGGTTAGGGATTATTATTCGACAACCTTGATATAAAGGACTATCTCTTTCGTCCATTAAGCTAAAAAAATTCTGAGCCGCTTTATTCCTCAAGAACACCGGCTCTGAACCCTGCACTTTTTCGTTGAAGTTGTCATCTTGAAAACCAAACGTATCATGCACATCATCATTAATAGGATCATCTTCATCTACTTGAACTCCTACTTGTGAACTTCGAGGAAAAGCATCATCATATGTCATAAAGGGTTTCTCACCATGAACTCCTCAAAACGTATAGTTTTTCAGGAAAAGCTTCAGAAGCAAATGTTCCTTAACAACTTGTCGTGCATGCCACTTCTTGAACTTGCATCTTGTAATATCCTGAATTGTGATTAAGGGTTAATAACTTCAAGTGATGTAATTAATGTTAATTAAACACTTTTGAAGTAAATAATGTGAATTATGATGCAAATGTGTTTGATGATGGTTTAGTATATGTTATGATAAGCAGGGGGTAAAATGGTAAATTTACCGACCGACTGGCCAGTTACCGAAGAGGGAACTCGTAGGTAACTTGAGATTGGGATCAATGGCTAGGATGTGTTGAGCAAGGGGTAGAATCTTGTGTGGATGAGTTTATAAGAACTCATGGTAGGGAGAATGAGATCTTGCCAAGTGTCATTATGATGGCCCTAGGATTGGTCAAAGATTCAAAAACACTCTCCTCTCTCCCTCCAAGTCGGTTTGAATGGGAAAAGGGAAGGAATGAGATTATCATATTTTCATCTCATTTCCCTCTCATCATTCTCCATTTTCACTGAAGTCCAAGGAGGAAAGAGAAAGTGTTAAGGTGAGATTTGGCTAGCTAGATGCCTCTTAATGCTCAAATGTCCTTTATTAATGTTGTGCAAGAGGTTGAGAGCTTTAAACCTATGGTTTCAGAATTTTGAAAGAAGGTATTTTAAAGTTTGCACAAGTTTGGAAACTAGAGAATCAAGAAGCTAATCATTGGAAGTTGAAGGGGTGGGTATTTATAGTATTTTGATATAATTGTTTTGATCATTGGTTGAGTTTTGAGAACTTTGGATTTTGCCCTGATTTTAGCCTAATTATGAAATGCATGAACTAGTTAGTGCTTTGTGATGAAATAGATGCCAAATAGTGTCTTGGTGTCAATGGTTGTGGTTTGGATTTGAAAAGGGAAAGTTTGATCATTAGGTGATATTGGGTGCAAGGTGGTTAGAAGAGTAGAATGTATTAGTGTGGTAAGATTTTGGTTGTTTTGAGGTAAGCAATAGGTTCATTATGGAATTTAGTATGAGAATGAACTTTAGTATAAGTTTGGAAACCATTGGAATTAGATTTGGTAAATCTGGAAAAGTGTATCAGTTGCTGCGATCTGGCTTGTGATAAGCTTCACTCGAGTAAGGAGGAGTCTTACTCGAGTGCAGTATAAAATTCTGGGTATTTTGGTTAAGTCTTCAGGTAGAAATCACGAGTGCACTTTTGTTTCCGCAAGTGATATAGGTCATCACTCGAGTGTAGCTCCCTGTGCTCTAGTGAGGGAGTAAGTTTAAGACTCTAGAATTTATGATTGCTCTCGGGTAGTCACTCGCGGTGCCTCACTTTTCGATGCTCGAGTGCATTTGAAGTCATCACTCGAGTACAGCTCCCTGTGCTCGAGTGAGGGTGTAAGACATATTAAGGTTTGTTCTCGGGCAAACACTTCATGTGTGACACTTTTGGGTACTCGAGTGAATTTGGGGGTCATTACTTGAGTGAGGTCATCTCCACTCGAGTGAGCTGACCAAAAATCAATGCTTTTGCTTCTAAAAAGGCATCTTCGGGATAGTTTCTCCCAACTCTTTTGACATATGTTTAGGCATTTAATAGCCACCTGAAGAGTTCATATGAATACCTACTTAAAGTATTATGGAATTAATAACTTGGAAAAGAGATTGATCTATTGTCCCTATTTTGGTTTATAGGATTTGACATCTGCTGTTCTTGTGAGCCCACTGTGCCAGCGAATGTCAGAAAGGAACAAGGTAGTGACTTTTCTTTTATACCATATGTGATGCATTGTATGTGTATTATATCATTGATTGTGATAAATTCGTATGCTGCGATATTTGTGGATATGTGTAAGCACCGCCATGCCAATAGTCCCTGAGTCACTAACAACGTTTCTGGTTAGGACGGTGTGCCTTCCCGGCGGTAAAAGGGGATGAGGATGGGGTGTGATATGTGTGTTATATGAAAAGCCGAAAGGCTATTTGTGAAGGCCGACGGGCCAATTGTGAAAGCCGGATGGCTATATGAGCTATAAGGCTACGTGTATGCACTGCCACGCCAATAGTCCCTGAGTCGCTAACAACGATTCAGGTTAGGACGGTGTGCCTTCCCGGCGGTAAAAGGGGATGAGGGTGGAGTGTGATTTGTGCTGCTGCATGATGATTTGCTTACATGCTGTGTGCTTTTGTGAGGTATAAATGTTTTGTTACTACTGGGATTCTTTTGAATCTCATTCTTTCCTTTAACTAACCTTTCAGACAGGGCGAGTGGCTCTAAGGAGAAGCAAACAACCCAGAGCGGTTAGAACCCTGTAGGGACATTTGGTTCAGGCCATGTTGGTTATTCATTTTGGATAGGGATTACTGTACGATATTTTGAATTGTAAATAGTTTTGAACATGTGGCGGTGTAATCCCCTAATTGGGAACTTGAATCCTATAGATATATATAGATGAAACCCGGGGGTTGTCGGGGGTTAAGTTCTAAACTCTGATATGTTTAAATGTGATATAACTGCACATGTAATTATATTTGATATTTGAACATTGAGACTAGGATAGAAAAGTTTTGAAATTTTTTTGAAGTCCCTATTATGAAAAGGGAGTTTTAAATGAATTTTGAATTATCCAACGGTCTCTAATCCATTTTATTATGCATTATCGAATCTTAATTACGCTAATTAAGGCAGGGGGTTACACATCTCCGGCACGGACAAATGATCATGCCATTACAGTTGGCGTGATAGTATGCGAAATCCAAGAAATTGTTTAATCTGTACAAATATTCTGGAGAATTGTGGCAACCTGACCCATGACTTATCCATAGCTAGTGAAAACATTTAGCAAAGAAGATGAGTGAATACAGAATGATGGGTGCCTAGAAGCTTATATTTAAATCCTTCAAGTTGTTAAATTCAGATTAAATTTAGGGTAACTTGTTAAAAAGGATATAAGGGCCAACGAACTTGGTAAAAAGGATAAAGAATTCTTCCTTGAACATCAATAATAATTAAAAAAAACTCCCTTCATCCTTAATATATGATATATTTGGGAGGTTACCCTTGGTCTTAAATGTAAAACATAGTTTTCATATTTGATAATTTTTTTCTGATTTATTCTTATTGATGCTCCTTCAATATAATCAAGGGGGAGAGGGAAGGAGGGAATTAAGGAAGATAATTGAGTGTTTTAGAAAATACATATCATATTAACTAACTTAACTAGTTTCCTTCATCTAATTAAATTAGGTAAATATGTCTTATATTAATGACAGGAGAGAATACCCATTTAAAAGTATCTATTGGTCTTCCATGTTCTACATTTTAGCTTTGGTTATCTACACTTTATTTTTCTTATATATTTTTGGCTGATTCTTAAGAGAGAATTATTAGCCATTCTTACAAAATATCTTTGCCATTAAGTCCTATTTGGCAATTTCCCCTTGAATTTACACGGTCCAAAAGCTAAATATAGTTAAACAATTTCATTCCATAAACACGCGTTGTTGAGCATGATACAGCATATGTATGGTGGTTCCTTATCAAAATAAAGCATGATTTTTATTTGTCGTTCAGAACTAAGAAAACAATAACAAGGAAACAAACCAGCCCAACATTTACACAGTAATTAAAAACGTACATAACAACCAACATACTACCTCTCTTAAAATAAGATTTAATTTGTAGTATAAATTGCACTACTAACTCGATCTTATATTAAGGATCAGGGTAATATTCAACATTGAACTGATAGAGTACAGAACATCCATGACATTGAATGTTTTGAGAACCCTATGGTCAATTTTTTTATATTTAGGTGAGAAGTACTTAGAGGCAGCCGAAGCATATGAGTTCAATGGTTGGCTTTTGGCTTCTTTACAATCATCACTGTGCAGTGAGCGTGATGAGCACAGTAGTCACTCACGCTCCCTAACACAGCCCTGAAACAACAACACAACATATCATCAATATGTCAAATGAGTTTTTTTAAAAAAAACAAATCTTGTCTATATTAATTAATACTCTCTCCGGTCCTAATTATAAGACAAAGTTGACTTTTTTGGAGAAATTAAGGAAGCCAATTAAATCACTTTAGAATATTTTTATTTTTATTTTTTTTCTTCAAACTAATTAATTTGACTAATAAACTGATATATAATCTAAAGATACTAAAAATATAAATACTATAAAGTGATTTAATTGGCTTCCTTAATTTCTCCAAAAAAGTCAACTTTATCTTATAATTCGGATCGGAGGGAGTAATATTTACATAACAATTTAAGCCATTTTTTTTAAAATAACTGCGATAATGGTTACTTGCAGTGAAACTCACAAACCTTTTTATAGTTCCATAATTATGACTTCCCACAACCAATATAGAAGCATGGTGTTTGTCCACTGCTTCGCAAAGCACGTTTCTGGCGTCACCTTCTATGACTTCCACTTCTACATCATTTACCTGTTTCATTCAAACACACACACGCACATATTTTCCTTAAGATGTATAAATATAAAGTATTTTCCTGGCAATATATACATATATATAAAGTATTTCAAGCCTAGTAAACATTAGAGTTTTTTTTTCCTCCAAAATAGATATGGAGCGAGTCTGAAACTTTGAATGGCCAAAAAAAAAAAAAAAAAATCCAATATCGGCCGTGTTGGGATTTGAGTTGGAAAAACTGAGTTTTTTTTGTTTTTTTGTTTTTTGACCTGGGAAAAACTGAGTTCAAGTGTAATTGATATATGATTGATTTTTAGGATAATTAAACAAAAATGGACAACAAATGAGATGGTTGCTTATAAGTAAACCGAGGGTTCAAAATATTGATTTTGGTTTTAATACGAGTATTTGGAAATATTTTAAAGGAAACTACGATAATAATGACCGTTAAAATTGAACAGTCACGCACTACCGTAAAACAGGGGATAGATCCAAAAGTTGGAGAGAACAGAGCAAACCGAGTAGAACAACAACACGTCAACATAAGAAACCAAGAAAAAAGATCAGGAATTAATTATATATTTTTTATGACTAGTCTTTTTCACGGTAAAAGAAAAAAAAAATAGGAGAAAATAAATTTGTATGATGTAATTAAATTTTTCTTGAACTGTGGATAGAAGTTCTCTAATTCATAATCAAGTAATGAAACTGGAATCAGTTAATCCAGCGACTTTTCCCCTTCAGTTTCATTTCTTCCTAGTATGATAAATATTATCGAAAACATTGCTAGAGTCCCTTCAATTCATAGAAAAACCGAAGTTACAGAAAGAATAATCAAATCGCAAAAGGAGGAAACAAAACTAAACGAAACTGTATTCGAAGTGATTACTAATTACCAATTTCTTGATGCAAAGCTCTTTGGCCTTTTCAACAATTTGTGCCGCCTTCCTTTTCAAAGCCGCATCAACGAGGGGAAAAACGTCATTAGTTCCTGCGAACAACGCAATCACAGATCATTATCCACAAATTCAAAAACAGAGGAAAGTAGAATCGATGAGAAAAATCAGAATCAAGAATCGATGAGAGAAAATGGAGGATCATACCAGGCGCGGCGAGCCCAAGAGGGAGAATAACAGAAGGTTGAGCATGAACAAGAATGAGCTTGAAGAGAGGATTAGGGCAGGGAGTGAAGAAGTGATCGAGAGTCCATTTGAGAGCATAGAAGCTGTGCTCACTCTCATCGATAGCCACCATCATCACTTGCTTCTCCGTTGACGTCGCCATGGAAGCTCAGATTCCGATCACCGTCGCAGAGAATCACTAGATCGCATGTATCAATTCCTGTCTGGCTTGGTACTACAACACGCTTTGGGTGAATGCTAAATTGACTCCATATTTATTCAAAGCAGAACCCAACAACAGCCAGAGATGCTATGAAATTTGATGCTGTAGGAACGACGTCGTATCCTTCTAATGTTCATCCGAAAAGCGTAGGGTCTGTTTGGTTCAATGGAGGGGAGGGGATGGATTTCAATGGAGGGGAAGGGAATGGAGAGAATTGGAGGGATTTTAATACTATCTCGTTTGGATTGATTAGAGGGGAGGGGCAGGAGGGATTTTAATGTCACGTTATTTGATTTGAAAGGGGAGGGGAGGGAAAATATTTTTATATGGACAACTTTATCTTTATTTTATTTAAGTTGCTTTTTAAACTTTATAAAATATTTAACAAATATAATTATCAATTATATTTAATATATAAAATTATAATTTTATAATTATCAAGAATAAATATAATTAAAATTAATAGTTGATATATAATAATACATATTTAATAAGTGTGTCTGTATATTATTAAGTAAGTATTAAAATAGGTGATTATATTATATAAACCAAATTCATTTAATAATATTTTATCATTTTTATTCAATAATATCGTATGTAAATCACATCCCTTATAAGGGGTTAGGGATTATTATTCGACAACCTTGATATAAAGGACTATCTCTTTTGTCCATTAAGCTAAAAAAATTCTGAGCCGCTTTATTCTTCAAGAACACCGGCTCTGAACCCTGCACTTTTTCGTTGACGTTGTCATCTTGAAAACCAAACGTATCATGCACATAATCATTAATAGGATCATCTTCATCTACTTGAACTCCTACTTGTGAACTTCGAGGAAAAGCATCATCATATGTCATAAAGGGTTTCTCAACATGAACTCCTCAAAACGTATAGTTTTTCAGGAAAAGCTTCTGAAACAAATGTTCCTTAACAACTTGTCGTGCATGCCACTTCTTGAACTTGCATCTCCGGCATGGACAGACGATCTTACCATTACAGTTGGCGTGAGAGTATGCGAAATCCAAGGAATTGTTTAATCTGTATAAATATTCTGGAGAATTGTGGCAACCTGATCCATGACTTATCCATAGTTAGTGAAAAAATTTAGCAAAGAAGATGAGTGAATACACAATGATGGGTGCCTAGAAGCTTATATTTAAATCCTTTGGATAATCTAAACTTTGATTAGCTAGCTAAAGTGTCACAGAGGTTGGATGAGCTTCACCAAGTTGCAATTTTTGAAATATAGATAGTGGCATCAAGTTGACCCTTGAGCCTAGATCACATAAAGCTCTACCTTGAAACTTTTCTCCAATTATGCAAGGTATGGAAAAATTATCAAGATCTTTCTGTTTAGGCGGCGACTTGTTGAGAATAATAGCACTACATTCTTCAGTGAGAGGTACTGCTTCATAATCACCAAACCTCCTATTCTTACTCAACATCTCATTTAGAAACTTAACATATTAAGGCATATGCTCTAAAGCTTCAAGGAAAGGGGGATTGATGATGTAATTGCTTGAAAATTCCCAAGAACTTCTTGCATTTCTCATCTAAAGCTTTTTTTTGGAATCATTGAGGAAATGGCAAAGGTGGTACCCATTTAAGATTCTCATTAGTTGCCTTATTCTTCACTTCACTCTTCTTAGACTCACCATCAAGTTTTGCTTCAATGATTTTTCTATTTACCTTCTGAGAAGGCTCTTCATCATTCTCTATAATAACTTCAAGAGTTTCATCGCCATAAGAAGCTAAAGGTTTCTTCACTGTTTGGGGAATCTCAAGTAACTCTTTAGCACTTCTCATAATGAGAGTTTTACATTCCTCTTTTCCAGTGCTACGAGGATTAGTCACAGTATTACTTAACAATTCTTTTTGTTGTAATGCATTCACAGTAGTTGCAAGTTATCCCACTTGAACCTAAAGATTCTTGATGGATGAACCCAATATTGCATTAGTAGCGGCTTGATCTTGAATACTCTTTAGTTGAAAACAAGTTGAGACATCATTGCTTCTAGATCAGTTTTTGGTTCTTAAATAGGCTTAACTTCCTTTTTCAAGTGATAGAAATTAGGAAGTTCCACTGGCTTCGTACTAGAAGTGGATGCTTAATTAAGAGTTGCACCATGTTTCCAAGAGAGATTAGGATTTTTACTCCCAGAATTGTAGGTATTGGAGTATGAATTATTTTGATTATTGCCACGGTAATTTTCTGCATAGTTGACTGGCTGTATCTATTGAGATATGAGGCATTATATAATTAATAGTATGTCCATCTCCACAATAATCACAAGAAGCATAATAGCATTAACTCCCATGTGTTCACCATTGAATCGATGTACTTGAGCTTCTAGGTGATCAAACCTCTTGTTGAGAGCACTTAACATTCCCTCCAATTGTGATGAAGTGTCCTCATTAACTTTCTCTATTGACTTCACTAATCTTCTTTTATATTGTTCTGAATAAAGTCAGTTGATAAGTCATCTAAGCATCCTCAAACATAATTTATCGGTTGCTTTGTAATTTCTATATTAGTGACATCATTCAATTTTGACCTAGATTCAGGAGTCAACTAGGTACCGAAGGTTTGAAGTAAGACCCATTTCTCAAAATTATGGCTAGGACTCTGCCTAACAAGCAACTTAAATATCTTCCAAGTTTCATATAGGTGTTCCTCAAACTGTTGGCGAAAATTAGTAAGAGCAGCTCTAGCATCCACCATCTTGTTATTTGGAAAGAATCTTGATATAAACTTTTCCTCTAATTTGGCCCAAGAAGTAGCACTGCCTCTTCTAAATTATTGAGCCATTCTTTGGCTTTTCCTTGTAGAGAATAAGGAAAAAGCCTAAGGTGAATCACATCATTAGGAACTTCATTTTGCTTGAATGAGTAGCAAACATCAAGAAATTGAATCAAGTGGTGATTTGGATCTTCTAAATCATTTCCAGCATACTGACCATGTAGTTCAAGCATCTTCCGCATAATCTGCTTGATCTCAAAATAGTTTGCTTGAAATTCAGGCACTCTGATTCCTGATTGATACCTACGAGATTGTTTTCCCAGAAAATCATTGACACCCAAACCATCATTTTCATCCTCAACCATTACTTTTTTTATTAGTTTTTACATATTTCTTTGCTCGAGTATGAGGTTTTGTAGCTTCCAAAAGTTCTTAGATGCTCCTTGTTTTTTGTGGTGTCTTAGTAGCTTTGGATCTGCGAGACATAAACAAAAGTACTTGGAAAGCAAAACAGATATCAAGAATATTACACTAACACAAAGAATTAACAAAACAAAAAAAAAAATTGCTCAAACTAAAACTACAAAAAGATTTCTAATTCTAATCACCAATTACCTTGAGATCCTCGGCAACGGCTCCAAAAACTTGATGCTACTAAATTTTAAGTGAGCACCGCAAGTGTTTGGGCCTTGAAAATAGTATAATAGCAAATCAAAATTGTCCCGTAGGGATTCAAGTGAACTAGTGATTATGCATCAAAATTCTTATTTTCATTTAAGTTGAGCAAATCAAAGAAGGAAAGTAAAGATTAATTTAAACAAGTGCAAAAATATTAACTAATGTTTATAAAATTTCAATTTGATAAAAATAATCTAGAGTGACTAATCCCTTTTCAAGTTTAGAACATGTAATTACCCAATTAAGAGGACTTAATGTTCAATTGTTAATCTAGATTTTAAGTGGTAGATTTTAAGTGGATATAAGTATTATCCAATTACTCATATCCTCTCTCTCAAGTTAAAATTGTTATTCTTAACTAATTTACTCAAACGACAATAAATGTCCAAGTTTACTCTAATAGGATTATATGGGTCTAATATGTCTATTCCTATACTATTGGTAAATTAGAATAAATTCTAATCTCATATTACTTAATCATATGATCTAATTAAGATCCACTTTCAAGATTAATCTAAATTCCTTAAATTCATATTTAATGATCATCCAGTACAAAATAGACAAATTAATAACAATAAACATAAATAAATAATTCATACATGTTCAAATCTATAAATTAGTTTATAGCCACCATAGATTTCAAGAACAACACATTACTGAAAAGAAAGTCAAATCGGCAGCCATGAGGTTCAGACTCAATCCCATGTCAGTACAATCACAATAAATTCAGAATCCAAATCATACAGGGAATAAATCGAAACAAGGAATTAAAGAACGAGAAGGTAGTAATCGGGACAGTGGTGACTGCCTCTTGGAAGACGATGAATAGCACTATGAACAGTGCCAATTAAACAATAGCGTTGAACAGTGACAGCTACAGTGACGTCAAACGGTGCTGCCTCCCTTCTCCAGCTGCGCCTCCACTGTTCTCTCCGCTGATTTTTTCAATGAAAATTGGGCTGCTCCCCCAAAATCGCCTATCCCAGCTCTGTTTTCCCGTGGCTCCCATTTTTGTCCTTTCGGTTTCCTGTTTCAATTGCGCCAAAACGCTGCGCTGTGTCGGGTTTTTTTTTTTTTTTTTTTTTAAGCTTTTGATTTTGAGTTCCAAAATTAATCCCCACTCTCCAATTGATTTCAAAAGAAGAGGAAATAAATATTATTACCTACTATCCTAAATATAAGACATAATTTACAGTGTAAATTACAGTATAAATTATGTTTTATATTTAGGACCGGAGGGAGTATATAGTATGAGTGATAATAATAATAACAATAATAAAAGCTGATTGTTTTATTTGAGAAAAGCTTCCCAATATTATTAAATTGAAATCCCACAAATAATACCCCTCTTTGATTTGATCTTATAATAATAAAATCTCATAATTTGTTTTTAAAATTTCATAGATAACTCTTCAATTATCTTCAAAATATACTTTAAATATATTAAAAATGGAGAGTTATCAATTTTCTGTTTACATCCCAAGATTTTTGGTGAACCAAATAGGCCCTTATAGCATAATTGGTTGGAGGGAAATGGAAAGCAAGTTTTGGTAATTTTGGTTTTAAAAAAATAAAAAAAACTAGGGCTTGTTTGATTTAGTTTTTAAAAACAAAAAACTAAAAAACTTGTTTGAAAAACTATTATCAATAAGTGGTATTTAAGAAAAAAAATAGAATGTTTTAAATACTAAAAAACCAAATTAAAACTATTTTTGTTTTGAGGCCCCACATGTCAATTATTTACAGCACATCACGACATCGACCACTACCACTTTATTGTTGGATATAGATATAGCTACGTCATCGCCGACGACAGCCACAACCACCATGTCACCTTAAAAATAGATTTTTTTTTTAAAACAACTGTACCAATATATTTTTTTATTTTCTTATTTTCAAAACTTGTTTTTACAAAAAATTTTATAAAACAATTTTGGAAACCAAAAAATAGAAAACATAAACAAACAGATCCTTAGGTGTTGAAAAATTTTCATACTAAACAAGAGGTAGGAAAATTGAGAGAAAATTTCATTAACAATTTTCTATTTTTTTGAAAAATTAATTTTTTATTCTAATAATATTATTGATTTGGACATTCTATTGTAACTAAGTCTCTAAACTTTAATTCATGAAACTCAATTCCTATCGTTTTGATTTGACTATAACTCTGTCCTTGAATTTTAACTCAACGGTCAATACAGTTTAGTTTCTATAATTTGACTATTTGAAATATTAGTTCTTATATTTTAGAAAATAAAATTATGCATCACGTGGAACCACTACTATAGAATCACACATATATGATGGCTATTATCGACCATATATGACAGTTTCAAACTATCATATATGAAGGTGCTATATATGCTCGATCGGCGCATATATGAAGGGGACGTCTAAAGTGATACTTTATATGTTCCCAGTATAGACTGGGGAAGTCTAAGGTCACTTTAGACGTCCCAGTGTGGACTGGGGACGTCTAAAGTGCATCTCAGACATTAGATGTCCCCAGTCCACACTGGGGACATCTAAAGTCTGCTTTTTGGACGTCCCCTATTTTACGAACGTTATTGACTTTTTTTTTCCACGATCCTCAGATAGACGTCCCTCTGTTTTTAGACGTTAAAAGGCCAAAAAAAGTGACGTTAAAACCATTTTTTCTAGTAGTGAATTCTTAACTAAGATTTATTCAATATCTATTATAATTGTTCTAATATAACACCCATTATGGCTTGAGGCTTTTGGTGAGGCCATGATGTGCATAATGCTGGCATAATAAAAAACAGGCTCACGTAAACACCATTATATATTTAGTAATGTTGGCATATAATGCATAATAGTCTCACGTAAACAATTGTTATTTATTAAGTAACAAAATTAAGGTTTTTATGTAAGAACTATGAAGTTTAATAATAATAAATAACGGGCACAAGCAAATAACCATTATTTATTTAGTAACATAAATAATGGTTTGTAAGTAAGAATCGTGAACTTTTATAATATATGATTATTTTTATATAATAACCATGATGTACCAATGCTATACTCTTCATATGAAAGTTTTTGATTTAGTGGGTAAGTGTTTGATTATTACAAGAACACACACCAAATTAGGTGCAAGTGGGATTCTAATAATTCTATTGATCATTCTCAGCTTCGTTACCACTATAGGTTTAGTTTTTCCTGCTTCTTTGTTAAAAAAAATAACGTAAGAGATATTATTGTATTATTTGGTCTTTATATTTGGAAGGTTCGCGCCAAACTTACTTTGGATGAAGTTAGCAATAGTCAATACCGGACTAGGTCAAATTGGCATTCTAATTGTCCCCAAATCTTAATATAATAATGTCTTGATTTGGTCTTTACATTTGGAGGGTTCGTCTGGTTACACATTCAAACTTTGTCACCTCTTTGCCTTGATTGAATATAATAATGTCTTCATATTTATGGGATTTTTTTTTTTTTTTTTGCATGAACGATCTATGCAAAAGATGAACGAATTAACTTAACTATGAAACTGTACATAAACGGACCCAAAAAAACTCAGTTTATATAGTTTCTTAATTAACTTAGAATAATTTATTTCTTATAGTTTATTAATTTGAAACAACTTAGTTCTTATATATATTTTTTTTAATTCCCAACAATTTTAGATTATCTTCTAAAAATATTTTGTGGTAAACAAAAATTGATTAATGTGATAGATTGTTAGCTCATACCAAAACCAAGGTTTTCGTGAAAAAATAGGATTTTGAACGAAGCTAGTTATTTTATGCTTATTTGAATCAACTTGTTTTAAGCAACGTTTTTAGACCCGAGCCGGACCGGTTAGATCGTTGGCAGGAGGAGGCTGCGGCTCAAGTTGAAGGAGAAAACCGTTTTCCTGGTTAAGCCGGATTGAGCCGAAAAAAATCCGTTGTGGAACCGGAACTCGCTTTTCAGCTGGAAACCGGAACGGATTTTGGAAAACCGGACAGCTCCCAGCAACTGTTTTAGGCAAGAAAGCAAAGCAGCAAGCAAAGGAGATGAAGAAGATCGAAGATGAAAATGATAATCGGACTAACAAGGAAATCGTCTTACTCACCGATTTGCTTAGTTGAGTGCTTTTCGTGTCATTTATAGCGAATATGAGATGTTTAAGAGCTAAAATGAAGATCATGCTTCCGTTCGAACATGGCTCACCGGAACTGAAACAAAAACTTAGACCTAAATGGAGAAAGATAGAGAAATATGAAGGTGGGTGTGTGGTCATTTCCCATACTCCCGTGTTATTTTAGCTTTACTTTTCTGAATTTTACTTTTTCTTATGTAAAGGTGTAAATTTTGTCTTTTTGTGGGGTAGCTCAATTACCCAACGGTGAAATCATTCTATTATATGATGAATAAAAGAGGTGTTTTCTTTCCAACGGATAAAAGAGGTACCTTTTTTTTTTTCACCTTGAGATGGAGAAGTTTGAACTATTGACGGTAATGAATGTTTATTTATATTTTTTAAAAAACTAACGATAAATTTGCAAGGATATTATGAGATAAAAGAATTGTTTGAAATTATGAAATTAGACTAAAGATTAATTATTGTAATATATGTATATATATAATATTTTTGAATTTAATTATTACGTTACCGGTCTGGCTAAACGGCTTAACCGTTCCAACCAGTTGAACCTTGACTCGCTGACCTTTCTGACTTGATATCTGGTTTGACTTTTAAAACATTGGTTTTAAGTGACTTCGTGTTGTGCGAGCTAACCTTCTATAAGTGTGCCAAGTGTGCAACATCTGTCTTTTTTTCTTTTTTTGGGGGGGGGGTTGACAAAAAAAAATTGATGGTTACACATAAGGATAGGTTATTGAAGGGATTCGCTTCTTTAATTCTTTTACTTTTTAAACAGAATGATTCATAGTTATATCTTCATATAATATTATTACATAGCCTCATTGCAAATTAGGGTCTTTTCAATAGTTCCTCCAAACTCATCAGGCATAATTGATACTCATTTACAGTGCAAAAATTTCAATTTCATACACATTATATATATAAATAAAAACATATCCGATCCCTATATATGTCAAGTACAATGCTTTGGAAATTGATTAGTTCAGTTTGGTTAATTATATTAAATTATCCGGATGAGATAGGTTCTAGTGAAAGATAAGTTTGATATTGAGGAAGAAGCCATTATTTTATAATGCTTTCACAACACACTTACGTACATGATTATGGATTAATTAAGATATCTATATCAAGAAATGGTCAAACAACCTATGTTAATCAAGATTATCTTCTAGTACTTTAATATATATATATATATATATCTCTCTTGTTTCTTACCAAATTTAAAATGCGAAATGATTCAGTTCTTCTCTGACCTTGACTTCCGATTGTAAAAACCTAAAGATTACTTGAACCTTCCTCGTAGCTTCTTTCAATGTTTATCGAATTCAAACAACTTTACAAAAAAAAAAAAAGTGCCGGATGTGCAAGGAAATGCAATAAATCCATATGCAAATGCAATTTGTGCATACTCACACTACAATAAAAAAAAAAAAACTTTCGGCAGGCTTTAAGTGGCGACAAGAAAGTTGCTGCTGCTGTTGTGACTATCGCTGAAAGTTTTATTGTCGCCGCTGAATAAAAGAAATCGGGAAACTTGGAGTAGCACCAAGTAGCTTTCCCATGATTCCTAATCCTTTTTCAAACATTGAGATGGATGTGTGGTCATACAAGAAAAGACAAGATTCGTAATAATCATATACGTGAACGAGTTGGAGTGACTTCTATTGAAGGAAAACGGTAGAAAGTTGTTTGAGGTGGTTTGGATATGTTCAACGAAGGCCGTTGAATGCACCGGTGAGGAGGGTGGATTAAGCCATATGGAGCCCTGTAAAACGAGGTCGCGGAAGGCCAAAGCGTACGCTTAATGAAGTTATAGAGAGAGAGAGAGAGACCTTTTGATTAATAATATACCAAAAAATTTGGTTTTCAACAGAGTACAATGGCATCGTGCGATCCATATAGCCGACCCCACCTAATGGGATAAAGGCTTTGTTGTTGTTGTTTGTTGTTGATAGTGTATTGTTTGACGAGCTACCTGAGGATATGAGAGAAAGGTTTAATCTTGAGAAGATTAAACCACTTGTGTATCCTGAGAGATACCGTAGACTGATTGGAAAATTGAACTATCTCATTGTGACTTGCCCTGCTGTGACCTTTTAGTTAGTGTGCTTAGCCAATTCAAGACAGACCAACCGTTGCTCAGTGGGAAGCTTTAGAGCATGTCTTACATTACTTGAAAGGCTCACCTGATCATTGTATATTCTATACGAATCATGGCCACACCAAGATTGAATGCTTTGGTGATGTAGATCATGTGGGGGTCAAAGGCTAGCAAAAGATCTACCATAGGATATTGCATGTTTGTGGGTGGAAATTTAGTGTCTTGGAGGAGCAAGAAGCAGGATATGGTTTCTCGATCTAGTGCACAAGTTGAGTATGGAGCCATGGATCAGTTAGTACAGGAAATTGAGTTGATTCACCAGTTAATGATGGAGGTTGGTCTTGCCACATCACTGCTTGCGAAAACTGTGGTGCGATAATAAAGTTGCTTTACATTTAGCCTCCAACTCTTTGTTTTATGAACGTACAAAAGATATTGAAATTGACTGTCACTTGTATGCAATAAGATCAAGGAGAATTTTATTTCTACAGGGCATGTACGTTCTAGTGATCAATGGGGAGATTTTCTAACTAAGGTCTTAAATGAGACTTGTGTTGACTATCTTTATAACAAGTTGTGCTTGATTAACATCTATGAGTGTTAGGAAATATATATTTGTAATGCTTATATAATAACTAGAGATCAGGATCACTAGAAATCAGGGATTAGATTATATATTACACTACAAAAAAACACCAAATTAGTTATAGAATTTAGTGACGAAAGTTCCATTACTAATCAGTTTAATGACGAAACCGGATTAGTGACGGAATTAGCAATAGAATTTTTCTGTCGATAAAAATATTGTTACTAATTGATTAGTGTTAGAATTTTGAATTCTGTCGCTAATTTGCAATGGATTAGTGACAAAAATTTTCCATCACAAAATTGGAATAAGCTATTCCTTAAATTAGCGACAGAATTTCCGTCACTAATCCGTCGTAAAATATTTTTTGTATATAATTTAAATTGTCACATGTCCCTTACCGGCGGCCGCCACCTCACTATAAGCTACCACGTGTACCCACCGCCGGCCATGTGTCCTGGTCAACCGTCGCCACCTCACCGTCACGTGTCCAAGTCAACCGCCACGTGTCACCCTCCGGTGTGCGCCACGTTGGGATTTGAAGCCATGACTTTTCACGCGTGTGCTAGTGCCTTTGCCAGTTGTGCTACGAAGAACATGCGTGATTTAAATGCAGAATCATATATATATATATATATATATTTCACTTTACAAACAAAAATAGAAATATAAATTTTAATATATTATAAAATATTTCAATTTATTTTTATTATTTTATTTTAAGTAAGTATTCTCCCTAAATTTTTATTATTAATATCTTTTTTATTCATCTTATTATATGTTTTACTTTTTGTTTGTATAAAAATTGTATTTATATTTTTAAATAATATATGTTTTTTTTTGTAAAAATTAATATATTATATTATAATTAAAATTTCAACAATAAAAATGAATTAATAATTTTTACTTATTTATGTTAATATTTATATTATAATTTTATAATAATTTAAATTTTAAAATTTAAAATACTTAAAAAATATATAATTATGAAAAAAATATAATTATTGAAAATTTTAAATATTATAAAATTTAATTTTTTATTTAAAAAAATCAAATAATTTGTAGAGATTATAAAAAAAATTAATTAGTCTATATTGTGAGTTATGACTAAATCAAATTATCTTTTTATTAGATGTGATATCAATTCAATTCACCTTTTAAAATTATATTATCAAACTAAAAGATATTTTTGAGCAATTTATTCATTTTTATATAATTATTAAAAACTTCTAATTTCAAAAAAAATATAATTATTATAAATCTAATTTTGTTATATAACGAAATCAAATAATTTGAAAATTAGTGACAGAATTTAGTAATAGAATTTTCCCCCTCACAAATTTCCATCACAAGTTTCTGTCACAAATCAGTGCGACATCATTACCGACGGAAGCATTCCATAGCTAATTCCGTCACAAAATGTTTAGTGACAGAAATTAGAGACGGATTAGCAAATAAATTAGCGACAAAAAATTTTAGTCACAACTTCCTTCACAAAATATTTTTGGCAAAAATTAGTAATGGATTAGGGATGGAAATTAGTGACAGAATGTGTCTGTCACTAATTTCAGTTGCTAATTTTTTAAAGACAGAATTAGAGACAAATTAGTGACGGAATTTAGTGATGGAATATTAGTCCGTCGCTAATTTTAGGGACGGAATTTGTGAGCGATTAGTGATGGATTAGCGACGGAATGATATTCTGTCACTAATTCTCTATTTTTTTGTAGTGTTATTGTTAAGAGCCATGAATGCTAGGGCTCTTCCCTCATGTATATATAGACCCTTTTTATAAATGAATAAGTATGCAATTCAAATTATTTTGCTTTACAAGAAGCATTTTCAACAATTAAAGCATCTCATAAAAAAGTAGGAGCACACTTATCAACAAGTAAACTCGAATAACTACTACTAAAGTTAATAGGTTGAGCAATTACATTTTGAGACATTTGAGGGAATTCAACAATTATTTCCTCATCCACCTCATCATCACTCAAATTTTCAATCACTTCATCTAAAGTAGTAGGAGGGTCTACTTCTACAAGAATAGGATTGTTACCAAATGGTAGGAAAGACTCCCCTTGCTCCTTTAATGTTGCTCAACTTCTTGTATTTGTGTGGATATTGGAGGACTTTCTTGGAAATTGTTCTTTAGTGGTTGTTTTTATTGAGTAAGGTGCTCAATTTCCTTTCCAATATCTCATTCTCATTCTCTTGTTGTTCCATTCTTATTATAAAGTCCATTCAATGATCAAAGTTATCCTTGTGTGACCACTCCTTAATTATAGTTTGATTCATTTGATTTTGGAACTCTCTAATGACTTCACAAATGGAAGGCTCTTGGTTTGACACATTATGGTTGGGAAGGAGGCCCATAAGGTGGCTCAAAGGGTGGGTATAGAGACTTATGAGGTGGATGACATGGTTGGAAAGTGGGATGGAATGAAGGAGGAGGTTCATTGTATGACATGCGATTGTATGATGAAGGATTAGAATAAGGCTCAAAATATGAGTTATATGGTGGTGGAAAAGGTTCATGGTATGATCCATAGGGTAGATGTAGGGGTGATAGAGTTGGAATGAAGGTTGTTGGTAAGATTTATGATATGAGTGGTGGAATGGATTATGAAATTCTTGACTATTTGAACTTCTATCTTGACTTTCCAGCTTGGCTTGAAGAAGCTGCAATGTTTTTGAATGGAATTGATGGTTCGAGAGAGAGAATTTTTCTTTCAAATCAAATCTCCTACAAAAGAGTGAGATTAAAAAGGTGAATCTTGATTACCATTAAACCATGCCATAAGAATTCAAAAAATTTAATTCCCAATGAATTAAAAGTATCAAATAGAAGAAAACAACCTAGGAATCAAGAAAAATCTAAGAAGAAAACTCAAAAACTAATCTAGTCAAAAAAGTAAAAAAATTCCAGAAAATAAAGAAAAATTCAAAACGTAGAAAAAACGATGGAATTTGGCTAAAATTAACCACACCTAATAGCATTGCTATTGGTCTTGCTTAGAATGGCCGAAAATTTAAGGAAACAAAGGCACATAATTTTCTAGGCAAAATTTTCAAAAAATTCCAGCAAGCTTGAAAGTGAAGGTGTAACCGAATTTTAACTAATTCGGTCAAGGACCTCCATTCTTCCTCATACTACTGGTCAGAGATTAAAAGCAAGAAGACAGAGCTTAAGCTTTATAGGGAGCTTGGTGTAAATAGAGAGTTTGAACCAAAGGCAACATGGGAGGAGACCGAAGTTGAGAATCGTGAGATGGAAGAAGAGAGTCATGCCATAATAGGAGTTTGAATCAAAGAGAGCTCGATCAGTCAGAGATGGAGGGCCTCTACCTTCACTGTTATCTTCTTCTTCCTTATCTTCCCTCTCGTAACCACCATCACCTTCAGTGGTAGTGAGAATCAGAGACACAACGGTGACACAACTTTATAGAGAGAGTGCGACTGAGAGGAAGGATGGAGAGTTAGAGCTTTAAGCCAGATCTTGATTTAGAAGGAAGAAGACGTATACTACCTTCACCGTCGCTTCTCTATCTTTGTCACTGGCCATTCCTCTACTTTCCTGTCCTGTCACACCACCACCGGAGATGCACATCCTCACTACTACCATTCCTCCTCCCTGCTCACCACACACACACACACTCTCTCTCTCTCTCTCTCTCTCTCTCTCTTGTCTTACTCTTACTCACACCACCATCAACTTCTTCATCGTCTCCACCATCAGAGAGGTCGTTTCTTTTGTACTAGACTTGGACCTTGGGGTTGAGATCAAGACTTTGGCTTGATAGGAGAGAGACCACTACTCAACACCACTATCATCTCTACTCAATGTAGACCTCCATTCACCAACATATACTCATGTATAATTTTCCACCTTCTCCCATAGTTTCTTCATTTTCCCCTTATTCCTCTCTATGGTTGCTATGGATTTGAGGCTTTTGGTGACTGAATAAGTCCTTATGCATTGCAAGCTTTTAACTCTTAAGCATTAAGGTTTTCTCTTACATGCAAGAGCTTTAATAGGGAGTTTTCTTAGTTCCTTTTTGAATTTCCTATTGTTATTGTAATTTCTAACTATATTCTAAGGTAGTTTCAGTAGGATTTTGTTGCGAGTTATTTGGGCTCCATATTGTTAAACTAAGATTGTTTACATTGTGTTTGGATTGGAATAATTGTGGTTGAATATATGATTTTCAGTTATGTATTTCCTATTAATTCAATGAGACTATGCTTGCTATATGATTACTAATTTGTGTAGTTGATTGGGTTCATTTGAGTGTTATGACTGCGCATTCATATTAAAGGAAACATTTGCATTAATTCAATCTATTTCACACATTAAGTTGCTCTTGAATAATATTTCTAAGCAATAGCTATGAATGTGATTGTAGGAGTAGCTATTGATTGGGAGTTTTAGAATAAATGTGACTACCAGGGGTTTTTAATTAACACTTGATGTATTTCAAACTTGCATATCATTTATCAAACAAGGGCAACCATCAAACCAATTTCTCAAGATAATTCAATTCATTCATATTACATTCTATTCATTATTTGCAAAGACCAAAAATAGTATCTTTAGGATTTTAATTAAGTTTTGCACTTATTTTCAACAAAAATTCAAAAATCAATTTCGAATTATTTTCATTGCATTTGCATGGCATTTAGATTACTCAAGAATCAAAAAAAGGCTCCTCGAGAAGTGAGAATAATCCTAGATTTACCTATACACAATCCTTGGTTAATGTTTGATTGTAGACCCTAATGCTAACGTATAAAACATCCTCATCAAATGGAGCCGTTGCTGGTGAAGCTCTCCTAAAATAGAGGAGGTTGATGGTGGTTTAAGGAAGAAGGCTTGGTGGTTTGGTTCGTTCTCAGCTCTGAAACTTGCAACTTTATGTCTCCAACCCTCCTAAAGCTCGCAACACACTATTGGTGAGAGAAACCAGCGGTAAGAGGAAGGGAAGCGATGAGAGGAAGAGAAAATGTTGATGATGATGGGAATGGTGAATCTGGTTCAAATATTCAAGTCTTGCACCTCAAGCTCTCTCTTGCCGCTCCTCTGTTTCAGGAAAGTTGCATGCTTTTGGGTGTGAGGACAAAGGGTGGACAATGGTGAGTTTGGTAACTGTGTATGTGATGGTAGATGTAGGAAAACCTCCATCGTTCTTTTGGCTTTCTGGTTCTTAGTCCTCTCTCGCGATGCTTTCTTCTAGTTTTGAAGCTCTACGACCACATAAACTCTGAGCTCTCAATAGTTGGCCTCTAACGGAGAAGAATAGCAGTGTGGTGAGGAAGGAAGTCCTTGACAATGGTGGTGGCTCTCCGTCGCTTTCCTTATACTTTCAAGCTCTATCTCGTCTGATTTCTCTGGTTCAAAACTCTTGCTACGGTGCAATCCTCTGCTCTCCCACTTAAGTGTCATGTTTTTGAGAAGAAGAAGACCTAATTGGTCTACGTTTTGACCAGGGACCAACATGAAAAGTTTAAAAGTTTGTGGAGGACTAAACTGCAAATTTCAAAAAGGCCCTTTTGTGTAATTTTCTTTGCCCCCTTTTCTCCATTGATTTGCAATTTCTGGAAATTCTAGGGCCTTCTTATGTAATTTTCTCTAGTCTTTAAAAATATTAATTTTGACCCCAATTGACATTTTCCAAAATCTCCTATTTTCTTCTAAAACACCTATAATGCAAGATTAAGCACAAGACAACATCAAAAGTCTAAGAAATCATTTGCATGAATAATTAACAAATTATAACCATTTTACCCCTAATTATACTTAATTCAATACAAACATTAGTGCTTAATCATGCAATGATGACTTAAGAATTACATTAAATACCCCCAAATTAATCATGAAAAAACATATAAAAATATGGTTCAATCAGAGAGTAGTGAAGTGATTAATTTCTTTTAAATTGTACGATGTTTATCAATAATGTATTGAATTTTAAATACTACAAATATAAGTTTTTTTATTTAATATTATTATCTTGTTATCATCAATGATTATATTGTGTCTTATACAATAAATAATAATAGTAAAAATTATTAAAAAAAATAAAAAATAACTATATATAATAAAAAAATCAAGCCAATATGTTACTGTTATTAACAAAGAACCGTTATGTATGCACTGAATATATTACACTTCGGAATCATTATGTATCTACGCTACGCCAAGCATATAAGACTGTTTGGAACTGTCATGTATGGTTAATAATAACCATTATATATATGCCAGTGGTGGGATAAGGCTTTTTAATTTGTTGTTGTAGAGTTTAAAGAGGATTGAATGATCGTAATAGACGTGGATAAATGGCTAACCAAGACAATTCGCTTCTTTAATTCTTTTACGTTTTAAATAGAAGGGTTCATAGTAATATTATCATATAATATTGTCATATTGCCTTATTGCAAATGGTCTTTTTAATAATTATTCTTCCAAACTCATTAATTTGCTAGTTGATCCTCATCATTTTCAGTGAGCGTACAAATTCCAATTTCATACATATTATAAATAAAAACAAATAGCAGTATATGTCAAGTTCATTGCTTTCGAAATATTCATTGATTAGTTAAGTTTGATTATATTAATTATCCGGATAAGATTAGGTTTTACTAAACGATAAGGTTGTCTTGAGGAAGAAGCAATTATTTAATGCTTTCAGAATACACTTACGTGTACATGATTAGAGATTAAGCAAGATATCTATATCAAGAAATGGTCAAACAAACTGTATCAAGATTCCTTCTACTTTATTTTATATCCCTTGTTTGTCACCAAATTTAAAATACGAAATACATTACCAGTTCTACGGTGACTTTGATTTTCAATTGGCAAAACCTTAAGAGCTGACTTTGCTGGTTTTATATCGAAGTCAAACAACTTTAAAAGTATGTACGTAATGTGCAAGGAAATGCACCAAATTCATATTCTTAGTTGTTTCCTAAATTTTCTAATATCAAACCTTCGTATAGGAAATGACCACAAAATCTACAATAATAAGATGAAACACGTAACCCCAAAAATATAAATCACATAACACAAATACAGTGAAGCTCCCAATACATAGACAAATTAGTGAGAGAGAGAGAGAGAGAGAGAGAATGTATGTAACAAGACCTCGATCTCTATTGAAAAGGGTTCTTGAAGCTCTTTCGCGGCCACTTGAGGGCCTAAATATAGGGTTCCTAGTCCTCCAAGATGAAGAAGTTGAGTCAAACTGTTGTTTTGGTTTGTAGAAGAAGGACATCAACAACCTACCATTCCCATAAACAGGAACAAAACTGTTTCTTATGCAGTAAACACTGGAAATGGCGTCATATTTTTAAGAGACAGAGTCATGTTTATTCCTTTTCTTAATCAGCCTTTATCTTCTAATCTGTACTACGTCATACCAAGGAAAGGGAAGCATCAAGGGCATAAGCATTACTTTTTGTGCCATGTAATTGAAATAGAATATTGTGTTTAAATAACTTTTTCATATCTAGTTTGCCTTGGTTAGTGTTTTTGATGTCACAGTGATGCAAGCACATGTTCAAAGAAAGAAGACATGGGCACATGTTTGCGCTGCAATTACATCAAGGACGTTAAATCAATACCTATAAATCCATCAAACGAATATCAACAATTTGAGAGAGTGAAAAAACATTGTGGATTCCGAGCCAACTCTAATACATCAAATGACTTTACCCCTTGCTTCTTGAGGAGAACTGGTTGGACTGTTTGCACCAGCACACACCACCATTAGAGTTTGAGTGAAGCTCTTGGTGTCAACCTTACCTTGCAAGCCAAGTTATCGCCTTTCACCTTCTCATCTTCATCTGACTGATCCTCCGAGCCAGTGATGGTCTAAAACTACCTTAAAGGACGCCCCTTTTTTAAAAAGGGACGCCTAAAACATAGGCGATGGTCTAAAACTTCAAATTTCGCTCAAAAACAATAGCATAGGGCACGGGAACAGACCTTTAGGCGTCCCTATTTTGACTGAGGACACCTAAAGCAATGTTTAGGTGTCCCCAATCCAACTGGGGATGCCTAAAACAAACATAAGGCCTCCCCAAAACAAGTGGGGATGCGTAAACAATTTTTTTTATTTAACATTTTGGTTTAGGCATCCCCAACTTGGTTGGGGACGCCTAAACATTCACATGCCACTGGTCTGACAAGACCAGTACATGTGAACCTATCAGACGCAGTTGGGTTAGGCGTCCCCAGTCAAAATGGGGACGCCTAAACTATACTTTAGGCGTCCCCATTTTAACTGGGGACGCATAAAGTCGCTTTAGGTGTCCCCAATCAGGATGGGGACGCCTATACTCTAGCTATTTCACTCCCCTACACCGCTAATGCCCCCTCTTCAAACAAAACTCATTCAACCGGAGCAATTGTAGCTTCCTCTAGCTCTTCTATTCTCTGCTTTCCTACTAGGTATGAGCTCTCGTTCACTTGCGTTCTGCTTTTCTCACTCTCATCTTAGCTATTGTGTGTGTGTGTGTGCGTGCGCGCACGCTTTAATAAGTATCTAGCTAGTTTAAAATGCACAAGAAAAATATGCATGGTTCAACTTTTAAAAATGGGCTTTATTTGGAGTAGCGTTGGGAATTCAATTGGTTATAAATGTAGTCTTTTAGATTTTCTTGTTAGTTGTGAAACTTTAAAATTGTGCTTGTTATAAATGTGAAAATTTATTGTACATGATAATTTTGCAGATGATGTGAGACGGGTAGCTGAATTTCCTCCCAACAATCGCAGAAGAGACTATTTAAACCAAACAATTCCTAATTTTGATCCACACATAGGATTTGAAGGCAGTGCTAGTTCTCAGGTATGAGAATATTTTGAATTATGTCTAACTTCATTTCCATCCTACGATTGTTTTTTTGTTAATTTAGTATTTCTTTTGATTTATTAATGAGAATTATGATATAATTGAGCTTGTTAACCTGTATTGTTATTATTATTGCTGTGATTGGTAATTGGATTTGCTTTATCTTGCAAGATGTTGGAAGTTATGTGTATAAAGGCTTAAACTACTTTGTAGAATCATGAAAAGAGAAGTAAGGTGTTAAACTTGAGTTTAGTTTAGTTTAGTTTCATTTAAATTAAGCTGAGATGATTTGCTATTTTGTTTTTGGGATGTCTCACTTTTTAAGGGGAAATGCTGTTAAAATTTTGAAAAACAAAATAGTAAAAGGCAATCCCAGTGTTGACAAACATTCTAAACTTGAGTTTTAATGGGAATGGCGTAGGTGATAATAAAATGGATCATAGTTGGATGAATGCTTTGAGAACAAGTGAAGAATATGAGTATGGGGTTGAAGAGTTTATTGAATATGCTAGAAGGAATGCTCTAGCCAAACATGGGGTGTATTTTTATCCTTGTGTCAATTGTTTAAATGAGAGAAGATGGGATGTTGAAGTTATAAGGGATCACCTACTTTGAGATGGAATAAATCTTCGATACACAAGGTAGATATGGCATGGTGAGGAAGTAAATGATTGTCCGTCGCACAAGAAGGAAGCTGTGGATGTCATAGATGGAGATATAATGGAGAGAATGATTCACGATGTTGAGGTAGAATCCTTTACACATTCGCATGAATATGACAGCCTGCGGAGTGATGTAGAGACACTGCTGTTCCCTGGGAGTAAATACACACGGCTGACAGGAACATTACATTTGGTTAACTTAAAAGTAACTTGTGGGTGGACCAATAGTAGTTTCACATTACTGCTTGAACTGTTGTGTGATATATTTCCAGACGATAATGTACTTCCAAATCGTATGTATGAAGCCAAGAAAATCCTATCTACGATGGGTATGGAGTATAAAAAGATACATGTTTGCCCTAATGACTGCGTATTGTATAGAAATGAGTATGAAGGTCTGAGTGAGTGCCCTAAGTGTCAAACTGCACGATACAAAGTGAAGAAAGATGGTGGTTGTGGTGATGAGACAACTAAAAGGCAACCTTTAAAGGTTTTGTGGTATCTTCCAATAATACCATGCTTTAAGCTTTTGTTTGGTACTACAAAAAAAGCAAAGAAGTTGTGATGACATTCGGATGATAGAATATCTTATGGAAAATATCTTCGGTACCCTGCTGACTATCCACAGTAGAAGAAAATAGATGAAATGTTCCCTGAATTTGACAGTGAGCCGAGAAACCTTTGGCTTGGGCTTGGTATAGATGGCATCAATCCCTATTGAACTGTTAATATCACACACAGTACATGGCCGATACTCCTTCTAATATATAACTTGCCTCCCTGGCTTTGTATGAAACGCAAGTATGTGATGCTTTCTATGATGATTTCTGGACCAAAACTGCTAGGAAACGATATCGATGTCTACTTGGCACCTTTGATTGAGGACTTGAAGAAGTTGTGGGAGGAAGGCGTAGATGTGTTTGATGCATATAAGAATGAGTCCTTCAAGCTACGTGTAATGATTTTTACCACGATAAATGACTTCCTTGCGTACGGAAACCTGTCAGGGTACAATGTGAAGGGGCATAAAGCATGTCCGATCTGTGAAGCAGACACTTACTTCCTCCAACTTAAACATGGAAGGAAAATAGTCTACCTTGGTCACATGAGGTTCCTTCCTAGGTTCCACCAATATCGTAGGTTAAGAAAACATTTTAACGGCTTGCCGGAGTATGGAATAGCTCCAATGGCATTAACCAAAGAGGAAGATTACAGTCGGGTCGAACGTATCAATGTCTTATTCGGTAAGAATCAAAAGATTACGGGTGAGAAGAACATATGAAAGAAGAGATCAATTTTCTTTGAACTTCCATATTGGCGTAGTCTTGACGTAAGACATAGTATTGATGTGGTGCATGTGGAGAAAAACGTTTGTGATAGCCTTGTCAGTACGCTTTTGCACATACCAGGGAAGACTAAGGATGGGATTAGTGTGAGACTAGACCTTGTTGATATGGGAATAAGTGAACGGTTGCATCCACAACTAGGAGATGATGGTAGGAGGGCATACATGGAGCCAGCAGCGCATATACTATCAAAAGCAGAGAAAAGAAGTTTGTGTGATTATTTGCATTAAATTAAGGTGCCACAAGGGTATTCTTCGAATGTGAGAAGGGTCGTGTCAATGGACAATTTGAAGTTAGTGGGAATGAAGTCCCACGATTATCATGTGCTGATGCAACAACTATTACCAGTAGCTATTAGAGGCATTATGAAAGATGAAGTTTGAACCACTGTAACAAGATTGTGTGTTTTCTTTAATGCTATCTGTAACAAAGTCATTGATACTGAAAAGCTGGATGAACTGGAAGCTAAGGGTTATATTATATTGTCTCAATTAGAGATACACTTTCCTCCTTCATTTTTTTGATATAATGGTGCATTTGATAGTTCATTTAGTAAGGGAGGTAAGGCTCAAGGTCCAGTTTACCTAAGGTGGATGTACCCTTTCGAGCGATACATGAAGATCTTAAAAGGGTATTCTAAAAATCCCTATCGACCAGAAGCCTCAATAGTTGAAAGATATGTAGTTTACATTATTGATCTGGTTTTCATTGTTTTCCTTTCACAGGCATTAAGTGTAGCAAATGCAGAGAAGCAAGCAGCTAATAAGTATCAGTATTGCATGTCTCGTGGTGGTTATCGGGAACTTGAGTGAAAGATGATGGCAGAAGAGTTGGATAAAATGAAGGAAGCAGCCACATCAGATCCTAGCTTTATAGTCCAGGCCCCGCTACCTCATTTGTTAGAACCGGCTGATACCCAAGAGGGGGTGAATTGGGTGTATTATAAAAATTTAACAACTTTGAAATTCTTTTTGCATCTTATGAAATCAATAAGTATGTAAGTAATGAAATATAAAACCATAATCAGTTATTGAAATCATATATGCTGGAAATATAAGAGTTTTGGGAAGAGAACATGAAAACTATGATTTATCTTGGTTCGGTCCAATACACGATGACCTACGTTCAATCCCTAGGCTCCCCCTGAAATTTCCATCCACTATCTCCCTCAAGTTTAATAGGGTACTTGAGAACCACTACAATCCCATAAGTTTAATCCGAGCACTTGTGAAGCCTTTACAATTCTCATACTGAGACAAGGACTCCCCCTTACACACTGTAAGGATATAATCTATTTCCCACTCAAGATTCCCCAATCTCGAGTAATTCTCACAAATATAGAATGATTACAATGAGTGATTACTTCTCTCTATATGATTTAAATAATGATTAATACTGAGGTACATAGTGGGAGTATGATTCATAGCTTTAGTCGGATAAGATTCAGAGTAACGACATATTAGCATTGCAGGCGTAGGCTCTCATGCTCGTTCATTTTAAATAACTCTCCTTTTATAGTTGATGAAGAGCATTTGATTGTTTTAGCTTTTCTTCTTCCTGTTGAGGCTTGAAATATTACTGTTGAACTAGCCGTTGGAAGCTTCTGACACAAAAGTGGTTTCTCTGTCTTGTGTATTAATCCTTGTTTGATTACCTGAAAAATGCTTAATCACTAATATAATGAAGTGTTAGAGTGATTAGAATCAATAAGAACAAGTCACACAAAATTTCAATGGTTTTCAGAAGTTTCAAGGTGATACTCTGTTTTCTGGAAAATTAGTTATTCGGATAACATCTGTTGTAATCGAATAGCCTTCTTTGATAATGAGTAATCTTTATTCAAATACTTTATCCTCTATTCAAATAAACTTTTAGAACTTGAAGTGTATTTGAATAGTGAATTCCTTATTCGAATAGCTGCCTTGTAAAACAAATGATCTTATTCGAATAGTGTCATTTGTATTCGAATAATATTCTCTCATAATGAACTTTCATATTCGAATAGACCAACCCTTATTCGAATAGCTTCTCACACAAAATATATGATATTATTTGAATAGTACTTGCTCTATTCGAATAGCGCACCTTTGATAATGAATCTTCACAAACAAATACTGCAACCTCTATATTTGAATAAACTTTTGAGGGTGTAACTCTTTGGATAAAAATTCATGGAAAATGAATTATCCCTATAAAGCTCTTTAAGTCTTCTTTGCATAGCAACTAGAATCAATCACAAATACTTTGTATTTCAAAAGTTATGATTCAATGTGTATCGATTGGTCTGGAGCAGAACCGATTTTGATTTCGATCACCAACTTCCAGAGGGCATATTTCTTTGAATATAACTCTAAATATGACCCATAACCTATCCATGAAAAGATCTTTAAGTCTAGTTTCATATGGCACTGGTTTCACCTCAATCTGAGTTGTGGTTTGTGAGATATGACTAAAATACTGAATTTCGCCCGTGCTTAAAGAAACAGAGTCTGCTGCTGCTATTCGAATAGCACTTCTTCTATTCGAATAAAATCACCCTTTTTCAGTTATGGACTATTTGAATAGTCACTTCACTATTCGAATAATATTTGATTTTTTTTGCACTGAGACTATTCTGATAGTTCAATTACTATCCTGATAGTTACCTTACTATCTTGATAGTCTTGTGAATAGTATTTGATTATTTTACACTGAGACTATTCTGATAGTTCCATTACTATCTTGATAGTCTTGTAGTATTCGAATAGTCATTTCACTATTTAAATAGTATTTGATAATTTTGCACTGAGACTATTCTGATAGTTCCATTACTACTCAAATAGTTCTCTTTGAAATATGTCAAATACTATTCTAATAGTTTCCTTAATATCCTGATAGTAATCTTACTATTCTGATAGTAACCTTACTATCCTGATAGTCTTGTATTAGATGCTGAAATTCATCAAAAACTTATTCGGATAATCATCACACTATTTGAATAGCGCCCTTACTATTTGAATAGTTATCCTATATCTGAATAACATATTTAGAAACAGAATTTTAAATCACAATGACTATTTGGATAGTGCCTTGATTATTCGAATACTTTTTCACTTGAATTATTTTCAGATAAATTTGTTAGACATGCTATTCGAATACTTTCAACTGTTAGCAGTTCTTCTATATTTGAATAACATATTCATTATTTGAATAATACTTTGTTTATTTGGATAAATTGAGAGTTATTTGAATATATCTTAACTGAAAACAAGTTTTACTATTCGAATAACAATTTGACTATTTGAATAATCCATAGTATAAAATCACATGAATCTTTTCAAACCAACTTGATATCTTCTTTCTTTGCTTGACTAATCTACAAGATATTTTACATTAAACATAGTAGTTAGTCAATGTAGGAGATAAATACAATAAGTAAACTTTTTGCTCTCAATATTTAACATCTATATTTGACATCATCAAAACTAATTATATCTCACATCCTCCACATCACAAAAAATGGAAAGTAGGGAGGATTAAGGGTGGGAAGTATGTAAATCCAACTGTTGTTGAGGTTGCCTTGAGGAATGTAAGTAGTTAGAGCATAAGTACAAAGTTCTTTTCATATTGGGAGTACTTAATTTTCATTTATAATAACTTTTATGCTGTAAGATGAACTGGAAAATCATAGTAGTTAAGGTTCATTCACTCCAAGTGGATGGATGGACATCTTGTCAACGACGATTGGCAAGGCAGATCACCCCGGTCATGTTAGAGGGGAGGCAGGGGGAGTTCGTGTCATGAAGTATTTTGGCTGAGCCTCACATTCTTATTTGTCACAAACTAAACCCAGTAGGGAGCTTGTGGCCAAGATTCGCCAAGAAGTCTCACAAGAGCTTGAGGCCAACCTTTGCGACAAGCTCCGACAAGAGCTGTTGCCAGAGCTACGTCTTGAGCTGTTGCCTAAGCTACGAGCTGAAATGATGAAGATGTTTGAATAGCAGATGGCAACTACTGAGAGTAGAACCCCTTCATCCTCGGCCTTCCACAGCACCAAAGGAAGTTTCAACCTGGTGGAGGAACCACTTAGTGACCCTTCTCACACTTCAGCACCAGGAGAACCTTCCATCCTCTATTTGGATGCCCCACAGCTGCGTCCCATTGCAGATGCTCTTATTCACAAACAAGCTACCACCCACCATCATCAGCAAATTCCATAACATTTATGTAGGGTGACTATGATGTGTGTTCGAGAGGGGGAATAAGGTACAACCATCCCTATTCTTGATGACGAGGTTGCCACGATAGCTCAGGTGGGAGGATCTTTCATCCTTTGGCTTATAAATCTTATTGGCTCAGCGGCAATACCTCCAATGGTAGGAGCTACCTCACTTTTACTTGAGATCTGTTGGTATCCTACAAACAATATGTTTTTTTTATGTTCTAAAAGAACAAGTAGGAAGCAGGCAAATGGCCTTTCTTAGCACGACTGCAACAAATCTATAAAGGCATTAAGCATATTGATTTGCATATGCCTACAGGGATTATGGGCCAAGAATTAGAGTCTCCCTTTAAAATTGATAAAGACGACCTTAAACAGTTCATTAAGTTGGAGGAAATAGATGTAGGATGGGTCAAATTTGCTATCCTATAATTTTTTTATTTCCCATTTTTTCCTTCATTTAGTGAAGTGGTTTTTTGGTTTCATATATTTACTAGCTAATACATTCATCATTTTAATTTTATTATAGATCCTTCCATTGTATATGCATTGACATGCAAAGAGTTGATTTATATGAGTTCTTGTGTTCTGCAAATACGACAAGGGATAAGAATATAGTGCAAAAAAGGACTCACTATGCGGGCTTCATAATGGGAGAGAACAACTATCATTGTTATCTAGCACCGATTGTTCAAGGGTACGCATTTTAATTTTGTCTATTTAAGATTTTTAATAAATAATTGCCTTGCCATCTAGCTTTATTTTAATCTGTATATGTTGTTATAGTTAGCTCTAAAGTTTATGTGTTCTCTATCCTCAGTTCAACGTGTAATATCCTGACTTTTGAGACTTGAGCTTAGAGAATAAGCCTGGGATTAGTGGATTGCTAAGCCCCAGTTTAGCAAGATCCCAAATTGTGATTAAGGTTTAATGACTCCAAAAGTAAATGTGGTTAGTGATAAATAACCCTTTTGGAGAATATGATGTGATTTGGCACTCGAATGTGATTCGTGTGTGTTGTGAGCAGCGCCGAAACCCTGTATTTGAGTTCAATTGTGGATTAACATCCAAATTGATTTAGAATAAAGGGAAGAATTGAATGGGGTATTGTGTTGGAAATGGTGCATAATGTGTTTTGATGTCATTGAAATTGGTTTGGAACTTTGGAAAGGAAAAGTTGCAATGTTAGGTTTTAAAATGTGAATTGTGTTGACATGTTGTAATTGTTGTGAAAATATGTCAATGTGATGTGAATTTGATTGATTTGGTATTTCCAATGGATTCCTTGTAAAAATTTATATGGGAATGATGTTTGGTATGAAAATGGGACCATTGGAAGCAAAGATGCGAAATCTAAAATTCTGTCCAGTGAAACTCTATTCTGGGCAGTCATTTTGGGTGAACGTTTTGAATGTCCAAATGGTGTCTACAAATTCTAAAACTTTCCAATCTTAAATTCACATCCCAAACTTCAAAATGGACATATAATTTGTGCCATTTCGTTTTGTGAGCTAAGAGATATGACTGTCCAAATTTTGGGATGGAAACTGAACTCTGTTTTGGGGCAGCGATGAGTTTTATGTAATTTTGGAATTGCCCATATTTTTCCTATAAATAGGACTTAAATACCTTTAATTTTGCTTTAGAATCACCTCATTTATATTTTTCTAGAATTATTTACGAGTTTTCAAAGTTTGGACAGAAAATCTGCCAGAAAATCCGAAAATGGGAATTAAGACATCATCAAAATAAAAGATGACATCAGCATGGAATTAAATATTTTCTTATCATCTTCAGCTCTCATTTTTGACGTGCTGAACCAGCTGAAACTAGTGAGAGAAAGTTGAGAGCTCTTAGAGAGAGAAAGAGGAGAAATCTCACAAGGTAAGCCGATTTCTCCGACGATCTAGCTCCTAACGCCTATAACCTTGCTCCTAAGCTTCTCTTTCATGTTCTTTAAGGTGTTGGAAGCTCAATTTTCATGGTTAAGAAGGGCTAGGGTTTCAGCCACTCTTGAGAAAAGCTAGTGGGAGCTTGAGGTAACATCCAAACTCTTGTGTATTGACTATTCTGGTTGCTATGGACAATTTAATCGGTGAAATTTTGCCGGATTGTCATTGGTTTCAAAAAATGGGTGTGTGGGGCCGTTATGCTACCCAAATTGGTACTAAATGGTAGCTGTAAACTAATGGAATAGTCAATAAAGTGGTTAGGAGTAGAAAGGAACGCATTTACGGAGTCGAAACCGAAAAACCCCAATTTTCCTCGGAATACTTGAGAATTTTGGCCAGCTCTAGAAATGGGTCTTAGAGTTGGATTTTCAATTATTTGATGATTCCATTGAGTTCAGGAACAAAAGTTAGGTGGGATTACAGTTGGGCACTTTTTCGGAAAAGGCCGAAAAAACATAATTACGAAAACGTCCCTGAAACCCTTAAAGTGGGGCTCCAAAGGTAATTTTTTTATTGACATTGAATTTGATAATTTCAAATTCTGAAATGGATTCCTTGGGCAGAAATATGTTAGAATAGCCAATGTCAAAATTTCGAGAAAAGTACAGTCGGACAGGTACGATGGGGCCGAGCCGAGTCCCCGGGGGCATTTTAGTAAATTTTCAATATAGCCTTATATAACCCCCAGAAACACTATGGAAGTTTCTAAATAGTACATTTGACATAGTAGGATCGAATATGAAGCCCCGAGCTATTTACACGTAGATTGAGGCACACGTTTCGAGGCTAAAAGGGTTAAGGTAGGGAACTTACCTCTCCTGCATGTATTTGATATTTGTGTTGGTGTATTGATGCATGTTATTGCTTTGCTTGATTGTGTAAAACATATATGAACTATTGAAGCTCTGTTTCTGTTATGCTATGGCCATAAGTATATTGTTTGAAGCCTTGAGTTTGCAGATATGTCATTGTGTGAGAATGAGTTATATAATGCAAGCATGTCATGCATTAAACACATATCTTGCATTCATATTGGTATCTCTTTTCTACTGAGATTCTCTCGAATCTTACTCTCCCCTATCAACAATTTAGACAGGGCAAGTGGCTCGTGGAGGGAGCGGCAAGGACTCCTTGGAGATAGGAGTTGGTAGTTGGTTATAAATATGAGTTGGGATGATTGTATATGATTTGGATAAGGATTTGTTATGTATTTGAGATGGATTTGTGTAATCCCCATATGAGGGCTTGTAATGGGCGAATGTGCCCTATGAAGCTTGAGTTAATAAATGGAATCCGGAATTGTCGAAATTATTATGTTGCGTACTCTGATATATTAAATGTGATTTATCTTCGTGTAGTAATTGTATTCGGAATGTGAATGTGAGACCAGGTCATAAATGATTTCGAAAGGTATTTGTGAAAACCTCGTCTGGTAGATGGGTTTATAAATGTTATTTGATTGTTATTGGTCTCTATTTCACTTTAATTGCGTATTCTAAATATTAATTACTGAAGGGGGGTTACATAACGTAGTTTACTGGTTTGATTCCTTGGGTAAAAGGCCAGACAAAGAAACAAAAAACGTTTTCAACACGTATGTTATTTTGTTTGTAGTTCATTGATTCTTGATTCTTGACTTAAATAAATTGTTTTAATTTATGTTGATTTTCATTTTAATGATAGGGTAACCCAGACATATCAAATCCTTGGCAAGGCCCGCGATCGTAAAGGTGGCAAAGACTCGAAATGGTTGTATCCAAAGGTACGTAGTTTCAAATCAAGTTCTTTTGATTAACGGTCGTTTTAGATATGCCTTTATTGATTTTAACCATTTGCTTTTGATTTATAGTACCCTCAACAACCTGACGACTGGGAATGTGGATACTATGTCTTACTTTATATGTTTAACATCATTTAGAGTGGTACTACCACAAATTTTGAACAAGTAATCGCTTCTTCATTCTCAAAGGATAATATTTTTGGTGTTGTAATTCAATTGCAACTTAATTCATTCACTTGATTCATTATCTCATCCAAGCTTATTTTCTAATTTTCAGATTTTTGACAATCAAGATGCCTACTTATATGAAGACATTAATTTGATCAGAAACTTTTTGGCCGGGCATCTTCTTCAACGTATGCCAGAGTGAAGTTTTTATTTATATTAGTTAATTAATTAGTGGTTTGTGTAGGGCATACTTTGTGGTGGCTGAACTACTATTGTACATATGTTGTTTGCCTATCTCTTTTTTTATTTGATTGGTTAGTTGTTAAAGGGGATTCAAACATTTCTATATTCCAGGGTGTGAATTAGAGTTGTTGTTGTTGTACATACTATTAGATTGTTGGATAACATTTTTATTAGATAGTGCTGAATTGCTGTTGTTTCCATTCTGGTTTATGCAATATTTCTTCTATCTATTTTCTGCAATTTAAATTTGCCGGACAATGATGTATATAAAAGGCCATAAAAAAAACTTTAAACGTCCCTAGTAGTAACTAAAGACATCTAAAGTGTTTCTGAACCACTTTAGACGCCCCCAGTTACGACTGGGGGAGTCTAAAGTCATACTTTAAACGTCCCTAGTACAAACTGGGGATGTCTAAAGTGAGTCAGAACCACTTTAGACGTCCCTTGTTTGGACCGGGGACGTCTAAAGTTTGGCATAAAGACGTCCGCTGTTTTAGGGATGTTATTAACAGTTTTTTTCTACATCGCTCAGATAGACGTCCCCTGTTTTCAGACATTAAAAGGCCCAAAAAAGGGACATTAAAAGCGTTTTTTGTAGTAGTGAGTGAGTGTGAAGGAGTAGATGAAGAGATCAGTTTTCTATGAAAGGACACTTGAAAGAAGGTGGAACAAAGGTTTCTCTGTGGGAAATGGTGGTAAGAGTAATAAAGTGTTTGTGAATGTTGTGGTGAAAACCCAAGTTGCAGGGCTAGGTGATGGCAGAGAAGTTGTTTGGGAAGAAGGGGAATTCGGTGAAGAGTATGTGATAAGGTTTAAGAGTGTGAAGAGAGGAGAGAGAAAAGTAGGGTTGCGCTTGGTTACTTCCAAGAGAATGATATGGGAGGAAGAAAGGGCTGATTGGGTAGGAAAGAATGAGAACAAGCTAGTGAGCTTTGAAAGAGTGGAGAATTTTGATGGAAAGAGTAGTGAGTGGGAACGTTTTGAGTTTTATGTGATGGTGGAGAGTTTGTGTTGAGGAATGGATGGAAGTGTGGTGTTAAGTTATGATTCCAGGTACACAGATAATGTTCAGAGTAAATGGGAGTGAACGTGATTACCTTTTCAAATTAAATGGGACAAGTACTTACTAACTGTTCGAGGTAATTATAACAAGTGGATCAAACCCCCGATTTATCTCTTTAAAGGGAGCTTATAGCTAGGCTACAAGACTTTTGACAGTAGAAATGATCACTTTATTCCCAAATCCTCTTTTGTGATGTTCCTTAATTTGGTTATATTAAATGTTGTGATTTGAAAAAAATTACAAATATGTTTGTGATATTGTATTATTATTACTACCATAAAATTCATTATTGGTTCATTCTCTATCTATATATTATAAAATGTTCGTACATAAATTATTTGTAGACTTGTCAAATTAAGTTAGTTATGACTTTTTGCGCAATTAATCAATTTTATTATTTTCTGCGGATTAAGTTTATCATAATACAAACAAAATATTCAATCTACACTACTACATAAAACACAGGCTGTGACGCTTAATTTAAAGAATACTATGGCGCTTGGAAAACGCCGTAACTTCCAATACTGTTAAAATAAGCTACAGTGCTTCTTGAATATATAGAAGCACCATAGCTTGATTATTATTATTTTTAAAAAAATATCACTTCCTATGGTGCTTCTCCAGGGAAGTGCCGTATGAAATGTTTTATTTAACAAAAAAAAATTATGACTTCCTACGGCACTTCCCTGGAGAAGTGCTATAGGAAGTCTTTCATTTAACAAAAAAAAAAAAAAACTTCCTACAGCACTTCCCTGGAGAAGCGCCGTAGGAAGTCTTTTATTTAACAAAAAAAAAATATAATTATTTTATTTTCGTAATGAAAATCTCTATTTACAATTCAAAATCCATAGCAATTTACAATACAATCTACATCAAAATGAAATAACATAGCATAGATTTTTTCTAATATTGTGTCTTCATGTATCAAGCATAAAAGAACTCTAGTATTTAAGTTGTTTAAACTTGAGTCATATACGTTACTTCTACAGAGGATTGAACTAAGTATTATTATATTTGTAAGTTCAAAAATTTTAAAAAGTTATTACAATGTGTAGAAAATTCAAGAAGACAGAGTTGTAGCTTCAAGTAAATACTTGAAAACAAAATTATGAGCATACATACAAGTGAGATTCATGACAGATTTTAACTTAAAAAAACATGGACCAAATGTTGGAAGAAAAACACTTACACACTAGGGAGCTTCTGAAGGAAGGCAAGATAAGAAGAAAAAGAATTGGTGGGAGAGGAAGTTTTGTACTGCAACGGAGTTTTGGGAAATTGGAGAGCTAGAGGGAACATGGGAAGATGAAAATGAAAACGAAAATGGCTGGCTATGGAAATTATATAGCATCTTGTCATACAAGTGGTAGAAGCTATGGCACTTTGACACAAATCGACGTAACTTCCCAATTTAAAGAAAAAAGAAATTGAAAGCCTTGGAAAGACATTAGCTTCCTAATTTAAGAAAAAAAAATTAAAAACCTTAGAAAGTGGAGTTGGCGGTGGGTTTGTTGCCTCCAATAACGCTTGCTCTAGCAAGTGCCATTGGAGGCATATATCAATATGCCTCCAATGGCACTTGCTAGAGCAAGCGCCATAGGAGTCATTTAATCCTCCAATGGCGCCTTCTCTAGCAAGGGCCATTGGGGGTATATTTGCTAGAGCAAGCGACATTGGAGGCCCTTCTAGTAGAATTTTTTTAAAAAATAATTTTAAATAATAAATTAAATATAAAAGACATTAATCAAATTAAACAAGTAACAATTAATAAAGTTATATTTGTAAGCTTAAAAATTAATAGGATACGTGTGTCATATTTTAGAAATATTATAATTTATAAATAGGACACATGTTCTTAGAGAACTTGACATGATGAATTAAGGAACTTGACTAAAATATTTTTTCTTCCTTTAAATCTTTAGAAAGTCTTTGTTTTTTAATTAAGTTTGACTCCTACTAGTTACTACAATTATTTTTTACTCCATGTTTAGGTATGACTTTTTTCCTTTATGAAACGCAGGCAATAGAAGTTATGATTGATTTATTTGAAACTTTGTAAGTACGTATTTAATAACACCTTGTATGGCGCTTCCTTGGGCAAGGTCCATACAAGGTGTTATTAAATACGTACTTACAAAGTTTCAAATAAATCAATCATAACTTCCATTTTCTGCGTTTCATATACAAGGTGTGTAATGTTTTTTTAAAATAACCCCTTGGATGGCGCTTCCCCAGGAAAGCGCCATAGAAGGTATTAAGCAGCTATGGTGCTTTCTTGGTTAAGCGTCATAGATACCACATGTATTTTTTTAAAAAATAAAAGTCTCATTCGACACTTATGTAAAAAAGTGCCATAAGATTGACGCTGCTAAATCTATATTTTATAGTAGTGCTAGTTACCAACGGGGTAGGGTCTACTAGAAGAAGCTAGTCCCTTACAATGAGGGTTCGAATCTGTAACACCCCAAATTTACATTCACCAAATATGTTGTAGTAATTCGAGAAATTCAATAAAATGTTGAATATTCATAAGAAAATGAGCAAAATAATTCAAGAAAGGAAATCAGATTACAAAGGTAATGACAAAATCGCAACTTTGCCAATTTAGCACAGGATTTGTTATTTTCAATTAATTGAAGTCAATTTCAATTAATTAAGAAAAATAAAGGAGAATGTATATTTGGAATGGTGGAATAAATCAAGAGTTGTGAAATTGGAAGGACTTGTGCATAATTCAATTAAAGGGATTATAGAAGTATCGAAACAATTTTTATTTCCCTTTCCTTATCAAATTTCGCCTAGCATAAGAAAATGGGAGGGAAAAATGATTTTTGGAATTAAACATGCCAAGTTTCATTATCCTATGGTAAAGGGATTAGTTTATAATTGATGAAGATGAGCACATGTCTAATTGTGTTAAAATAATGTTACTTTTACATAGCATCATGATTATGGTAAAACAATTGAGTGCATGGTTAGATTAGTTGGAAGAAGCCATTTGGTTAGTGAGAGCATGAGAGGGGACGGTTTTTGAGCTAACCAAAAGGGGAGAAAAATTAGTTCAAGGCTAATTGCACCTTATGACACCAATTGGGAGGAGATAATGCTAATGCCAAGTGTCACCATAAGATGCATTGTTGGAAATAAAGTGATTAAAGGAATTGGAGACATTTTATAAAACACTCTTCCTTCCTCTTTCCCTTGCATATTTTGGCCAAGAAGAGAGAAGAGAAGAGAGAGAGAGAGAGAGAGAGAGAGAGAGAGAGTTCAAGATATCTTGAGATCTAGAGAGAAGGAAGAAGAGAAACCTTAAGGTAAGTGTTGATTCTTAAGCACTTGATCTTGCATGAAACCTTCTCTAAACTCTTCTTCTCTATGGAATCAATGGTTTAGAAAACACATATTGAGCTCAAGGAGAGAGAGAGAGGAGGATGCCTAGAGAGAGAGAGAACTCAAGAACTCAAGAGGTAACTTCACAAACCTTAGATTTATACTAGTATGATGTTGTTGTTGAGGTTTGTGATTGGATTTGGTGATTTTTGGTTAATTTTGTAAATTTGGAAAGTCCTAATCCTAAGGGGTTATGCTGCCCAAATTTCTTTGAATCATGGCTAATATGTGTTTAAATGGCTTTATAATGAATTAGAAGTTGAAAGGCATAAGCTTTAGAGGTTAAATCATAAAGTTGCAATTTTCCCTTTTCTTGGAGCATATTTCGGCCAGCACTGTTCTGGGTGGGAGGAGTTGGATTTTCATGAAATTGATGGTTCCATTGGATTCAGGAGGTAAAAATAGGTAGGGTTACAGTTGGTTATTTTTTCAGAAAAGCCAGAAAAAGCATAATTTATGAAAACACCCATAAAACCCTAAAACAGAACTGTTAAGGGAAATTTCATAATTTGACACTGAATTTGATAATTTTGAGCTCCGAAATGGATTCCTTGGGAGAAAATACGTTAGGATAGCCCTAGTTAGAATTTTGGAAAAACGTGCTTGGATAGGTTATGACCTATTTCTTATACATTTAATATTTTATGACCGAGTTGGTAGCCGAAAGCAACACGTTATACAAGGCACATCAAAAAGTGGTCGAAAGAACTTTGAGGTAGGGACATTATCCTTTATAAATCATGCCATAGTTATATGATTGTGTGGATACCATTGTTTGTGATTGTACTTTATTAATCAACATGTTTTGCCTAGAGATGAGCAGTTAATACCAGAGGTGCATTTACTCTAGGAGTTAATGAGAATCCAACTGGTGTATGATTAGTGGAGTTGGGCCCTACTCATGTATACATGATGATAATATGTTTATATTATTCATTAATTGGTGCATACATGGCGCATATCATATTTACTTTTCACAATTTATATGAACGATATCATGTTTCTATTGGGATTCCTTGGAATCTCACCCCTTTTTCTAAACAAATATATTAGCAGGTGCTAGTGGATTGAAAGGAAAAGGCGTAGATGCTGAGAAGTGATTGACATGTGTCTCAAGGAAAGGTTAAAGTTCGTGGTTATAGTTAGTTTATGCTTAAGAAATTTTGGGAAATCCTGTAATTATTGTAAATTATGTAGTACTCTGTATTTTGTCGACGGACGACTTTGGATTGTAAACAAATACTTTTATTAGTATATATGTATTTTTCTTTATACCCATGGAATCTAATCTTTATTACTTTTTGAATATTGAAATAGAAATGAGTGTTGACAGAATTTCTCTTGGGAGAGATGTCAGATTGTGTCGCTTGCAATATGAAACTACCTGTGCTTACAAAAAAAAAAAAAATAATCTAGTTCATTTTAAAGTCGGCCTACCCTTGTCTTATATTTGGTTTAGCTTTTGGAGGTTCCGGGTGGATACCTATAAATATAGTGTTCTGTGGCCTCATGACTTAGTAATTCATTAAAGAAAACATCAACATACTCCCTTATATATATATAAATATATATATATATATACCCATGAAATCTAATCTTTATTATTTTTTGAATATTGAAATAGAAATGAGTGTTGACAGAATTCCCCTTGGGAGAGGTGTCAGATTGTGTCGCTTGCAATATGAAACTACCTCTGCTTACAAAAAAAAAAAAAAAATTAATCTAGTTCATTTTAAAGTCGGCCTACCCTTGTCTTATATTTGGTTTAGCTTTTGGAGGTTCCGGGTGGATACCTATAAATATAGTGTTCTGTGGCCTCATGACTTAGTAATTCATTAAAGAAAACATCAACATACTCCCTTATATATATATATATATATATCAACGTACTCCGGTGTTTTTAGTTAAAATTAATTATTTTTGTACATTAAATATCAAAATTTCCCTTTATAAAAATTATTAGTTAGTTGAGTTTGGTTAATTAATTAGTTATGAAGTTTTATATAGCTAGTTAAGAACATTATGTGAAAAAAAATATTTTAAACAAAATATATTATCTTATGAAACATGTGGGGGCCGGTCTTTATGTTAAAAATTAAATGGAGTATATAATTAGTTATATCAAGCATTGTTTGGTTTGAGGTTTTTTGAGCGAAGGGGTGGAGAGCAGGTGAGCGTTTTTGGTTCGGAAAAATGGAAGGGAGTGGAGGGGAGAAATTTTGTCTTTTCGTCCTCCCCTCCCCTCCCCTACAACTTTGGGCTTTTTTCAAGGGGGTGAAAAAATGTTACATATTCTCCTAACTAAAATACCCATGCTAATTTCTCATTACCTAAGTTTAGCCATTTGATTATAAAACTCATATGATGTGATAAGTAAAATATTTGCATATTTATTCTCCCTTATATGATGATTTTATGGATGATATTTAAGCTCAATTTAATAAATTTGGGTGTTATTAATAAATAAATAATGATTTTGGCATAAAATAGAATTTCTTGGAAAATACTAAATTAAACCCTCTTTCAGTTTTCAGGCAATATCTGGAGCTCTAGATGTCGGATCGGGACATTCTTTATATGGATAAAAAGCTAAGAAAGAGCTCTACAACTTTTATGTTGAGATGAAATTCCAGTTCTATCTCCAAGAGTTTCGAATTTTGCTTGAAAGTTGGAAGAGGGAATCATCTACCATTCTACCAACCATTTCACCTACCTCTTCATCTTCCTTTTCACCTACTACTTCATCTACCACATTCTACCTACTACTTCATCTATCACATTTCATCTACCACTTCATCTTCCTTTTCACCTACTACTTCATCTACCACATTCTATCTACTAATCCACATATCACATTTCATCTACCACTTCATCTACCTTACTCCATTTTTCCCTATATATAGCCACCCTCTCCTTCACATTGGAGACAACAATTGATATCCATTACTCTCAACTCTTCTCCACACATACCATTTCATTTCCATTACTCTTCTCTCTTATCTACTTACACACCATTTCATTACTCCATATCTTCTCCACTTACTACATCATCTTGGAATTAATTTTAGGTATTGTATTATTTTCTTGCATGCCTCCATCTTGGAAGGCTTAGGATTGTATTACTCTTTGTATGCCACCTACATGGAAGGTTTTACCTCCTAAAGGGACGGCTAGATTTTTACATTTTTTATGCATCTTTTGGTTGTATATTTATGTTTAAGAATTTAATATTCAAGTTTTATGCAATATTTATAAGGATTTCATTCTAGCTTTATATAATGTCAATTTATTTTGGTGTTGTTTTTAATTTTATCATGAGCTAAATTTTAATTTTCCTAGGGTAATGACGTAGCTTACTAATGACGGATTGAATCTTAACTTATTGAATCTAGTTTTAATTTCTCCTTCATGATTGAGTTTTAATTATTGTTCTTAATGCTTTCATTTGATTGGCCACCTTTTGAATGATTACAATATGTATGTTGAGACCGGAAGGAGATGCATGTATGTAGATCCTATAATTAAAACCATGACTTGCATGTGAAATAGGAATATATTCATATGAGTTGTGTAGTCTTATTGAGTTCCAGAAATCTTAATGCATAATTAATTGCTTAAATTCATATAGGAATATATTGGATTAGCAATTAATTATAGAATTGCTTGACCTTGGAAGAGGCTTGTAATTAAATTAGGGAAACTCGACTATCAATCATGTGGAATAAATTGGGCTAGAATAGATAAGTGATTCAATCCGGAATTTGTTAAGTGAAATCTAATCCCTAGGACTTTTTCTCATATTTGTTTTCATATCATCAGCACGCATATTTAATTATTTTTCTTTTATTTGTACTCTCAATCACCAATTTATCGATCGACCAAATAGAATTAAAATTATCAATTTTGGTACTTAGTGATCAATCCATGTGGGAACGATACTCTACTCACTTCTATATTACTTGATTACGACAGTGTACACTTGCACTATTTAATTGATCATTTATACTCGTAACATGATGTTACTAGGATAAGCTAAATAAATCAGAAAATATATCTAATAAAAATATATATAATAAAATCTATGTAATCAAATCATATCTTACTAAATATTATTAAACTCATCCCATCTCTGCCTACAAATTGGTCGTCTTTCTCTCAAGTGTCGCTATTTACTTCCCCTCTCCCCCTTCCCCTTTATGAATGCCCATCTGCTCCTCCACTTGCTGCAAGTTGCTCTTCCAGCCATCAAAACTTTCTTTCAGGGTGCAGGTGTCTATTTATATATTTCTTTTATATGATACATCACTTTATATAAGTTTATTGATTAATTTTTTAATTAAATATGTTTTAATGTTATAACATGATCACAAGTATATACTTAGAATAATCTTAGGTAAGTTTATATGTTTTTAACGTAATCACAAGTATCTCAATAAAATATGATATCTAGATTATACTATAATTATCTTTGTTATCTTAGTATTCTAATTTGATTTAGGATATATATTTAATTTAAATTTTAAAAACATATTAAATTTGATGAGTTAACATATTAAAATTATCATTTCAAATGTATATAAGGTTTTTTATCATATATAAGTGAGGTAACAGGTTTTTTGGGATTTATAAATTAGGAAATAATAACTTTGATATCTAAATAAAGTACAAGGCATTTTTGTCAACATTAATTAACTCATATTCTTTCCCCTCCTGAACCAAAATCTCTTCCATGTTCCTCCCATCCAACCAAACAAAGCTTATAACCTACCCCTACCTCTTCCCACCTCCCCTCATTTAACTTCCCCTCCCCTCCCCTCCATTGAACCAAACAAGCGCTTAAGGTCAAAAATTATAATTCAAATCAAAAATACAAATAAAAGCGGTTACATATGCAAAATTTTCTGACCTTTTGGCATTTATTTCAATCTTTCTACGAGAAGAGGGACAGGTACAAAAAGTAATGTAAATGAATCTCATTTGACCGAAGGCCATTTTATTATTAACGGAAACATTTATAAGAGAATGGGAAATGAATAAGAATAGACGTGAGGACAAAAATGAGCCTTCCATGGAACCAATTGTATATTTGGTCTGAACTGAAATAATATCATATTTGAACTTGAAACAAAATGAAAAAAAAAGTAAATGGCACAAATATCTATTATATAAAGAAGAGATAATTAATTAGTCTTTAAATAATAAGCTATGGGTGTTTAGGGATATAAATACCTGTTTGGAGAATTAATTGTCCAATGGTACTTGATATGTTTTCATACACAGAACACAAGTACTCCGGAGGATTTTATACACAGATAAAACTAAAACACGAATTCATGTATCATTGAGTAATTAATTATTCTCCAATCAGGGGCAATTTCCCGATTATTTTGGTCCTTGGAATTATGTATAGCTAATTGTTTCCAAACGATGGAAGACACTTAAGAGCAACTCGCAGAAGGAAAGTATAGAAAGGCTAAATTGTAATGAAACGAATTTGCTTCTTTCTTTTAGTAATAAAACGAATTTGCTAAACGGCTCATAGTTGTTAATCATTTAATATTCTCATATTTGTGTGTGTGTGTGTGTGTCAATATATATTTTACCCCACAGAAAATTAAAGGTTGTCTTGAGGAAGAAGCTAGCAATTATTTAATGCTTTCAGAATACACTTACCTACATGATTATAGATGAATATATATATATATATATATATATATAAAGAAAAGGTCAAAAAAACTATATTAATCGAAATGCTTTCTATTTTATAATTATATATCTCTTGTTTGTGACCAAATTTAAAATGCCCAATGATTGACTTTCAATTGTTAAAACCTAAAGAGTACTTGAAGCTTCCAGGCTGCTTCATTCATTCTATGCTTATCATTCTAATTAATTACGTACCTCTTCTAGTTCTACATGGAAATAAAAAAAAATGTAAATGGCACAAATATCTATTATATAAAAAAGAGATAATTAATTGGTCTTTTAATAATAAGGTAGGATTTTTTAGGGATATAAATACATGTTTGGAGAATTAATTGTCCAATGATACTTGATACATTTTCATACACAGAACACATACTAATACTCTGGAGGGTTTTATACACAGAACACATACTAATACTCTGGAGGGTTTTATACACAGAAAAAACTAAAACATGAATTCATGTATCATTGAGTAATTAATTATTCTCCAAGAAGGGGCAATTTCCCGATTATTTTGGTCCTTGGAATTATGTGTAGGTAAATGTTTCCTAACGAGGAAAGACAATTAAGAGCAACTCGCAGAAGAAGGGCTAAATTATGTATTGAATAGATAAATTGTAATAAAACGAATTTGCTTCTTTCTTTTAGTAGTACGTTTAAAACAGAAGGGTTCATAGTTTTTAATCATTTAATATTCTCATACTTATATTTGTGTGTGTGTATTTGTACATATTTTACCTCACTGCAAATTAAAGGTTGTCTTGAGGAAGAAGCTAGCAACTATTTAATGCTTTCAGAATACACGTACCTACATGATTATATATATATATATATATATCTAATCAAGATATATATATATCAAGAAATGGTCAAACAAACCATATTAATCAAGATACCTTCTATTTTATAATTATATATCTCCTGTTTGTGACCAAATTTAAAATGACAAATGATTGAGTTCTCCTTCTCTGATTTTGACTTTCAATTGTTAAAACCTGAAGAGTACTTGAAGTTTCCACGGTGCTTCATCATATTTAAACAACATTTTTTTAAAAACAAAAATACCAAATCCATATGCAAAAGCAACGTGTACAGAACGCAAGGAAGCTCACAATACATATATAAACAAAGTCATAACGAGCAGCCTGTGAGAGAAAGAAAATGTACGTAACAAGACCCCGTTCTCTGTTCAAAAGGGATCCTGAAGCTCTTTTGCAGCCACCAGAGGGACCAAATTTAGGGTTCTTAGTCCTCCAAGATGAAGAAGCTGAGTCATACTGCTGTTTTGGTTGGGTGAATAAGGGTATCAGAAACCTGCCATTCCCACAGAACAGGAACTTAACTGTTACTTACGCGGTGCACGGTGGACCTGCCACCATAGTTTTAACAGATCGAGTTATGTTCATTCCTGTTCTTAATCAGCCTTTGTCTTCCAACCTCTACTACGTGATACGAAGGAAAGGGAAATGTCAAGGGTATGTTTAAATTGTTTTTTTTTTTCCATATTTAGTTCGGTTTGGTAATTAATTAGCATAATCACTTTAAGAATTTGATGTGCAGTGAAGCAAGTACTTGTTCTAAGGAAGAAGACTTGGGCTCATGCTTGTGCTGCAATTACGCCCTAGATGTCGAACCAAGACCTCTTAATCCATCCAATGAATATCAACAATTTAAGATAACAAAGAAATGCTCAGCATTTCGAGCCAAATCTGTTGCATCAGATGGGTTCCCTCCTCTCTTCTTGAGGAGACCGGGTTGGACTCTCTGCACCAGAACACCCCATCATTATCATCTAAGTGAAGCTTTGGGTGTAAACCATGCCTTACGAGCCAAGTTACCGCCTTTTACCTTCTCTTCATCATCATCTGATCGCTACTCCGAGCCGGTGGTAGTCGGAAAATGGTACTGCCCTTTCATGTTTGTTAAGGAAGAAGGAGTGAATGTGAAGGAGCAGATGAAGCGGTCAGTTTTCTATGAAATGACCCTTGAAAGAAGTTGGGATAAAGTTTTCTCTAAGAAAAATGATGGAAATAGTATTAAAGTGTTTGTGAATGTTGTGGTTGAAACTGAAGTTGCAAGTCTGGGTGATGGGAGAGAAGCTGTTTGGGAAGAAGGGAAATTTGGTGAAGAGTATGTGATGTGGTTTAAGAGTGAGGAGAGAGGAGAGAGAAAAGTAGGGTTGAACATGGCTACTGTGGAGAGAATGAGATGGGAGGAAGAAAGAAGTGAATGGGTGGGAAGGAATGATAAGAGAATTGAAAGAGTAGAGAATTTTGATCGAAAGAGTAATGAGTGGGAAAATTTTGAGTGTTACGTGATGGTTGAAAGTTTTGTGTTGAGGAAAATGGATGGAAATGTGGTGTTAACTTGTGATTTCAGGCACACAAATCATGTTCAGTGTAAGTGGAAGTGATTTCTTGTTATTAATTCCCAAGTCCTCTTTCTGAATGTTCTTCAATTTGGTTAATATAAAGTGTCTGAGTTGAAAAGTTGCAGAAAATTGCAGCAACGAGAATGAATGAATAGTAGGGTTGTGAATGGCCATTATTATTGTTTGATCGAGAGAATGAAAATATAGAGAGAGGGGTAGAGTGTGGAAGAATTGGCATGTTATTGACAAAAATTAATTTCAAGTTGCATATATACCACCCCAGTCTCCTGTTATAAGCCAACTTCAACTACTTCACCAGATCAACGAAGAGGTGGTTAAGTTATTAAAGTATTTTAAAAAAAGAAAATTTCAAATTTACCCTTATTTAAAACTATGAATTACGTCTTTGTAAGGAATGAAATGGTATGAAACTTTAAATAGTGACAATCTTAGAAAAATGTAATTAATTAGTATTATACTTGGTGACCTATAATATATAAGGACCACATTTTCCTCCTAAAATATAACTTATTATAATACAGGCGAGAGTGATATTTGGGGAGAGTTTTAACTCGTGTTTAAGATAAAGGAGGAAAGTTGGTGGATGATTGTTTGGTTATTACAAGAACACACACCAAATTAGGTGCAAGTGGGGTCCTAATAATTCTATTGATCACTCTCAGCTTTATTTGGCCCCCCTAAAAAAAAAACAAAAGAGACTATAGAACATATATTATTGTATTATTTGGTCTTTACCATTGGAGGATTCGTGCAAACTACATTGAATGCAATTAGCAGAAATAGTCAATACAATTGTAGGTCCAATTGGCATATTCTAACTGTCCACAAATCAACGTCTAGTTACATATTAAAATTTTGTTGTTATCTCTTCGCCTTGATTGAATATATTAATGTCCTCATATTCTTGCGTCATTTTTTGTTGAATCGATCTATGCAAAAGATGACAGAATTAACTTAATTGTAAAACAGTACATGAACAGGCCCATAAACAAACTCAGTTTATATAGTTTCTTAATTAACTAACTTGGAATAATTTAGTTCTTATAGTTTATTAATTCTCAACAACTTAATTCTTATACTTACGCACATTATTATAGATTAATCAAGATATCTATATCAAGAAATGGTCAAACCAACTATGTTGATCAAGATTACCTACTACTTGTTTTTTTTATTACAAGATTACCTACTACTTTATTATATATTATCTCTTGTGTGTCACCAAATTTAAAATGCGAAATGCTTGAGTTCCCCTCTGACTTTGACTTTCCCTTGTTAAAACCTAAAGATTACTTGATGCTTCCTCGCAGCTTCTTACTATGTTCATCAGATTCAAACAACTTTTTCAAAATAATGTACGAGATGTGCAAGGAAATGCACTAAATCCATATGCAAATGCAATATTGTCACACTCAAAGGATTTTGGGGGTTATATATATTCTTAGCAGTTTTACTAAATTTTTTAATACCAAACATCACAAAGGAAATGGACAAAAAGTCAATAATAATAAGATCAGATCAAACACGCAACCCCAGCAATGAATACAAATCACAGAACACAATGAAGCTCACAATACATAAACAAAGTATAGTAATAAGTAGTGAGAGAGAGAGAGAGAGAGAGAATGTACGTAACAAGACCTAGATCTTTGTTCAAAAGGGATCCTAACGCTCTTTCACAACTACCAGAGGGACCAAATTTAGGGTTCCTAGTACTCCAAGATGAAGAAGCTGAATCATACTGTTGTTTTGGCTGGTTGAAGAAGGGCGTCAGCAACCTGCCATTCCCACAGAACAGAAATTTAACCGTTATATACACAGTGCACATTGAACCTGCCGCCATATCTTTACCAGATCAAGTTATGTTCATTCCTGTTCTTAATCAGCCTTTGTCTTCTAATCTCTACTACGTCATACGAAGGAAAGGGAAGTGTCAAGGGTATGTTTAAATTAATATTTCATATTTAGTTTACTTTGGCGATATGTTATATTTGATCCTTAATATAAGATCTAGTTGACTAATTTGGGGACATTAAAGAAGTTAAATAAACTACTAAGTTATAACATATGCTATATGATCTTTCTGAAATGCTTAGTATATCATTAAATTATATATCAATTTAAAAGTCAGGCAAATTAGTTTGTAGAAAAATGATAAATATAAATACATTAAAAAAACTTATTTAACTTCCTTAATTTCCTCAAATTAGTCAACTGGTTTTGTAATACTAATCGGAGGTAGTAATTAATTAGCATAATCATTCCAAGGGTTTGATACGATGCAGTGAAGCAAGCACATCTTCAAAGGAAGAAGACTTGGGCTCATGTTTGTGCTGTACTTACATCCAAGACGTCAAAGAAAGACCTCTAAATCCCTCTTATGAATATCAACAATTTGAAATAAGAAAAAAATATTGTGGTTTCCAAGCCAAGTCTGCTGCATCAGATGGGTTTTCCCCTCTCTTCTTAAGGAGACCAGGTTGGACTCTCTACACCAGAACACCCCACCATTATCATCTGAGTGATGCTCTGGGTGTCAACCCTACCTTGCGAGCCAATTTACCTCCTTTCACCTTCTCATCATCATCTGTTTGCTCCTCTGAGCCGATGGTGATTGGAAAATGGTACTGCCCTTTCATGTTTGTGAAGGAAGAAGGAGTGAGTGTGAAGGAACAGATGAAGAGGTCAGTTTTCTATGAAATGACACTTGAAAGAAGGTGGGACAAAGTTTTCACTGAGGAAAATGGTGGTAAGAGTAATCAAGTTTTTGTGAATGTTGTGGTGAGAACTGAAGTTGCAAGTCTGGGTGATGGGAGAGAAGCTATTTGGGAAGAAGGAAATTTTGGTGAAGAGTATGTGATGTGGTTTAAGAGTGAGGAGAGAGGAGAGAGAGAAGTAGGGTTGAACATGGCTACTGTGGAGAGAATGAGATGGGAGGAAGAAAGAAATGCTTGGGTGGGAAGGAATGAGAAGAGATTTGAAAGAGTGGAGAATTTTGATAGAAAGAGTAATGATTGGGAAAATTTTGAGTTTTATGTGATGGTGGAAAGTTTTGGGTTGAGGAGAATGGATGGAAGTGTTGTGTTAACTTATGATTTCAGGCACACAAATCATGTTCAGTGTAAATGGAAGTGATTTCTTGTTATTAATTCCCAAGTCTTCTTTCTGGATGTTCTTCAATTTGGTTAATATAAAATGTCCGTATGTAGAAGAAAATTACAAATATCTTGTTTAAAAATGTTATTATTTTTATTCTAAAGTTAATTTTTTCTGCTTGCTCAAAAAAAAAAAATTTTAATTCTTTCTATTTTTGTTTAAAAATACAATGTTTATATTAAAATCCCCAAACAATACAGAAAACTTGATCTCTTCTCATAAACTCATAAAAACCCCTTATGTTGTATTGATAACTCTTAAATTACACCAAAAATATACTTCAGAAATGAGGAGTCTTGACACCCCACACTTACATGAAATCTTGTCTTTAAAATGTTTTGTTGTTAAACTAAAAATCACAAACCAAACAAGGAAAAATAGAAGCCAAATTCTACAACGACATTGCAAGGTTGGATGCAATTCAAGCTTAATTTCAGAAATTAAGAACAGAAATATTTTCCAACTTCAAAAAAATATAATTAGCAAGACAAATAATTAGGTAAAGATAAATTACAATTTGCCCCTCACCAATGCAATTGTTTGCACTATACTCTCAAGATGCTAAATGTAATAGCCTGGGACCACACGTAGCACCTGTGCTTGGCTGAGACTACACACAACACCCGACAGGATTTATCCCCCCTCCACCACATAGGCCTAGGGATTTTCCTCTTTGAGGAACTCCAAATTTCCCCCAAAGAGTCGCGTCCCCAAGGATCAAAGGCTTGACTTGAGGATCAAGTACAAATCTTATGCGATCCTTGGTAACCAAGACTATACGCAGCACCCGGCAGGATTATTTGCCCCCTCGGGCCACACAAGCTTAGGATTTTCTTCTTTGACGTACTCCAAATTTCCCCCAAAGAGTCGCCTCCCCAAGGATCGAAGGCTTGACCTGAGGGTCAAGTACAAATCTTATGTGATCCTGCGTAGCCAAGTGCACTACCAAGGATCACATAAGGTTTGTACTTGACTCTCAGGTCAAGCCTTCGATCCTTGGGGAAGCGACTCTTTGGAGGAAATTTGGAGTACCTCAAAGAGGAAAATCCTTAAGCCTGTGTGGTGGAGGGGGGACAAATCCTGCCGGGTGCTGCGTGTAGTCTCAGCCAGCCGCAGGTGTTGTGTGTGGTCCTGGACTGTTACACTAAAAACTTGTATTTTACTCAATTCCACTTATTGCGTCCAGTTCGCCAAAAAGCTTGATTATAATATCATTCTCCACTATGTTATTTCATTACATATACAAATCAAAGGGACTTGTTCAAGGTCTATGATGAATAAGGATAATGGAATGGAAATGATAAACCGAGGAACACTTATTTTAATTAGTACTAAGCATTTTACATAAAAACATGAAGAATGAATTAATACGCAACTTAGGGGAGTCATACTCTTATTCTTTCTCTTGTTTTCCCCATATTTATAATTCTTTTGCTTTTCTGTTTGTTCTCTTTCCCCCTTCTTTTTCACTATGGGCCCATTTGGTATGCTAAAAGTTTGGCTAAGGAAAAGGAAAACTGGGATTTTTGTCTGCGCATATTTGACTGGCAAATTTTCTAACAGAGAAATTTCTAGCGGAACTCGATTTTCCTTTATCAAGAAACAAAAAGCCGGACCGGGTAATGAATCGGTCATAGAACAAGTTCAAGGGTTAATGGATCAACCAGGGTCTAACCGATGATCGGACCGGCTATATTAAAATATTATAATTTATTAGTAGCAATATATATATATATATATATATTTAAACTTCTATAGATAAAAATGAAGATCTTTAGAAAAAAAATGCTTAAAATCTATTAGTATTATAATGCTTATACTTATGCAATGATATCTTCTTTCCTATAATTATTATATCCTTTTAAATAATTTTTTTCATTATCTTCTTCATTTTTTTAGATTTGTTCTTTCTTTACCTACTTTTCTCTTCATCTTGATCTTCAACCTTTCATTTTCCCCTCAAAAATAGCACAAAATAATAATTATAAAAATAAAAAAAAATCGGTTCAACCAGTTGAATCACCGGTTTTTCAGTTTTTATCGGTTCAAACCGGTCCAATTGTTTTTAGACCTATTCACAATCCAATGGGTGAATCAAACCGACCACTGACCGGTTCGCAGTTCAACCGGTTGAACCAGCCTATCCGATTCCTTTTTTGTTCACTGTCCCTTATACATAGTAAGAGCCCTTCCCACCCCTTTTGGTGGGAACTTATTTTCCAATGTGATGGCAAAATCACAAAGACAAGTTTGCCCCTAGTTCTTCTTCTCTATCGTCATCAAGTGCACCTCTGGTTGGTTCTCTTCTTCTCTGTCACTACCCTAGGAGTGAAACAGCTTGCACGGGAATGAAACTCCAGGGGCAGCTTGAGTTTCTTGGGAATCTTTTCTCTTTATATATAAAATATATATTATATTTTATTTTATATAATATTTAATTATTTATACTATCTTCGGCTAGTTATAAATACCTAGTTAAATTTATTTTGGGAGATGAAGGAAGCTAAATAAGTTACTTAATCATATTATATGTTGTGTATGATTAAATTATATATCATTTTATAATTCAGACAAATTGGTTTGAAGAAAAAAGGATAAATATAAATACTTTAAAGTAATTTAATTAGCTTCATTAATCTCTCTATAAAGGTCAATTAAGTCTTATATTTAGGAATGGAGATAGCATTATTTTATATTTATTTATATAATATTTTATCCTAATTGATTAATAAATACTCATTAAGGGCAATATGGTCATTTGAATGGAGGTAGCATCATTTTTAGCCTACCAAATATAAAATTTCCCATCAAACCATTTTTAATTTCAATGCATTCGAAACATGTTAGTGGTAGGAAATTTTCTATTTCCAAATGACATATTTACACAAAATCCATATTGTATTGATTTCTTCTTATTTCAATTCGTTCACTCTTTTTTTTTTTTTTAAGATATATCACTTAGCATAAGTTACTAAAGTACTGAATGAAAAAAATAGAAAAAGAAAAATTGCATCAATTAAAACAAAGAGCTATTGAATTTAGGCATTTTCTTGAAGCAAAGAATTCATATAATAAGGATAAGCATTTGGCCAAACTAACTAGCTATGAAAATGAATGTCTAAATCATTTTTCATATGCATCAAAAGGAGATTTTTAAGTTTTAAAACAGTTTCATGCGAAGTTTTAGAAATGAAATTAAAATAAATGTACTCCCTCTTGATAGAAATCACAACTTTGGCTCAAATTCCTCACTGATCTTTGAATTCCTAAATTGAATCATTCAAGCGAAATTCTTTGCTTATTTTTTAAAATTCTAGGAAAAGCACAAAACTAGCTTAAATTCAATGCTTTTAAATTTGAATCAAATCAACCTTGAGGATGCTCATTGTAATGCCCCAAATTTTGATTAAGGGCTAATGAGGATTTTTATGGATATTTGTGAATTTAAATTGGAATTATTATGTGTTTTGTGGCAATTTTAATTAATGTGCCAAAATCAGGAAATTTTTGAGTAATTAGTCAGTGATTAATGAGGAAATTAATTGCTAACTAAGAAGAAATGTGATCTGTGACCAAATAGCTAATGGAGTGGTTAGAGTACCTAATTTAGTGACTTAACTTTATGAGAGCTAATCGAAAGGAGACACTTGGCATCATATATGATGGTAGTGGTTGGAGAAGTTAAAGTATGTATTTTCTTTTCTTTTCTCTCCTCTCTTCCCTCATTTTCCGTTGAAACTATATGGGAGGGAGTATGATCATCATTTCTTTCATCTTCTCCATCACTCAACCTCTTACTTCTCTCTGTCTTGTCCGACACCATTGAAGAAGAGGAAGGAGAAAAGGAAAAACTTGAGAAAAAGGTAAGAAGATGACCTCCATTGCTCAAACTCTCTTCTCTTATGTTATTCCTTGAGTTGAGAGCTTCATGTTGGTGGTTATAGCTTCTCCATTGGTGTTGATTTGTGGTCACAAGGAATTGTGGAGGTTGGAGAATAAAGAAGTGTCTTTGAGAAAGTTGATAAGGTAAGTAAAACCAATCCTTCTATCTATGTTTTGTGCCAAATGGTTTAGTTTGGAATTTCTGGGATTTTTGGCATGATTTTCAAAATTGAGGATCATGGTGTTTTTGGTATGTCATTGGCATGAAAATGGTATGTTGTAGTGATTTTGGGATAGATAGAATGGATATGGGATTGAAGTGTCTTATTTGGATGATTTTGGAATTTGAATGTTTGTGTTGGCCAAAACATGATAATAGAATAGGATTTTGGTGTTTCTGATGGTTCCATTGAATTCATTGGGTATTTTTGTGTGGGAGTAGCCTTGGGTGAGAGTTTGGGACCATTAGAATCACTTGGGCAAATGTTGGGAAGTTCTGTCAGTTTTCTGCATTTCTAGTTTTTGATCTGTATCACTCGAGTGGTCAGGGGTCCACTCGAGTGCGAGATGAACATCACTCAAGTGGTGATGGGTTCCACTCGAGTGCTGTAATGTATTTTTCCCTTTCTGCTTCCAGTTTCATATTGCACTTTTATGTGTAAAGGCAAGAGTGTTGCCTCACTTGCGAGTGTGGAGGGTTCCCACTCGAGTGAGCCTCTTCTTACTCGAGTGCAGGTGTATCTAACACTGTGAACTCTCATCTTGGGTGGTCACTTGCGTCCATTTTTTTCAAGAGTGAGCCTTAGCAATCGCGGGTGCTAAGTTGTCACTCGAGTGAAATCATCTCTGCTCGAGTGCTCTCTTCTACTGAAAGTTCTTGTGCTCTTAGGTGAGCACTTCTTGAACCTCACTTTAGGGTACTCAGGTGAGCATTAGGCTTCTACTTGAGTGATAGAGGTCATGCTCGAGTGTAGCGAGTAATTCTGGTTGCTGTCATTCCTTTCTGCTCTCATGTGAGCACTTTCTACACCATACTTCCTAGGACTCGAGTGAGGGTGAGGCTAACACTCGAGTGTTGCTTCCATGACTCGAGTGTCCATACAATATCACTCGAGTGAGGCCATCTTCACTCAAGTGTCTCAGTGAAAAATATCAGTTTTATGCTTTAAAAAAGGGGATCTTTGGGGATAGCCTACCAACCCTTTAGAGATATTGATAGAGTTATTCATGGTTGTTAAAAGAGCAATAACGATAACTAAATTAAGTGTTAAGAAGTCATTAAGAATTGCAATAGAGAATTGACACTTCATCCCTAATTATGAATTATAGGGTTCGACATTTGCCTTACTCAGAAGAGACCGGCGCCAGAGCACGCACAGAAGGACTTAAGTAGTGACTTTTCTCTCATGTTGGGTATGATGCTTGGTATGCATGACTTATCATTGTTTGTTGTGTGAATCTTTGGCATGAGGCCATTGGATAATCTCACGTAGTGCATTACAGCGTGAGCAGTTCAGTGTGAGAAGTCATAAGGGGTAATGGTTATCACACCTACCCCTGCTATTGTTTCTGCTATTGTAATTGCCAGGGGTGTGTTGTGGAATCGTGGATTCCTGTTTAAGTATCTGGCAAGTGTGGCTGTGTGTGTATGTAAAATATTTTGTATGGATCATAGCTGTGGTGATATATGTGTTATGATCATGTGATTGTGCAATACAGTGTGAGCACTTTAGCGTGAGCAAATGTAAGGGTGACATAAGTCATACCTACTCTTGCCTCTACAACTGCTGTTGTAGTTGCAATGTATGTGTGATGATTTGCTTTCATGCTTTGTTGTTGTGCATATTATGAGTGATTTGACACTATGGGGTTTCCTTAGAATCTCACTCTCCCAAAACAATTTCATACAGGGCTGAAGGATCAAAGAGGAAGCGAGTGATGAAGAACGGGTAAAGCTCCAGATAGGAGTTTCATTTTGGGAATATTTGGTTATCATACTTGTAATTTTTGGATATATTTTTGAGAAGCAATTGTATATATTTGTGGTATAGCATAGTTTTGTGTGATCCCCAAGTTAAAAGGGAAAGAGATTATGGGCAATGTGCCTTGTATAAACCCTTTATTAATCAATGGAACCTGAGTGTGTCAGGAATTTATGTTGTACTATGATATGTATGAATAGAATCAACGCATACAGGCCATTTATGTTTGAAATGTAAGTATGAGACCATTGTGGAACATGTGTTGTAAAAGCTTTTGAAAACCCTGATTTTTAGGAAATTTTATTTTGACTTAGTCCCAAATTGTACATGGTCTCTAATTCAAACTTAATTATGTTTTTACAAACTAATCTCAACCTTGATCGTGAAGGGGGTTACACTCATAAGTAAAATCTAAACTCAACAGCTAGTCGATACTCATTTTCAGTAGTGGACAAATTCCAATTTCACACAAATTATGAATAAAAACATGTTGTTATTATATATATTGCTTTCTAAATATATATTCATTGATTAGTTTAGTTTGATTATTTATTTTATCTAATATATATATAACTAACTTTGTTTATATTTATTTTATCGGATGAGATTTGGTTTTAGTAAAAGACAAGATTGTCTTAAGGAAGAATCAATTATTTAATGCTTTTAGAACACACTTACATACATGATTATATATTAATCAAGATATATCATCAAGAAATCAAGATACCTTTTATTAAATAGAATATAATTTCCTCATTTCGCATCACGTCACCACCGGTAGATACCTTACCAACACCCTCCACTTCAATTCATATTTTTTCACGAAAAGCAAATGTAAGATAATAAATCTAGTCTTTCACTAAGATTTCAATTAACTGTCCCAAATTAAAGTTGATTATGGTTCCCCTCTTCCTCAGAGAAAAAACAATCAAACAATTCCCAATCATGGTCCTTATGGATTGGATCATCCATATAATATACAAAAAGAAACTCTAGATATTTGATATCTATCTCTTTGAATGAGATCTCAATTCCACAGATGGTTTCATTAGATAGCTTACAACTAGAATGCCTCTTTTTTCCAATCTAGTTTCTCCACCATCGTGAACCTAGTTAGATTCGTGTATGATGCACTTTTTAGCTATTGGGAGACCCAAGGACTTTCTTTCGGATGCACGAAAGAGATCTCAAAGATCTTTTTTCCCATTGGAAGATACAAGAGCAAAACAATCAACCTATTGATATTAGAAGACACAAAAGATTCTTCCAATGTATCATTTTTGTGTCCAATGGAATTCATAGGTATAGGAAGAAGCCCTGTCAAAAAGAGATTTTTAAATTTGACTATCTTTTGATTGTTAATATTATATATAAGAACTACTACTACAAAGAGTACTAAACCCTTGGTCGTTAAATATCGATTGCTTGTTGAACCCTATGAATCGCGTCAAAGTAGAATACTCCAAATATGGGAGTTCAAGAGTCTCATAAAACACTTTTGATGGAAAATATATGAATGAAAGATCCCACTAAATTGAATTGGGTCCATAAATCTAAGAAATAGTGAGAATTTTCTCTCTCTCAATTCGAAAATCCAAGATTCGAATTGATGTCCTTTCATCGAGTCCTCCTAAATTGCATTGATTTATCCTAAACATTTCATTTCAATTGGAATTCAGTTATTCACCATGTATGATGATCCCTGCCAAGCATCCATGGCTGAATGGCTTAAGCGCCCAACTTATAATTGGTGAATTTGTAGGTTCAATTCCTACTAGATGCACTACTCAGAGGAAGGATTTAGTGTCCATCTTTAACATCCATTTCCAAAAAAAGGGACATCAAAACGTAGGCAGCAGCATTTTTGCAATTTTTGCTGTGATTTTGGCTCCTTTTGTGTCCTTTTTCTCGAAAGGGACGCCAAAACTTTGGCTTTTGGCTTCCCTTTGTTAAAAAGGATGCCAAAAGACTTTGGCGCCAAAGTGTTAGGTGTCCCTTTCTAAAAAGGGATACCAAATATTGCTTTTGGAGTCCCATTTTAAGAAATGGACACCCAAAGCAGCCCTAAAAACATTATTAGATTTGACACAAACTCTTTCTCCTTCATCCAAAAGCCCTTGGCCTCCAACGTGTTCCTTTCGTCACTGCTCATTATCCTCTGTTATTGCTAATCGTCTTATGTCGCTCTTCATCATCCGTCGTTACTGATCCTCCTCCTTTATAGATCCTCATCCATCGCAGGTCCTCCTCTGTCACAATTCATCCTTCTGCTCGTCTAGTCTCTATTTTTGGCTTTGTATCTTTGTTGCAGCTCCTCCTCTGTTGTGACTCCTCTGTCCTTACCTCGTCCCTGTCTTTGTCTCTTAGTTGCAGGTCTATCTTGACACTTTCACCTGCTCGTCTTCTATTACCCACTCTTCTCCTCTATAGTACTCCACTTTGCTTCTCATGCTTTCTCTTTTTTCCCATGACAATAAATTATAGTTTGAAATATGGCTAGCTTTTATGCAAATTGATTATATACTAATCAACACTTTAATTTTAATACTAACAATGATACATTTGGTAGAGGAATGAGTTTGATATAATTGTTGATTTTGATTTCACTTAAGGTGTTTGATAGAATGTCTAACAGAAGAAATTGATTGGAATGTTGTTGAAATTGCTAGATAACTAAGGCCTATGCTATAAGAAGAATAAAATGGACTTGAGAATTGTTTTATGTTGATTATAAGTTCAATTTAGATAAGAATTTTAACTTAAGAGGCCTTATGAATACTTAAGCATGTATCTTTGTTGGGAAGTATTATGAAGTTTGTAAAGAAGAAAATTGTTAGATGAATTAAAGTTGCTGAAGCTTTATGCAATACTATGACACTTTTCTCTTTTTATATTTTGTTAGCTGGTTTTGTTTGAAATAAGTTGAAATGGATTGTTGTTGAAATTTTTGGATGTCTTACTATTAAGGGGAAATGCTGCTGAATTTTTTTTAAAAAAATGAGTAAAAGGCAATCCCTTCTTGACTAGTATTGACATGTCCTTCCTTTACAATTGTTTTAAACTTGAGTTTTGCTGGAAATGTGTTAGGAGGTAATAAAATGATTATAGTTGGATGAATGCTTTGAGAGCTAGTAAAGAATATGAGAATGGGGTGGAAGAGTTTATTGAGTTTACTAGAAGGAATGCTCCTACAAAAAATGGAATATATTTATATCCTTGTGTCAATTGTTTAAATGAGAGTTGATAGGATATTGATTATATAAGGGACTACTTACTTTGTGATAGAATAAATCTTCAGTGCACAAGGCGGATATGGCATGGGGAGGAAGTAACTGCTTGTGCGTCACACAAGAAGGAAGATGTGGATGCCGTAGATGAAGAAAGAATGGAGAAAATGATCCATGATGTTGAGGTAGAATGTGGAATGATGTAGAGAATATGGAGTGATGCAGCAACCGTATGTATATGAGAGAATGTGGAGTGCTACAGAGACATTGTTGTGCCCTGGTAGTAAGTATACACGCTTGATAGGCACCTTGCATTTGATAAACTTAAAGGCAACTTATATGTAGACTGATAGTAGTTTCAAATTATTGCTTGAATTGTTGTTTGGTATGTTTTCATATGATAATGTACTTTCAAATCATATGTATAAGGCCAAGAAAACTTGTCCATAATGGGCATAGAGTATAAAAAGATACACACTTGCCCTAATGATTGCGCATTATACAAAAAGAGTATAAAGGTCTTAGTAAGTGTCCGAAGTGTAAAACTTCACAATACAAAGTGAAGAAAGATAGTGGTTGTAGGGGTGGGACAACAAAAAGGCAACATTTAAAGGTATTATGATATCTTCCAATAATACAACTGTTTAAGCATTTGTTTGCCAGTGCAATAAAAGTGAAGAAGTTGAGATGACATTCTGTTAAGAGAATATCTGATGGAAAATATCTTTGGCACCTGGTTGACTATCCATAATGAAAGAAAATAGATGAAATGTCCCCTCAATTTGGCAATGAGTTAAGAAATGGGCTTTATACAGATGGAATCAATTTGTATGAAACTCTTAATAGTACACAAGTGCATGGCCGGTTTTCCTTGTGATATACAACTTACCTCCCTAGCTATGTATGAAACACAAGTATGTAATGCTTGCTATGATGATTTCTAGACCAAAATAGGTAGGTAATGATATCGATGTCTCCTTTGTACCTTTGATTGAGGGCTTGAAGAAGTTATAGGTGTGTTTGATGCATATAAGTAGGAGTCCTTTAAGCTTTGTATAATGATTTTCACTACGATAAATGACTTTCCTGCATACATAAATTTGCTAGGGTACTGTTTGAAGGGTTATAAAGTATGTCTGATATGTGAAGCAAACACATACTTCCATCAATTTAAGCACGGAAGAAAAATGGTCTACTTTGGTTACAAGAGGTGTCTTCATCAGTTCCACCTATATTGTAGGTTAAGAAAGCATTTTAGCGGCTTATTATAATGGAATGGCTCCAAAGGCAATAACTAGAGAGGAAGTTTATAGTCAGGTGGAACGTATCAATGTCATTTTTGGAAAGAATCAGAGAACTGTAGGTGAGAAGAATATATGGAAGAAGAGGTCAATTTTCTTTTATCTTGCATATTGGCGTAGTTATAATGTGAGATGCAATAATGATATTTGCATGTGAAGAAAAATGTTTGTGATAGCTTTGTCGATATGCTTTTGCACATGCCAAGGAAGACTAAGGAATGAATTAGTGTGAGACTAGACTTGGTTGATATGGGAAAAGAGATGGGTTACATCCACAACTAAGATAGCTAGCAATGTATATATTGTCAAGATCTGAGAAAAAATGTTTGCACGGATGTTTACATGACATTAAGGTGCCATAAGGGTATTGTTCTAATATGAGAAGGTTTTTCTCAATAGACGATTTAAAGTTAGTGGGAATAAAGTCCCATCATTATCATATGTTGATGCAACAACTATTACCAGTAGCTATTAGAGGCATTATGAAAGATGAAGTGTGAACCACTATAACAAGATTGTGTGTTTTCTTTAATGCTATATGCAATAAAGTTATTGGCACTGAAAAGTTAGATGAATTAGAAAATAAGGGTTATATTATTTTGTCTTAACTAAAGATGCATTTTCCTCTTACATTTTTTGATATAATGTTGCATTTGATAGTTTATTTGGTAAGGGAGGTAAGGTTCTGTAGTCTAGTTTACCTAAAGTAGATATACCCTTTCAAGTGATATATGAAGATCTTAAAAGGGTATTCTAAAAGTCTTTATCGACTTGAAGCCTCAATAGTTGAAATATATGTAGTTGAAGAGGCTATGGACTTTTGCAAAGATTATCTATTAGGGGCAAAGGCGCAACCCAGCGTGAAGAAGGGAGAAGTAAGGGAACACAAGGACTCAAAATGAAGAATATGCCTTGTGAAGAGGTGTTGCAAACACACTTGTATATTTTGAATTATACAGAAGAAGTTCAACCATACTTAGATGAACATAGAAAAAGTTTGAAGAGCATGAATTAAAGGAAGAATGACATGCAAATAACTAATAAGCAAAACAAGACATTCATAGAGTGGTTCGAGGAAAAGGTTTTGCATGAGACTAGTGTGTCTAAAACAATCGAGTGGTTAGCTTGAGGGCTTTCTTTTCAGGTTATCACTTGGATCGGTTATGATATAAATGTGTATTCTTTCTATACAAAAGACAAAAATCAAAGAAGTACTATACAAAATAGTAGGGTGATAGTAAAGGTTGAAGCCATGCACTTTTCTATTTCGAAAGAATAAAACCCCCATATTAGCATCCATGGCCTATTATGGAGTTATTAAATAAATATGGGATATGACAAAGTTGCTTTATTAAAATGTAAGTGGGTTAACAGCAATGTTGTTGTAATAAATCAACAACTTGGATTTGTCTCAGTTGATCTTTGAAGAGTTGGTTATAGAGATGAGCCCTTCATTTTAGCAACTGAGGTGAAACAAGAGTTTTATTCTACAGATCATGCAAACAAAAAAATGTCTATTATTCTTCAAAGTAAAACAAAAAAAAAAGATATGGCGATCCAACCTTCATCCTTGATGATATACCACCTTTCACAACAAATCCACCTAGATCTAGTGAAGTAGAATTGGTAGATGATGAAGAATATGCTACAAGAAATTATCATTTTGAAGGAATATATATGTGAAACTATATAAAGTATAACCTTAAGTTATGAAATAGTACTACATGATTTTTGTTTTAATTTTAGTTAGTTTATTTTATTCATTTAATTGCAATTTAATTACTTTTCTGACATTGATTTCTTAACACAAATATGGACAATTTTGATGAGTCATAAAGCAATGGAGTCTCTAGTGAGGATCAAAGGGATAGAGGCAAACCGATTGTAAAAATGGATGAGAGCATTGGTTGCACATCATCAAGAACAATAGGAAAGGCGGCATGTAGACTTCGATGCTAATATGAATCCAATTGGTGATGATGAAGACAAATTCATTAGCTATTTAGGCTATTTGGTTCAAAGCAAAATTTTCATTGTGTACACTAATTGGAAGCTAGTTCCACAAAAAATGAAAGAGATGATTTGGCAAAAAAATTTGGTATATAACTTTCTATATTTTTGCATTTATATCTTTATTCCTATTGTTTCAAATATAATTATCTTATGTTATACCTTACAACAAACGTATGATGTCTCAGACAACAAGGTGATGAACAAGCACTGGATGGGGGAATTTCATCTATGATGGAAAGATTTCAAGAACAAGCTCACACAAAAGTACATTCGAGGCGCAAGGAGGAAACAAGATCCCTATCAAAGATATTCCTACCTTTCTCTAGATGACTGGAGGTTATTTGTGGTATCACAACAAGATCCTAAATGTCTTGTAAATTTCTTTCATCATAGTATAGACATTTTTATTTGAATCTATTTGACATCATTGATTCAGCTTTCTTTGTTTTCCTTTCATAGGAAGTAAGTGAAGCAAGTAAAGAAAGGCAAGCAGAAAATAAGTATCAGCATTACATGTCTCGTAGTGGTTATTGGAAGCTTGAATAGAGGATGATGAAAGAAGAGTTAGAGAAAATGAAAAAAGCTACCAAATCAAATCTTGACATTATTGTCCATGCCCTGACTCCTCTTCTACTTCACAAAAACTGGAAATTTGGGGGGTTTAAAGGTGGCAAATACATAAATCTAGTTGTTACTAAAGTTGCCACTAAGATTGTAAGTAATTAAATTGGAAGTATTAAATTTTGAAAATATTTAATTTTTATTTATGATAAATTGTATGCTACAAGATAAACTTAAATAGTAGAGTAGCCAAGGTTCCTTCACTTAAAGCTAACGGATGGATATCTTATCAACAGTAATTGGGAAGCCAGATCACCCCAGTCTAGTTCAGGGGAACCAAAGGGAGTTGGTCTCACAAAGTATTTTGGATGAGCTTCACAATATTCATCACAAGGTGAACCTAGTAGGGACCTTGTGGCTAAGGTTCAAGTGAAGTTCATCAATCACTCTGAGAGAAAGTCAGACAAAAGATTGAGGTGCAACTTTACAAATTACTTTAACAAGAGCTGTTGAATGAGCTACATGGTAAAGTAAGCTTTATTATTCAATTGGAGTGGGAACATGAGGAATGCAGAACCCAAGATTCCCCGGCACCAAGGAAGTTATAACCCGTTAGAGGTAACACTTGGGGACCCTTCTCCTACTCCAGAGGCTAGAGAACTTTGCACTCTCTATTTAGATGTCCTATTGTTGTATATTTTTGCCTATACTCTCGTTCACACACAAGCTACCACCCACCATAATAAGCAAATTCCAGACACCTTACGTAAGGTTATTGTGACATGTGTTTGAGAGGGGGAGGAACCTGTAGATGTCCCAGTTCTTGAAGAGGTTGCCACACTAGGTCAAGCAATAGGATCTTTCATTCTTTGGCCTAAAATTCTTATTCACATGGAGGCTTCACTTCAAATGGTAGGAAATACCTTACTATTATTTGAGTTTTCTTAGCATCTTACTTATAATCTATATTTTATGTTTTAATAGGATCAACAAGATGCGACAAAATTTCCCTTCTTAGAACATCTGCAATATCTCCATAAAAATATTGGCCAGATCAACTTGCAGATGCCTTATGGGATTATGATCGAAAGATTGGTCTATCCCTTTACAATTGACAGGAAAGATATTAGGGAATTCATAAATTTAGAGGAGATAAATATAGAATGGGTTCACCTTGCAATCATATAAGTTTTGTTTATTGTTCCCTTCAATTAATAAAGTAATTTTTAGGTTTTATATATTTAATAATTCATTTATCAGTTTAATTCTATTATAGCTTCCTCCACAACATATGTGTCTAAACAGGAAGAAATAGTTTATATGGGTTCTTATGTCCTACAAATATGACAAAGAAGAATAATAAGTTGGAACTAAGGACGACTTATATGGGCTACATAATGGGAGAGACTAAATTGCCGTGTTATCTAGTACTATTTCTTAAAGGGTATGCCTTTTAATTTTGTCTATTTAAGATATTTAAAAATAAATTGCCTTGTTATCTAACTTCATTTTAATCTATATGTTGTTATAGTTATCATTGGAGTCTATGTGTTATTTTCCCCATGATGAACGCCCTCTATTGGTTTGATTCCTTAGGTTATAGGTCAAACGAAGAAACAAAATCCATCTTTAGCACGTACGTTAATTTGTTTGTAAATAATTGATTCTTGACTTAAATAAATTATTTTTATGTCTGTTGATTTTCATTTTAATGATAGTGCACTCAAGATATATAGACTACCGGGAGGGACATGTGAAGGTAAAAGTAGAGAGCCAAAGTGGTTTTATCTGAGAGTAAGTAGTTTGAATTTAAGTTCTTTCACTGATAGTCTCTTTAGATATACCATTATTCATTTTAACCATTTGCTTTTGATTTATAATGCCCTCAACAATTAAGGACAACTGAGTATATATACTATGTTATACTTTATATGTATAATATCATTCAGAGTGGAGTTACTATAGATTTTGAGTAGTTAATCACTTCTTCATTCTCAAATGATAATATTTTTGGTGATAGAATTGAATTGTTAATTAATTCATTCACTTGATTGATTTATCTTAGCTTATTTTCCAATTTGTAGATTTTTGGTAATGATGACACCTACTTAGATGAATACATTAATTTAATCTGAGACCTACTTAGATGTGACTATTGTACTAGATAGTCTCTGAATTTACAATTGTCAAATTCCATAAGGCATAACTCTTAGCATATAACTTCAAAAATGACAAACTACCTATCCATAGAAAGCTCTTTAAGTCTAGTTTTATATGTCATAGTTTCATCTCAATCCAATGTGTAGTTTGAGAGTTATGCCCAAAATACCAGAGCTATTCTGGAATAAGATGCTGATTTGAATGGCATCTTCCAGAGGTCATATCTCTCTCATCGAAACTCCTTTAAATGTGAGTCTAGTTTCAACTCAATCCGGCACGTGGTTAGAAAGATATGGTCAAAATACCAAAACTCTATCATATTGCGTGAAAATAAAGCACAATAGAATGCTCATCAATCGAGTGATCACTCTAGTAATCATGGTCATCACTCGAGTAATGCCTTCCAAAACTTGGTAGAAAGCCAAAACTCAAGGGAACACCTTAGGGAAGTTCTATAACTTTCATACAAGTTATCTTGGCTTCGAATTGACCCATTCTAACCTCCATATGATCATAGAAACCTCCGGTATCACTTTTAAGAGCTTGAATCTTGATATTCTCATTAGATTTTATAATTTCTTCTTTCTTCAATCCCTTGCTTCTTGATTTTCTTCTTGATGATCATTCTCCATTTATGAGGCATTATAAGAAAAATAACATTAACCCACTATCGAGTTTACTACTAATCTACAAGATATACAGTATTAAATATAATAGTTAGTCAATGTAGAAAATAAGTATATTATGTACACTTTTGCTCTTAATATTTGACATCATCAAAACTGATCATATCTAACAAAGCTAGATCACAATACATAAACAAACAAGTAATGATATGTAGTGCATCTAAGTGAGAGAGAGAAAATGCATGTAACATTGGGATGAGTCAAGTTACCCTATCATCTGATAGAAGCTCTTAGTGTCAACCCTACCTTATGAGCCAAGTTACCACCTTTCACCTTCTCAGTATTGTAATACCCCAAATTTTGGGATTGAAGGCTTGAGAAAAAGCCTAAACTAAGCGGACTGCTAAGCCCCGGTTTATCATGTGCCCCAAATCTATCATCTAATGATTTTAATATCTTTGGGTTATTAAGAAAGTAAAATGATGAATTTGGAGAAAGTAACTATGTTTTTGGTGAAATCGCCTATGAGGTAGTAATCTTGTTATGTTCATTTGAATGATCAAATGATGAGCAAAAATTATGAGATTTTACAAGATGAACGTAGACATCCTAAGCTTTAATTTGATAGGTCATATGAATCAATTAGAGCTATATACAAAAAGATATTAATTTTTGAAGTTAGCCCAGAAAAACTGAAAATTTTCTGGAACAACATGCAAAGATTGAAACTCTGGGAATTTTTTGATTCCATCTAACAAAAGTCTATATTTTTCCTTAAATCTAGACTCAATAATGGTTCTATAGGCTTTGGAATCACTTCAATTTGATTTTTCTAGAATTAGTTATGATTTTTCAAAGTTAGGGCAGAAAATCTGCCATAATTTCTGATAAATCCGAAAATAAAGAAATAATGTGATGGCAACTTTGTAATTATGAGATAAATGGTGATCAGCCTATTTTGGCACTAATTTGGACTCATAGGACGTGGTTATGGGCTGACTAAAGAGGGAAGAATAGTTTGGCTCTAATAAAGCTTATGACATTAGTTTCATATAGATAAATTCAAGCACAACAAAAGTCAACAATTGCAACTCATGTAAATGTTTGTGGTAGAGGATAAATTGCTGGATTAAAACATGATATTACTCCCTCCCCACATACACTTTCGGCCAAGTAAAAGGGCCCAAGAAAAGATGAGGATTAATTTAATTATGCATGTGTTTAAAAACTTGCAATAAAATATTCTAAAGGTAAGAAGTGAGATAATAGGATAAAGCCAATATTCTTTCTTTCCTTCTTCATTTTCGTATCAGCTGAGTGAAATTAAGAGAGAGAGAGAGAGAGAGAGAGAGAGAGAGAGACGCAAGAAGAGAAGCCAAGGAGCAAGAAGGTCAAGCTTCATGGTCATCCAAGGTGAGTATCCCATGAAATTCCTTGTGGTTTTGCTTGCAAATCTCATGAATTCCCTTCCTAAACCTCAAACCCTCTCTTAAACCATGTTTAGTCAACTCAATTAAGAGAAAAGGAGGAGGTGAGGGATGGCCATGTGAGATAGAGTGGAGAAATCTAAGGTAAATCCAAGAACTCATTGAATCTTGATGTTTCTTGATTGTTCTTGGTGGTATTTGTTGTTATTTGGTTGTTTGGCTTTGATTCCATGAATTTTGTAAATTTGGGATAATGCAAACCCTAGGGGTTATGCTGCCTAATTTTCCATTAATCATGTCAAGATGTGATTACATAGTTAAACAAGTGATTAGAGGTGCATTGGAGGTGTTTGGAAGGTTGGAAGTTTGGAAATCACTTTGTTTTTTCATAAAACCCTGTTTCAGCTAGTACTGTTTTGTGTATGTTAGAGTTGGATTTTCAATGATTTGATGATTCCATTGAGTTCAGGAGGGAAAATTAGGTGGGGTTACAGTTGGGTACTTTTTCGGAAAAGGCCGAGAAAGCATAATTACGAAAATGCCCCTAAAACACTGAAATAAGGGCTGCCAAGGGCAATTTCGTCTTTTGGCAGTGAATTTGATAATTCTGAGTCCGAAAATGGATTCCTTGGGAAAAAATATGTAAGAATATCCCATGTCAAAATTTCGGGAAAAGTACAACCAGACTGGGTACAACTGGGCTGAGCTGGGTCCCCAGGGGCATTTTAGTAAATTATCTCAATAGACTTATATAACCTCCAAAAACACTATGGAAGTGTCTGAATGGTACCTTTGGCATTGTAGAATCGAATATGGGGCCCGAGCTGTTGGCACGCATTATGAGCACACGTTTCGAGGAGGAAAAGGGTTAAGGTAGGGGACTTACCTTATTTGCATGTATTTAATATCTCTGCTTGTGTAGTGATGTATGTGATTGCTTTACTTGATTGTGTAGAGCATATTTGAATAAATAAAACTCTGTTTCTGTTTTCCCTGTGGCCATAGTCTTATTGTATGAAATATTGAGCATGCAGAAATGTCATTATGGGGCATATATCTAGATAAAGCTAACATGTCATACACATAGTATCAATCATGTATGCATTATGGTATCTGTTTCCTACTGAGATTCTCTCGAATCTCACCCTCCCCTACCAACAATTTAGACAGGAGACGACTGATAAAGCTTGTCGTTAACCCTACCAAAAATACTAAGCTAACTATAGTAAAGTGATACCTAGCCTAGGTCATTCTTCTCTAAGGAACCTAACTATTGTAATAATTCTTAGCAAATTATGGGCCACAACAAGTAGAACAAGCATGTAGAGAGCTAACTGATTTATATTCACCATGTACCTAATTCTATTTCCTAATTTTCTGCTCTAAAGTGACATTGTGATGCAAGTGAAATGACTGATGATTTAACAAAATGATGAGATAATTCTCCCTAGAAGTCTACTTCTCCTTCATTATCCAACCATGAATACTAAGCTCAGTGTAATTAATTGCTTACATTTAATTCCTGTAGTCACTCAACTAGAATAACATATAGGAAATTAAGATGATAAGATCAACTAATCAACAAAAGAGGATTATAGAGCGACTGATCTAAACTCCCTCTTTAATAATGGCTACTGCTCATTACCCACAAAATCATTCGAAGCAATCAAACAAACCAATGCAACTAGAATCAGCATATTTGATTAAATCTACATGGAAATAGAGAGTACAATTCTTCACTGAGATCATGCAACAGATCATCACACCTATAATGCTCTATTCAGATTTGGAAAATTGCAAACACAATATAAGCTCCTAACTCAGAATCGATTCTGTCTCATAGCCATACAACTCGCATAAAACAAAGAAAACAGAATCAGAGAAGAAAACAAATCTCAATGAGCTTCTCTCTTTAGCACATGGATTCAGGTCAGTTTCGCTTCCAGGGAGAATCACACAGAGATCAGCTACTCATGATGAAGGAATGAGCGCCATCGAATTTCAGATCAGCTTCAGTCATGGTGGAGGAATTATTCGAATTCCAGAATTCCCGAGCTATCGATTGTGGAGAGAGGACGAGAGTTCCAGATTTGAAAGTGATTTCCGTTCCTTTTCCTTTTGGTCCCGATCCCCTTTCTTTCTGTTCTGTTTTCCGTTTCTTTCTTTTTTTCCCCTCCGGACGCTGCCCAGGCCTCTGTTTTTCCCCTTTTTTCTCGATCTCTCCGCGCCAATTCTGAATCACCAGTGGAGAATTTTGCATTTTGGGGAAAATTGCAGTTTAGCTCTAAAGGTTTTCTATGTTCTGCACTTAAGTCCCTTCTCTCTTTGGTTACATAATTCTGAAACTTCACCAATTAGTCCTTCCTTCTTCTTTTTGGTCCTTTTCTTTTATTTTCCTTCAAGCTTCCTACAAGGCAATTCACATCAATGCAATATCATTCTTTCCCAAATCAACACTTTACGAGAAATCATGAGATATATCAATTAAGCTACTCTTAATCACTTATTTTATAAATTCAATATTAGTCACAATTCCTCCTTACAAATGCATTTCAAGCACACCATTTATCACTAAAACCTCCCAAAATCCATGAAAATATGTGGTAAAATTAGGACTTATCAATTCCCCCACACCTAGCATTTTGCACTCCTGGGTAAAATCAAGCATTCCATCCTTCTTACTTGTTCTAGCAATTCTATCCATATGAATTTTATTCATGCCCTTGGTTATGTATCTCCCTTCACTATCTCAAGTTCAATTCCCCATGCAAACAATCCCACCACCCAGCACAAATCCAGCTCTATATATGATTCAGCCATTGCAACAAGAATTCAAAAGACTCTCGGGGTTAAGTGTTTAGCTCTCTCTCCCACTATAGGGTAATGATTTCACTCCTCTCTTCTAGTCTATGCTCTACCATAGGCTTGTCAAAGCTCTATCATTTCCACTATATGCACACAAGTTTCTATGCATCAAGAGGACTTTATTAAGGTTGTAATGTTGGTAAGGCTAAAATGGGTTATATGGAATGTCAATCTATACAGCCCAAACAAGTATGCATGATGGAATTCATTAGCACATGTGTTTATTCATACATGCCATTCTCTTTTTTTTCTTTTACTTTCCTTTTTTTTTTCTTGCTCCCTTAATATTGACTTCTGAACATTCTTTTGAGAGCATGTTATTTTTTTTTCTTTCAGCTCTTCCTCTTTTCTTTTTTTTTAATCAAAGATCACTCCTTTTTTTTTAATCATGTGCAGCTATAAACACAGTATCATGACACAGTTCGCATACTGATTCAAAACTGTATAGAAGGAATGAGAAACGAAAATGTTGGGCTCAATTGGGTTAGCAAGGGATAAGAGGTGTAAGTGGCTTGTGTTTAGGTTATGTGGGTGTGAAATGAGTGCCTCAATCATATACATGTAACCTCATGTGCACATCGGCTTCAACTAAGAGCTAGGACAAGTTCTAGAGAGTTATAGAACTAGAGAGTATGCACACAAAATTTAATGAATCGAACAAGCTCAAATATGCTTCCATGTGGGCTAATTCTCTTGCTTTAACTCACAATGACTAAACCATATATATTACTAAATTCAGTACTGTTAGTTTCCCAAGTTCACATGGTTTGTATCCCTTGAAACAGATTCGTTCAATACATTCCCTCAAACACTCATGTACTCATATGTCTATCATTCCTAGATTTGTTAGAAGAAAACAGCATACTTAAAACTACCCGGGCTTCCAAAATACTACTTGCAAGGTAATTAACAAGTTACAAAACATGGCATACAGAACCACATATATATCACAACCCACCCCCACACTTAAGGATTGCATTGTCCCTAATGCAAGCAAATAAAAGACAGGGCAGAAACCTGAATAAGCATAGCATAATAGAAACGTATAACACAACACATGCAAAGTGAAACCACATGTGTGAAAAGTGTCCAGCCAGCAAGCAAAGGAAATCTGCATCTAAATCCAATAATCTCATACAACAATAGCAAGATGAGGAAGTTGAAAACAAAGAACTACCTATAGCTACTGGTGCGGTCCCTCCCCCACACTTATGTCAAACAAGCAAAATCACAAGGAAATGAAGCGAAATAAAAAAGAAAATGTAAGTGAGGGAAGGGGACTACCGGGGGCTAAGGAGGAGCAGCTGGACTAGAATAAAGCTTGAGTAGGTGACCATTCACTTTAAAAGTGTGACCGTTGCTCGGATCAAACAACTCAACAATGCTAAAGTTGTGAACCTTGAGGATTTCATAAGGACCATCCCATCTAGTCTTAAGTTTACCAGGCCCAAATGAATACCTAGCCTTGTATTTAAGAACTTGATCACCCACTTGAAAGTGTTTGCGCAAGATATGTTTGTCATGAATTGCCTTAGTACGCTCCTTATACAAACGAGAATTTTCATAGGCCTCCATACGCAACTCATCAAGTTCTTGGAGCTGTAGTAGACGGTCATCACCTGCTGCAACAATATCTAGATTGCATGCCTTAACAGCTCAATAGGAACGATGCTCAATTTCAACCGGTAAGTGACAACCTTTACCATAGACCATCCGATAAGGAGACATGCCTAAGGGGGTCTTGAAGGCTGTACGGTAGGCCCACAAAGCATCATTCAAACGAGTGCTCCAATCCTTCCTATTAGGAGATACTATTTTTTCTAAAATCCTCTTTATTTCCCTGTTGCAATTTTCAACCTGATCGTTGGTCTGTGGGTGATAAGGTGTAGCCACCTTGTGTTGCACACCATGTTTAGAAAGCAACCCTTCAAGCAACTTGTTGCAAAAATGAGTGCCATTATCACTCACAATAGCTCTAGGGACCCCAAATCGAGAGAAGATATGGGACTTCATGAATCGAGTAACTGTGGAAGCATCATTCTTCTTGGTAGCAATAGCCTCCACCCATCGTGATAAGTAATCAACAGCAAGCAAAATAAAGATATACCCAGCAGAAGAAGGAAAGGATCCCATAAAATCAATACCCCATACCTCAAATACTTCACAAAAAAGCATAGGATGCTGAGGCAATTCATGTTTCATACCTAAACTCCCAAATCTTGGGCAGCGATCACAAGTGCTGCAATGTGCATGAGAATCCTTGAAGATAGTAGGCCAATAGAAGCCAGCTTCTAAAATTTTCCTAGCTGTCTTGTTAGGGCTGAAATGACCACCACAAGTAAGAGAATGGCAGCTGGTCAAAATAGCATTGATTTCAGCTTGAGGAACACATCGTCGAATCACTTGGTCACTGCATATCTTCCATAGAATTGGAGGATCCCAGATATAATGTTTAGAATCAGCCTTGATTTTATTAGACAGAAATTTGGACAAAGAAGGTGGAATCAACCCCGTGGCTAAGTAATTAGCAATGTGGCAATACCAAGGAACTAAAATATCAATGCTGGAAACAGAACAGTCCCTGAAACTATCACAAATAGTGGTAGAATCAGTGACACCAGTAGTATGCTGAGGCAAACGACTCAAGTGATCAGCAACAACATTTTCAGCTCTAACCTTATCTTTAATGTCTGTATCAAATTCCTGAATCAGCAACATCCAGCGTAAGAGTCTTGGTTTGGTATGCACTTTGCTAGTCAAGTACTTAATAGCACTGTGATCAGTGAATATCACCACTTTAGAATGCAACAAGTAAGGTCTGAATTTATCCAAAGCAAAGACAATGGCATATAATTCCTTCTCTGTTGTAGTGTAATTAACTTGTGCCTTGTCCAATGTTTTAGAGGCATAGGCAACGACAAAAGACAGCTTGTCATGCCTCTGACCCAAGACAGCGCCCACTGCACCTTAGAAGCATCACAACACAACTCAAAGGGTAGATTCCAGCTAGGAGCAACTAGTATAGGTGGTGAAGTCAATCTGGCCTTAATAGCATTAAAAGAGGCTTGACATGCTGCATCAAACTTGAAATCAACATCTTTTTGTAACAACTTCGAAAGTGGCAAAGCAAGAGTGCTGAAATTTTGAATAAACCTCCTATAAAACCCAGCATGTCCTAAAAAGGATCTTAACTCTTTGACGGTAGATGGAAAAGGTAGAGAAGCAATAACCTCAATTTTGGATTTGTCAACCTCAATGCCCTTATGAGAAATTAAATGACCAAGGACTATACCTTGTGCAACCATGAAGTGGCATTTTTCAAAGTTCAAGACCAATAGCTTCTCAACACATCGTGCTAAAGCACTCTCCAAATTAGTCAAACATTCCTCAAAATTATCACCATAGAGTGTGAAGTCATCCATAAAGACTTCAATGCCATGCTCAAGCAAATCACTGAATATAGAGAGCATACATCGTTGAAAAGTGCCTGGAGCGTTGCATAACCCGAAAGGCATTCTACGGTAGGCAAATGTCCCAAATGGACAAGTAAACGTTGTCTTCTCTTGATCCTCAGGTGCTATAGGGACTTGGAAATAGCCAGAGAAGCCATCCAAAAAACAATAGTGAGATTTCCCAGCCAAACGCTCCAACATTTGATCAATGAATGGAAGTGGAAAATGATCTTTCCGAGTAGAATCATTAAGTCGGCGATAATCGATGCAGGCTCACCATGAATTCTGAATTCTTGTTGGAATGAGTTCATTCTTCTCATTGCGAATGACTGTAACACCACTCTTTTTAGGAACAACTTGTATTGGGCTAACCCATTCACTATCAGAGATGGGATAAATGATGCCAGCACTGAGTAGTTTGGTAACTTCCTTTTTAACCACATCTAATATGAGAGGATTTAATCGGCGTTGAGGTTGCCGAATAGGTTTAGCATCCTCTCTAAGTAGAATTCTGTGTGTGCAAACAGAAGCATTAAGATCAGGAATGTCTGCCAAAGTCCACCCAAGAGCACTCTTGTATTTTTTTAGAACATTCAGCAACTAAAATTCTTGAATTTCTGTCAATGAGTTGGAGATAATGACAGGTAGTGTGTCACCATCACCAAGAAAAGCATACTAATTTAGGTGGTTGTATGACAGAGGGAATCAAATCATGGATCTCTAACCCATTTAAAGTAGTAGCATCAGACTTTAGAATTGAGTTACCACAAACACTGCGTATAGGGGTTGCAGAACATGGAGAAACATCAGAAACTACTGCAAAATCAGAATGTAACAGCAGCGATTTGCTAAGAGGTAGAATGCAGATATTCTGTAACAGCTCTTGTAGTGCTGAAGATGTGGTGATCTCAAGAAAAATGGGCCTGAAAGTTCTGTGAGGTGGAGAGGAATGTAAGATTTCATAGATATTGCTGAAGAAATCTGAAAACTGATGTGATAATGAAACTTCCCCATAAGTAGGTTGAGAAATGGTTGATAAAATAGGCATATCAGCAAGCAATTGTGCAGTAGGTTGAGGCTGTAGTGATGTGGTTGAATAGGGACTAACCTCTTGATTATGGTCAGTAGAAACACCAGGTAAAGCAGAATAAGTGTCATGCCTTGAATTCAGCCATGCATCTATCTCAGAATCAGATAAAAGAGGAAGACCATGTGAAGACCCAGAACTAGGAGTAGTGGAAACAAGTGAGTCAAACATACCAGAATCTTCAAAGAGATCATCCAGCTCAAAATCAGGAAAGGAAATACACTCAGGTTCAATTGCCAAATCTAACAAATTGACTCCTAAAAGAGAGTAATCTTCATGTGGATGTCTCATCACCTCATAGATGTTAAATTGAATTTTATGCCCAGCAAATTCCATGGTAATAATACCTTCCTTCATGGAAATCATTGTTTCAGCAGTCCTCAAGAACGGTCTTCCTAGAATCAATGTACTATCACCAAGGACATTGCTGGTCATATCTAAAACATAGAAATCTGCAGGAAAAACCAAGTCCTGAACCTGAACCAAAATATCCTCTAAAATTCCTTTAGGTCTCCTCACAGATTTATCAGCTAGCTGGATTTGCATATTAGTAGGTTTAAGCATATTTATTCCCAGAGCTTCATAAACTGAAGTGGGCATAACATTGATGGCAGCACCTAGATCCAACAAGGCCTTAGCAATAGGAAGCTTACCAATAGTACAAGGAATTGAGAAAGCACCTGGATCTTGGCATTTAATTGGTAACTCTTGAGCTTTAAACAAGGCTAAAACATTAGCCCCAACTTGTACCACTTCATTAGGTTTAAATTTCCTCTTATGTGTACAACAATCTTTCAAGTATTTAGCATACTCTGGCATACGTTGCACCCATTCCAAAAGAGGAACATTTACTTCGATTTTTCTGAAAAAGTTTACTATATCCTGATTCTGGTTCTCTGCTTCCTTTTTTGGACCAAGTAAGAAGGCTTTTGGAAATGGTAAATTTCCCATATCAGCCTTAGTAAGTTCTGGACCAGCAGAGATGTCATTCTGCACTGCTGTATGAGTAATCACTTGATCTAGTGTGTCATGCTCCTCTGGAAGCTTGGCTGAAATTGTCTTCTTCTCATTTAATTGCATTTCCTTGTCACTCCCAGAGTTGGAACACTCAGATTGAAGAGATGCAGAAGTTTTATTAATCAGATCTTCAGCTGTATCAACTTTTTTTCTGCTGACTTCTACCCGTTTTCCACTCCTCAAGTGAATAGCATTAAGTGATTTGGGATTAATCACTGTGTTAGAAGGTAATTTGCCACCACTTTGAGCCTGGAGATTATTCAAACTATCGGATAATTGAGTCACAAAACCAGAAATATTATTGCTTTTAATCTCCCATTGCTCCATCCGTTTTTCCATAGCAGCAAGCTTAGAGTTGGTGTGAGCTCGCTCCTCATCAAGCTTAGAAGTGAGTGATTGTGAGAGATTATTCATGCTCTTAATCAGCTGAGCTATATCATCCTTAGAGGCACTCGTTTCAGTAGGAACAATGGCTCTATTAGAAACACCTTGATTCCCAACAGATTGCCCCCGATTAATGCTTGGCTGGCTGACTTGAAACTGATTCTGGAACTCCTTATAATCATTATTTTTCCAACTGAAATTTGGGTGTGCTCGAGACCCTTCATTGTAGGTATTGGAATATGGGTTCCAAGGTCTAGAATTCTGCCCTTGACTTCCTTGAAACATGGTTGCAACAGTCTGATTATCATGAGGGCAGTTAGTAGTAATATGCATTGGAGATTGACATATTTCACAACTTGCTGCCACCAAAGCTTGAGATGGGGCTGATTGACCTTGCATATTAAGATTACCAAGCTGACACAATTTAGTGAGATTTGCATTCATGGCAGCAAGTTGCACAGCTATTGGATCAGCGGTTTTATTACTTCTGTTAGATGCAGAAAGTTCATGAACTTGCCGTGCATCTAATCCCTCAAATTGTTGATCATTATTTGCAATTCTCTCAATGAGTTCCCAAGCTTCAGCAGGGGTGAGTAACTGAATTGTACCCCCAGCTGAAGAGTCCAAGTATTTTCGATCTTGAGGTAATAAACCACTATGAAAGTAAAGTACCAATCTTGCTTCTGGTATTTGGTGGTTTGGGCACCTAGAGAGGAGCTCCTGAAATCTGATCTAGTATTCAGAAAAATTTTCTTGTACAGCTTGTTTTGCTCCAAAAATCTCCTTAGTCAATGAAGTGATCTTGGAGGCAGGGAAATATTTTTCTAGAAAGGCTGCTTGTAGATTAGACCATGTAGCTAGAGCAGCAATAGAATGATGAGACAGCATCATGAACCATTCTTTAGCCCTGCCTTCCAATGTAAAATGGAAGACTTGTCGAAGCACTTCATCCATATCCACACCCACTGGTTTCATGGAAGAACAGACCAGCCTTAATTCCCTGAGATGCTTTTGAGGATCTTCCCCTGCTAGACCAGTAAATCTGGGTAACCTGCTCAGCAAAGGACTTTTCAACTCAAAGTTAATGTTAAATTCAGGATATATACGTGAATGATCCACATTTTCAGAAGTAGAGGTAAGGTCTTTTATAGTCTTCCTTTCACCATTATTCATAGGTATATCATCGTTGTGCCCCTCATTATTAGGTTGATCAACATGATCCATTATGAAATGCTTATCTAAGTATGTTCCACTAGTTCTATCCAAATTATTGCTGATATGCTTATGACCTTGGGAACTACTTTCTTCAACTAGGGGTGAATGAGTAAGCTCAAGGGATTTGAGTTTCTTAAGTTGCCTAACAGTTTTGTTAATATCTTCACTTGGAGGAAGTAATGGTGTTGGTTGACTCCTAGTCATACAACACACTACCCTACCCCCAAACGAAAGAGCAATCTACTGACCAATGATAGAGGTAATTATGAACACAGAATCCAAATGGAAATTCACAAATAGCAGCCTCAATGGTGAAGAGTTAAATCACACAATCAAGCAACCAGCAGCTACCACATATTGAAAGAGTCAATTCAGCATAGAAAAATGAGAATAACAGCAGCAAAATATCAGCAACACTCACAATAACAGAATCACAAAATATTTTTGGGCCCAAAAGATTGCTAAAGAACCTCAACAAGTAAGGTTCCCCGGTAACGGCGCCATTTTGATAAAGCTTGTCGTTAACCCTACCAAAAATACTAAGCTAACTATAGTAAAGTGATACCTAGCCTAGGTCATTCTTCTCTAAGGAACCTAACTATTGTAATAATTCTTAGCAAATTATGGGCCACAATAAGTAGAACAAGCATGTAGAGAGCTAACTGATTTATATTCACCATGTACCTAATTCTATTTCCTAATTTTCTGCTCTAAAGTGACATTGTGATGCAAGTGAAATGACTGATGATTTAAAAAAATGATGAGATAATTCTCCCTAGAAGTCCTACTTCTCCTTCATTATCCAACCATGAATACTAAGCTCAGTGTAATTAATTTCTTACATTTAATTCCTGTAGTCACTCAACTAGAATAACATATAGGAAATTAAGATGATAAGATCAACTAATCAACAAAAGAGGATTATAGAGCGACTGATCTAAACTCCCTCTTTAATAATGGCTACTGCTCATTACCCACAAAATCATTCGAAGCAATCAAACAAACCAATGCAACTAGAATCAGCATATTTGATTAAATCTACATGGAAATAGAGAGTACAATTCTTCACTGAGATCATGCAACAGATCATCACACCTATAATGCTCTATTCAGATTTGGAAAATTGCAAACACAATATAAGCTCCTAACTCAGAATCGATTCTGTCTCATAGCCATACAACTCGCATAAAACAAAGAAAACAGAATCAGAGAAGAAAACAAATCTCAATGAGCTTCTCTCTTTAGCACATGGATTCAGGTCAGTTTCGCTTCCAGGGAGAATCACACAGAGATCAGCTACTCATGATGAAGGAATGAGCGCCATCGAATTTCAGATCAGCTTCAGTCATGGTGGAGGAATTATTCGAATTCCAGAATTCCCGAGCTATCGGTTGTGGAGAGAGGACGAGAGTTCCAGATCTGAAAGTGATTTCCGTTCCTTTTCCTTTTGGTCCCGATCCCCTTTCTTTCTGTTCTGTTTTCCGTTTCTTTCTTTTTTTCCCCTCCGGACGCTGCCCAGGCCTCTGTTTTTCCCCTTTTTTCTCGATCTCTCCGCGCCAATTCTGAATCACCAGTGGAGAATTTTGCATTTTGGGGAAAATTGCAGTTTAGCTCTAAAGGTTTTCTATGTTCTGCACTTAAGTCCCTTCTCTCTTTGGTTACATAATTCTGAAACTTCACCAATTAGTCCTTCCTTCTTCTTTTTGCTCCTTTTCTTTTATTTTCCTTCAAGCTTCCTACAAGGCAATTCACATCAATGCAATATCATTCTTTCCCAAATCAACACTTTACGAGAAATCATGAGATATATCAATTAAGCTACTCTTAATCACTTATTTTATAAATTCAATATTAGTCACAATTCCTCCTTACAAATGCATTTCAAGCACACCATTTATCACTAAAACCTCCCAAAATCCATGAAAATATGTGGTAAAATTAGGACTTATCAACGACAGAAGATATGCAAACAACAATGCAGAATACCGTACGAGGGGATTACAGTAGTGGAACGAAGACAGGAAGAAGTCTTCGTTTCGCTGGGATGAGTTTAGACACCCAAATAGCCCTGTGCAGCTACACTAATTGTAATTATCATGTACGAATCCCTGAGGGAAATTTCCGTAATCATGTACATAATCAGTATAGTTATGCTATTCTTGTGTTGCCCACCGAACCGCATATCGTTTTCCACAAATACTCTGAAAAAGGTTAAACAAGGTAAGGGCATGACAAGTATCATCATCATCATCTGATTGATACTTTGAGCTAGTAGTGGTCAGAAAGTGGTACTGCCCCTTCAAGTTTATGAAGGAAGAAGGAGTAAGTGTGAAAGAGCAAATGAAGAGGTTAGTTTTCTATGAAATGACACTTGAAAGAATATGGGACCAAGTTTTCTCTAGGGAAAATGCTGGTAACAACAATAAAGTATTTGTAAATGTTGTGTTAAAAACTAAAGTAGCAAATCTGGGTGAAGGGAGAAAAATTGTTTGCAAAGAAGGGAAATTTGGTGAAGAGAATTTGATGTGGTTTAAGAGTTTAAAGAGAGTAAAGAGAGAATTAGGGTTGAGCATGGCTATTATGGAGAGAACAAGATGGGAGAAAGAGAGGGATGATTGTGTGGGAAGGAATGAGAAAAAGCAAGTAAGGTTTGAAAGAATAGAGAATTTTGATAGAAAGAGTAATGAGTGGGAAACTTTTGAGTTTTTTGTGGTAGTGGAAAATTTTGTGTTGAGGAGAGTGGATGGAAGCCTGGTGTTAACTTATGATTTTAGGCATACAAATCATGTTCACTATAAATGGAAAGTGATTACTTGTGATTCCCAAATCCTCTTGTGTGATGTTTCTCATATGTGTAATGTATTTTCTCTCCCTCTCATCTTATATATATATATATATTTGTTTTGATTATATATATAAGACTTCATTAATCCACCTTGTGTTTCAAACTTATAAATGACATGTTCCATTGTTAATATACTAATTCATGCATTATTTGACCCCTTTTGAGTGTGTTTATTGAGTAATAATAGCATTATTGGTGAATTAATTTTCATTATTTAAAGTGATTGCATGAATTAGTGATAAAAAGGATAAAATTGTCATTATTTTCATGGTTAGCCAGATATATGGTATTATAGTGCTTTGACTTACATTTTCAAGGTATTTTAATCATCTGAATGAATTTCAGAAATTGTGTTCAATCCACAAGATATTGCTACTTTAGTACCTAAATTTCAGAAATGCCAATTTAGTCCACTAACTATTGCTGTGTGTTTTACTATAGGCCTTCGTTTCTGGTTGACAAAAGATACTTCCAGCCATGATTTTAAGCATGGAGATTCCATATTTTTTTTACCTCCTTCCTCTCCCATTTCCATTATCTATCATTTCCCCACCATTTTCACTCACTTTTTTTCACTCCTTTCAGTATTTTTGTCACTTTTGTCATCATCTTTGTTTCTTTTACTTCATTGTTGTCATGGCTGAGATTAGGAGCTGTCAACAATCTGTAGGAGCTTCCATTTCAAGCATGAGGAGAAAAATATTTCATTCCCCAAGGAGTAGAGGACTATGACGTAGCTTACAGCATCATTTAGGGATTTTTCATAGTTATTTCTCTTACTCTAGTATTATTTGTTGATTATTCTAGTTGAGTAATTATATTGTGTAGCTAGAGTTGAGACATTCTAGTTGTAATGTTGTTTGGGATTGAAATATTGAGATTATATGATTGAGATCTTGTCTTGTATTATTGAAATGTTCAATTTGGTTGTATTGATGTTGGATTTAGTTAATCTAATGTTTTTATGATTAAATTGAGTACTTTATCTATCATATATAGTTTATGTGATTTGTGAATTCATTATGCTTGATTATTTAATCTCATCCAATTCTGTTAATTGGGGGGGTTGTTAATGTTGTGATGGCTCTTTTAGTTAAAGTTGTCTATTGGCAAGTTAAATTAACCTAAGCTTGACTAGTTGAAGTTATCCATTGGTCAATCGAAGGCAGAACGTATTCTTCATCATAGGCTTTCTACTCCATATTCGGCATTTATCTTTTCTCTATTTGTTCACCACCTATACCATCGGCCTTCTCTTACCTCCATCTCCATCCCCTCCACTCTATTAAGGCCAGCGGTTTCCACTCTTCACTCGCCACCTCCAGTCATCTCCACCATCATCTCCTTCCTTCTTGTCTAGCATTATCACCAATATCATCTTTACCTCTTCTGCCATGGCCATAGGATTAAAGCTCGTTGGCACAGAATCTGAAATCATGTGTGACTGAGCTCATTTTGCTTATTGGGGATGGACAGTAGTTTGAGTTTCATAGCCTAAATAAGGGAGTTTATTTTGTTCAATCAATTATCTATAATTGTATTTTGATTTCCTAGTTTTTGGGATGTTGTTTTGTATTGTTGAGACTTAGTTTACTAGTCCATTTACATTACCTCATGCTAAGACTTGTGTTAGCTTGATTAGTAATGATTGATTAATTCATTGACTCCAATCTTGAGCATTTGAAGTTTTCATTTGTGGCTTTTTTTGAAGTGATTAGTATCTTGCTCAAGAGTGTGATAAGTCCAAATTTTACTATGTAGTTCCAAAGCTTTTTGAGATATTTGATTGGAAATAATGTATACTTAGAATGCATTTATGATGATTAATTGTGATTAAGAATGATTATGTGAAATTAATTATTAGAACAGCTTAATTGATATATTTTTATAATTTCTCTTAAGTGTTTGATTTGTGGAACAAATGGTATTACATTGATATGAATTATTTTGTTGGAAACTTAGGAGAAATTGGAATTAAAGGAGTCGAAAATAAGAAGAGGGACTAAACTGTACAGTCTAGAAAGTTGTAGGTAGGCAGAAAAAGGGACCAAAGTATGAAACACAAAGTTTTTAAGAGTCCGATGCAATTTTCACCAGAGTCCAAATTTCATCTCCTGCCATTAGAATTCGCTAGAAATCGATGGAATAGGCTCGACACTCACTCAATAATATCACATATTCGGTCATTCACATTCACTATCATTCCATTTTCTCTTATATTCATCTATATTTACTTCCTTCTACCTCCATCACCAATTTCATAAACCTTCACATCCAATTCATACTGCCATGGCAAGAGCTGAACCAAAGCTCGGTAGAGCTGATATTAACACCATGAGTAGTTGATTTTGCCACCTCCTGTGAGTTGTGATAGAGCCTGAGCCGTAGATTGCAATGGAGTTCAACTTCTTTGGTAGATTATGTCTTAGTTTTCTCTTTTGAACTTATGATTTTAAGTGATGAAGTTAGATTGATATGTAATTAGTTTCTACCCCTTCTCTATCTAGTTGTATGGTTGAATTCAATTTAGATACATTCAGATGATAGTCTTCTTGATTTTGAGTAGCTAGCAACTATTTCTAAGCTTTGATTGAAGGTAGAACCGATTGTTGGTGATTAATTTATGAGCAGGGTTGATTGACTTGCTTTTAAGAAGTGGCTGATTGGTTTAATCCGATTTTTCTATGTAATTGAACATGAGAACGCGCAAAGTAGGTGAGGGAAAATAGGATTTCAAGTGGAAGAGAGGATGAAAAAAAATGGCATGGCGGGAGGCAAAGGGTTTTCACAGGCGAGGGCAGTGGTGGAATGTTGAAAAATTGCCATGGGCAATTTAGTCATAGTTGAACACAAATATTTTCTCCCCTAGAAAAAACCCCAAATTTGAAGGTTTTGTAAAGTGGGGGAGGTTACCACTAGAGGACAAAAAAACCTCTCACACCTCACCTCCCATCCTTCCAACCAAACATCTATTTTTAATCTCCAACCCTCCCCCAACCTAACCTAACCTAATAAAACCTTCAACCAAACATAGCCTTTATGATTAGTTAGTGTAAGAAAAATATAACTAAAAAGGAGAACTGGCGTACCGGGGCAAATCCATATTCCAATCCGGGTCAAAGCTCCAATACTCCATACTAGTGCCCACACAATTATTGTTAGAACAAGCGTTTCACCCAAGAGGGGGGGTGAATTGGGTGATACTAAAATTTCGTCGGAAATATAAAACTTTAGCAGAGGAATTAAAAACAGTAATGAGTAAGGAGAAATATCACCGAAGTGTGCACCGGGAGTTATACTGGTTCGGTCACAACCACTTTGACCTACGTCCAGTCCTCAGATCTTCTCTGAGAGTTTCACTATAACTTCCAAGATTCAGTGGGTTCTTGGCACCTCAGTACAAGCAAGTTCCTATACCTGGACACTCGCTCCCCCTTACAAGTTGCAATTCAATCCCAACTCAAGGTTCCACAACCTTAAGTTATCTCAATAACAAATATTGAGTTTGAATGAAATATCTCTCTTACAGAGTGAATAAGAATCACTGAAGCATAGAAATACAATTTCAATGTGAAAACAGAGCAATAAACTTGATAATACGTTTGTGTGTGTGCTTGTTGTTATTCCTCTGTTTGAATGTTCCCATATATATAGATATGTTGGTGATGACCGTTGGAACATTTTCTTTCGTCCGTTGGAGAGTGCGCAGCCACTATTGACTTTTCAAGTTTTTGAAAAATATCCGTTGGCGGTGGTTGGCATTTGAACGTTTCTTTTGACTTCAATCTCTTGAAGTGTTTTCTTCATTGTTTATCTGTAAATAGACTAAGAATACTAATACAATGAAAGGTTAATCATATAGGAAACAAATCTATGAACGTTTGAATGATTTCAGAATTTCTGGGTAAGCTTACTCGAGTACCTCCTCGAGTATTGCTTGAACGTTACTCGAGTACCTACTCGAGTAACCTCGGAAAATCTTTGATCAATTTCAGTTTAATGAATAAACATAAGATTACTCGGGTAGTGCCTGGAATAACCAATTTTCAAACCTTTGGAAATACATGTTTACTCGGGTACCTACTCGAGTAATGCACTCACAACTTTATGAGTTACTCGGGTACCAACTCGAGTAAAACTTGAAATAAACTTTTGGTTACTCGATGCTCTACTCGGGTAATGTTGCAGGATTTCAATGCCGAGAGCACTTACCTCATTACTCGAGTACGTACTCGAGTAATGCACTCATTGTTCCATAGGTTACTCGGGTACCACCTCGAGTAACTGGGCTTTTTGTCAATGACTTACCCGGGTACTAACTTGAAGTTTATCTTGAAAATATTTTGCATACTCGGGTACTTACTCGAGGAATTCACTTAAATATATATGCATACTGGAGTAAGAACTCGAGGAACATCAAATAAAGAGATATCAAGTTAATCGGGTACCACCTTGAAGTTTTTCACTTACCTTTATGCGTTACTCGAGTAGCTACTCGAGTAATGTTGCAGTGGTACAAAGTGCCGAGAGCTCCATCTTTTCAGAAACAGAGTTACTCGAGTAGCGCCTCGAGTATCGTTGGCAACCTGAAGGCAACTGGAAGTTTTTCACATGATTACTCGAGTAGCTCCTCGAGTAATGTTGCAGTAGTACTAAATGCCGAGAGCTGCACATTTTTAGAAACAGGGTTACTCGAGTAGCTCCTCGAGTATCAATGGCATCCTGACAACTTTTACACTGTTACTCGAGTAGCTCCTCGAGTAACGTTGCCTGGTTACTGGAAGTTGTCTTTGATTACTTCAAGTTTTGTCTCATTACTCGAGTACCGCCTCGAGTAATGCCTTAAGAAACTTGCTTCTGATCAAGATTCTCAGCTTTATCTCTTGGCCTCTCTTCATTACTTCCATGCTTACCTCAAGTAAAGCTTATTCCTGTCATTTCTAGTTCAAGTTTGATTATTAAACATTTCCTTTTCAAACCATTCTTTTGTTATCATCAAAACATGGGATCTAACAATTATTAGACTACTAGAGCCTAATTGTGATTTGCACAGCAGATCACCAGAACCAGAAAGATGGTAGGAGAGAAGAGAATTGCCAGAAAACTCAATGGCGGAGTGAATTGCAATTGAGGAGGCACACCCTATTTATAGTGGTTTATGGAAGCCACTAATTAGGAAACGTGTGCACTCCTTCTTGCCCTCCAATACAGCAATTAATTGATTCTCAATTAATTCCCTAATTATGGTGATTTGTTCCTCATTAAACAAATCCATAATTATAGCTAAATTATTCCCCAATCTGCAATTAATGCTGATTTTATTCTTATTTGATTAGGCTACTTATATCCTAATCAAATAGTCTGGCACATCAAGGGCGGACTTGGATCCAAAGTCCAACAATTAGAACATGCCTTGCATTCTATTTCCATGGATAACAGGAAAAAAATACTTTGTATATTTTCTTACTCCATCACCATTTGCCTAGGTCTTGTATTGGAGTATCCTTTCAAAAGGAAAGTTGTTGTCTTGACAACTTAATCCATGGTTATTCTCATAACCCATTTCACAGCAGGACCAAAAACAACTTCCAAGTCTGACAAAAAACATTTGGTCTTATGTACACCGATGTGTACATTCATATTACCAACTATAGTCTCACACGGGACTCTATCCACATTTCTTATGTTGGATTTCTCATAGGACATGTAACCTCTTTAGGTTTATGCCCTTGACTTCAGGGGTGTCTTTAGGTTTGCAGTTTAACATCCTAAGATGTCTAAGGATTACACTTGTACATGTCTTAGGTGGAAAAGACTGTATCTTTCTTGTGCAATCTCCGTTTATCTTGTCATTCAAGATATTTGTTCAACCCATGACTTTCTCAACTCGGAATTTAAGGATTCTCTAATCCTTTATTCCTTTGACTTACTTGACATTTGTTTCATATGTCATTTGACAAAGGATGACTTCACAAAGAATCATCACTAGACCGTTTGGGACTTATGTAGTGTTCTTCGATTATTTTGAAGTTGGTGAAGCTTTCACCTTGTGAAAACCTCATATACTATTATTTCGGTGATTGTTTCTACAAAGTCCTTAAGCTTCTTCATATAGAGTTCATCATCCAATTTCCAAAATTCCAAATTGGAAGGTGATCTTTACATAGCCAAAGTTCAAAGTTAAAATGCACAACGAACAACCTTCCATTGTATTACCCCGTAGCCACTAAGTGTTTTAGGTTTTATATGCCCTCAACAGATTTGAAAATTTACTTGTTCCCAATCGCCTCTTGGCTAGGTAAAAAATTACCCAAAGATGTATTTGGCTTAAAAAGAATCCAAATCTTCCTACATGACACTTTGCAAATCATCTTGCAAGTCCTTCTAGTGTCTTTTAGACACTTATAGGTAGTTATCATCACCTTCTAAATGATGAAGAGAGCATTCAATCCATTAGGGAATCTATCCCTTATAGTCATTAGCTAGATGACAATTTGCTCTGAGGTAGTTTTCATAGGATTCTTTTCCTATGTATGAGTGAGGTAATTCTCTCGTAACTTATCTCTTACCTCTTTCGTTGTGAAAATGGTCTCAATCCTCCCACTTAGATCAGTGAACTTAGGAACACTTGGTTATTCCTTGTCACTTGTGAATCTCTTAAAAAGATTTATTGTGATTAATGGTCATTTCCTGCTAGGAAATCTGGGTTTTATGAACGTTGTGTCCTACGGTTTTCTCTCAGTCACTGAACTACCATCATTTTCACTAATAAAGACTTGTCATGTCAAATTCTCATGTCATCTCACAAAGAGGTACATTGTATACCTTAGCCCTAATCTTCCTTACTCATAGGAAGAATTGTGAATATAAAGTTATGACCTGTATGGTCTTAACGAGCTTGGCCCTGGTCTAAGGCCCATCCATGATTCATAGGGTAAGGTTGTGACTGACATAGAGGGCATTTGGTTAAGTGTGAATATAATAGCTATGAGTCCACTTACCAACATATGGCTGATAGCCTCATTGATGCCATTATGTTCACAACCAGATCAAGGAGAGGTTTATCTCTCCATTTCAACAACTCTATTATGTTGAAGGGTTCTAGGTATTGATAGTTGCCTAACAATGCCTTTCTTGTACTCAAAACTGTTTGAACTAATCACATGGGTGTCCTAAACCCTTGTTAGTTCAAAAGGTCTTATTCTTTCAATTTACTAATTCCTAACTAGTTTAGCCATTATCTAACAGCTTCACACTTGCCAAAAATCAAGTAAACATTACTGTATTTTGAGTAAACGTCCACAACGTTAACAAAACACCAAGCTTTGTGTCTTGCCCTCACATTCATTGGTTTACTAATGTCATATTTTGCCAATTGCAGTGGATTTTCTCAAAAATATATTTCTTTGTCTTTCTTGCCAGGTAGAATAAGTTTTCAACTTATTTATAAGGGCATTAACCCTATAGCACACATTGTTTAGCAAATACTCTTTTGCTAGTTTGATCATTCCCTTTGATCAAGGTGTACATGTGGCAAGAAATGGAATCTTTTATCCCTAGAAAGAAACATCAAAATCCAATGAAGGATTTGAGAATCATAGTCCCATCGATCCTTAACTAAAGAGATATCAAAGATGTGATTTGTTAGTTGCAATTGCATGGAGTGAGTTAGGGTGGTTTATCAGTGCAGAGTTAACATGCAAGTTCCAATCCCTTGATTCTATCTCTTTTTTGCTTTGCATTTGACATGAAGCCATATGCTTCTCTAAAATATCCACAACTCATATGGATTGCAACTTTTACAACCCTTAAGGATTATAAATGTAGCTTTTCATCTTTGTAGAAACCATTTGACCTCCTCTAGATCAAGTTTACCTTATAGGTTTCTTGCCCTTGGGCTTAGAGGATGAATCCTCCCACTCTTTAGCTAAGTTCGTCTGACTGATGGATCTTGAATCGTTTAGTCTTTCATACTCAAGTTCAATATGGCGAATCACATTACTGAAGGTTACAATATGCATATTAGAGGCAATCTTTACTTTCATATACTCCCACTCACTGGAAGACATGGCTTACTCCCACTCACTGGGAGACATAGCTTCCTCCTACTCACTGGGAGATGTCTTATCACAACATACACTTGTTGTTTGTTAGAAAGAACTTGGCATTTAGTTTGTCTTAACTTCTTAGTTTGACATCTGCCTCAAGTGTTGCCTAAACAACATGTTAAGACTTAGTATATTATGTTAAAACTTAACTTAGTTTTAACTTTATGGAAGAAGATCACCTATTTCACTATCTTCCAATACTATCAACACAGCTTGGATAAGGTTACATTGCTCATACCAACATAAGTTTAAGCAATGTTGTTCTTTCTATACTTGATAGCATAAACCTTTTGTATCCTTCGGTTGCTTTAACCTTTAAATGCTGAAGACTAGTTGGTAGGATGTCCCTGACATCTCATTCTTCTTGAATGAAAGAGATTTGAGAGTTTTTAACTCCACAGATATCTCTATTGAGCTTGTCTTCATAAGCTTAGTCAAATAGACTTGGTCATAATTGGTCACTCAAACAATTATGGTATATAAATCTTATTTGTTCAAATAAGACAAAGGATAGTTAGATAATAAGTTCACTAGTTTCATATTTAGGAGACAACTATGTTGACTCCCATCCCAATCATGCTAGTTAGCTCATCACTCTTTTAACCAAAATCTTTATTGAACACATGCCCTTTTTGGATTTTTAGACACATTCCAGAAACTCCCACTCAATCAAAGGCAGTTATATCAACAAGATAATAACACAATATCATCTAATCAGCATGAACGTTCAAGGAAACAGGAAGAGAACATACTTAATTCAATTCCAAAAAAAAACAAAGAATTTAATCATAAATTCAATGAAAAAACAAGAACATTCAAAAGTTTAAGCTTCATATTGTTGTCTCTTAACTAGGTTCTCCTTCTCATAGACCCTTCTGACCATATTAACTCATATAGCGTCTAGCTACAATGTCCAACTCCTCTTTGCCATGTTTACATCCACTTACTTGGATATAATTGCAGCATACCTCCCACTTGATGAGATGATTCTAACATCTCTATCTGTCTTATCCTTTTTCACAACATTTGTGATAAAGGATTGACTTTTAGAAGTCATTGCTTCAATCCAAGTGGATCAATGTGGTTAGAAGCATAGGAAGACTTATTATTATTCAATAATTATTGAATAATTTTAAGTTGCTGCAATTTTTCAGGTTTTTATCTCTAAGAGTTTGAGTTAAGGTTGGATAGGATTTTATATTTAAAAACTCATTTGAATAATCCCTTACTTTTAAAGAATCTTGCAGCATTAACCTTATGTTGTAGCTTAAATACTCTTGATAAGTAAGTCAACTTATCCCAAAAATAATAGAATCCACAAAGACTCAATTTCAATATTTTTGGGAATCTCTAGGTGCATACAAGCACCTTTTTGACTCAAAATAGATCCAAACGTGCTTCAAATATATGCAAATTATATATCAAATTGAAGCTCTCTAATTTAGGAATTTTTAGGAACCAACCATGTCTCAATTAGAGGTTCCACACATCGTCACACGCCCCTAGAAGGTGTCCGGATGGAAAAATCCTGAAAAATTGGAAAATTCCAAAGAACGCCACTCTCGTCGGTGGCACGTAACCTCCACACGCCGCCTTACAGCCTTCAGTCGGCAACACGCGCAGGCCCAAACGACTCCACGCGCCGTCCTCTCTCCGATGGTGCTGGCCGCATGTCAAACGGAGGTCCCAGTGGGTTCTACGCGCCACTTGTCAATTTCTGATTTTTTTATGCCAGTGCTGATTGTTGATCGGTCAACGTTGACCGTTGAGTGGTCAACCTTGACATGTCACTGTTGATGTGGCGCTAACATGTCTCGGTCGACGTGGTTGGTCAATAGATGACGTGGCCTTCGTTGACCTATGCTGACGTGGCACATGATGATGAAGTGGCAACCTCTCATTGGCGCCACGTGGGTTGGGGTTGACCGATGACGTGGCATTCATCATCTTCAACCTCCAGCCGGGTTCACCTGACTTGGTTGGAGCTCCGGCAGGTCATCGTGACCCACCAACTTCGGGAGGCCATATCTCCCTCGTTTTAGGTCCGTTTTTTGCGTTCTTGGTGTCGTTGGAATCATAGTTCAACGAACTACAAATCCATGGCATTTATTTGATCTTAAAACCTCTGTTTTATTGATCAAATCACGAGTGAAGTTGCGGCGGTGACTAACGACCCGTGAACTTCTTTCCTTTGTTTCTCCCTCATCTGAACTCCGTTTGACGCATTCTAAGCATCGTTGGAATCGTCTATTCAAGATCTACACATCCATGGCTTCTTTTTGGGCAAAAACACTCAGTTTTGAACACCCCATTTTTTCTCGACTTTGACGGGGTGGCGTAACTCGTCCCGGATGTGCGTCCTCTGCGTTTTAAAAGCTTTCCTAGCTTTTGAGGGTTAAAGTCTCTTGTTTTTGGTTCCACATAGGTGCCAAAGACTCACCTTTAATCAGATCGAAGATATGAGAAAGAAGATGAAGCATGAATACGTATATATGAAAATGAATCATGAACCCAGTATTCCATATCCACACACATACATATATACAAAAACATGCATTACTCATTATATGTATATAATAGACACATACGCTGATCACAAAGGAAAAACGAGGAAAAAGCTTTTTAATTGCAATATGCTATAACAACACAGTGTCTCTTATGGAAAATAAATGTTCATATAATTATTCACCATATTTACTATCATCAAAGTATTTCTGTACACATTCGGGGAAGGAGAAAAAATTGAAGCAGCATATTACTATCATCATATAATCTTATATATATGATTGCACAGCGGAAATAAAAAAAAATATGATGGGGATATAAACAAATTATATCATATTATTATTCACATAGAATAATCACAGCCACAAAGATCAACATGCTCTGATGCCAATGTAAGAAAAATATAACTAAAAAGGAGAACTGGCGTACCAGGGCGAATACATGTTCGGATCTGGGTCAAAGCTCCAATACTCCATACTAGTGCCCACACAATTATTAGACTACTAGAGCCTAATTGTGATTTGCACAGCAGATCACCAGAACCAGAAAGATAGTAGGAGAGAAGAGAATTGCCAGAAAACTCAATGGCGGAGTGAATTGCAATTGAGGAGGCACACCCTATTTATAGTGGTTTATGGAAGCCCCACTAATTAGGAAACGTGTGCACTCCTTCTTGCCCTCCAATACAGCAATTAATTGATTCTCAATTAATTCCCTAATTATGGTGATTTGTTCCTCATTAAACAAATCCATAATTATAGTTGAATTATTCCCCAATCTGCAATTAATGCTAATTTTATTCTTATTTGATTAGGCTACTTATATCCTAATCAAATAGTCCGACACATCAAGGGCGGACTTGGATCCAAAGTCCAACAGTTAGATTACATATACTTTTCAATTACTTAATGTCACGTCAATGATATATATACACACGCACACGTATATATATCTTCCTAATTATAAAAATTCAAAACAGAAATCTGCCTAAATTCAGAAATATGCACGTGATGAGGCATCTTTCTATGGCATTTGAAAGATGAAGCCGCGCTGTCTGTCCTAACTCTGTTATGGTGAACTCCGACAAAGAAGCAGAGTGGTTTCAGTTTGCGAAGAGACGGCAGAATAAGGAAACTTCCTTTGCCTCAGAACAAGGACTTGACCGGTTTTTCTACTGATGAATCCACCAACCGAGTCATGTTCATTCCAGTCCTGATCAAGATGGTCTAAATTTAATTTTTTACAGCTAATGATTTTTAAATTAAATAAATTTAAATGATAGTCACCGAACTAGTTTCAGAAAGAAGGGTGTGAACCAATCAATTCTTTATATATATATATATAGAATTAGCGGTGAAGAAGTTAATTTTGAATATTTTAGTAGAATGGATTTTTAAGTACTTTTTCCCGTTCTAAATATATATTCCCTCTAGTTCTTATAATAATAATTAGATAATTAATTTGCAGACATTTAGAAATTCATTTTATCTTCTAAATTTATAATTTTTATTCTTATAATATTTCTGTTGATCATAGTAAAGAAGTTTTCATTAATGGATACTTACCAATACCATACACATGATTAAAAATTGCATATTAGGAAAACTAACACATATTTATTATAAATAATTAATTAACTTTAACTAGTTTACGTAGTATCCGTGAATTAATAATTGAGCTCTTATATTATCAAACCACTTGATGTTTGGCGCGCATATATATATATATATAATTTAAAACCAGATCAATTAACTAATGAGAATTTTATGGGAAAAGTTAGTAAAATATTGAAATCAAAAAAGAATATAAAAAGCCAATGTGTAATATTAGAGAAAAAACATCCTATAGAATCGTCATTAACAGAAGGAATATTAAGAATACCATTAATAAATAAAGGATTAATAGAAAATGAGATAGTCAAATTACCATTTAAAGAAGAAGTAACTGAGATATATATTGCAGGAATACAATCATTAGTAAAAGCCTATTTTAGAGAAGGAATAGATTCACCTATAGAATTATTAATAACAGATGGAAGAATAATTAGTAGTGTAGAAGATACTGTATTAGGAATGTTAGCAAGAAATCTAATATATCAAAAATTAAAATTTACTTTAAATACGAATTTTGCAATATCCAGAAATGATGAACATATAAACCAATCAATAATGATATTTCATAAATTAAAAGGAATAAAATTATTACAGGGAGCAAAGACAATAAGTATAACAGCCATGATAGGATTAGTATTTACAAATGAACATAAAATATATAATAAATCCATAGGAAGAATAAGTATAGAGAAGCAATTCATGCCAATATTAAAAGAAATAAAAGTAGATCCTAAAAATATAACCTTACCAAAATTATTAGAAATTGACTTAGATAAGACTATAAGCATAAATGACAATAAAGGGAAAAGATTAATAGCTAATAATAATTTGGGAAATAGATCATTAAGAATCAATACTTTAAATGAACCATTACAAATAAATATAAATCCAAGACGAAGCATAGATATAGGAAGTAGTAGCAAATTAGCAGAAATGTCTTTAATAAATAATCCTATAAACACATAATTAGTTGAAATAAATAAAAAAATAACAACCTTAGATATAACTAAAGAAACTAAAGAAAAAAAAATTATTATGGAAATAAAAAAGAATGGCATATGGCAAGAAATGATAACATTAGTAAATGAAAATGAAGAAAAAAGTAAAATTGAATTAGGATATACAGAAAATGATTATGAAGAAACCGATGAAGGATTAAAAGCAAATATAATGGTTAGATTTAATAAAAGAGATGTAATACAATTAACACTATGGGTAGATCAAGATACAAATAGAACATATAAAATAATTTTAGGAAAAGATTTTTTAGAAAAAGTAAAACCTTATAGAAATCAAACAGATAGAATAATATTTAACATAAACCATCAAACAATTGTAATACAAAAGTTAATATGATGATAAACATACACAAGACAGAAAAAGTAATCAGAATAATATTAACAGAAGCAAAAGATTATTACTATATAGATTATGAAAAAATAGTAATTCCAAAAGCTGATAAAGCTATGATGAACCATATAGTACATAATATAAATAAATGTAATGAAAAAGGAAAAAGACAACTAAGGATAGTATATTTTGAACAACCACAAGAATTTGTAGAAGCCTATAATGCAGTAGTAAATAATATGATGAATAGAAATGATATTAAAAAAGTATTTAAAGAAAAACTTGAACTACTATCAAGAGTCTAGTTTTATGGATAGAAGGGTAACACTATACAATGAAAATATATGGTATTATAACAAAAATGAAATGGATATAAGAATACCTAAGGCGGATACAGGATTATTAAGAAGTTTAAGTAAAAGGATAACAAAAACAGATAAAATTGAAAATGTAGTAATAAATCAGATATTGGAAGCAACCCAATATGATACTCAATTATATATACAAATAGTAAATGAAGTAATAACAAGAAAGCGAGGAAGAAGAAAGGTTAAAAAAGAAATTAAGAAACAACTTGAATTAGTATCAAGAATATGATATGATTAGTGGAATTGAAATGCTGAACGAACAAATAAGAAATAAAGACAGATTAATAATAGATGGAGATGATTGGAGATATAAGAAAAAAGAATATATAATTGTTATACCAAAAAATAATAAAAGCTTTTTGAGAATGATGCTAAATAAGATGATAAAAACATATATATGGGAAAATAATAGATTAAATTATATTTATGATCAATACTATTTATTATATGAAGAAGAATATAGCAGAGTTATGAGAAAAAGAAAAGATATAAAGAAAATCTTGAAAAAACGTTTAGAAGTATTGTCTAGGATATGAGTAGATCACTATATTACATTTTGATTAAATTTAATTATAAAAAATATAGAGCAAGAAAATATCATGCTTTAATTGATATGGGAGCGAACTTATCAGTAGCCAAATATAATGTATTACCACCAGAATTATGGAAGAAGAAAAATAAGATGCTTAGAATGGAAAGCGCTGGAAAAGAAATACATATGCTAGAACTAGAAGCAAAAAATGTAAACATCAAAATAGGAAATTATGAATTATTAATAAAAGAATTAAACCAATATAATGAACCATTCTGTGATGTTATCTTAGGATTGGATTTCTTAGAACAATATTTTCCTATGCATATGATTAGCAAAGCTTTAATATTAACTACACCTTGTAAGCATGAAGCTTGGGGAATAAGAATAACCATACCATATAGAAGGAAAGATGAAAAATTTCAGAAAAAGAACAATGAACATGAAGTACAATTCTTACAAAACAATAATCCAGTAGAAATACAAAATATGTTAGCAACATTAAATATAGTAGAAATAAAAACTATAGAACAAAGAATTATAGATAATTATAGTGATAACCCTTTAGTTCATTGGGAAAAATCTAGGCCTATGACAAAAATAGAATTAAAAGATTATAGTAAAGAAATCAACTGTAAACCCTATGCATGGACAAAAAATGATAGAAAAGAATTTATAATGTATATTGAAGAAATGAAGAAATATAATCTAATAAGAGAAAGAAGATCCGAATATTTATCACCTGCAATAATAGTATCAAAACATAGTGAAGAAAAAAGAGGAAAAACTAGAATGGTGATAAATTATCAAAAATTAAATGAATTAGCAATAAGAAATAGATATCCTATACCCAAGATAGATTTGTTATTTAATATTATAAGAGGAAAAACAATATTTAGTAAGTTTGACTATAAATCAGGATTCTTTCAAATAAAATTAGAAGAAGATAGTAAAAAATATACTGCCTTTAGTACATCAAAAGGATTATATGAATGGAACGTATTACCTATGGGATTTCATAATAGCCCTAGTATATTTCAAGAATATGTATCAAAAATGTTATTACCTATAAGAGATTTTGGAAATGGGATAGTAACATAGAAAAAATAATAGAAAATATAAAAATGATGTGTAAAGAATTACCCAAATTAACAATACCTTTGAAGGAAAATATAAAATGGATAATTTATACTGATGCATCTGATAATTATTGGGGAGTAGCATTATATCATGAAAATGAAAATGGAGATGAAAAAATAACTAGATATACAAGTGGAAAGTTTAATGAATATCAAAGTAGATATCACTCTAATTGGAAAGAATTATTAGATGTACGTTGTAAAAGCTGTAGACAAATTGGAATTATTCATAGTAAATAATACATTTATAATAAGAACAGATAATACCCAAGTAAAACATTGGTTATCTAGAGGAATTAAACAAAATAAATTGAGTAGTAAGATGTTAATAAAATGGCAAGCTGATTTGGCATATTATGATTATGAAGTTGAATACATCAAAGGAAAAAATAATTTAATAGCTGATTAGTTGAGCAGATGGAATCAATAAGCAGGATTGGAAGACAAAGTCCTATAAGTCAGACGAATAAAGAGGAAGATTCCTCTCCTATGGTGAATCAACTTGTAATGAAGATGAATATCCTTAAGATGAATATGAGTCTATTAAGTAATCAAGTTAGTACCAGTATACAAAGGATTACAAGCTCTATATCTGGTATTAATGAATCTCTTAATGATATATATATATATATATATATTCAACTTGAGAATTTGAAGCTCTGTAAGGCTAATGCCAATCCACTTATAAGTACATATGTACAATCGAATAATGAGATCAATAAGGGCAAGCAAATTGCTAATTCTCAACCACCTATAAAAGAGTCATTCACTCTTGGTGAGTCATCCACTCATAGTACCCAAAATTTAATCGAGTCATTAGGACTTGAATCTCTTATGCCTGTAACTCAGTCATCAAGAACACTTTTAACCTAAACCCCTGTAAGCCAAATACCAATAAAGAATAACCTATCCTCAGAACCAAATACCAATAGTGCCTTTGATATTCCCAGACAATATAATTTTTATAAACTCATTATCAAAAAGTTGAACCAATTGTCTTTATCCCATAAGACCATTAAGTATGTTTCCCACTACGCTTTCAATAAAGCCATCATTTATCCCGGAACACCACCAAGTATTGTAAAAACTTTATACCAATACGGATTGATCCAAAGTATATATCCCATCTAGAGCCATAACAGAAATCTCTGAATTACCTCAGATTATAACCAAAGCAGTTGGAGAATACTTTGACATTGTAACCAAAAATCAAGTTTTTATCAGATGTTATTCAACTGTAGTTGAAATCACTCCAGATAAGTTCTATATGCCAATTAATCTCATAAGGCTTGGAACAACAAAAAGTCCTTTAGTATATGAACCTGAGATTAAGGAAGAAATAACTGATGATGAAGATTTTTAGTTTCGTGTATCAAATATAAGGGCTCAAGATTACCATATAATCTTCCAAGAAATGAATCGTGTAAAATGTGCTGGAGATAAAGAACAACCATGGGTATATTACTCCACAGACAGGACATGTATATACTCCCTTGGGCAGAAGCCTCATAATGACAAGCAATTTGGTCTCTGGTACGAGACGATTAAGAAGAATAAGATGGAGAATACTGAAGACACACAAAGAAAAATATGTCAAATAATAGGGGATTACCCTAACCATGACTGTAAATTTTGCCATGAAATTAGAGGAAGCGACAGAAGTCCATCTATTAGGCTGGACCCAAGTCTACTCTAGGCTTGTCGGCAGAAGCAAACAAGAAAAGAAAAGTTGAAGATGCCCGACAAAGATGATGAAGATGAGTTAGAAAGCAATGGAATCTTATCTGTAAGGTAGAACGTCATGTAAAAGTTTATGTAAGTTTCAAATCATGTAAAAAAGTAACCTCAATTAGGGTTACTAGAGTTATTTTAACGCAAGTCATGTAATCAGGGTTGAGTTTCTCAACTCTATATAAACCTCTGTAAGTCCCTAAGTTGGACACACTTAAAATTTTGAATGCAAAACACTTTTGCAAATTCTCTCTTATCTATTGCTGAGCTTTGCGACCAGTTCTCTTCGGTGATTGCTTGCAACATTATTTTTAATCAACAACTATTGAAGAACAGTAAGGTATGATCGGCTAAACTTCTTTTGGGGATCTAGGGGGAAGTTTTATTTAAGATTCATGGATATGGAACATTGAAAAATGCTACTGGGCAGAATGTGAAAAAAAAAGGAGAGAGAGTCTAGAGGATATAGGTAAATATGGAATGATTACGCCTCCTATAGGAAACGAAGGCAGGCTGTGCTGATGTAATCTGAAGGAGGAAGGTTGAGATCCAAATGGGGGATTCTCTGTAAATGGTCAATGTATGAAAGAGGACATGGTTCCTTCCATAACCCGGATTATTATCGGTCAAAGTTCATTCTATTTTTATCTATTGACTCTTAGTAAATATTTTCAAAATTTTGATTTTGCGAGTATGTCCGTGTCTTTAATTTCTTTATTTAATTCCGCACCAAGAAAATCACAATCTCTGGCCAGGTCTGCACCACCAATGGTATCAGAGCCATGTTTCTAATAAAATGGAACTCTAGATCCCTGATATTCTCTCACTGTTTACTCTTACAAGTTTTGTTATTGTTGTTTAGATTAATTGTGATAATAGTTAAAAGTTGTTTTTTTTAATTAAAGTTATATTGCAGTTTACTTATAACTGTATTTGGAAAATATAATGAACACTATAAGAAAATTAGAACCTCGAATATATGAAATTGAATGTAATCAATTACATAACAGTTCTTATTACCCCTTTATAGGAAATCAAAAAGAAACATGTATGCTTACACCCTTTATGATAGGAGGAAATGGAAATAATACATGGAATTTAATGAACTGGAATAATATGTATATAATGAAACAATTAGGAACATATATAAATCCTAATATACATGATCTAATGGAAATATATAATTTAGAAGAAATATTAGAAATGGTCCCGAAAGATGTAAAAGAAAAAATAATCTCAGAAAAACCTACAAATAGAAAAGATAGGTTAGAATTTCTAAGTCAATCTTTAGAACAAAAACTATATAATATAACAAAAAAGATAGATCATAATAACGAAGAAATAAAAAATAATGTAAAAAATATAATGAATTCATTAAGAGTAAGTGAACCAATGATAATAGAAAAAATGGAACCAGATTTAGAATTAGAACCTATAATACATAAACATAGAAACTTAAATATGATGAAAGTGATGGATGAAATGGAAAAATTAGAAAATATAAAAGATAAGATATATAAATAGAATATGGACGAAAATGTAAGACAAACCAGATTAATAATTGAACAAGTAATAAGAGGACAACAAATAATAAATAGTAATTTATGGACTATAAATGATAAAATAGGAAAAATAGAAAAGGAAGAAATGGAAGAACAAAAACAGTTAGTTAAGAATTTTATGCAACCATATGAAAAGAATGAAGAATTAGAACAAGGAAGTAAAATAGCAGAAATAATATATTCAGAAGACATAATAAACCTTTTTGATATATATAAACCAAAAATAAACATGATGAATGCCATAAATGATGAAGAAGATGAAATTGAAAGATTAATGGGTTTAGAAGAATCGGAATTAGAACAGATCCAAAAAGATTTTAAAAATGCAACCAAGATAAAAGGAAACCTGGAAGAATATAGTAAATTAAATACATCAATAAAAATAAATGAACCAGGAGATATGAGTAAACTACAATACTTTTAGTAAAAGTATATCGGTATTGTTTGCACTATAACCCCATTAAGATATAATGACACTTTCGTTTTTGAATAATCAACAAGTGCATGTAATATTATATTAAGATCCAAATTGTAGGCAAACAAAAAAAACAAAAAAAAAAGAGATCCAAATTAAATTATTCCTATAGCCATAAATATATTATGACTTTTGACCTTAAACTAAAATCTAGTTTATTTTACAAAATTTTTATTTTTCGTCAACCACGTTGCAAAGTTTAATTTTTTTTCTTTAAATTTTTATATTATATACTGAGGTTAAATTGATATTTTTTTAAAAAAAAAAACTATTGGTCTAGTTAGTATTATACACAAGTTATATTATGTATTTAGTTTGGGGGAAAAAGTAAGAAAAAAAACAAACCAAGAGTCAAAAATTTGCAGGTACTAATTAATAAGGAAAAAAAGAGAGAGAGAGAATCTTGAATTTGCAAAATTTAAAATCAGGTATTTCTCAAAAAAAAAAAATGAGTTGTTAATTGCTTATCAAGTTTCGTTATTCTCTTATCAACTTTTAATAACAAACCTGATTTGGAATTTTGTAATTTCAAAGTTCCTTTTTTATTTTTTTCCCAATTAATAAATAGTTTGAATATTATTTCTTCTTCTAGAAAAAAAAAACATTCTTTCTTCTTCTAGAATATGCTTAAGGGATGTCCTCACTGATATGCCCATTGTTCTGACTTGGCTTCCCTCCTATTCCAACAGCAAGTGTATGGGTTGTGCTAAAAAATAAAGTGATAAGTAGAGGATTATTCTTATAAGGATTTGGTTTTAAAACCCGGGCAAGTATTGATTATCACACTTTCACCTAATTTGAGTGACACAAATATCAATAGTTAAGGGAAACTATGGAACAAACAAAAACTAAAACTAAAAATTAATATAAACAAGTGATTCTTTGACTTCAAGGATAAAATGGGGACTAAGAATATTTAACCTTCTTGTATTTCATAACATTCAATTAACCTCCACTCATAGACACTCTTGATGAAAATATTGGCTAGTCTAGAATTCAAAAAATATTTTTAAAAGCTCTCTCAAGTAAAAAAACAAGTGTTTGATTCCATTAATTCTTCAATCTCTTGACATAATTAATAAAATTCTAGTTAAAGCACCAATCCTAATGTGATTATGTAAGGTTCGCAAGTATATTTCTGTAACATCCCAAATTTTATTCATCAAGAATATATTGTAATTATTATATATATTCAATGAAATGGTGAATATTTAAGGCCAAAAGAATTAAATATTGAAAATTGAAGGTTGAATAATGTTTTCAGTGAAATCGCCTGCGAGGCAGTGAGATTGTCATATAGTTTTGGAAGACCAAATGATGACAAAATATTATGAAATTTTATAGGGTGAAATTAGACATCCTAAGCTTTAATTTGATAGGTCATATGACTCAATTAAAGCTATAGACAAAAAGATATGAATTTTTGAAGTTAATCCAGAAAATCTGGAAAGTTTCTGGAGCAGCGGTTAAAGATTGAAAATCTGGGAATAATATGATCATTTCCAGTAAAATTCCATATTTTTCCTTGAAACTAGACTCAATGAGGGTTCCATAGGCTTTGGAATCGACTCGAAACGATGTCTACAAAATTAGTTATGATTTTTCAAAGTTAAGGCAGAAAATCTGCCAGAATTGGCATTATTCCGAAAATTTGAAAAATAAAGTAATCTTCCTTTTTCTCTTAATTGTTTTAGAAATTTAGGGATGAAGGAGGAGAAGATAAGTGTCAAAATCCAATGAGGCCAAGTGTCAACACCACATGAAAGATGATGGAGATAATTGTTGTGTCATAAGTCCTTACTTATGTCATAAGGTTAGGTGGCCAACTTTTGCACCAATTGACTTGAGTAAATGGAAGGAACACTTGATTTAGTTGGAGCATAAGAGGGAGCACGTTTTTGACTAACCAAGGGAGAAGGAAATGATAATTGAGGTTGAGTGTACACAAAAGGGAAGCATGGCAAGGTTGAGTGTACACAAAAATGGAATGATGGTGTACATGAAAGGTGTTGCAATCTCAACCATTGATGAAATCAAGGGCTAGGAAGAAAGATGACAAGGTTAATAAAATATCTTCCCTTCCCCTTCATACACACATTTCGTTCAAGGCACAAGGGAAAGAGGAAGAGAGAGAAAGCTTGAGAAATAGAGAGAAGAGGAGAGCTCAAGGAGGAAGAAGTCTAAGGTAGGTATTGTTGTTCTTGTGTTCAAAGCTTCCTCTCTTGCATAATAGCTTCTCTAATCTCTTTTTCTCTAGGGATCACCATGTTAGCAAGCTAATCTCAAGGTTGAGGGGAGAGAGAGGACGTTCTAGAGAGAGAAACACCAAGGATCAAGAGGTAATCTCCAAAATCTCAACTTCTTTGTGTATTGAAGTTGTTGTTGGTATTTGTTGTTTGATTTATGTGATTTTTGGTTAAGTTGTAAAATTGGAAAAGCCATAATCCTAAGGGGTTATGCTGCCCAAAATCCTTTAAATCATGATTATGAAGTTTTTAAATGAATTAATCAAGGATTAGAAGTGGAAAAGTACAAGTTTTAGAAGCTAAAACACAAAGCTCCATTTTTCCAAATTGTGACCAATATTTCGGCCAGACCAGATCTGGTAGTAGGAGTTGGATTTTCATGAAATAAATGGTTTCATTGGACTCAGTGGGCAAAAATAGGTGGGGTTACAGTTGGACACTTTTTCGGTAGAAGCCGAAAAAGCATAATTACGAAAACCCCACTGAAATCACTAAATAGGGGCTGTCAAGGGTATTTTCGTAATTTGACCGTGAATTTGGTGATTTCGAGGCCGGAAATGGATTCCTTGGGCGAAAATAAGTCAGAATAGCCTTAGTCAAAATTTTGGGAAAACGTGCCATCGGGCCGGGTACGGCGGGGCCGGGTCAGGTTCCCGGGGGCATTTTTGTAAATTTTCACCATAGACTAATATAACCACAATAAACATTATGGAAGAGTCTAAAATGATACTTGAATAGGTTATGACCTATTTCTGGTACATTTAATATTTTAGGACCGATTTGGAGGCCGGATACGACACGTTCTTCGAGGCACATTTAAAAGAGGATTATAAAGCTTTGAGGTAGGGACATTATCCTTCATACACTATGCCATAAGTTATGTGATTGTGTGGATGCCAATGTTTTGTAAATGCACTTTATTAATCAACATGATTTGCCTAGAGAGGGGCTGTTAGTGCCAGAGGTGCACTTACACTGGGAGTTGGCAGAAGTCCAACCGGTGTAGATTGTGGGGCTGGGCCCTACTCATGTATACATGACGATGATGTGTTTATATTGTTCATTAATTTGTGCATACCTTGGCGCATGACATATTTACTTTTCGCATTTTCTATGAACGATATTATGTCTCTACGGAGATTCTTCGGAATCTCACCCTATTTTTAAACAAATACCTCAGCGAGTACCAGTGGGCCAAAGGGAAAAGATGTTGACACCGAAAAGTGAGTGGCACGTGTCTCGAGGCGAGGATATGAACGTGGTTATGCTTTAGTCTATGCCTTAGTATTTTGGATAATTTGTAAATATTAAAACTTCCGTTGTATCTTCTGTTTCCGCCGACGAACAAGATCGGAATTGTAAACGAACGACGTTGGGATTGTAAACGAATATTTTTATCAGTATAATTGTACTTTTCTGTATGCCCATTGAATTCCGTCTTTATTACTCTTTGATTATCGAAATGGAAACGGGGGTTGACATATTTCTACTTTGACAACAACATTAAACCACCATTCATCATGCAAGCTTCAAGTTCTTACACAACTTTACCCAAGTTCTTCACTCAACTTAACCCTCTCAAACATCAATCAAGTGAATCCAACAATCTTATTGGTGGCCAATTAACAACAAGAATCAAAAAAAGAGTAACATACAAATATATCATTAATCACAAAAAGAGATGAGTAATCAAGTGTTAATCCAACAAGGGTTCAAAATAATCCTAGATCAAGGTGTCAAGATGCTCATGGGCAATCACAAGCTACAGATACCCAAGAAAATAGCATCCATATAAGCAAACAAGAGAGATAGAGGAAGAAAGTCCAAAAAACCCAAGGGAAATTAAATGAGCTTGAATCTCTTCAAATCTTCAATCCTTAGCTTCCAAACCTCCAAGAGCCTCAAAAACTAGCACACCAAACCCCCAAATCAGCCTCCAAGTCGCAGAATGATGGTGTTATGCGAGTTTAGGAGCTTATAAAGCCCTAAAATCAATTTTGTCACCAAAATGGATAGCTTCATTAATCACCATTGGCTGCAGCCAAAACTCTTGTTGTTTGCAGCCAACAACTCTCTATCTCATCTGTTGGCATGGCCAAGCACTTTCTTCCTATGTCTTTGGTTGAAGCCAACAACTCTCTATCTCTATCTTTGGCTGAGGCTAGGAAAAGGCGTTAGCTGAGGCCAAAAAGTATTGCTTCTTAGTTCATCTCTTCTTGTCTTTCCATAGTGTCTTGACTTCTTAATCTCCTTTCCAACTTCTTCTGCATTGATTTTAGCTCCAAATTAAATGTCTTCGGATGTAATCCAAATGACATGCTCCAACATCCTAACAGAACAAAAGGAATTATAAAAGTGAATGTTGATGAAAGACGACAAAATATATTCACACTTCAAACAAGAATTTTATCACTTTAACCCATATATCAACTAAGCACATTTTCCTTGCATATATACCCCCAAAGATGTATGAATTCACCAAAAAATGTTAGAAATTCTTGGCAAATGTGCCGAAATGACATGAATTTTGTGAGGTTAACACCTCCTCTACTCTTACCATCATCTTCCTTTCCTCTTCTTCCCACTACTCTCAACCTTTAGATAAAAATTTGAGTGGTCATATTTAATATTTTTTAAAATTACAAGTAAAATATCAAATTATTAAGGGTTAAGGGAAAATTTTGCCCTGAAAGTTTTCCGGGAGAAAAATTTTCCCCAAAACTGTCAAAAAGGGAGCAATTTTGCCTTGGCCATTATCCCAATTAATTTTAACTATTAGTTGACCAAATATGCTGAGCTGACATTCCACATGTCATCCATGTCATTTTTGTTAATATGCAAATTTGCCAAAAAAATTTTAAATCTAACTTCGTAAAAAAAATGAAGTATATGGCACATGGAAAGCACCATTGCTATAATAATATGATAGATCAAAGTGAACCCATGATATGCACATTGTTGTGCTAGCAATCCACATGTCATCCATGTAATTTTGACTGTTAGTTGACCATACATCATGATTTTAAACCGTCATATATGTGGACACTATAATATAACGGTTCCAATTTAATATAACAATTCCGAACCGTTATTTATTAGACCTATTATAACGGTTATAATTAAACACTCATTATGTATTGAGGCTTTGTGAGGCGATGATATGCCTATTACTGTAATAATAATTAATGGGCGTACGTAAACAATCGTCGTAATATATGGTGATGCATAACGGTCTCATTCTACAACTTTTATTTATGTAATAACATAGATAACAGTTTTATGTATGAAGTGTGACTTTTAATAAAAATAATTAGTGGTGTCATGAAAACAACCGTTATGTATTTAGTACATAAATAACAATTTATAAATAAGAACCACAAACTTTTACAATACATGATACTTTTTATTTAATAACCAGGATGTATGGATATAAGACTCTTCAAGTGAGAATTTCTGAGCTAGTTGATCTCCTCTATGTATATAATAGAACAACAGTACCTTCCTCATCGAGTAGCTATGCAATTTGACATGGACTAAGACATTACAGGCTTTGCAAGGAGAATCAATGGCAACTATTGACAAATTTAATGGTAATGTAACTGGTGATTTATATATAACTGGTGCCACCTGGTCAATAGAAAAATAGGAGAGGAACCTTCAATAAGAGCAATATGAGATTTCCAAAAAAAAATATATAACTTCACAAAAGTAATTCAATATATCACCTGAACTAGTTTATTTATATAGCTTCATGTATAACTCTCATCCGTACACTGAATTATTTTATTCACAAAACTTGTTCATGTATGACTCTCATCGGTACAACTAAACTAGTTTTTTCATCACATTCCTATTTATCTTTTTGAAGTAACTTTTAGAGATTTGGATACTTCCAAAAAAGGAGATGTCTATACTTAGGGAACCATATCTCCAAAAATTACTTCAAAAAAAAGATCAATAGAGTAGGAACCTTTAGTTAGAGCAATGGATTGATAACTTCCTGTAACAAAAAATGAACCTTCAATTAGAGCAATAATAGGTTTTCCAAAAAAACATAACTTCACAAAAGTAAGTTAATACCACCTTGAATGCTTTATAGCATAGTGACTTCACAAAGGCACCTCAATCGAATAAGGAGAATAAAGAACCAAAGAAATGTGACCAAGCTAGGGCTCACGAATGATGAAAATGTGAGTTAGGGCAAGCGAAAGCAACTCGCATGGCAATCACTAAACAAAGTGTCAAGGTATTCACTAGCACGCCTATCGCCGAGAAGTCAAATGAACGCTTTTTATGGTAGGGTTTGATTGAAAGCGACTCTCAACAGCCAAAAAAGACAACAGGATTAGTAGGATTATGATGTTGGTGAGTTTCGTTCCTATAGACCAAGTGTCAAGTGTGTGCTTAAATAAAAGAGAAAGGGTAGTCGTGCCAAAGACTTTTTTAATAACGGTTGTATCGATAAAACTGTTATTTATTTGATTATATATTATGGTTTATTAATCACGATTTTTAGTTAATAACCGTGAGGTATGTTATTATTTTTGTTTTTTTAACTTGTTTGGGCAACTAGTGCCCAGAAAATTATAATTGTATATTTTATAAAAATAAAACCAAAAAGTATCACTCTCTGGTGACTAGTTGCCTGATAGATGATCTAAGATCTGCTGCGAATTTAGGAACTTTTGTTTTCTTCAATTTGAATGAATCAAAAGTTTCGTAAATTCGCAGCAAACCTTACATCATCACGCTACTTGTCACCAAAGGAGTGGCCTGAATCATCTAAGAGTGTGTTAGGATCATTGTCACCAATCTCACACTCATTAAGAATGAGATTGCCCTTTATGTTCATACTCAATGCGTTCTGCATGCTGCATCATTGCTTCCACTTGAGGAAGAGGTAGAGGCGGAGGTTGGGGAGCAGGTGCAGGAGTAGGAGGTTGTGGAAGAGGAGAAGGGGAAGAAGGAGGTGATGGAGGTTGTGGAGAAAGAGAAGGAGGTGGAGGAGGAGGATGATGCCATGGATTTTCTAGTAAGTTTTTAGCATGGCGTTTCATGTTGGCGATTAAAAGAACAAAGGAGGATGAAGAAATAATACGATAAACATAAGGAAATGGGGAGTTTATATAGATTAGAAGTGACAAGTTTGAACCATCATTATACACGTTGGAAGTTGAAGAAGAGCAGTCGTGCACAATCGTGGGTCATGAAAGGGTACTTGGTTCTCATGCTGATCATCAAAGAATGAAGAAGCATAGAGTATTCTCATCATGATCATGAAAAAGGGGAAAGTTTTTTTTAAGTTATCCCTATTAAGTACATTTATTAAAGGGTCTCTGTCAATGATGTATTTTAGGAAAACTAACAAACATTTGTAACAACTAATTTAACTAATTTTTTTAAAATATTTGCAAATTAATTGTCTAGCTCTTATATATCCTTAGGAACATAGGAGTATGATTTATTATTACCATAAACTAGTAATTAGTTTGTCTTTTCTTCTCTGCTTCATTCTTTATAAGATAAACAACTCATTTAGGACTCTCTTTGCTCTTTATTATAAGCACTTTCAACATGTATGTTTTATAATATAGCATGTTTTGTCTAAAATATTAATTTTTTCTACCTAGCTAGTATCCCTAATCCATAACTAATTATAAAACTTCCTAATTAACCATACTCCTTTAACATTTTTATTGAGGGTAATTTTCATATTTTAGGAGAAATAACTAATTTTAAATTAGGGAAAATCCCTGAAAAAGGCCTCCAAATTTTAAAATCCTAAATAATGTTTGTTTCCTAAAATTGATGAGGGATTGACTACACTTGATAGTAAATTTACCACATTTTATTGGGAAATCATTGATATGAGATTTTAAAAGTTTAGAGGTCTTTTTCTAAGATTTTCTATTTAAATTAATGGGTTAAGGCGCATATACTAGCGTGAAGTATTTTCCAAGGAACATCCAATATCTTAAAGTATTTTATAGTGTATTCAACATTTTAAAGTATTTTTTCATATGCATCCAGCACTATAAAATATTTTCTACAACATCCAACACTTGAAGTATTTTTTTTCCAAGTGCATTTACCATCTTAAAATATTTTTGGGAGGGGATGCCTGTTGCCCCTCATTTTTTGTCTACTTCCCAAATGTTTTTTCTTGATTTTTTGGATCATAAAATTCTACATAAAATGAGTGACATTTTGATATCTTACAAACAAAAAATTAGTGTTGTTTTCAATTTTCTATTATTTTTCAAAGATTTAATACTTTAATCAAAAAGAAACTACACAAATTTTTATGTAAATCTTTGAAAAATCATACAGTAATTTATAAAAACTAGATATTTATATGTTAGAGGCTTAAAATAAGTAGCAAAGGCATCAAATATTCTACTCCTTCCGGTCTTAATTATAGAACATATTTACCTAATTTTGGAGAAATTAAGAATAGTAGTTAAATTAGTTAATCATATTTATTTTTCTAAACTACCCTTATTTAAAATTTAAAATTTAAAAAAATACAGTAAAATTGAGGTGTATGTAGCATTAATGAGTTGCAAGCATTACTTACTTTATAGAATACATAAGTGTATTCTTAAATTATTATTGTGTTTAATTATTATTGAGAAAATATCAATATGGGGTATTTTGAGAAGAAATTGATAAAAATTAGAACTATCCTATAATTAAAATCAAAATCAACTTTCAAATATTATCTTACAATCATGACCAAGGGAATTATGACCGAGGGAGTATTACAACTACTTTCCCTCCCTAGCTCTCTCCCTCAAGCTATGTGTGTGAATAAATATATATATATATATATGAGAGACAGACAGAGACAGAGAGTTTGATACCATGTATGTAACAAGGCGTCTTTCTCTATATCTAAAGGACGAAGTTGCTCTGACTCTTCCACCTCCAGAGCGTAATTCTGGTTATCTTGTAATCTACGATGCAGAATCAGAGACTCTCTTGCGTTTGCGAAGAGATAATAATGACAGAATCAGGCGTCTACCTTTCTTTCAAAACGAGGACTTCACCGTTGAAGCCTCTGACGGTGAGACCTACCCAGTCCTCTTCATTCCAGTGTTGAATCAGCCTTTCTCTCACAATCGCTACTATGTCTTGTGGAGAAACTCGTCCAAGCGAGGGTATGTATGTAATGAATCATTTTTCTCCTTATCTGATTTTTTTCCTCTCCATTTGGTACAATTGAAATTAACCAGCTTAATTAATTGATTTCCCAACTCCCAGTTTACTTAGGTTAACTTTGAATTTCGTTTAGAAACTTCTGGTTCAATGATCTGTTATCAAACTAAGAGATCAAGAGCTTATAGATAAAATAAGAGATATATTGATATTTTGTTGATAAAATTTTGTAATTTGTATGACTTTTTTTTTAGAAAAAAAAAAAAAAAAGCGTACAATTTTGTTATATTTTTCTCCATTTTGTTTTGGATGAAAAGTACAATTATATATAATATATTCCAAACGATAATTGAAAATAGACTAGGATTAATACAGCCAAACATATTCCTATGATACTTGGTTAGGATACTGAGATCATCTGACAAGGCACTTTTTAACTCGGCAAGCCTATTGAACCTTTCCCCCTTTGAACTGTGTGTTAGACTGAACACTCAACCAGATTTCCTCCTTCCCCATCATTTTAAGAGATATTTAGGAGAGCAAGTTTAAAGGCTTAGTAGTTCATTTAAGTCAGCATTGTGAGTCCTTTAATTGGTGCCCTGTGTGCTGTTGTCTTATAGGGCAGAGGATTAAGGATGACTTGAGGTGGGTTCCACCATGGAATGGGGCTAAAATGATCTGCATATCATTTTCTGCAACAGGGAAGGCTCTGTCCAGCATTGGAAAATTAGTATATCTTCTATTTCCCTTCCTATTTGAGGTTCTAGTACGTAGGACCTGGTGAATTATTCTTCCGGTCCTTAATATAAGATACATTTAACTAATTTGATTAGATTAAGGAAATTAGTTGAGTTAGTTAATATGACATGTATTTTCTAAAAAACTCTAGTCATCTTCTTTAATTCACTCATTCCCTCTCTTCCATGATTATTGTTAAAGGAGGAACAATAGGGGTAAATTAGGAAAATGTTGATAAATAAATATGAAGCTTGAATTTGGTGAAGGAATTATCAAATCATGGTGAAGCTCCTACCATGGGTGGTGTTAGGTGGATTCCAAGAAATTATCTAGCTGCAGCTTGGTGTGTTGGTGCAGCTCTTATGGAGAAGTGCTTAAAAGAGTGGGTGTTGCAACCCCTTTCTCCTATATATGTTCAAGATCCTGGCCATTGCTGAATCTAAGGCTGGGAAGTTTCTTTTATCAAATTTGTCTTTTGATTTTTTGCTAGGACTGATTTTTCTGTTTGGATATTATGTTTTTGCTGGTTTCTTCTTTGGGTGGCGGTTATGCCTTCGTGACTCTATTGCTGTTGTTTTCTTGGGTGTTTAATGAAATATATGTTCTGTTTGGCCAAAAAAAGAGGATCTCCTGGAAATATGATTCACAGAAGTGCGTAGAATAGAATGAAAGGATTTGGACTAACAAGTGATTGGTGGAGAGTGGCAAGTGGTTTTGCCCCCTATAAGGATAAGAATACAAGTTTAAATATCAGGAAATACATTTATCAAGAGAGGAGATAACCCATTAAATGAGGCACTCTTGCTCCTCGAGTGCGGACTAATCAATTGCTCGGATACCAAGCCTAGTTGAGAAACAAAAGGATTTGGTTTCATTGAGATTAATTCGAAAATTCTTTCCAAAATTTTTTATCCCTTAGAAATCCTGATGCCCATTTCATGGGTCATACTCCCCCCAGTCTTTAATATAAAACATATTTGGGGATTTGATTTTGATCCTAAATATAAGATATATTTTTCATAGTTGTTAATTTTTTCTTAACTTACCCCTATTGATCAAGGTTATTAAACCCAGATCAGCCACTGAACCGGCTAGGATACTAGGTCAAAGGTCAATTGGTGAGAAAGTGAAAATTTCAAGATTACTAATATGAAATTCTAAAAAAAAAAATAAAAGAAATCGATTAAAAAAAGTGGACAGGGTTTATGCCTAGACCAAAACGGTTTACTAACCGGTTCGCTGGTTTTCGGGCTGAACTGGCCCATCCGATCCGGGTTTGATAACCCAACTGTTGATATTCCCTCAACAATAATCAAGTAAAAGAGAAATTGAGAGAATTAAGGAAGAAAACTAGGATATTTTAGAAAATACATGTTATAACAACTAACTTAACTAACTTCCTTAATCTAATTAAATCAGGTAAACATGTTATATTAAGGACTAGAGGGAGCATATCTTTTACCGTGTACCATGTCATTTCGCTTATCCCAAACAACAAAGAGTGTTAGAAACACCTCCCTTGGAGATAAATTATCGTCATTCCTCCTATATAAACGTGCAAGCCATCTTGTAATCTACAACGCCACACCATCAGAACCCATCAAACTAGTTCGGAGACTCCAAGGCCACAAATGAGATTTCAAAATTGAGCCAATGGGAATAGCATGATGCAAAGTTTTCCAGATCCTTAATAAAAAATTCTGTGGCAGATCAATCTTGACCGAGAATTGACCATCAACACTCGGTGAGTCGGTGACCAAACTAATGTGTCCTGGTCACATGCAATCGAGACACAGACAAGGATAATATCTTTTCACATATTGAAGGAGGGTACAACTGACGAATCAACTGCTCGTTCCATCCCTCACCATTAATTAATTGACTCCCCAACTCGTACAGTTTTATTAGCTAAACTTTGAGTTTCGTTTAGAAACTTCTGATTTAATGGTCTGTCATCAAACTAAGAGATCATGGGCTTATAGATAAAATGAGATATCTTGATATTTTGCAGGTAAAGTTTTGTAATATATATGACTTTTATTTTTTTAAAAAAAATATGAGCCATAATATTTTGTGTTTTATTTTTCTTTGCAAAACAGAGGTGTAATTTTGTCAATGGAGCAAATTTGCCCTAACCGTTCAAAAAATAACATTGATAGTTAAAAGATTGACATTGACTTTTAATATTTTTAATAGTGAGATGTAAAATTGTTATGTTTTGATTACTTTTAGAGTAAAATTGCACCTTAGCCCCATATATAATGGAATCAATGGCTCAAGCAATTTACTCCTTTCGTCCCTATATATATATATATGATGTCTTTCGGAATCTCTCTACTCCACAAAGTATAAGGTGGCTTGTCATAATTTTTAATAGTTGAATTGTTTTACCCCCCCCCCCCCCATGCAATTGAAAATTGTAAGAAGAATAATTATAGTTAGGAAAAGAGTCTTTAATTATACTCTAATAAATAGGGGCAAAAATGAAACGTTTGCCTATTTTTATTATATCATTTTAATTGCATTACTCATTTTTGTTACCATGGAGTTCTGTGCGTCTGTGTGATGGATCAATGTAATAATTTGTAGGAACGCAGCCACAAGCTCAAAAGAAGACAATGCAACAGTCAATTGTTGTGGGCTAAGTTACATACCAGAAGCTTCGCCTTGTCCTTTGAATCCTTTAGACTCATATCAACAATTTGAGATAATCCAGAAGCCTCGTGATCGCTTTGAAACGAAGTCTATGGCCTCAGATGGAGTCCCTCCCTTGTTTTTGAGGGAACAATTGAAGCTGCATATCAGGAATACTCTTTGCCCCCATACCATGAAGCTTTAGGTCTTAATTCCTCCTTACGTGCTCAATTACCTCATTTTGAATTTTTATCTTCTCATGATCATTCTGAGCCAGTAGTTGTTGGGAAATGGTAAGTTCAGTAATGCATGTAATGGAAGAGAAACGATATATATTTATAGGGTTATGATATGTCCAGCACCCTAAAGTATTTTTCTAGATGTGTTCAGTATCTTAAAGTATTTTGTGGTTCATTCGACACCATGAAGTATTTTTTTCAGGTACTTCTAGCACCCTAAAGTATTTTTCACACATGTCTAATGCCCTAAAATTGCTACTAAAAAAACACTTTAAGGTGCTGGTGGAAACTC